>OY720678.1:67148696-67812696 GCA_963170755.1 Amphimallon solstitiale | reverse complement strand
ACAGTCAACATCGTTTTTAGTGCTTGTTTGTGTTTACTATAAGGTATTTAGAAACCCTAATTTATATAATATTAACTTGCAATATTTTTCATTAGTTTTTCTACCACTCTAAAATTTCATAGGACTTTTTTAAAAATTGTTTTTCAATTAGACTATTTTTAATAATTTAATGGCGTAAATTTTATTAATATTTTATTGAATATTATTTTTATATACAATTAATCCAGGATATGTTTCAAGTATTTTATTTGTATTTAGTAGCTTCTTTATATTGTTTTTTTTTTCTTTTTTTAAATTTTTAGGTGCGTAAATTTATATTATTAAATTGATTATTTTATAAGGTTTTATCAATAAATTTTCAATAATACAAGTATTTTTTAGTTAAATATACGCTGATCATAGTTTTTCTACCACTCTAAAATTTTATAGGACTTTTTAAAAATTGTTTTTCAATTATAAGGCTATTCTTAATAATTTAATGGTATATATTTTATTGAATATTTTATTGAATATTATTTTTATATACAATTAATCCAGGGTGCCTCAAAGTATTTTATATGCATTTAGTAGCTTCTTTATATTGTTTTTAACGTTTAAGCGTGTAAATTTATATAATTAAGTTGATTATTTTATACGGTTTTAAAGGGTTTTATCAATAAATTTTGTATAATACAAGTATTTTTTGCATTTAGTGCTTTCTTTAAATTGTTTTTAATGTATAAGTATGTAAATTTATATAATTAAGTTAATTATTTTATATGGTTCTTTAAAGAGATTTTTTTTAATAATTTAAATAAAATCTGAATAATACAGGTATTTTTTAGTTAAATATACGCGGATCAGTCAAATAAATTAGCAATTTCGATATATTAAAAATTAGGTTTCAATAGCTTTTTATTCTCTTAAATTTATTATATTAATTATTTTTAATTTGTTTTTCATAGAATGAATTACATCATTTGCGGAAAATCCTTCACCCGGCGTGATAACATGGAGCGACATGTGAATACCCTCCACCGCAATTTTGTTTGCGGTATTTGTAGGGAGGGTGTGGATACATGTGAGCATGTTGCCGGACCGCCTAAGAAGAGGGTTAAAGTAGATGTTGCACCACCCACAAGTTCTAATGGACCTGTGGATGCTTTCTAAAGATAGATCATTAGTTTATATTAAATGTATGAAGAAAAAACTTTACTACATATTGAAGGCCTGGTGTCCGTTTAGGCTTAGTCATGAGTCTATCTAATCATATAATCTTGTAACAAAATTTCTGGTGATATAAGCAGTGTATAAAATTCAATCCTCATTTAATGTAGTGCATATATAAATTTTGTATTCATTTAATGTGAGACTTCTGCTAAATTTTTTATTAAGAGTGTAGAGTGATATTAATATTCACGAATTTGATGTATCAACTTTTTGAATGGTTGGTTGAGCTGAAAATCATAATTTTTTAGTGTCTCTGAGGTGGTTTTATGAAGCATCTAAATTTCAGATTAAAAGCTAATCGCGAGGCTTATTTCTTGTAATGATAGTACAAAAACATGAACTGTAAAAAGATAGCATATATTTTATCCGTTGTGAGACTTAGTATGTTTTCTTTCTCGCCCTTTTTTAAATATTATAATAAAGTTAACTAAATCAATTTAAGAATTTATGTTATTCAAAAATTGAGATTAAACAAGGAAATCTGTTGTAAATGGGGAAATTAATAATAATTTTTTACCCTTAAATATTGATAAATAGTGGGCTATCTGTTGTAAATGGAAATAAATAATAATTTTTGTCTTAAATAGTAGGCTTACCAAACATGATTTTTCAAATGTTTTAAGTGCTACTATTTCTTAGTCGATCGAATGCTGCTTTTACTCTACAAATATATACAAAAAGAATGGTTTCACCTATCCGGCTATATAAACAAACAAAATATGCGTATTTGGTCTTCGGAGAATCCTCATGAGTTTATTCAATCGCCTCTCCATCCGCAGAAAATTGGTGTTTGGCTAGCGGTTTCTAGAAGGCGTATATTTGGACCTGTGTTTTTTGAAGGATCGATAAATGCTGAGAGATATCGAAATAATTTACTTGAACCGTTTTTACAAAATCTTCATGATGGCGAACTTTTACATGGGTATTTCCAACAGGACAATGCAACAGCTCACAAAACATGGGAAAGTATGGCTCGAATTCGGTTAGAACGTTAATGCTGTCTTTATATTAGTTTTTTTGTTTCGTTCTTTTATGATGTATAAACATTGTTATTTTTTAAATGTATAGGAAGTGGTATTTGCTATGTGTACAATGTGTTTCAAAATTAGTTTTTATTAGGCATAAACTATGTTTTTGTGTAAAAACCTCTAAATTTCATATTAAAAGCCGCTCGTCAATCATATTTCTTCTAATGATAGTACAACCCACGAACTGTAAAAGATAGACTCATTTTATGAATTTATGTTAATTCAAATTGATATTAAGCAGGGGTATCTGTAGATGGAAAATTAATAATAATTTTTTGTCTTAAATATTGATATATAGTGGGCTTACCAAACATGATTTTTCAAATGTTTTAAGTGTATTGCATGGATTTTTATGTAATTTCAAAGGAAATGTAATACATTCGCTGCTGTACAAACATAAACTGTAAAAGAGAGATAGAAGCATTTTTAGAACAAGTATATATTTAATATTTTTGTAAATCTTTTGGTTAGAACGTTAATGCTGTCTTTATATTAGTTTTTTGTTTGGTTCTTTTATGATATATAAAAATTGTTATTTTTTAAAATGTACAGGAAGTGGTATTTGCTATGTGGACAATGTGTTTCAAAATTAGTTTTATTAGTGATAAACTATGTATTTTGCATAAAAACCTCTAAATTTCATATTAAAAGCTGTACCTCAAGCATATTTCTTCTAATGATAGTACTAAACATGAAGTGTAAAAAGATAGTACATATTTTATCTGTTGTGGGACTTAGTATGTTTTCTTTTTCAACCTTTTTTTAAATATTATAAGAAAGTTA
Source organism: Amphimallon solstitiale (assembly GCA_963170755.1). Lineage (NCBI taxonomy): Eukaryota > Metazoa > Arthropoda > Insecta > Coleoptera > Scarabaeidae > Amphimallon > Amphimallon solstitiale. The sequence continues at coordinate 67,809,676 of OY720678.1, read as the reverse complement.
ACTAAATCAATTTAAGAATTTATGTTATTTAAAATTGAGATTAAACTGGGGTATCTCTAAAATGGAAATATTTAATGTTATGTCTATTTTCATATGTATAGTGTTTTGTCAAAAAAGTTTTGATTGCTGAAAAAAGTGGGTAAAAATTTTTTATGATAGACCATGTATCTCACCTCTATCGTTTTACTGCATTGTTATATTGCACTATATGGGTCATCTCGAGAACATTCCTTGCCTTTGCATTTGATTGTTTTGTTTAAATTTTGATATTTGTGAAATTGAAAGTATGGTTGAGGTTTGTTTGATGTGTGTAGTTGTTTTATTTTTAATAAATTGTTTTCTTAAAAATATGGGCTCATTATTTTACTTTTCTAAAAGTCTTACTTTTGAAATGTCCTGTATATTCATGTTTGGTTGCTATGTTATCCAGTACCATACTATATATTTATTTTATGATTTTGACAAAGTATGCCGATCTTAGATGTAAATCCGCGGTGGTGGCGTTTGAAAGTATGTTGTGTTGGGGTTTGACCTAGATGTATCTTCCTAAGTTGGTCTGGTGTTGTGGCGTTTGAAACTATGTTGGGTGGTTGTGGTGGTGGTTGTTGTTGTGATGCGTGATATGGAGTTGGGTATTTTCTAGAAGTTGAGTTTATATTTTGATCGATCATATTGATAGTCGGCCATTTCGCCTGACGTCACCTTAGTTTATTAGTTTTTTGGCGGCCATCTTGGATTCGCTATCTTACTTTTCTAAAAATCCCTACCTTTGAAATGTTCTGTATATTAATATTTGGTTGCTATGTTATCCAGATGGATGGATGGATGGTTGGATGGATGGATGGATGGATGGTTGGATGGATGGATGGATGGATGGATGGATGGATGGATTGATTGTTGGATGGATGGATGGATGGATGTATGGATGTATGGATGGATGGATGGATGGATGGATGTATGGATGGATGGATGGATGGATTGATTGTTGGATGGATGGATGGATGGATGGATGTATGGATGTATGGATGGATGGATGGATGGATGGATTGATGGCTGGTTGGATGGCTTTTTGAGAAAAGAGGGATTTGATAGTGGTTTGAATGTGTGGTTTTAATATAGGGGTTTCAGAACCGCTTCATGATCCGGTTGTGAGCTGATTCTAGCGATGGTTTTGGAATGATGTTTCATAGGAGTTTGAGTACATGGTTTTGATAGATTGGATGCCTGACGTCACCTTAGTTTATTAGATTTTTGGCGGCCATCTTGGATTCGCCATCTTGCTTTTCTAAAAATCCCTACCTTTGAAACGTCCTGTATATTTATACTTGGTTGCTATCTCGTCCAGATGGATGGATGGATTAATGGACTTGAAAGTATTGTTTTGAGGATGGATGGTTGGATGGATGGGTGGATGGATGTATGGATGGATGGATGGATGGATTGATGGTTGGATGGATGGATTGATGGATGTATGGATGGATGGATGGATGGATGGATTGATGGTTGGATGGATGGATTGATGGATGTATGGATGGATGGATGGATTGATGGATGGTTGGATGGCTTTTTGAGAAAAGAGGGATTTGATAGTGGTTTGAATGTGTGGTTTTAATATAGGGGTTTCAGAACTGCTTCATGACCCGGTTGTGAGCTGATTCTAGCGATGGTTTTGAGATGATGTTTCATAGGAGTTTGAGTGCATGGTTTTGATAGATTGGATGCCTGACGTCACCTTAGTTTATTAGATTTTTGGCGGCCATCTTGCTATTCTATCCTACCTTTGAAACGTCCTGTATATTCATACTTGGTTGCTATCTCGTCCAGTAGCATACTGTATATTTATTTTATAATTTTGAAATGGTATGCCGATCTTAGATATAAAGTTTATATTTTTATCGACCATCTTGAGGGTATGAAACTTGGTTATATTGTTAATTAATAATAATAAATACATTGTTTGTTTTATTTTATTTTATAAGTAAGATATGCATTTCAAGCGTGCGGCTATCACAGAAGCATACTGTATATTTATTTTATAATTTTGAAATGGTATGCCAATCTTAGATATAAAGTTTATATTTTTATCGACCATCTTGAGGGTATGAAACTTGGTCATATTGTTAATTAATAATAATAAATACATTGTTTGTTTTATTTTATTTTATAAGTAAGATATACATTTCAAGCATGCGGCTATCACAGAAGCATACAGCCGTTGCGGTTTCCGCTGGAAACATGTTTAGACCTGTTTGAAGTACATTGAGAAGCGCGATAGCAAGCCTGGTAATTTATTCAGGAATTCTCTAGAAACAAAGACCATCTTGATGGTCAGCCATTTTGTCTGACGTCACCTTAGTTTGGCTAGTGACCGTGAGAGGATGCTGCATTATGGCAATCATGAGAGATGCCATTTCTTGGTTAGTGGCTGTGAGAGGGCGTCACATTGGGTTGGTAATGATGAAATCTGCCATTTCTTAGTTTGGTTAGTGGCCGTCAGAGGGCGTCACATTGGGTTGGTAATGATGAAATCTGCAATTTTTAGTTGGGTTGGTAATGATGAAATCTGCAATTTTTAGTTGGGTTGGTAATGATGAAATCTGCAATTTTTAGTTGGGTTGGTAATGATGAAATCTGCAATTTTAGTTGGGTTGGTAATGATGAAATCTGCAATTTTTAGTTGGGTTGGCGACTGCGAGGGGGCGCCATATCAGTTGGGTTGGTAGAGGGTTCTACCTATCTTGCGGGGAGGGGGAGGGGGAGGGGGGGGGTAGTAGGAGTGGGGGGTGGTGGGTCCAGAATCGGTATAAGTACCCTACTGATAACCTACCTGCGCCTCCTATGAGCTAACACTGGCTATGTCCCTCCAGCGGGTTTCCTAGTGATCACCCTGTATATTATGATGCACCCTACCTTACGTATGTGCTTGTCACAAAATTATTTGAGATATGTAGAGGTAAAATAAAAGAAAAGATATTACGAAATGTAGCAAGATTTAATTAAATTTGGTATGTTGTTTATGTTTTTTTTTTAAAGAAAAGAAGAAGTTAAGTATATAAAATTACAAAGTGACACCAAGCTGTCTGAACAGTTTAAATAAAAAAAGATTAGCAAACGTTGAATGAAATTGATTTAAAAAAAAGAAATGAAAACTAGACAGTTTGATAATATGTAAACAAAGCGTTAGATAATATTAATGAAATAAAATAATAAAAAAAAATAACAAGTCTTAATACTAATTCATAATCTCTGCGTTTCAGCAGTAGATGGTTGGTAGCAGAAACGTTTCATTACCTCACATAAAATAATTACAAGAAATATCATGAAAACGCCACAACGGCAATGTTAACACAAAATGTGATTTAATATGTACGCAAGTAAATTGATATCATCTAGTACTTAAGACTTAGACTAATAAAGTGAAAATTCGTTAAATACCAAACATAAGGTTTGATTACATGATCATAATTAATTTAAATGAAGGTTACTTATTAACAAATGTCAAATAATTAAAGATAAAATTAGAAAGGAAATTTTATAATATACAAAAATACACTGAGCTTCCCGAACAAAATATACTCTTGCAGGAATGAATTTAACTAGCTCAGAAAATTAGACAAAAGTCCGCAAGAAAAGTTAGTATAACGACAAAATTCTCTAGCAATTAAGCACGATAAAATTTAATTACATCTACGAGAGCCCTCCAAAACTACTACTTAGGGTCACTCGGTATACATCAAAGCAAATTTACAATTAAACAAAATTAATGTGTAATTATTGTGACCACACATGTAATAAGTGGCACGTCAGGTATCTCTTAAGCACCCAAAAGTCTCTTTTCAAAAACATAAGAAAATTAATACTGTAATATGCCTAGTTCTCTGGCTCTAAATTTACATCAAAACGTTCGAAATATTCATTGAAAAATTAGGCACATGGTTGCACTTAGCTGTAATCTCAAAATGGCGGAGGCACGCCAACCGGAGACAAGATGGTGGAGATCCTCCAATGGTATATTGTAATTCCACCCAAAATCCAAGTGAAAAGGGTAGGCACAACTCTTACATAAATCGGAACGGCATCTACAGCGGCCAAACCAGCGTTTAATGTCTGGATGCTTAGCCCTGTACTAACATCCTATTAAATTCGAAAGAAAAGAAACAAAAATATAAACCCCGAAAAATTAACACAAGATTACAATCACTTACCCCAATTTTAATTGGAGATGCACGTTAAAGACTCAGAAGTCACACATAGCACGAAAAGAAAATCAAAATCCAACACGTGGCATTCGTAAATCAGGTAGCGGTATTGCGGTAAAATTTACGATAAAACACCTAATTAAGGTATCGATACTTAAGCTTATTTCGTTAAAGCCGCCTAAGCGCCAGTCTATCTTTTAGACATAGTGATAAAATTCACCAAATGAAAATAAGCATATCGTGCACATGCACTTATAACAAGCTCGACTTCGAAAGTGACCCAAACGTGACCTTCCCGGTAGATACGTTACAAGCAAAGAGCACGCAGGTCCAATGATTTTAAATTAAGGCGGGAGTTTCAAATAAACATAATAGGCACAAAACTAAATGGACAATAAAGGGAGTCAACATCGTGACTTATATATAATTAAACACAAACCCTACACATAGCTTAGACGAAAAGAAAATAACCGAAACACTCCTACAATTGCACGTAGAAATTATAAAGTCGGCAGTACGAGAGGGAACTTCATGCTAGACGTTGGCAATCCGTGAAACGCACATCCATCTAGGCGACGTAACCAAACGTTTGACAGATAGAAAACAAAACAAACCTCCAAATGTAGATACAATTTATTACGGAAGAAAACGGATTCTGCAGGTAACTATTGAAATTTTCCCAGCTTTTAAATCACGCTATAAACAGACGGTTAAGAAAACCGATCAAACATGTATTTCAGCGTATCAACGACAGTTAACCCCTACTGCGGATTCCAAGGAAGAATTAATCAGAAGTCTCTAATACTTAGAATAACAATGATGGAGCAGCAAGCGAACTGCAAAACAATTAATAGTATGCCCCATATTCCAAGCACTTCCCCATTTAATACTCCTTGCATTTTTAGTGACATAAACACGAAGGCAGAATATTAGTCAGACTCACAAGAGGGTCTATGTCTAGGGATACACATAAACGCAGGCGACAGTAAATACAACGAGGCTGACTGATGTGTCAAAGAATTTAAGAACACAAATAAATGCACTTCGCAGAGTTCGGAAGTAATAAATAAGCAGATCTTGTTAAAACTGAAACAAGGCGTAAAAAGTAACTGCAAATGCAGATAATTTGCATCTACAGGTAGGGTAAAATAAGCTAGAGATAAGATAGTTAGAATTAGTTCACAAGATACAGAGTTTCCTTCACATAAAGAGTGTATTTGCTCGATAATACATATTACATAACTGTCAATTCCACAGTTCGGGAGTCAGGGCTCTGAAAGCACAATAGAAGGTTTAGCACACACACAGATATACATCAAACGATCTTTGCCAACCGGTAAACCAAACGAGGTACAAGGTTCGCTCAAAAAGTCTCGAGCTCAACAAATTCTACGCACTTAAACAAAGACACATAATCTTACGAGAACTAAATACAAAAGTAAATTTTACAGCATAACAAGATGAACGGGATATTTTTTAGTTTCAAGGTGACTAATGTTTGAAAAAGCTATACCTTTGTATAAATTTCAGGTCTTGGGTATTTATATATTCTTATTTTATTCAAAATAAAACAACATTGGCCATGAGTGTTTCCCAGTAGCATCTCCTACATTGACTATTTTTACATTTTACTTTTAATAACTTGGCATACTTACTTAAATTGTGGACTCATATATTTCAAATGAAGGCATAGTACATTATAAAATCAATTTACATCCTTGTTTTAAAACATTTACACATTTATTTATAAATTATATTTTTCAACTCTATATTTTCCACCACTTAGAATGGACCTCATTTTCCCTTGTTCAGTATAATTAATATGTACATCCTTATTCTCGTAACACACAAACAACACAGTAAAGAAGTAATATATCGATGATATTTTGCCAAAAGGGCGATTGCACCATTTCGTTGTTTTGAGAAAATTGGAGAAAACTGTTCTGGAAATAGATGGGCAACCAAATTGAAAAAAAATTTGCTCAAACCTTTCACATTAATAATCAAATGAATAAGTAATCAAAAAATACAAAATTAAATGTACTGTTAGTTTAAAATTTAAATTTTTGTGGATATTCGCCCTTTTTCCAGATTAGTGCTGTGTGTGTGGCTATGTGGTGTATTGACTAGGGATGCACCGGATCGGGTATTTTGCCGATCCGGCCGGAACCGGAATTCCGGACCGGATCGGCGGAATTCCGGCCGGATCGGGACCTAAATTTGAAATGTATGTGCATGCATATTTTTACTTTCTTATACGTAGTATAAGGAAGTATTGTGATGATGAAAATTTTCGACCTCGAGATTTTTGCAGATGTCCACGTTTTGAGGTCCCCTGATACCAAAAAAGTGGTTTTTAAAAAATGTCTGTGTGTCTCTGTGTGTGTCTGTGTGTCTGTGTGTGTGTGTGTGACCACGATAGCGGTCAAACCGCTGTAGATATCAATTCCAACTTTTGTATTTACGAATACAATCTCCCTCTTGAGAACTGATTAGATTTTGAGCAAAATCAGCAGACCGGAAGTAGTAGTTTACTTCAGTGAAAAAATCGAATTTTGCAAATATTTCGTCAATTACTAAGTTTAAACAAATTTATAAAGGATTCACATGTACTCAAAATTAAATTTGAGAAAAATTGTATTAATAAAGTTTTTCGAAATTCCTACCGGAAGTAGGTCTTTTACTCTTATCGAAAATCAGTCTTTTGCGAATATCTCCCAAGTCATGCTTTCTAGGCAGGTACATTACGAGCATAAAAGTATTTAGAATGTACTTTTAAATATCTTTTGTATAAAAAAAATTCAGACCGGAAGTACCACTTTTACTCTTATCGAATAGCGATTTTTTGCAAATATGTCGTAAGTTATGCATTCTATATATATTTATCAAGAGTACAAAAGTATTTAAAACTATATTTGCAATATTTTTTCTATGAAATATGAAATTTCAAAATTCGGACCGGAAGTAGCACTTTTACTCTTAGCGAGGAGCACTTTTTTGATAATATCTTGCAAAGTATGCATTCTATAGCGATTTATTAAGAGAATGAAAGTACTTAGAATAGGATTTTAAATAAGTTTTGTATTAAAAAATTTTTTAAAATTGTATAGTTTGAAACGCTCATACGTATAAGAAAGTCGTGTGGTGGCCACACCTCATTTTTATACGTAAAACATTGAAAATATTGAGGCTGATTTATTTTTACTTTTTTTTAAACTAGCTACAGTATGCAGAACGGAAAAAAAATTATACAAGATGTACAAACGCGGTGGAACTCCACTTTCTACATGTTAGAAAGGTTGCTTCATTTGAGACGGTGTGTAACTATTTACCTTACTGAAAATAGCAGTTTAAACAATTTAACAAATAACCAGTGGGACCTCTTGCAATCGGTTCTTGAGTTATTGCGCCCTTTTGAAGAGGTAACAAAATTAATGAGCAACACAGAATCGATAGTTTCAGAAGTCATTCAAACGATTGCAATATTAAAACGCTACCTTTTGTCCCATAAGATAGAACAGTTATATGGTGTTGGAACTATAAAAGAAAGCCTGGTTACGGGAATAAATAAGAGATTCTCCGATGTTGAATCTAAAAATTATTATACAATATCTACTATTTTAGATCCTTGATATAAAACTTATTTTTTTTCAAGTAACTCAATAAGTGACGAGATTAAAAAAGTTCTTTTGGGAAAAATAAAAAATACTTGCAGTACCACTGATGAAGCAGAAACACGAGAAGATGAAAGGGTTACTAGTGTTACTACCGAAGATAAGGATGATGAGCCTTTAGCTGCAATTCAGAAACGAGCAAGAATAAATGAAACACCTGATTCATCAACAAATTCCACTTTTACATTATGGAACTGCTACAATGACTTTGTAACAGCTTCAACGTCTGCATCTTCTATATCTGGTTTAAAAAATGACATACTCCATCAACTTGATACTTATTATGGAATGCCAATTATAGATAGAAAGGCAGATCCAGTTGAGTGGTGGAGCAGGCACCGTGAAAAATTTCCTGATCTAATTAACTTAGTTAGGCAGTTCCTATCAAGCCCAGCAACTAGTGTCTATTCAGAGCGACTATTTTCAGAAATTGGTAATATATATGTTGATAATAGGTGTAGGCTAAACTCTGAAAATGCCGAAAAGCTCTTATTTATTCACCATAATCTTAATAAAATAAATTATGAATACTAAGTTTTTCTCACTCTAATTTTTCATGTAAACTGTATACTTATCTTATAAGACTTATCCATAACAGGAAATTTGGCTGTTATTTTTGCTGTTAGAATTTGGCTGTTAATAATGTTTTCATTTACTATTTATGTTTTGTAATTTTTGGAAAGAAAATATATTTTGTTCAAAAAAAAATTATTTGTGATTAATTAACGACTTAACAATAGGTAAGTAGGCACCAATTAAAAAAAACCTTAAAATAATTTTCTTTATTTTTGCATATATTTGAATTTAAATTATATTAAAAATTTAAAACTTAAACATTTCCAAAAAGTTCCGAAAATTCGGAAAGCGATCCGGCCGGAACGGTAGTTCCGGCCAACTGGCCGGATCGGCCGGATTTAGTGGTACCGCCGGAATTCCGGTGCATCCCTAGTATTGACCCCAAGTTCGCCCTTTGGTTAAGTGTTATATTCATTCGTCCAAACCTCTAATTAAGAGTTGGTGAGAACTTTTAATGATTAATTACAATAAAATCATAATAAATAGTTCTAAAATAACTTAGTAAAAGTCAAATAAGTAAAAAAAATTGTTTGTTAAAAAATATGAAAATACAAATGAAATTAAAGTAACAAAAAACTACAATAATACTCAAAAAATCAATAATTAAATGCAGTCTTCGTCCTCTTCATCGGTCTCCGAGAGCCTATCTTCCACGTTTGGTCTAAATGACATAACAGAGAGATGCAGTTTGTTATTTTATTCTTTGTACCATTAGGTATCCTGTATAATTACGAAAAAAAGAGTCTTGTAATTGAAAGATAAAATATTAATATTAAAAAAACACTTACGGAGACTAGTTCTATAATCTGATAGTTTCTTTCAGTTATTCAAGAGAAAAGAAGGACTTGTACTTATGTCAGTTACATCGGATTTCTCAATCCTACTGCCGGAATGTGAGCCGTAAATAACGTCTAAATTCTCTAATGCCATATAAAATTTACCCGGCAATGATACATCAGTTGAAACACTACTTGTTGGCTTATTAATATTACGAGCCAATTTTAGTATTCGTTCTGTTTGATTAGACATAATTAACAATTTTTTTCGTACCGTATCGCAATCAACGAACAAAACTATTTTTAGGTTATGCTGCCTATAGTAAAGCAATGCACGTTCGCCCTTTAGACGTTTTAGCTTTGTTACATTCGTCCTTTTGGACGGATTGTTCTGAACACATTCGCCCAAAGGAAAAATGTATTTTTGATTACCAATACCTTATATTCCACCAAATATTTTCATCCTTTTGCCAACATCATCTTACAGTAGGTACTTCTTTTTTGGTACATAAAGCTCTTAATCGTAAAATTCGCTCTTTTGACAAAATACCATCGATATGATAATAAACAATGTTATTACATATCAACATTCAAATATTAATTTTGTATCTATATTTAATTTATTTTTTTAATAAATAACCAAAATTCCACTCCAGTAAAACAGATTAGCCGCCTATAAGTTTTCTAGTTAAAATGTTATTTTTCATTTTTCAAGATCAATTTACAAATTGTTTCAATAACTGTTGGTTTTGCACTATAAGTATTGGTATTAGCCTTTCACTGAAACATTCCTCCCCTTACCATGCCAACCGTCGCCTCGCTTATTTCTATCTACGTATACCTCTATGCTCGACGTATAAGTATTGAACTAGATAAAATATAACAACCCTTCTCACCTACTGGTCGCATCTTATCTTATTTGTCTAAAACTTTCGACACTCTCTAACGTCATACTCCTTTGGGGGGGGGGGGGGGGAATCTTGCATAAGACACCCGCTTTGGTCTTGTGCGCGGGTAGTGTCGGATTCTTACCGACTAACCCCCCCCCCTTCTCTCGTCTTTACCTTCACACCGGAAACCGCTCTCGCATTACTTTAAGCTAAGTATACACGGTGAGAGTTTTTCGTCAGTGCACTGGCTAAACCTTAGTCAGTGTCCAAATTTTGATAAAAATTTCACTGGCACATAGGATGTCAGTGAGTTTTATCAGTCAGTGTGTCAGCGAACACTGACCTCTGTTTACATTATACCTAGTATTGTCTCGAGTCGCAATCGGTGGTCAGTGTAACTGTAGAGGAGGTTAAGTTTTTATTAAAATAAAAAATCGTTATCAAGCAATGGCAGCTCAAGCACGATGTGCTGCTGCAATTGTAGCGTATGTATTATTGGACGAAGAACAACGACCTTTAAAACGAAAACGACGATTATGGGTTCGTGAATGGGTAAAAAACAGAGAAAGGCATGGTTTGTGCGTAAATTTGTTAAGAGAGATAAGATCAGATGATTCTGCGGCATATAAAAATTTTATCCGAATGTCTTCAAAGGATTTCGATACTTTATTTCATAAAGTAACTCCTATTATAGCTAAACAGGACACATTAATGCGAAAATCGATCTCAGCTGCTGAAAGGTTAACAGTCACTCTACGATTTTTAGGAACAGGTAACTAAATACAACTCGACAGTTACATTTTTGTAATATGTTTTGTAGGTGATAGCTTCCACCCCTTATGTACCTATTTAGAGTACCAGTTTGTACTATTTCTAAAATAGTACCAGAAGTCTGCTTAGCACTGTACAATGTTTTGAAAGAAGAATACTTGCAGGTGAGTTTAAAAATTTCATATTATGTAATTTTCTTTTCTTTTTTGATGATAAGTAAAGTATAAACTAATTGGATCTAAAGGATTAATATGCAGGGTATACCACGACGAGATTTCATTAGAACAATATAGAAAACTAATAAGAGTTGAGTTTTTAAATTTCGCATATATTAGTTTCGCCTTAAGCTCTTTCGATTTAAAATAGTTTTGAATTTTTGCTTCTTCCGGTTACACCGGAAATGGATATCAACTTCCTTATTTTAAATGGAATACCCCATTTTTTATGATTGATTCGTATTTCCAACTTAATTTTAAGGATAGTTTGTCTAATAAGCTTTGCCTCTAACGTTAGCCATTTTTTAAGTATTTCAATTTTTGTAAAAAAATTGACAGCTGCAGACTATTACTCATAACAACATTCCCAATAATTGAATGCATGCACATATTTAAAATTTTAGGTAATCATTTTGGAAAGTATACTGCTTCAAATGCGGTATTACAAACTTTTCAAAATAATACAGGGTGATCAGAAAACCATGTTAAACGTTTCATCCAGAAAATATCAATATCTTGTTATTTTTAAATAGCAACCTACATTTTTTTCAACTTCATTGGATTGCACCTTCAAAATTAGGGGCAGTATGTATTTACTTCCCTATAACTAAATGTGTTAGTTTCAGAGTTATTTTGGAAAATGTATCAATTCCTTTAAAGTCTTATTTTGTATAATCAGTTAGGCTATGAAAACTCATGTAAATAAATAAAAACAAAACAAGGCATCATTTAATAATGTCCTAAAACATTTAAATGAAAACTACACAATTTCGAGAAGAAGTAGTCTTAATAATAGTTTCCAATAATCTTAAATAAAGTGTTCAAACACATCACCACCTCTTTCTAAACACTTTCTTACTCTTTTTAAAATATTCGTACGCGTGGCACGCTGAATCATGGTACCGTCTAGATTATTGAACGCGCCTCGCACGCTGGCCATCATATCTTCTTTGGTGGTAGGAGGTATACTTTATACTTTATCTTCAACATAGCCCCAAATAAAATAATTTAGGGGCGTTAAATCGCGTGATCGCGGTGGAAACCTATAAGGTCCCCTTTATATCCGATCAACCTATCATAAAATATGTTGTCTAGTACTTCTCCAACAGCTCTGGTACTATGTGCTGGTGCACCATCCATTTGAAACCATACACTACGAGCTTCTTCTGCGGGTAGTGTATTTAAATTTATGACGTTTCTTAAGATGTCTATAAACCGCTCACTATTTAAATTTTCTTAATAAAAATGCAAAGCAAATATTTTGTCAAGTTTAATAGCACAAAATACATTAAAACTCCAAGACTCTTGGAAACGTCATTGCCTAACAACTCGAGGATTATCTTCGGACCAAAAATGACTATTGTGTCGATTAGATATTCCATTTCTACAAAACTTTGCTTCATCTGTCCATATAAGATTTTTTATGAAATCGTTGTCTTCTTGTGATTTCATTAAAAACCACTCACAATACTGCGCTCTTGTTACAAAATCAGCTTCATTAATATGTTGAACAGGTTGAAATTTGTAAGCATGCCACTTGTTCTTTTTCAAAATTCGATGTTTGCTCATTCTGGATGCACCTACTTCAGCTTCTGCATCCATTAGAGAATTACTAGGATGTGCTGTAAAGTAAGCAAGTGCTGTTACTTCCACATTTTCACTATCAACAACAGGTTTTCCTTTGGTTGTTTTGGGCAAGAATGATCCGAAGGAAATGCAATTTTTTAAAAGATTGCGTAAGATCCTCTTTGTAGGTCTTGACCGATTTGGATATTTCTCTGCATAAACACGACATGTCCTCACGATTACTCTATTCCATTCGCTATATGTTATTAGATTTAAAAAATCTTCGTTATTAAATCCAGATAGCGACATTATTATTATTCAAGTATTCAGAAACGGAAGACAACTAAAACGCTATATAGCACTAGTAAATACCTTACTCATGACAGGCAATATGATTGCAACTTGTTTTTATTTATTCACATGAATTTCCATAGCCTAATTGATTATACAAAATAAAACTTTATAGGAATTGATACATTTTCCAAAATAACTCGGAAACTAAGACGTTTAGTTATAGGGAAGTAAATACATACTGACCCTAATTTTGAACGTGCAATCCAATGAAGTTAACAAAATGTAGGCTGCTATTTAAAAATTACAAGATATTGATATTTTCTGGATGAAATGTTTAACATGGTTTTCTGATCACCCTGTATTATTTTGAAAAGTTTATAATACCGCATTCGAAGCAGTATACTTTCCAAAATGATTACCTAAAATTTTAAATATATGCATGCATTCAATTATTGGGAATGTTTTTATGAGTAATAGTCTGCTGCTGTCAATTTTTTTACAAAAATTTAAATACTTCAAAAATGGCTAACTTTAGAGGCAAAATTTATCAGACAAACTACCCTTAAAATTAAGTTGGAAATACGAATCATTCATAAAAAATGGTGTATTCCATTTAAAATAAGGAAGTTGATATCCATTTCCGGTGTAACCGGAAGAAGCAATAATTCAAAACTATTTTAAATGGAAAGAGCTTAAGGCGAAACTAATATTTGCGAAATTTCAAAACTCAACTCTTATTAGTTTTCTATATTGCTCTAATGACATCTCGTCGTGGTATACCCTGTATAAAGATAAAGTCGTTCGATCACTTTCTTCTTATTAACAACGAAATTAATTTGCTAAAAGATAGAGTAGAAATATTTATTTATATGCGGTTACATTTTTCTACAATAACAAATAATTAATTTTATTTTTCTAAAGTGAAAAATCGTGTGATTGAATTTGAGTTAGATCTTCGATATAAATCTGAGAGTATGATTCACTTGCAGATGCTGTTGGATTATAAGTGTTACCAAGTAATTCTTCCTCTTCAGATGCTTCAAGTAGAATTCTTTCTATTTTATTTCGAAGCCGTTTCCTTTTTTCTCTTGGGATGTCTCTGAGTTTATCTGCAACATAATCGCCGAATATTTGCTCGAGTCTTGCTTTCGTTGCATAGTTTGTAAGGCAGTATTCAGTAATGCTTGGCGTTGTATTGCTTGAACGTTTGCTGATCTTTTTCGTACTTTTAACGGCGACTTTTGACTCTCATCGTCATTATCAGTATTATTACCAAGACTTTCAACCTCACTTGATATACATCCATCGTGCAAAAATTATTTATTGAATGATATTTAAATCCGTTAAATGAAACATCCATTGTATTCAAACAAAATAAACCGGAAGCGTAATTAAAAATTACGGTATTCAACTGAATTCAAGCACAAACTTTTAATTTTTAATTATGCTTTCGATGTCATCAGTATGAGATCTACTTCATTTTTCAAACAATATATTTGGATATTTACGCATTCGCATTTAACATATAAATTCATATTTTTATGAAATTAATAGTTAAATTAAAAAGTCTTTTTCTTGGAGGTTGCGTCGCGTCAGATAGACAAAAATCTAAGCTACAAGACTCGGTTATACTACTATTGACAGAATGCAGTTTTCACCATTTAATTTATTTCATTTGCAAAGATACTTGTAGTTGTCTAAATTTTGCATTAGCTGTGGGTTATTCAACTAAATCCAGAAAATATTGACCATATTTTTTTATTTTCAGGTTCCAAAAACTGAAAATGGGAAGAAATAGCAGACTCATTTGAGCGTCACTGGAACTTCCCAAATTGCATTGGCGCACTAGACGGCAAGCACGTTGTAATTAAAGCTCCTGCCAATGAAGGCAGTAATTATTATAATTACAAGAAAACACTTAGCATCGTTCTGATGGCACTTGTAGACGCTGAATACAAGTTTATATACATTGACGTGGGATGCAGTGGAAGAAATTCCGACGGAGGTATTTTTAATAAGTGTAGTTTGGCGAAATCTTTGGATACGAATCTAATAGGGATACCACCTGATCGTGAGTTGCCAAATGCCCTAGAAAAAGTTCCATTTGTTATAGTTGCGGATGATGCATTCGCTATGAAACGTTATTTATTAAAACCTTTTTCACAAAAAGGTTTACACGGTGCCGAAAGAATTTTTAATTATAGGTTGTCCAGGGCGAGACGACTTTCAGAAAATGCTTTTGGTATAATATCATCCAGGTTCCGGGTGTTACGGAAACCTATTGAACTTGGCCCTGAGAAAGTCACAATTGTTACTATGGCAATTTGTGCTTTGCATAATTATTTGATGACGCATTCTAAGGATATATATGCAAATAGCAGTTACGTAGATAGTGAAATTGGTGGAACACTGGCTGAAGGAGATTGGCGTCGTGAAGAAAATTTCGTAAATGGCAATTCTTTATTGGCATTGCAGGCAGATCAATTTAGAAATGCAACAAATGAATCTAAGAACATAAGAGAAATTTTTAAAAACTATTTTATGACAGACGGTGAAGTAGAATGGCAATATAAACATCTATAATATAGTTTTTGTTTTACGGAATGTGTTTATTTTTAAATAAATTATGATATATGTAGTATGAATTTTCCTTACCAGTGTTGAAATTGATTGCGTTAAGTGAGTCGATGGTAGAATGAATTTCAATTTATCAAAAAATTCCCATTTGCTCGAATATAATTCTTCTGTGCTTTGTCCAGATTTCTCTCTCCTACACTTTCTTACTTCCGCGTTAAACTGACTTCTCAGATTTTGCCATTTATTATTGATATCATGAAGGTCCCTATGTAAAATTTCTGCAATGTCTGTAAAAGTTTTCGACCTGATTTGGCGATCCTTATATTCTACCAGGCGTGTGTCCCAAATAACAGGTCTTGTTTCGCATAATTCTATTAATAAGATTGTATCTTCCTTTCCCCATTCTGCTGTTTTCCTGTTTCTTGCCTTTTTCTTTTCTTTTTCTCCACTGTCACACATTTCTATTTCCATTTAAACACAACTTACTAAAAGTGAGGTTAAGTTATAAATCAAAACAATATATATTATTTATTAAATTTATAGATGAATTACCACTAATGTAAAAATATTCTGCAATATAATATATATTATACGTAGCACAATTATTTTGGCGCCCAACGTGGGGCAGAAAAGCAATTATTTTGGCGGCAATCAACGTGTGGCAGAAAAGCAATTATTTCGGCAACCAACGTGTGGCAGAAAAGCAATTATTTTGGCTGAAACAACGTGGTTTGAAAATGGAAGGAAGCAGAAATTTACAAGGCGCTCAACAAAATTCGGATGTGTTAAACAAAATGGAGGGAGAAAAGAAAATGGAATGGAGGCAACCAGCAGGGTATAAGAATGATGAGTCGCAGAAGCAGAGCCAGGGTATGGAGTCTATCTTAAAGAAAAAAGAAGAAGAAGAAAATAAAATGTTGATGGAAATGATATTGGAAATGGGAGAAAGAATGGACAAGATGGAAGAAAGGATGCAAAGAAATTTTGAGGTATTTATGGCAAAGTTTGGACAGGTGGATGGACAAATAAAGAAAATAGAAGAAAATAAACAAGATATTGAAGAATTAAAAATTAAAGTTGATGTAATGAAAGAAGAAATGTTAAAAAGAATGAATATTATTGAAGATAAATGCATAAAAGTGCTACAGAGAAATGTATTAAATGAAAAAGAAATGGAAAAGGTGGAAGAGAAGATAACAGCAATAAAAAATGAACAAATTCGTGGAAATGGTGAAATAACAAAATATATTCCGATGCCAGTATCAGATGATGCTTTGCCTAAGTTTTATGGATCAACATCAATAAATCCGATGGGTTTTCTGAAGAATTTGAAGGCGTGTTTGGAGAATGTTCCAGGAGATGGTAGAAAGCTGCAGATGGTGAGAAATTTTTTGAAGGACAATGCTCGTATCTGGTGGGATATGATTTCTGATGAGGTGATGACGTTCGAGGATCACAGCAATATTGGGGACAGATGGCACAAATGAGGGTGAGAAAAGATTTATTATTTGGTAATTTTAAGAAAGGAGGTTCAGATAATCGTGAGACATATATAATAAAAAATATTCAATTTTAAAATACTTAACTCCTGCTATGCTAGAAATTGATTTGGTTACACAATTAGCATGTCATTTTGATTTTGAAGTAAGTCAGGCAGTGGCCATACAAAATATAAAGACCATTAGTCAATTTATAGAATTATTGAGGAGATTAGATGATGCTGAGTAGGGAAATAGATTTCAAAGTTTTAATATGTTAAAATATGATAGAAATGGTATAAGATATAGAGAGCAAAGAAATTTTAATGATAGAGAAAGAAATTCACACAATTATAACATGACAAATAGATTTGTGAGACCACAGGTAGAAAATAAAAATGTAAATTGGAATAGAGAGAATGATAGAGCATGTCAATTAAGAGAGGAAAATAGAAATAGTAATTATATACAGAATGAAAGAGTAAATAAAAATTTTTCGTATAATGGTCCTAAACAAAAAAATAGTAGAGAAAATGTAGAGAGAGAGGAAAAGGCAAAGTGTCAGGATTTTTAGATGGGCCAACCAAAGAGATAATTAGTATGAATGCAATGATAAATAATGATTCAGATAGTTTAGATAATAAGATGTTGCCACATATAAAAGTTACTATGGGAGGAGTGAAAGTAAATTGTTTAGTTGATACGGGGAGTGAAATTTCAATCTTGGATGATCAAATAATAAAAAAATTAGAAAGTATGAATGCAGGTAAATATATACCTACAAGAAAAATTACAATTGTGTCTGCGACGAAAAAGATAATAGCAATGGTAAATAAGATTTATGTAGTTGAATTTATGGTAAAAGATAATAAGTTTTTGGGAGAATTTATGTCAGTCAAAGGTTTACAAAGAGATGGTATTATTGGAATGGACCTGTTAGAGAAAATAAAGGCAGTAATAGACATTGAGAGAAAATGTATGGTGGTGGAGAATCAAGTAGTTTCTTGGTTTCAGCAGGATGAAGTAGATGAAGAAAATGAAAAGGTTATAAATAATATGGAAATGGTATATGAAGTAAAAGAAGTTATAAATAGTATAAATGGTGAAAATTATGAAGAGGTTGAAGAGGTTAAAGAAATAGAGTCCAATAATATGTGTATCGAGGTGCCTGAAGATGTAGATTTACTTGAAATTAATGTTGAAGAAAAATATAAAGAAAATGTCAAAGATATGATAAAGAAGAATATTTCCTTAGTAGATAAATTTCCCTGTATTGCTAAAAATTATGTGCATTCATTAGAAGTAGATGAGTCGAGACCATTTAAAAATAAAAATTACCCAATTCCCAAAAATATGCAAGAGAAGGTGAGAGAAGAAGCAAGAAAGATGTTGCGAGATGGTGTTATTGAGAGAGGTGTCACGAGGTATGTCAATCCGCTGGTGGTGGTTCAAAAGAAGTGTGGAGATATTCGCTTATCTTTGGATGTGAGAAGGTTGAATGATCGTACCAAGATGCAATTTGAGACTCCTGTAACTGTAGAAACGTTATTATCTAAGTGCAACGACGCTAGGATTTATACTAAGTTGGATCTAAGAAGTTCTTTTTGGTTGGTGCCTTTAGAAAGAAAGAGTAGAAAATATTGTGGTTTTATGGTAGATGGAGCTGTATACCAATTTAAAGTGGTACCATATGGACTAAGTAGCTCGTCTGCTGCTTTAATTAGAGCAATGCAACAAATTTTAGAACCTTATGAATCGTTTGTATCCCATTATATAGATGATATTTTAATATTTAGCAAGACAATTGAAGAACACATGGAATATTTAAGGAAGGTTATAGAGGTATTAGCAAATAATGGTTTAAAATATGTCAGTGTGGATGATTCTAGGCTGGAGGTTATAAAAAATTATCCTAGACCTAAGAATGTGAAAATGTTGAGAGGTTTTCTTGGTATTGTGGGTTATTATAAAAGATTTGTTCCGTATTTGGCAAAATTATGTGCACCATTGTATGAATTATTAAGAAAGAATGAAAAATTTATTTGGTCTGAAGAAAGACTAGATGCTTTTGAAAAGGTTAAGAATGAATTTTATAATAGTTTGTTATTAGTACTGCCTGATTTTTCTAAAGAATTTTTATTAAGAGTTGATGCTAGTGATTCTGCTATAAGTGGAGTTTTAATTCAGTTAGATGATGAGGGAAATGAAGAGCCTATTTGTTTCATTTCAAGGCTATTAAAAAAATATGAATTAAGATATACTGTGGGAGAAAAAGAGTTACTTGATGTAGTGCATGCTGTAAATAAATTACGTTTCTATTTCTTGGCTAAAAAATTTATTATAGAATCAGATCATGCGGCGTTGACGTCACTTTTGTCAACTAGATTTTCAAATAATCGAATATATAGATGGTCATTGTTGTTATCAGAATATTCATTTCAAATTAGACATATCAGAGGTGTTCTAAATGTTACCGCTGATGCTTTAACAAGAATGTACAATATAAAAAGTAACTTCAATCATGTAGAGTTAAATGCTTATAATAGATATGCAGCTGAGGGAATGTTTGACTATGTTGAGATCCATCAGGTCCAGCAGGATGAATGTTTTGATCATATTAAAGAGGAATTGCGAAATGTGGGGAATTATAAAGATTATATTTTTCATGATGGGCTTATTAAAAACAGATTCGTGATCAGTATAATGTGGTTGTAAATGAAATGCATGCTCGTCAAGCAATGTCCATTATTCATAATGAACTGGGACATATTGGGACTAGGAAAGTTTGGTTAACTTTTAGAGAAGCTTTTTATGCTGTTAAGGATAGAAGTATTGCGAAAAGGGTGGTAAGGAATTGTAATCAATGTTATTTTGGAAAGCATAAAAATCGCACATTGCAACATGATATCAAAAGTATAATAGTGAATAATAAATTGGATTTAGTAGCGATTGATTTCTTAGGAAATTTAATACCAGGAGATTATGGGTATAGAAATATATTTGTTATGGTGGATATTTTTACTAAATTTGTTAGGCTGTTTCCCACTACAAAATACAATTCTGAGATTGCACTTTTATGTATTAATAACTTCGTACAAAATCAAGGAAAAATGAGACGCATTTTAGCAGATAATGCTAGTTATTTTACTAATGATAGATTTATAAATGCTTTGAATGAACAAAATATTAATGTATGTTTTTCTTCGATACGCCATCCATGTGCCAATCCATGTGAGCGGTATATTCAAGAGGTAATCAAATTTTTGAGGATGAAAACCCATGAACACCATGTAGGCTGGGTCCAGTATGTCCAACAGATAGAAGATTGCATGAACAATTCGCCCAATACCCTTACTGAAGAGTGTCCAGCGACTTTGATGAATGGAATGACTCCTAGTCGGCCCTGGGATTTGCATGGAGAAGTTGTTCATAATCTAGAAGAGAGAAATAATTTTGTTCGAGGAAGACTACAAAGGCAAGGGGAGATGTATGTGCGCCGAGAAAATGAAAAAATCAAAGAAAGAACTAGGTTTAATATTGGTGATACAGTTATTGTTAGAAGATACAGGGTTGCCAGAAGAAATCAACAAAAGTGTGCTAAATTGGATCTTCCTTATTGTGGTCCGTATATTATAACAAGAATATTTAATAATGTCACATATGAGCTCTATTCAATGGATGGACGCATTAAGAAGGGACGATATCACATTAGTATGCTTCATCCATACTTGAACAATCCTTAAGAAGATTGTGAGGTACTATACAATTATATTCTGTGTGCGGAGAAGGGTTTTAATTTTTACCTTATATTGTATTTGGAGAAAACATTAGAGATAGTAAGATGTTGTGTGCGGAAAATAAAAATTTCTGAAATCTTTGCTTTGCACAGATTTAATAAATTGTTATTTTGGAGATATGCTATGGTTTTTTTATATATCATGGATAAGTAAAATTAAATAAATTGATTTACTTCAAATTTATTTTTCTGTATGGCAAATGTTTTGGTACACACTGTATTTTGGTTTCTGTTTAAGAATTTGGGAGGTATAGTAGTCTTTTGGTAATCTGTGTATATTAATATTTATTTTGTTGTTATTTGAATTTAAAAGAAAAGATGCCAGAAAGATTATTTACGCTCAACTTGATATTATAATATAGTATAGATATGCGGAATTTTATTTAGACGTGGTAGGGATGCGTGACTTTCACTTGTCCTGTGGTGAATATTGAAGGACATTAAATTTTGGTCTCCCGTCAAGTGTAGAAGAATTTGAGATATATGATGTTTGAATAAAATTTGTTATAAGTTTCATTTTTATTTTAAGGAGCCAATATTTAATCAAGTTTGTGTATTAGTTTTATTGCTGTTATACAAGTTAAGTATTTACTTTTAAGAAAGAGAATGCATTCTTTATTATAATAAGAGAAAATTTTAATATTGTAAAAGTAGGCTCATATCTTTCATTTTGTTTTCCTGCACGTGTTTGAAAATATTTTATATTTATTGAGAAGCTATTAAATTAGATAATTTTCTTTACTGTATCAGTTTGCTTTAATTTGATGTATTTTCATTATAGGTATTTAATTTATTTATTTTAAGTAATTATTATTTTGTATGGACTTTGTGAATTATTTTCAGTAATTAATAAGGTAAATTTTGTCGCGTTTGTCAGTACAAGCTTTTTTTATCCTATCTGGTCAATTAGTGGGTAGGGTTTTTTCTTGAGTATTTGTTAATTAAAGTTTTTTTTTTGTTTTTTTTTGTAATAAATAAATTATATTTGATCTGTTTTTCAATTTTATTAAAGATTTTAGAAAAGATAATTAAATAATTATTTAATTTTTTTGTCTTCAAGTAATTTGTTGTTTTTTTTACTGTTTCCTAAGATCACGATTCCTGACGTGAACATTGTACAGTTTCGCCGAGGGAACCTGAGAGAGAGAGAATTTTGTTTTCTGAGCTATATCGCGGCAACCCTATAACAATTGTACTAATATCATAGCAGTACGTATATGTATACCTAATCACCTTTTTATATATTATTTCGTAAAACTGCCGATGGTCAATACACGAAATTATGTCAGTGTTAAAAACTTTTCAAAACGTTTTGTAAAGTTATATCACTGGCAGTTTTGCGTCCGAGTCGATGCCAGTTTCGTTGATTAGGTTGTTTACACAGTACCAGTGAATTTTGATGTCAGCGGTCGCCAGTTTACTGACAATGCTATGTCAGTGCTAATTTGACTGCTGTTTACACGTACTGGCATTGCTGACATCCAATAACTGACTAAAAACTCTGACCGTGTACACTTAGCTTTAGTGTGAAGGCTGCCTCATTCTCATCTTAGCTGCACCATGTGTCTTTCCTCAATCTCCTTTGTTTCTACGATCTCTCTTATAAGACTATAGGCTCTTGTGTTTCTTCGGATGTTATCAGGTCTTCCATCATATTTTTCTCATCAAAGATTTTGCCGGGTATGTTTGTGTATGACTCCCTTGCACCTTCCCCTTCCCATCTATTGCAACTAAACAGGGTGTGTCCCACGTCATCTACCTGGCCGCAGTATAAGCATTCGTTGTTTTCCGCCTTCTTTCGTTTGTGCAAATAGTCCCTGAAGCATCCGTGTCCTGACAGAGCTTGGGTCAGGTAATAATCCACCTCACCGTGGTCACGGTTTATCCATATGTCTAGTTGCGGAATCAGTCTGAACGTCCATCGCCCGTAAGTGCCATTTGCCCAAGTTCGCTGCCACTCTTTCATCAGTTCAATTCTTTCTTGTTTAGCGTCTTTGTCGTTATACTTATCCGCCCGTTCCCTGATAAGTAGCTGCAGGGGCGGTGTTCCCGCAATTACATTCACTGCCTCTCCTGATATGGTCTTATACGCACTGCAGACACGAATCGACATGTGACGTTGCACTCTGGCCAGCTTACCCACCAGCGTTTTATTTTCCATGGCTGTGTGCAACACCGCTGCGGCGTAGAGCGCCTGCGAATTCATGACACCCGCGAGTACTCTCCTCTTAGAAGATCGCGGTCCCCCCACATTTGGCATAAGCCTAACCAACGCCGACACAGTCTTTTCTATTTTTCCCACCGTCTTTTGAATATGGTCGCCGAAGATAAGCCTCTTGTCGATCCAAACTCCCAGATATTTTATTGATCTACTGGGAGCAACCTGCATTCGATCGACACCATTGCCATGTCGTCTGCAAAGCCACAAGTGTGGTTTCTTCCGGTAACTGAATCCTAAAAAGTCCATCATAGAGCACATTCCAAAGTGTTGGGCCCAATGCTGACCCTTGAGGGATATCTCTAGTGATCTCTATAGCCTGTTACGTTGTAAATTTACTTTGTTTATAGTTCTCGAAAGATTGGGTGCCTTTGTCTAAATACGTGGAATTTTGTATAAAGATCGTGACTTTTTGAGCGTACCCTGTATATTGTCTATTGCACCGGTTACTAAGACTGCCTGCCGTATGCTTCCGTGGGTATTAAACCTACTATTGAGCCCTCACCGCTCTAAACCATGTACCGCGAATATGACAGATATATTTTGTGTAAGATCGGGCATTTACACCCTGTTTTTGTGTAAGCCTCTATGTCTGAGTAACTAACTCTAATTATCTTAGTTCTAGCTTATTCTAACCTACCTGTAGTTTCGTATTTTCCGCAGTTGCAATTACTTTTACGCCTTGCGTGAGTTTTCTTAAAAGAATATCTACTTATTCATCACGTCCGATCCCTACCTAATGCATTTATTGTGGTTTGTAAACGCTTTGAGACGACAGTCAAGTTATTGTGATAACTGTCTAACATGTTTTGCGTATTGCCAAACACAGTTCTCGAGCAGGCCCGAGTATTATTGTTATTTTCCTTTTCCTTCGCAGACGTCCGTCTAAAAAAAATGTAAGGAGTATTAATTAAGGGAATGCTTGGAATGTAGGGCATACTATTAATTGTTGTCGATCACTTGTTGCTCTATCTTCGATATTCTAGTATTAGGAACTTCTGTTAATTTGCCCCCCCCCAGAACCATCGTAGGGGTTAGGATCGTAATTTCTCTGTAACATAAGTTTAAGATCGGTCTCTCTACCGTCTTTTTGCAGCGTTTTGATATTAAAGCTTTGGTATTTCGTTATTTACCTGCAGAAATTCTGTCCTTTCGCCTAATAAATTAGAAACTACGTGTGGAAGATTGTTTGTTTATTTCTGTCAGACCTATCGGCTATGTAGTACAG
This sequence comes from Amphimallon solstitiale, assembly GCA_963170755.1. Taxonomy (NCBI): domain Eukaryota; kingdom Metazoa; phylum Arthropoda; class Insecta; order Coleoptera; family Scarabaeidae; genus Amphimallon; species Amphimallon solstitiale. Next base: position 67,785,418 of record OY720678.1, on the reverse strand, counting down.
ATCTGTTATACACGGGATTGCCAACGTTTAGCATAAAATTTTCCCTCGTGCTGCCGTCGTTATAATTTTCTTCGTACTATTGTCGGGTTTTTCGCTTATTCTCGTTTCGCTTAAGTCATGTTCTTGTTTGCGATTAATTAAGAGTCGCAGTGTTAACCCCCTTTTCGGTCAAACTCAAACTGGTGTTTGTAATTTTATGTGAATGCTTTCGATGTCCATCTTGAGGTATTTTCGTGTCTCTATGTTTTGGACAAGGCTGCGTGTAGCGATTGCGCGGGTGTGAACGAGGAGATTTTTCGCGGTTTTCGACGACACTTGTTGGTCACATCTTGCGAAAAGAACAGTGTGTGCAAATTGCTTCTCTTCCTTTAGTACTTATGTACAGTATCCATGTGGAGATTTTTCGCGTTTGCGGCTTAATTTGGAGGAAGCAGTAATTATCGCTACCTTAATTTTGGGTTTTAACGTGGATTTATATCGTCGTACCGTTTTCAAAAAAATCCACGTGTGGCCATGTGCTGGTTTTTTTTAAATGTAAATTTTGCACCCTGAAGTGACTCGTAGTCGTTTATCGTGGGATCCCCATCGTTCAACCTTGGGGTAAGTTTTCAAAACTCTGTGTTAAATTTTCGGGATTTTATCTTTGGTTTTTTTTTCTCTCTAAATTTTAATAGGATTCTTATGTCGGGCGCTAAAGCCCTCAGAAGCTGTTAGGATTCCTTTGACGGCCATTTAAGCCCTCCGAAGTCTTATTTTTGGGGATATCGCCCACATCAGTGGTTTTTTTCAACATCCAGCCCACCTGTTAAGTGGAATTTTACCAACAAGGGGGTCGCCGCCATTTTGGTTTTCCGCAGCGTCTTTCCGGCAACCATCTTGCCAGCTAAGGTTGTAATTTTACCTTTTATATATTTTACGTCCAATTTTCGACGTCTTTACGTCTGTGAGCAAGACTTCAGTTTGCCTAGTTTTGACCAAGAATTTTGAGTGGTTTATTAACTATCGCACCTCTTAGTCAACTGCGAGGCCACAATTTAATCCTTATTAAATTACCGTTATTATTTTATTAATTATGTAATAATCAGATTGACCAGAATTTTGGTTTTGTCACTACCGTATTTCTGTAGCCCCATGTTGAGGCAAATATTTAATTAAAACTAATTCAAGTAAATTCTTAAAATTATCACTTTATCTTTTGGGTAGATTTTATTTAATTAGTAATATACCTAGTGTTTTCTCTTCCGATACAATAATTGTGTGTTATATGATGTGTTGCATTTAAAAATCTAAAATTTGTTAATAGTTTTGCACGTTTTTTTTTCTTGCTGTAAGATTGTAAATGCTTGCCTTTCGTTGATCAATTAATTTACCTGAGCTAGATAAATTCATTTTATTTTGTAGAAGCAATCTTTGGTTCTCGAAGCTCAGGGTTTTATTGTTTTATTGTATTTTATGAAATTTCTTTTCTAATGTTACCTTTAACTATTGACTGTGCCAATAAATAACCTTCAATTAATTTAATTTAGTTCATGTAAGCAAACCTGACGTTTTTTAATTTAGCGAATTTTTCTCAATTTTGACTAAGTCTCTCTACTGACGTATTAATTTTCATGCGCTTATTAATTTATATATATATAATTACCGCTTTGTATTGACATTGCCGTTGTGGCGTGTCCTTGAAAACTCTTGTACACCTAATGTGAGGTGAAGGAAACGTTTCTGCAACCGACCAACTTCTGCTGAAGCGCAGAGAATTTGTTAAATCTTTAAGACTTGTTTTTTTTTCTTTCAAATTTTGTAATTGTCACCTAACGCTTTGTTTTTTTTTTCATTTATCAATTGGCTAGCTTCATTTATTTTGTTTAAATTAACTTTACATTCAACGCTTGTGTTTTGTAATACCTAATTTCACCATTTTAATTATATTTAAAACACATAACCATTCAACACATCAACTTAATTAAATTTTGTTACGTTTCGAACTACCTGTTCTTTTATTTCTTTTACCTTTGCATATATCATATTTTATTGTGACAAGCACGTACCTAAGAGTAGGTGCTACATCTATACAGGGTGTTCATTAGGTAACCCACTGGAGGGACACAGCCAGTGGTAGTTCGTAGGAGGCGCAGGTAGGTTATCTGTAGATAGCATAGTGTCCTGGTGCCCGGACAATCGTCGCTAGCGTCGTTGCCGACCGACGCTCTACTATTAGATGTTCTTGTTTTCCTGAACCGTCACGCCGTCTGCGACAGAGTTAGCTCGGCCCTGCGTTATCCTGTTTGACAACCCCTATTGCGACTCTCCGTTTCATTTCCGAATTCAGCCCGTTATCTTAATGCGACGAAGATCCGGTAGCAAAAATTTGGCGCCCTAATGTTTTGGGGCCTTTCCTTCTGGAAATAAGTTAGTAAAAGAGTTTGGTGCCCTAACGTCTGGGCCTTTCTTTCGGTAGTAAGGAGAAAAATTTGGTGCCCTAGCGTCGGGACCTTTCTTTTGGTGATAGGGAAAAATTTGGCACCAACGTTTCGACCAACTTTCCGCCATCTTCAATTTTTCTTTATTATTACTTTTGTGTGTCAACCAAGTTTCGGCCAATTTTCCGCCATCTTCAAAATTTCTTTTCCTGCCCCTTAACATTCAGACAAGTTTTCTTCCCCTCCGTACGAATTGACACACCAACGTTTCTGCCCTCTTTTCTCCACCTTCCGGAGCCAAAGTTTCTCCTTCGCTACCCAATGCTCCAACGAAGTTTTCGCTACCTTCTTAACAATTAGATGCCTTCGTGTGGGCCTAACGTACAACATTTCGCACCTACGTTTCGGTTAAGTTTTCGCCGCCCTCAAATTTTCTTTTCCTCATGTGTGTCATCCATTGACTCATAAGTGACACCGAACGTTTCGACCTAGCTTCCACCATCTTCAGGGAAATTTCTCATCTTTTCCAATTTTCCTTGGTTTTGGTTGCCTTGACGTGACAACGTGTCGTTGCCTAACGTGTCGGACAAGTTTTCTCCATCTTCCGGAATATTTTCCTTACCTTTAAGTATTTCAGCCACTAACATTTCGTCGTACCGCACAGTGGTGCTATACTTTGGAGAAACTACTTGTTTTGTATCAACGTTTCGGTCCTGACCATCTTCAGGAATAAATTTTGAATTTTCTCGACTTAAGCCCGTTTCTCGTTTTAAGTGGGCAAGTGGACGTTAAGTTTCCTTACCGCTCAGTTTTGTTGTGTTTCCGTCTACTCCCTCACCTAATCTAACTTCGACTGTTTATATTTCTTTTTCATCCCCTTTTTTTGGGAAAAGTTATCACCTCACGTTACAATTTTATCTTAGGTTCCGAACTACCTTGTCTTCCAGAATATATTTGTGTGTCTTAGGACTCGAGTCTTTGCTTGCTGATCCCGGTACCGCCATTTCTTTTATATTTCTTTCTTTTCGACTTTCTGCTGAATTAACTTCCGCCATGTCTCCTAAATTTGAGATCAATCGTCTTTTAAAGGAAGACCTTGAGTACTTACTGACTGTTCTGGGTGCTGAGGTGCCATCTACTTTGGATGAAATGCGACGAATGTATCGACGTCTGCTAGGGTATGCTAGGTCTTATCCGTCGGATACTAAGCTTACGTATCCATTCACATATGCGGAAGACGCCGCGGCTATTAAGGATAAGCTTACGGTTATCGAAGGGCTCATCGATCAGTTCATAGGGAATCGTGAGTCTTCCGAGTTTAAAAAAATTTCTACTGCCCTTGCTTTCGTAATGAGTCGCATTCAGAACTCCGTCCCACATTCGCCAGAGGAGGTGAAAGAATACCATGCGTTTAGGAGTCGCGTTGCTAAACTAGAAGATTGCATCCGCGATAAGGCTCGCACCCTTGAACGTGCCTCAACATTCAGTTTATTACAGTCACCCACTGCCGGTAACCCTGGTCCTCAAGGGAGTGAAGAGGAGTTTAGTGATGATGATGACCCTATCCGACTCCCGGTTAACGCTTTTACTGGTCCCGTTCACTCGACTTTCGCTAGTTCTTCTCCTAAACCCGTTCCCGTTGCCTCTTGGAATATTACATTTTCAGGGCAGAAGAACTTCTCAGTTAGTGCCTTTCTGGAGCGTGTAGCTGAGCTTAAAATCGCTCGTAATTCCTCGGACCAGTTGTTGTTCAATTCCGCAATAGACTTATTTAAGGAACGTGCTTTGGTGTGGTATCGGGCAAATCGTCATCTTTACTCTAATTGGTCAGAGTTAGCTGCCGGTCTACGGGAAGAGTTTCAAGCCGTAGATTATGACGACCGTCTTATGGACGAAATTAAGCAACGGACTCAAGGTCCTAATGAACCTATTGGACTATACGTGTCGGTCATGAAAAATCTTTTTTCCCGTCTTTCTGATTCAGTTCCCGAAAAAACTCAATTAGGAATTTTGCAACGTAATATTCTGCCTTTCTATCAAACGCAGTTGGGGTTAACTGAAGTCAATTATATCGCGGAACTCCTTAAATATGGGAAAGTTCTCGAAGCCCGCAAGGCCTCTGCTGAAGCTTATGTACCGCCTCCCTTGCGTGCCAAAACACTAGAGCCGGATTTGGCTTATGTCAATGCCGAACCAGTCCCGAGTTATTCTCGAAGTCGTGAGACACCCGTTACTCCCGTCTCTAATCGCCCTCGTGTCCGTGTGGCACCCGTTTCAGCAAACCCTGTCACATGTTGGAATTGTCGTCAGACAGGACATCGTTACTCCCAATGCGCTTTACCTCGTAAACGCTTTTGTTATCGTTGTGGTCGTCCAGAGACCATTGTACCTTCTTGTCCGCAGTGTTCGGGAAACGCCCGACGTGCGCACTAAGTGGCCGTCCCGTGCGTACAGTATACACAGCGGCCTATCGACAAATTAGAGCCCGGTTGGATTTTATTCTCGCACAAGCCATAGGGGATGAACGCCCCTATCTTAAAGTTCAAATCTTTGGTAAAGAGTTTCTCGGTCTTTTGGACACAGGTTCATCACGCACTATTTTAGGTGAAGCAGGTTGGTCCGTTTTAAAGGGTTTTGTTCCGCTTAAATCCTCTATGTCCTTTTGCACTGTTGCTAACGGGTCACGATGCCGAATATCAGGTGAAGTTGCCTTGCCTATTAATGTTAGGAATCGTTCTAAGGTCTTTGACGTTTTGGTGGTACCTGAACTACCGCATCAACTTATCTTGGGCGCAGACTTCTGGCGAGATATGGGTATCGTCATAAACATGCGCAGTGGCGATTGGGTATTTTCAGACGCACCCAACGTGTCTTCTGTCGATGTCGAACCACAGGTGTTGTCTGATGAGCGTCAACGTCAGCTCGAGGCTATCATCAATCAAAATTTTCCTAACGTCGATAAGGAGGTGTTAGGTTGTGCCAAAGGTGTAGAGCACACTATTATCACTAGTAGCCCTCCGATTAAGCAACGCTACTATCCGATATCTCCGGCGGTGCAGAAAGTAGTCGACGCCGAATTAGAGAAGATGTTGGCTCTCGGTGTCGTTGAGAGGTCTCAGAGTGGTTGGTCTTCACCCATTCTTCTCGTGCCTAAGAAGGATAAGACTTTTCGATTTTGTGTCGATTATCGGAAGCTCAATCAGGTCACTGAGAGAGATGCCTATCCCCTTCCCTATGTGTCGAATACCTTAGATAAATTACGAGACGCTAAATATCTTACGTCTCTCGATATAAAAAGTGCGTATTGGCAAATTCCTGTTGCCGAGTCTTCCCGTCAGTATACCGCCTTCACTGTGCCGAATCGAGGCTTGTTCCAGTTTTGTCGTCTTCCGTATGGTCTCCACAACGCACCTGCCTCCTGGCAGCGTTTTATTGATAGAGTTTTAGGTCCTGAATTAGAACCTTACGTTTTCGTATATCTGGATGATATCATAATTGTCACTCCTACCTTTGAAAAACACTTGACTATCTTAGAGCAAGTTTTATCCCGCCTGCGTGACGCTGGCTTAACGCTCAATAGAGACAAATGTCAGTTTTGTCGCGACGAATTGAAGTACCTGGGTTATGTGGTTAATCGACGTGGGTTGATGGTCGACCCTGACAAAGTCAAGGCTATCATCGGAATTGCCACACCCAAAAATGTTTCTGAAGTCAGACGCTTAGTAGGTATGGCTTCATGGTATCGACGTTTCGTCCCTAATTTCTCTACTGTTATCTCTCCGCTTACTGATTTGTTACGGAAAAATCGTCCCTTCGTTTGGACGTTAGCTTGTGAAGAAGCCTGGACATCTTTGCGTGAACGCTTGGTTTCCTCCCCGATTTTGACATGTCCCGATTTCCAATATGAATTCATCATTCAAACTGATGCCAGCGACTATGGTCTTGGAGCCGTATTGACTCAAGACATAGACGGACAGGAGAAAGTAATCAGTTATCTAAGCCGTTCTTTAACACCTGCCGAACGTAAATTCTCTACGGTTGAGAAAGAATGCCTTGCCGTCCTTTGGGCTATAGAAAAGCTTCGTCCATATATCGAATGCTCTCACTTTACGGTGATAACGGATCATTATTCCCTCTGCTGGCTGAACTCTCTTAATTCTCCGTCGGGTAGATTGGCTCGATGGGCCGTGCGTCTTCAGCAGTACGACTTCACTATCATCCACCGTAAAGGAAAATTCAATGTCGTTCCGGACACTCTCTCCCGTTCAGTCCCCAAATTGGATATCGTTCAAGTCAATCCTAAAAGCCAAGACAAATGTTACGTTCGTATCTTAGAACAAATTAAGAGACATCCCGAGAAGTACCCTCAATTTCAACTTATCGGTGGGATACTTCGACGTTACGTACCGCCTAATAGTACTTTTCCCTCTGAGGATTCCGATTCATGGAAAATCTATGTTCCTGAGGAACAACGACAAGAGGTCTTGTTAGAATGTCATAACGAGCCCACAAGTGGTCATCTGGGCATTGCGAAGACTCTCGCTCGCATATTGCAACACTACTATTGGCCCAAGATGTTAGGTGATGTGATTCGTCATATCAAAGCCTGTCCTAACTGCAATAAGGCGAAACCTGTTCAAAGAGCTCCTGTTGGTCGTATGGGCGGACATTCTAAAGTTACTAAACCATGGGAAGTACTCAGTGTCGACATTGTTGGTCCTCTTCCGAGGTCCAAGCGCGGTTTTAATTACATTTTAGTGGTCTCTGATATCTTCAGTAAGTTTGTTCTGACTTTCCCGTTACGTAGAGCTTCCTCCAAGTCTGTTATCCGACATCTTGAAGAAGATGTGTTTCTGATTTTTGGCGTACCTCGTTCCGTAATTTCCGATAATAGCGTGCAGTTTCGTTCTAACGACTACCGTTCTAAGTTAAAAGAATATAAAGTACGTCCATGCTATACTGCGAATTACCATCCTCAAGCGAATCCCGTGGAACGTGTGAATAGGGTTATCAAAACCATGTTGATCTCGTATGTCTCGGACAATCATCGCGAGTGGGACGTCTATCTTCCCAAAGTCACTTGCGCCTTGCGCACTGCTAGACACGAAGTCACCGGACGTACGCCCTATTTCATTAACTTCGGTCGTGAGATGAATCTCACTGGAGAAAGAATTTCCGATGCTCCTATCTCTGACGGAACTCCACTTGTCGAGGTCCGCGATCCGGAAAAACTAATAGAGCGTTCCGAAGGATTTTCTAAACTTTATCGTGACATCAAATCCCGCTTGCAGAAAGCATACGAGCGTGCTAAGGCGCGCTACGATACTCGTCATAGACGAGATGAATTCTTGGTAAACCAGTTGGTCTGGCGTAAAAATTTCGTCCTTTCAGATGCCGCCAAGTTCTATACCGCCAAATTGGCTGACAAATATGTCGGGCCCTTTCAAATTAGTAAACGTATCTCCACTGACATTTACGAACTCAAAACTTGTGAAGGTAAATTGCTGCCCGGGGCGTGGCATGCAAATTTGCTGAAGCCACAACCGAGTGATGATTAAGATCTATCTTCTCACGTGTCCAACTGCCTGAAATTATCGCTATCACGATTTTGTTTTTTTGTTTTGTTTGTTATTTGTACCTACCGTTACCTTCATGGAATGTAGAGAGTGCCTTGGCTTGCAGCCGTAACACCAGAATTTCTCTACCGTGTACCTCGCGTGATGTAGGAGGCATCTAAAGGGGCATTATGGCCTGTAGCGAGGGCTGGAAGAATTCTCCTACCGTGAACCTGCGTGAAGTAAAAGTCTTCTAAAGGGACCCTGACTTCTATTGTTCCTCTACCACCTTAGGACAAACATTTTCCTTTTATCGACCTTTCGTTAGTGTGCTTACCGGCCCCATTGCACAGCTTGTATCTGTGATTCCGTCTATGCATTTATCTTCCCGCATCTTTATCGCTTCCGTGTGTTTCGTATCTACCGTGTTTTGCATATATGGAGTGGCAGTCTTGCTAGGGGAGTCCACACTACATTTCCTTTATCTTATCGGACATGACTACCTTTTAAGCTAACTGATGTTGCTTAACTACCGGATTTGACTTTCTCATTTGAGGAGGTATAAAGAGTGATGGTCCTTTTGTGTGATAATCCTCAGCCTTCTAAGGGTCGTGTCCTGGCGACCTTTTTGCTTTTCTTACGTTCAAAATGTTACCTCCAGGAATCGGATATGACTTCAGCCTTTATGGTTTATCGTTGCCTTCAGCATTTTAGTCGGGTCAACGCCGGTCCAGACTTTAAACTTTTGCTCCCTATTATCTATTTTTGTTTGGCGATCTTCTCTCGTTTTGTTGTTACCGGATGTTACGGTTGTCGCTTCGGCATATCCATACGTCTGTGCAGAATCTCGACACCCTTGTTTTTTTTTTTTCGTTACTTTTCCGTACCGGCCGAATGCCGAAGGGCCACGTGGTGGTTATGGCCAAGCTGTTTGGTGTTGCTGTGTCTGAGTGTGGATATGTGCGTTCGTGTAGTAGACAACGTCCGTTTTAGAACTCTCGCTTACCCTTTTCACTGTCTTTATCCCGTCAGCCTATGTTCTCGGTGCAAGAAATTGCTCTGCGATCAATTTCTTTTCGCTGGAAAGGGGGGAATTTGTTACGTTGTAAATTTACTTTGTTTATAGTTCTCGAAAGATTGGGTGCCTTTGTCTAAATACGTGGAATTTTGTATAAAGATCGTGACTTTTTGAGCGTACCCTGTATATTGTCTATTGCACCGGTTACTAAGACTGCCTGCCGTATGCTTCCGTGGGTATTAAACCTACTATTGAGCCCTCACCGCTCTAAACCATGTACCGCGAATATGACAGATATATTTTGTGTAAGATCGGGCATTTACACCCTGTTTTTGTGTAAGCCTCTATGTCTGAGTAACTAACTCTAATTATCTTAGTTCTAGCTTATTCTAACCTACCTGTAGTTTCGTATTTTCCGCAGTTGCAATTACTTTTACGCCTTGCGTGAGTTTTCTTAAAAGAATATCTACTTATTCATCACGTCCGATCCCTACCTAATGCATTTATTGTGGTTTGTAAACGCTTTGAGACGACAGTCAAGTTATTGTGATAACTGTCTAACATGTTTTGCGTATTGCCAAACACAGTTCTCGAGCAGGCCCGAGTATTATTGTTATTTTCCTTTTCCTTCGCAGACGTCCGTCTAAAAAAAATGTAAGGAGTATTAATTAAGGGAATGCTTGGAATGTAGGGCATACTATTAATTGTTGTCGATCACTTGTTGCTCTATCTTCGATATTCTAGTATTAGGAACTTCTGTTAATTCGCCCCCCCCCCAGAACCATCGTAGGGGTTAGGATCGTAATTTCTCTGTAACATAAGTTTAAGATCGGTCTCTCTACCGTCTTTTTGCAGCGTTTTGATATTAAAGCTTTGGTATTTCGTTATTTACCTGCAGAAATTCTGTCCTTTCGCCTAATAAATTAGAAACTACGTGTGGAAGATTGTTTGTTTATTTCTGTCAGACCTATCGGCTATGTAGTACAGATCTGTTATACACGGGATTTCCAACGTTTAGCATAAAATTTTCCCTCGTGCTGCCGTCGTTATAATTTTCTTCGTACTATTGTCGGGTTTTTCGCTTATTCTCGTTTCGCTTAAGTCATGTTCTTGTTTGCGATTAATTAAGAGTCGCAGTGTTAACCCCCTTTTCGGTCAAACTCAAACTGGTGTTTGTAATTTTATGTGAATGCTTTCGATGTCCATCTTGAGGTATTTTCGTGTCTCTATGTTTTGGACAGGGCTGCGTGTAGCGATTGCGCGGGTGTGAACGAGGAGATTTTTCGCGGTTTTCGACGACACTTGTTGGTCACATCTTGCGAAAAGAACAGTGTGTGCAAATTGCTTCTCTTCCTTTAGTACTTATGTACAGTATCCATGTGGAGATTTTTCGCGTTTGCGGCTTAATTTGGAGGAAGCAGTAATTATCGCTACCTTAATTTTGGGTTTTAAAGTGGATTTATATCGTCGTACCGTTTTCAAAAAAATCCACGTGTGGCCATGTGCTGGTTTTTTTTAAATGTAAATTTTGCACCCTGAAGTGACTCGTAGTCGTTTATCGTGGGATCCCCATCGTTCAACCTTGGGGTAAGTTTTCAAAACTCTGTGTTAAATTTTCGGGATTTTATCTTTGGTTTTTTTTTCTCTCTAAATTTTAATAGGATTCTTATGTCGGGCGCTAAAGCCCTCAGAAGCTGTTAGGATTCCTTTGACGGCCATTTAAGCCCTCCGAAGTCTTATTTTTGGGGATATCGCCCACATCAGTGGTTTTTTTCAACATCCAGCCCACCTGTTAAGTGGAATTTTACCAACAAGGGGGTCGCCGCCATTTTGGTTTTCCGCAGCGTCTTTCCGGCAACCATCTTGCCAGCTAAGGTTGTAATTTTACCTTTTATATATTTTACGTCCAATTTTCGACGTCTTTACGTCTGTGAGCAAGACTTCAGTTTGCCTAGTTTTGACCAAGAATTTTGAGTGGTTTATTAACTATCGCACCTCTTAGTCAACTGCGAGGTCACAATTTAATCCTTATTAAATTACCGTTATTATTTTATTAATTATGTAATAATCAGATTGACCAGAATTTTGGTTTTGTCACTACCGTATTTCTGTAGCCCCATGTTGAGGCAAATATTTAATTAAAACTAATTCAAGTAAATTCTTAAAATTATCACTTTATCTTTTGGGTAGATTTTATTTAATTAGTAATATACCTAGTGTTTTCTCTTCCGATACAATAATTGTGTGTTATATGATGTGTTGCATTTAAAAATCTAAAATTTGTTAATAGTTTTGCACGTTTTTTTTTCTTGCTGTAAGATTGTAAATTCTTGCCTTTCGTTGATCAATTAATTTACATGAGCTAGATAAATTCATTTTATTTTGTAGAAGCAATCTTTGGTTCTCGAAGCTCAGGGTTTTATTGTTTTATTGTATTTTATGAAATTTCTTTTCTAATGTTACCTTTAACTATTGACTGTGCCAATAAATAACCTTCAATTAATTTAATTTAGTTCATGTAAGCAAACCTGACGTTTTTTAATTTAGCGAATTTTTCTCAATTTTGACTAAGTCTCTCTACTGACGTATTAATTTTCATGCGCTTATTAATTTATATATATATAATTACCGCTTTGTATTGACATTGCCGTTGTGGCGTGTCCTTGAAAACTCTTGTACACCTAATGTGAGGTGAAGGAAACGTTTCTGCAACCGACCAACTTCTGCTGAAGCGCAGAGAATTTGTTAAATCTTTAAGACTTGTTTTTTTTTCTTTCAAATTTTGTAATTGTCACCTAACGCTTTGTTTTTTTTTCATTTATCAATTGGCTAGCTTCATTTATTTTGTTTAAATTAACTTTACATTCAACGCTTGTGTTTTGTAATACCTAATTTCACCATTTTAATTATATTTAAAACACATAACCATTCAACACATCAACTTAATTAAATTTTGTTACGTTTCGAACTACCTGTTCTTTTATTTCTTTTACCTTTGCATATATCATATTTTATTGTGACAAGCACGTACCTAAGAGTAGGTGCTACATCTATACAGGGTGTTCATTAGGTAACCCACTGGAGGGACACAGCCAGTGGTAGTTCGTAGGAGGCGCAGGTAGGTTATCTGTAGATAGCATAGTGTCCTGGTGCCCGGACAATCGTCGCTAGCGTCGTTGCCGACCGACGCTCTCTATTAGATGTTCTTGTTTTCCTGAACCGTCACGCCGTCTGCGACAGAGTTAGCTCGGCCCTGCGTTATCCTGTTTGACAACCCCTATTGCGACTCTCCGTTTCATTTCCGAATTCAGCCCGTTATCTTAATGCGACGAAGATCCGGTAGCAAGCCTTCTCCTCCGCTGCTGCCCCTATAATAAGGGTCCGGCCCGAAAAATACGACGCTATTAGATTCCATAGGCTCTTTTCTATGCCTCTGGTGCGCAGCTCATTCAAAATAATACCTCATGAAGCGCTATTAAAAGCGTTCTGCACATCGAGCGTTATAACAACGCAAAGCCTGCGCCTGTCCGCTAATCCGCCAGTCCTGTCCAATTCGTCCTTCAACCTTTTGAGTATAAGTTGCTCTAATAGCTTACCTTCAACGTCCAAGAGACAAATGGGTGTGTAGGACGATGGTTCCTCTAAAGCCTTGTCGCCTTTTCGCAGCAAGACAAGGCTAGCCCTTTTCCAAATTGTTGGAAAATCTGCCATCTTGGCAAGCATATTATATACCACCAATGCGTGTTCAGGTTTCTCTTGCACAAATAGCTTGACGACCTCTGGTGGTACCTGCCCCGGTCCCGGAGCTTTTCTGACGTTAATCTTTGCACATGCAATGCCTAGCTCTTTTACGGTGAAATCATAAAAACTAGTGTTTCTGTACATGGTCCAATTTTGTTGTGCGTGCTTTGGGAAAAGACACTCAACCACTCTTTCTACTGTCTCCATTGACATCTTGGGTCTTGGCGGATACCCAATCATATTTCTCATGACGGTTTTAAAACCATCTCCCCACGGATTGTTGTCGATGCTAGCACAGAGCAACCTCCAACTTGCCCTTTTCGCGGCCTATACTCTATCTCTTAATCGCTTTTTGCATTCCTTATATATGTTCCGTACGATGCTAATGGTTTCCTACGGGCCTCTTTCGATGTTTCTAGTGTATATCCTTCTCTTCTGGTTATACTCCTTACGGAGTTCTGCGATTTCTTCATTCCACCAGTATACCGGCTGTCTTGTTGATGTTCTTTTCCGCTTGAGCAGGTCATGTTTCGCAGCCCAGTCAGCTAAGAGTTGACCTCTTCTGTCAGTATAGTTCATACCCCACTATGGGGATTTTGCATTGCTGTCTCCTACAACTAGGGCCTTCTTCTTGTTTCGCCTTATTTTTGTTCCAATGTCCGAAATAATTTCCTCTAAGTCTTGGATGTCTTTATTGGGCGATGCATGGCAGCTATATAGTGTGAACGGGTTCCATTTCCATGTATGAGTAACCCTGCCCTCGCTCTTGTTTCTTTACCACTAAGTTTCTATCCATCACCTTTATAGCAGCATCTGTCCTCTCATCTACCACCCAGTCCTTCCTGTTTTTGACCGCCTTAATGTTGGGTTCGCAAATTGCTAGTATTCAAGCGCCTACCTCTTTAGCTACGGCAAGCGCCATGTCGATGACTAGACGGCTTCTGTTAGTGTTAATTTGCAGGATCTTCGCCATTTTTGTTGCTGTGTGAGGTCTTCTTTCTACTTTTCACTATAGGGCACTTCCAGCTACTACTTTGGTGCCCCTCCAGTTGACAATGGACACAGTATGGGTTGTTCTGACATGCAGCTGCTATGTGACCCCCTTGTCCGCATCTGCTACACAGGTTTCCTCTGTCTGGCCCACTGCAGTTTGCCTTCAGGTGTCCATATTCCCAACACCGTAAACATTTACTTTCCTTCTCTCTCTCGTAAATATTGCATTTCATCCAACCGATTTTGATCTTGGCTGCCAGAAGAAGTCTCTCGGCGTATGTCGACGGAATTATGACGTCATACTCCTAACAATAATAATAGTAACCCTTAAATCTAACCTAGATTTCGATTTTCAACAAATCTCTACATCAAAACAGTACATCTTCCCAGAAGATATGAAGAATTAATTATTACTCATAATTTAGATTCTATGATAAATGGTGCAGCTCCTACATAGTAGAGTTAAGAATTTGTTCTTCATTCTACCGGTACCTACCAAAACGCATTTTCCTTTCAGGTTAGGTCGTTCAAAATAGTTCAAATTATTTTGTTTATTGGTTTATGTATAATACTTGAAAAATACAGTTAACAGTACTGTATTAAGTACCAAGGTAGTTTTACTCTGCTGTTTATGTGTTATTCCTTTATTTCCTTTGCGGGTTTGATTTATTGGAGTTTGTTTAGTGGATGCATTAAAAGAAACTTTGACTTTACATCAACAAATCGTATTTCAACTTTAAGTTACACCAACCTTTGCGTACTTACAAGGAAAAACATTGACCTATACCTGTACATTGAACGTTTTTATATTATATAACGTACTCAATAGCCGCCACTTGACAAGCATATGTATGCGTTCATAAAATACGACTTTTGTCCTACAGATTTGTACAAATTATAAAATACTAATTTTACCACAGAAGCAACGATTTTTCGAGAAACGACTAATTGTAGTGATATTAATTAGAAAAATATTTTGCCACCGCGAACGGAATCAATTATCGGTTTCCAGCAATCAGCTTCAATTCAAATTTATGTAGAGTTTCTCTATAATACATTATCCTCTTCTTTGTGCGCGGTTTATAAGTGAAGCTCTTATTTGAATGGGGCAATTTTGAACATTTCCAACTAGTTTGTTTATTCCAATCGTCGCATTTGTTTTAGTGATTTATTATATTTATTTTTTACTTTCTTATACGCAGTATAGGGAAGTATTGTCATGATAAACATTTTCGACCTCGAGATTTTTGCAGATGTCCACATTTTGAAGTCCCCTGATACCGAAAAAGTTGTTTTTAAAAAATGTCTGTCTGTCTGTCTGTCTATCTGTCTGTGTGCCTGTCTGTCTGTCTGTGACCACGATAGCGGTCAAACCGCTATAGCTATCAATTCCAAATTTTGTATTTAGGTGTATAATCTCCCTCTTGAGATCTGATTAGTTTTTCAGTAAAATCGGTAGACTGGAAGTAGCAGTTTACTTCTGTGAAAAAATCGAATTTTGCCAATATTTCGTCAACTACTAAGTTTAAACGAATTTATAAAGAATTCATATGTACTTAAAATTAAGTTACAAATTGTCTTAAAAAAGGTTTTCGAAATTCCAACCGAAAGTAGGTCTCTTACTCTTATCGAAAATCAGTTTTTTGCGAATATCTCGCAAGTCATGATTTTTAGACAAGTACGTTGCGAGTATAAAAGTATTTAAAACATAATTTTCAATATCTTTTGTATAAAAAAATTTCAAAATTCAGACCGGAAGTACCACTTTTATTCTTATCGATTGGCGATTTTTTGCAAATATGTCGTAAGTTATGCATTCTATATATATATTTATCAAGAGTACAAAAGTATTTAGAACTGGATTTGCAATATTATTTGTATATATGAAATTTCAAAATTCGGACCGGAAGTAGCACTTTTACTCTTAGCGAGTAAAAGTGCTACTTCTTTTGATAATATCTTGCAAAGTATGCATTCTATAGCGATTTATTAAGAGAATGAAAGTACTTAGAATAGGATTTTGAATAAGTTTTGTATAAAAAAATTCTTAAAAGTGTATAGTTTGAAACGCTCATACGTATAAGAGAGTCGTGTGGTGGCCACACTTCATTTTTTATTTATTTGAAAGCCTTTCGTAACATTACGATCTAAATGATTTTTTATAAATATAAAATAAGAGCATCTGTTAAAACCTTATGTGCGCACAATTACAGCTACACAAAATATTTTTTATGGAAATTTAAACTTTTGCAATTCCACAAGTAACATCAAATATATATTGACCCACCTTTAAATAGAGTTTTATTTATTTTGATTCAATAATTCACTACACCAACAAAAATCGTTATTATTATTATTTAAACAGTGTAATAAATCATACAATCCACCTGAGATCATAAAGTTAAATATCTTAACTAGATAGAAAACAGAAAATAGAAATTCCCTTGAATAGTAAGATAGTATTCAAGTATATTATGATTTGTCAATGTGCGTTTTTTTAAATTCTCCATGAACAAAATTAAACATAAGATATAAATAGATTCATTTGCTATAAGTAATACAACTATATAATTAAATCTAAAGATTGTATGGATATTTAAAAATTAATTGTAGATAACAAACATATTAAAATTATTTATTTCAATAATTCAGTCCTACCTTTTTTTACTGCTAAATATTAATATATGTATATTTGCGATTGAAACATGATTTTTCTAAATAAGTTGTACAGAAATTTTACTTGTGCTAGCGGGTACATTTTTTATTCAACAGGAATTTTCATAATTACACTTTAAGTTTTTTTTTAATATTTTAATATTTTTACTTGTGTCTGCCGTGCAAACGTGCTGAGTTTATGAAAAGAAAATAATTTTATAATCCAACTGCTGAACGGAACATCTGAACTCGTCATGAGGAAATGTTGACACCATTTACTATATTTTTTTCTTTCCCGGGAAGGAAACGCATCCATTATATTCCTTTTGAATACTCCCTTCTGAAAAATATTTTCTATTTTATTAATATAACCGTTATAAGTTTTAAACACAGGAGTTTTATTATTTGTGCCAGTGGCCTAACCATAATACTCTTCTTAATTAGTAAATCATTGTTTCGTTTTGTGCCTGACTAAATAATGTTTCTGACTTCTCCTGCTTTTGATCGCTTACATCCGCAGATAGCTCCAGGAAATCCTCTTTCTTTTGTTCGTGGAAGGGGCGGAAACACCTCCTGTGTTTTCTTTTATTGAAATTCAGTCACTTTTGTCATGTTTAAAAATACAATTTTTTTTTATTTCTGGTCTAAACACATTTCTAGTAAATTTAGAAGTTCTGTTATTTATATGATTTCCTTTCCGTAGTAACATACGATTATTAATTGTAATTAATTACTATTTCAAAGTAATTGTCCAGCTCTAATGTGTACTAGATATAACTGCAGTTCCTAGTCGATGAAGTAAGGCAGTAGACCATAGCAAGGAATGCAAAGTGTTTATACACATTTGTTGTGCAAATAATAACAGAATTATATGTATAATAAAACACAAGTGTATAGTTTCAAAATTATTATAATGTTTAACACACTACATATGTTTCGCCACACTGTGGCTTCATCAGGTGGATGAAAATACAATTTCAAAATACAAATTAGCTCCTATATATATCAATACAAATTACAAACATAATCTCATTCTAAGAGGGGGTGGACATGTTTAAATTTTAGATTTAGTAGGGGGGAGTTATTTAAATCTAGTTGATCATTTAATATTATACCTAATTTATTACATTTATTAATTTCTAAACTTTCAAGCATATTAAGTTTTTTTACTTTTTCCTAAAACATGTAAAGGTGTAAAATTAGTATTGAATTTATGATTATGTTCTAAGCAATGATTAGCAAAAGTTGAGTCTGTCTTCTTATCCCTATAACATCTTTCGTGTTCTTTCATTCTAGTATCGAATGTTCTTCCTGTCTGTCCTACATACACTTTTTTACAGTCTTCGCATGTCAACTTGTACACCCCTGAGATTAATCTATTGTCCGTTTTATCTTTATTGTTTTTTATTGCGTTTTGTAAGGAATTGTTGGTTTTGAATGAAATTGTCTCTTCTCTACTTGTTTTAATTAAGTTCCCTACTGTGTTCGAAATTGTACCAATGTATGTGATGGAATTATAATTGTGCGTTCTATTGTTTTTTACTATGGGGTAAATTAAAGATAGCGTTTTGGATTTCTGTAGTTTTTCTAAGATATTATTAATTAAATCTATAGAGAAGCCGTTATTTAACGCTATAATGTATATTCTGTTTAATTCTAAATCAAAGTTTTCTTTACTCAAAGGGACATTAATTAGTCTATGAAGCATTGATTGATAAGCAGATAATTTTTGTGTAATGGGATGAAACGAACGTGCGTGTATAGTTATGTCTGTATGTGTAGGTTTGTGGTAAATTGAAAATTCATGTTTATTAGTTATATGTGTTATAGTGAGATCTAAAAAGTTAATAGTTTTGTTTTCGTCTATTTCAATCGTAAATTTGATGTTTGGGTGAATAGTGTTAATATAATTATGTAAAGATGTTAATTGCCTCTCTGTACCGTTAAAAGCAACTAATATGTCATCCACATATCTTACCCAGTAAATGCAATGTTTGAACAAAGGATGTTTACTAATTATGTTTTCTAAATGATTCATAAGTATGTCGGCAAGTAAAGGACTTAAGGGGTTTCCCATTGCTAAACCCTGTGTCTGTTTATAAAATTCGTATTGAAACTGACAATAGTTTTGGTCTAAACACATTTCTAGTAAATTTAAAAGTTCCGTTATAATGATGGGATTTGTCTTATTTTTGTTAAATTTTAAGGAGATTATATCTATTACGTCCTGGGGTGGAATGCTTGAAAATAGATTAGTGACGTCGAAAGATAACAGTTTAGAATTGTTAGGTAAATCTTTGTTTGAAATTTTATTTATTAATTCATGGGAGTTCTTAATAGAAAAATTGGATTTAAGTTTAGTATGTTCAAGGATAAGGTTTATTAGATATTTTGACAAATTTCTACATGGATCTTTTACATAAGATACTACTGGTCGTATCGGTAAATTGTCTTTATGTAATTTAATTAAACCGTATAATTTAGGTGGTTGTGGATTCATAGTAGTTAATTTTGCTCTTAAATTATTATCAATCAGTGCTTCTGACTTATTTATAGTTTGTTTTAACAATTTTTGATATTTATTGGCAGGGTCAGATTTTAGTTTATTAAAAGAGTTATTATTTATAAAATCTTGAACTTTCTGTATATAATCTGTCTCTGGAATGGCTACCACAGTGTTGCCTTTGTCCGCTTTGGTAAATATAATATTGTTGTCTAACGTTTTTTGTTTTATTGACTTTAGTATACTGATATCTCTATTATACTTATGAGGTGGTTGATAATTTTCGATAATGTTCCTTGTTATATATTTATTAGCAATATTATCTGTCTGTTTGCTTAGGGCTAAGTCTGCTTCTACCGCTAAATTTTCTAAGTGTTTTTCATTAATATTAGGTTTCAGATTAAATTTGAATTCTTTTGATATCAAATTCATTTCTTCTGTATTAAAAACTACTTTTGATAGATTTTTAAACCGGTCATAGAAAGTTATATTTCTGTTAAGATTATCCGGTATTGTGGGAATAATATTCTGTTTTTTAATGAAAAGAAGCTTGTCTAGTTTGCTTTTTTGTATTAAGAATTTTTTATGGGCTAAGGGGTTGATTTTATTTTGAATAGCTTCGTACAATAGATCAAACTCAAGGTTACTAAGTTTAAATGAAAGTTGTGAGTGCAGTACCTTAATATATGATGATAGACTGTCCCTTATACTGTATAGTTTCTTCAATTCTTCTTTAAGCCAAACTTTCTTTGCTGCTCTACTTTTGTGGTTGGTCTTGATTCCAATATGTTTGGGTGTAACAGACAGATAATATTGCTAATAAATATATAACAAGGAACATTATCGAAAATTATCAACCACCTCATAAGTATAATAGAGATATCAGTATACTAAAGTCAATAAAACAAAAAACGTTAGACAACAATATTATATTTACCAAAGCGGACAAAGGCAACACTGTGGTAGCCATTCCAGAGACAGATTATATACAGAAAGTTCAAGATTTTATAAATAATAACTCTTTTAATAAACTAAAATCTGACCCTACCAATAAATATCAAAAATTGCTAAAACAAACTATAAATAAGTCAGAAGCACTGATTGATAATAATTTAAGAGCAAAATTAACTACTATGAATCCACAACCACCTAAATTATACGGTTTAATTAAAATACATAAAGACAATTTACCGATACGACCAGTAGTATCTTATGTAAAAGCTCCATGTAGAAATTTGTCAAAATATCTAATAAACCTTATCCTTGAACATACTAAATTTAAATCCAATTTTTCTATTAAGAACTCCCATGAATTAATAAATAAAATTTCAAACAAAGATTTACCTAACAATTGTAAACTGTTATCTTTCGACGACACTAATCTATTTTCAAGCATTCCACCCCAGGACGTAATAGATATAATCTCCTTAAAATTGAACAAAAATAAGACAAATCCCATCATTATAACGGAACTTTTAAATTTACTAGAAATGTGTTTAGACCAAAACTATTGTCAGTTTCAATACGAATTTTATAAACAGACAGAGGGTTTTCTGGGTTTAGCAATGGGAAACCCCTTAAGTCCTTTAGTTGCCGACATATTTATGAATCATTTAGAAAACATAATTAGTAAACATCCTTTGTTCAAACATTGCATTTACTGGGTAAGATATGTGGATGACATATTAGTTGCTTTTAACGGTACAGAGAGGCAATTAACATCTTTACATAATTGTATTAACACTATCAAACATCAAATTTACGATTGAAATAGAAGAAAACAAAACTATTAACTTTTTAGATCTCACTATAACACATATAACTAATAAACATGAATTTTCAATTTACCACAAACCTACACATACAGACATAACTATACACGCACGTTCGTTTCATCCCATTACACAAAAATTATCTGCTTATCAATCAATGCTTCATATACTAATTAATGTCCCTTTGAGTACAGAAAACTTTGATTTAGAATTAAACAGAATATACATTATAGCGTTAAATAACGGCTTCTCTATAGATTTAATTAATAATATCTTAGAAAAACTACAGAAATCCAAAACGCTATCTTTAATTTACCCCACAGTAAAAAACAATAGAACGCACAATTATAATTCCATCACCTACATTGGTACAATTTCAAACACAGTAGGGAACTTAAGTAAAACAAGTAGAGAAGAGACAATTTCATTCAAAACCAACAATTCCTTACAAAACGCAATAAAAAACAATGAAGATAAAACGGACAATAGATTAAACTCAGGGGTGTACAAGTTGACATGCGAAGACTGTAAAAAAGTGTATGTAGGACAGACAGGAAGAACATTCGATACTTGAATGAAAGAACACGAAAGAAGTTGTAGGGATAAGAAGACAGACTCAACTTTTGCTAATCATTGCTTAGAACATAATCATAAATTCAATACTAATTTTACAACTTTACATGTTTTAGGAAAAAGTAAAAAACTTAATATGCTTGAAAGTTTAGAAATTAATAAATGTAATAAATTAGGTATAATATTAAATGATCAACTAGATTTAAATAACTCCCCCCTACTAAATCTAAAATTTAAACATGTCCACCCCCTCTTAGAATGAGATTATGTTTGTAATTTGTATTGATATATATATAGGGGCTAATTTGTATCTTGAAATTGTATTTTCATCCACCTGATGAAGCCACAGTGTGGCGAAACATATGTAGTGTGTTAAACATTATAATAATTTTGAAACTATACACTTGTGTTTTATTATATATATATAATGAAGTTTCAACATGTATCTCCTTCGCCGATTATTAATAACAGAATTACAATTATACTACACTACAAATCTATACTTCTATTTGTATATTAGATTTCGTATAATTGCACAAAAGGAAAATGTTTTTCTAATAACCTGAAATAATAAAAATTACACACAACAATCCAATACGAATTTCAGATTTTCTTACAGATCCCAGTGCGTCAACGTTTATATCCATTAGACCACCGCCAGAAAAATAATGAATTCGTTGAGATTTCATCATTATAAGCAGCATGATTTTTTGAAGTACGGCGTCGCTCTTATACCATCCTGATACGTAAATTGCGTTGGACATGTCTGAGAACTTGACATTTAATGTAAAACAGCTAGTTGATTATATTATTTATAGCTTACTTCAAATGCGACTTGATCAGCGGGGAGAGCATAATAAGCGAACTGTAGAAGCACAAAGAGTACCAACGTGAATTTAAGGGAATAGTTGCTCAAATCAGTATGACTGAAACAATTAAAAGAGAGTGATCTGCTTTATGTAGGTTTATTAACTAAACATTTTGTTTACTTGAGTAGTATAGCTATGGGCATTCTGGACCAATTTCCCATAAGATTTAACACAGGGGTCTAAAAGTACTTTTTGTCCCCGCCAAGGGGGGTACCCCTCGCCTACACTTTGATTCTACGCCAAGGGGGGTTCTCTTCACCAGCACCTGTTCAGACCAGCTTGATATCTGTTCAAAGCTGTTCACCTGGATACTGGATAAGTCTCCGAGTTTAGATACAATTTCAGATTCGTTATTGCCCGGTAGGGCTAATTTATTTTACGCAGAACAGATTTGGACAGCTACTGAACAGCTTCTGAAGTGCTACAAACAGCTTTTGAAGAGCTTTTGAACAGCTTTTGAAGAGCTTTTGAACAGCTTCTGAAGTGCTACAAACAGCTTTTAAGGAGTTGTTGAACAGCAGCTGTCCAGAGATGTGACGCGCTTGCCTGGTGGGGGTAATTTATTATACGCAGAACAGATTTGGACAGCTATACTACTTACTTTGAACCTTGTCGATACTCGCAATATTCATCCGACAAAAGAGAGCAACGAGAACATCAATTCGTTTCGATATACAGTAGCCGCTCGATTATGTGAACTATTTAAAACCTTACCTGTTCAGAGAAGCAAAATGTTCATAATCGTTTATTTATATATTCAGTAACATCAAAAAGAACATAAAAATGAAGAATATACATGTACTACATACGTAGGTACATACAAGAATACGTAATGATTTAAGAAGTCAGCTTTGTTTGTTAAAAAAACAGGTTAATTTTGTTTGAACCTTCTTTTGACTTCAGCGATTTCTTTTATTCTTCGCAAAGTCAGTAGATTTTCAGAATTTAGCATGTTTTATTCTGCCCAAGAAATCACCATATTAAGTCCATCTAAAGTTTCGTTGGTGGGGATGTTAGTTGGCATTGGCTCAACAACTATTATTTCTTCCACATAATCAATTTCAATTACATCCTCTTCAAGTTCTTCTATGACATCCTTATTCCAGTTTTCTATCTCTTCACGGGTGTATGTTATGTTTCCATACACTTCCTGTAGTAATGCTACAGTTTCTTGAATTGTCACTGCCTCGACGCTGTCCTTGTAATGTTCTTGTAGAATAGCCAGTGGAACATATTCTTCTGAATCAGAGTTGCTATTGAAAGAATCTGATAAAATATTTATCCAACACTTAGCAATTATTTCTTTTTTCACATTATTCCATTCCATGCTAATGCAAGATGTGTAACAGCATCCTTTAGACTCAAATTTTTAATGACAGCTAAAATACCACTGCTATCAGAAGCAATTATTGTGAATAAAAGACTTCTTCTATAAAGCGATTTTGTTAACCTAATGGTATTCTTGTCCATGAGCTGTATAAAAGCTATTTCATTCGGGCGGTATGTAGACAGTAAGAATTTTGCCATCATCAGAAACCAAGTTTTCTGCTGGCGGATGACTTGGAGCGTTGTCCAAAAGTGAAAGAGCTTTTTGTGGTAATCCCTTTTGTTTCAAAAATCTTCGAACCTGCGGCACAAATGAATGATGAAACCAATTTTCAAATAACCCCGAAGTCATCCAAGTATTTTTCGTACTTTCGTATTCCAC
Organism: Amphimallon solstitiale; assembly: GCA_963170755.1. Classification (NCBI taxonomy): domain Eukaryota; kingdom Metazoa; phylum Arthropoda; class Insecta; order Coleoptera; family Scarabaeidae; genus Amphimallon; species Amphimallon solstitiale. Next base: position 67,761,614 of record OY720678.1, on the reverse strand, counting down.
TGGAAGTGAAAAGTTCTTAAAACATCTTGGATTTTTGGCACGTCCAATCACTAACGATTTGATTTTATGTTCACCGGTTGCATTGGTGCATGCAAGGAAAGTAACTCTACTTTTATCCGCTTTTCAACCAGGGGCCGATCTTTCTTCAGATGTAACCAGAGTTCATTCTGGAAGTAATTTCCAAAACAAGCCTGATTCGTCGGCATTGTATAATTGATTATCTGTTATTTGTAGCTCCTGTATTTTCTTTCGTAGATAAATCTTGAATGGATCCACATGCTCTGGAGCAGCTGATAAGTTTTCTACCGACATTTTTAAATGTCGTATTACAAATCTTCGTTTAAATCTTTAGCTCCATCCGTCACTAGCATTAACATTAGGGTTTTCAGAGATACTTTCATTGATAGCTTTTGCTTTTGTTTTTAGAAGTTTAATCGAAACCGGTACATTTTTAATTCTTTGTGTACAAAACCATGAATACATTTTTTTTCCATTCGTGGCATCTTGCAGGATTTTACCTTTCAGACAAATATGTTACACTGCTTCCATTGTCCAGATTATTTGAAATTTCACATTTTTCGAGTAAACTTAGCACTTTCCGCTACATTTTTATTGTAAACACAAAAATACTCAAGCACAGTACGCCTAGAACATCAACAGAACTAAAAATGTCTAAAATAAATACACACATACATATTGCTGTGACCTTCACATTACCGAAAATAATAATCTTGAGAATTCGTTCAGTTATTAAAAAAAAAGGATACTAATTTTATTTTTAAAGTCGCTTATTTAAAAATTAAGGTATTAGTTAAGAACAGATACTTGCAAGTACAATAGGTTGCCAACATTTAAGGGCAATGCTATTATCAACATGTATACGTTATTGGTACACATTAGTTGAATAAATATAAATTCAAACATGAATGATGGTACCAATTCATTAGAAATATTTTAATAATAATACTTAAAGTATAGCAAATACCTGTGGTTTATATAAAAAAGGATATAAATCAAAAACATTTCCAGGGAGAAATGTCAGATCGTAAATGAGAATATTTTGTGTAAATAATAACAATATTAATTAAAAATACACTTGCTAGTTCTTGTATGTATAACTCAAGGGCTTCAAAGACAATGGAAATGGTCATGTATGGTTTAAAAACCAGCAAAAGAAAAATACAATGTTAATGTTGTTTATAGCACTCTACAGATTAACATTTTACCCGAAGAGACACAATGGTTACAAATCAGTAAGGGTGTGAAGGAGATGACCGTTACTACCAGATCGAAGAATTTCTAAAAGAAAAATCAGATAACATTAGTAAATGGTAAAAAGAAATATGTAACAAACGATGAAAAGGGTAATAAATTTATATACGAATATAATGAAGAATTATACTGAAAAAGGAAGAGAAGAAAGATATACTTACCAAAGACGAGTTGCAACAAATTTGTGAAGAATTTTAAGAACAAACGATTTAAGGTGTCGCTATTTGTGTGTGTAGCTGTCAAGATGATCGACGTGTATTGGTTCGAGCGTGACAACTTAAAGAAAACAAACAAGAAAATTTTACCGCGAACGTTTTTGAAAAGGATGCCAACCTAAAATTTAATTAGATGAGAGAGGCGCTAAAAATTGTCGATAGGCAGTTGTGTTTTTTATATAAGCGAAGAAACAAGAATAGACAAGCAGATTTTAGGTTTGTAATTTAAGCAGTAAAGACGCAAATTTTTGATAAGATTAACAAATTGAATATAGCGAAAGTGAGAGTAGGGTCTTTATGCACTACATATAAACTCACGATTTGATAAATTGTATTAAAGATTTAGAGTTCAATTTTAATTTAATTTTCTTTCAAACAAATTCATTTACAATTCAATGTAACAGTAATTCTTGGAGAGTAAGCGCTCTCACACTATTAAATCACGCAAGTATACATATAACTGTAGATATAGAGTTGCCTGATTAGTAGTTGTACTACGGAGGGCAACATTATCTTGCGATGTCGCACTTGGGAAACAGATGCCGCTGAGAATCTCTCATGGCGTTTGGTACGTAAGTTCACAATATCAGGTTTTCTAAGCTTTTGAGGTATTGTGATCAAACACGTTCGTGCACTGATGAGACCAATGTAAGGTCGAAACAGCTGTCTGCACGTTGTTTGTTCGCAATGCCGGCTTAGGGTAGATGTGCATTCATACATTTATTCATATACAAAAAAAAATTTTTCGAATATGTATACTTCCAAGTTCATTTAGTTAATTTTCTATTATTATTATTATTAATTTTTAAGATGGAGGGTGTCAATAAGGTGGAATTTGATAAAATGTACGATGAAATGAAGTAAGTCATGAGTAAAAGAAGTCAATTTATTGAATATTAGATGAATATTGTCTTGTTTGAAATGGTATTTAGTGTTTCAAATAAATAAAGGAATGGTGCTAAACACGCTGAAGGTACTATATGAAAATATTTGCCTTTCGTAGATTGTTGGGCATCATTAGGTATTAAGTAATTACCTAATTTAGAAATTTGAATTAAATTGATACGAATAGCGGGGATGCTTTTGATGGGCGAGTGCTATGCAGTTGCAAGATTTTAGATTGCCCAAGGCACTATGTTAGAATGTATGTTTTGGTAAAATAGTGGCGGCATCGTATCAATCAATCGTTGTTTTATTATGATGCCTCAAATATAAAGCTGTCCTTATTTGTATTTTGATTAACCTTTGTGTCTATGATCGAGGTACCCGGGTACATGACAATTATTTTATCATTAAATCACATTTACTGGGTGTCTGTTTAAGCTCGGCCACCGGCCATATCTCGGCAACCGTTTATCGTACAACCTCGCGGAAAAAATCTTGATAGTAAAATGGACGACAGAAATTACAACTAAAATATTTTTTAGTTTCCAAAATAATCGCAAGGGGGCGCAATTCTTAAGTTAAATTAAAAATTCGAAAATTTTTCATTAAATTCTAGATTAAGATAGATAGAAATTTTTTCTAGCAAAATTTTTAGATGTTTTTATACAACTTTCATTTGAAAATTTTTGATCTAACTCCCATACGAAGGGGAGGGGGGAGGGGGGTATGTCTGTATACAAGAGTCGGTATAATTTTGGTTTGCACAAATGGATTTTAATGTTTCTGGGCTCATTAGGTAGAGACTCTTACAAAGAATTGAAGGACATGTAGCACGAAATTACGTGCTTGTCAAAGAAAATAATAGGGGGCGCTGTTCTCAATGTTGTTTTTTCTTTAAAATTTTAAATGGAACGGCATAATTTTAATATAGTATTATTGAAGCACATAAAAAACTGAAGAGAATGATGAAAACCGGAAGTTGCTACTTTTTTTTCTTGACGAAGATATAGTCATACGAAGACAATCCAAAAAAAATAAACAATTTTTAATATAAATTTATTCATTTATTGTGAGTAATAACTTTATTTTAATTTTAAGTGTAACTAGAGAGTGTATAGTTCGCTTTCACTTGAATTTTCATCATAGTCTTCCATAAATGTATTTATTTCAATCTTCTCACCGAATTTTTATTTCTTGCATATTATTATGTTACATTAGATTTTCTTCTTAAATGTTTCAAATTCTCTAGCTATTTTTAAATTTCATGTCTTGCCTTTTTAGACATTGAAATAAAATAATAATAATAATGATAATAATATTAATAATAATAATATATCTTTATCACCCAATTGATTTAGGTAGATCTAATTATAGGAAAACAGCAAAAATAATTTCCATAACTCATGAACTAAGTAGACAATAACGAGAAAAAAAAACAATATAATATAATGCATTAGTTATAATCAAATCATCTACTCATTAGTAACGAAAGGGTACACAAATTGATATTTAAATCATCCCCGCCTGAAATGAAAGTAAATAAAAGAACCTATTGTATACCTAAACATAAATAAGAAAATATATTGACCAAGTAATATAAAGGAAAAGAAAATATATTTAAATCAGAAAGTACAAAAAAAAACAAGAAAAAACTTCAACTTACAAATGTTCAAAGTGTTCACCTTCATTTTCAATACACGTTTATTTGTCGATTAGTAGAGAGCAGAGTTACTTCCATTTCGGAGGCAGCAATTGTTGAACTCAACTTTTTGTGATAAACTATGTCTTTTATTCTGCCCCATAAATAAACAGCAAGAACATCTGGCAAGGTGAATAAAAACTCAATAGTGTCTTCTTTCGGGATAATTTAGGGAATATTTCCCCGAAGCAAGAATGCATTTTCAAAGCATTGAAAATACATTCTGATCATGTCATAAGCTTCAACGTTAGAATACAATATTTTACAAGCTTAATAATTATGTGCAGGTGTCCAAAAAGGCTTAATTTGCTAAATACGTACAAAAAGTTTAACTACAAGTGACACTAATATCTTTGCATTTCGATTTTCATGGCGTACCTTGGAAATCTCATCGTAATGTAATTTAGTATCACTGTGCATGCCATGTTGTATGATAAAAATTTAAAAAAAAAAGGAACCTACACTGTTCACTATTATTACTTTATTTCAATGTTGGAAAGGATAAGAAATGATATTTGAAAAATAATAGCTAGAGTATTCAAAAACATTTAAAAGGAGGATCTAACGTAACAGATGCAATGAATTAAAAAAACGATAAAAAGATTGAAATAAATACATTTAGCGAAGAGTATGATGAAATTTCAAGTGAAAACGTACTATACACTGTCTAGAGACCCTATTAAAATTAAAATAAAATTATTACTCCCAATAAATAAATAAATTTATATTTAAAGAGTTTTATTTTTCTGGATTGTCTTCGTATGACTATATCTTCGTCAACAAAAAAGGTAGCAACTTCCGGTTTTCATCATGCCCTTCAGTTTTTTATGTGCTTCAATATTACGATATTAAAAATATACCGTTCCATTTGAAATATTAAAGGAAAAACAAGAAATATACATACATTGAGAACAGCGCCCCCTGTTATTTTCTTTGACAACCACGTAATTTTGTGCTATATATCCTTCAATTCTTTGTAAAATTCTCTATCAAATGAGCCCAGAAACATTAAAATCCGTTGGGGCAAACCAAAGTTATACCTACTTTTGTATACAGACGTGCCCCCTCCACTCTCCCCTTCGTATGAGAGTTAGATCAAAAAGTTTCAAATGAAAGTTGTATAAAAACGTCTAAAAATGTTGTTAGTAAATTTTTTAATCTATCTTAATCTAGAATTTAATGAAAAATTATCGAATTTTTAATTCATCTTGAGAATTGCGCCCCCTTGCGATCATTTTGGAAACTTCAAACTATTTTTGTTATAATTCCCGTCATCCATTTTACTATCTAGATTTTTTCCGCGAGGTTGTACGATAAGCGGTTGCCGAGATATGTCCGGTGGCCGAGCTTAAACAGACACCCGGTATAAAATGTCTATTACACAACTCAAACAAATATTTTAAAAATTTTAAAGAATTCCATAAATTATTTTTGGCAGATGCTAAATATGTATGTAATACAAACATAATATATGCAGCAACATGTTCCAATGCAACTGCAACGCTATTTCTGCATACACATTAAAGAACTAACCAAAATCTCAATAAGTCAATTACCAAAAGTCAATTTAATTGTGTCCTCTTACGTGCCACGAAATTTAAAAAAAACGAATACTGATGCGGAGTTTCATTGAACGAGCACTAATAACTTCGACCGCGAGATATCTTCGCCAGTACGTGCAAAAGCCGGTCTGCGAGTAGCACTTTTTTTCGAATATCTTGCAAAGTATGTATTCTATAATGATTTATTATGAGAATAAAAGCACTCAAAATAGGATTTTGAATAACTTTTCTATACGCTCATACCTATAAAAAATACGTGTGGTCGCCACACCTCATTATTTTTTTAATTTCTGGTGTATTTTAAACACTTTTTTGTTTTTGTTTTTCTTATTCTTATTCGGATAATTATTGCCTTCATATACGTACCAGTTTAATTGAGCCGCGTTTAGCTCTCCGACATTTTTTAAACAACTTCGATTACGATTACTTAGAAAATCGTAATTCAAAAATTTTTGAAATTACGATTACTGTAATCGTTAATCGAACGAACTTAGATTACGATTTCAGTGTTCCTAATTTAAAAACAAGTATTCGGATATCCGGGTATCCGGATCGGATATTGACGACTCGGATATCCGGATATCCGCGCAAAAGTAAGAGCCCTACTCTAAAGTGAGTATAAATGTTTATTTCCTTTATTGTAGAATAAAATCTACAAAAGGCAATATTATAAAAATCATTATTTCTAAAAATGTAAATATATTTTTTTTTATGAGAATTAAACATTTTGTTTGATTTTTAACCTTATCCCAAGCAAAGCTAAATAAGAGGTGTACCCGCACATAAGAAGTATATTACTGCAAGAACTCATAAGAACATTTACAATTTTATGCTGATAGGAACAAGTTAATAATTAAACTATTACAGTATTTTATCATCCATTAGTAAAGTTACAACCACAGCATATATATTATATGGCTGTACCCAACGTGTGGCAATGTGACATTTTCATTTTAAATAAGAAATTTACCATTTTGTAGCATTGTTGCAGCTACAGCAATATGTACGCTGTTCTTGTAAATTACGCAGGCGAGTCAGCAAAATAATTCATAAGTTGGGAATTTACCCAGTTCACTGAATTGAATGTGTTATTGTCCACTCTTTGGAGCTTTAATAATAACATTTTACCTGTTCGCATAAATGAACTGTTCACTGAATAGAGTATTCACTCTACCGAGCGGCTACTCTATGTCTCTAGAAAGGGTATTTTGTTTGATATTAAATCGGATATCAATACAGTGAAACCTCTCTTAATGGGCACCTCTTACGCTTATAAAAATTAAAAGATATGCAACTTTTTTATATTTCGGCAGATATAATAGGAACAGAAAAAATGATCGATGTTGTATTTCATATAGAAAAGTAATTGTAGAGAAAATGGTTGCTACCAAAAAACAAACAATTGATAAATATTTCAAACCAGAGTAGTAATACCTACACATTATTCTGTTTTCTATAATAATAATATATAATAAAAAAAACTTGCCGAAATATTAATTTTTTTATTAAAACCGTTCTTATTGCGTTCAATTCAATTCAATTCAAATTTATTTTCAATTCAAAAACAATTACAATTTTCAATACAGTAAATAAGAAGAATAAAAAACTATAGTAATATACAAATAAGTACGAAAGTTTTCAGAGGGTGATTCCTTCTCAAAAATTAAAGGGGGTTTGTCATGTAAACAAAAGCTCTTAGGCTTGTCCTTGAAAAGTTACATGCTTCCAAAAATTAGATAAAAAACTTGTTTTTTTTTCTTAAAACTGCTAAACGGTTAAAGAAATGGCATTTTGTGGGTGTGTTCTACAAATAAAAAGGCTACCTATGAATAATTTGATGTGATCTTTTAGAGGGGTGAAACATACAACCCTTATTTCTTTTTTTACCAGACCTTTTCAACAAAATAAAATGTCTTGATTTAAAAATATCCGTTGAAAAGAATGATTTAGTGCTAAACTTTCTTAACCCTTGTGTTTTTTTCCATAAAAGCAATAGTTTCTTAATAAAAAAAAAATACAATATCGTGCATGGACGTATCCTCTGTGAATGAAATCGAAAAAATCTAGTAGGTGGATGTCAAGTCGCTGTAATTTTTATGTGATAGTTGACATTTCAATTCCTTAGATTTGTATGTGATAGTTGACAGTTCAGTTCGCTTAGATTTTTACGCGGTAGTTGAAAGTTCAGTTGTGCGTTTTAACTCTTCAAAATGAATAATTAAACTAACGCTGAAATGGCCGATATGCATTTTATGAATGGTCGCGCAAATGGAAATTCTTTGGAAGCTAGACGTCTCTATACAGAGATGTATCCTCAGCGCATGATACCTCATCACACACAATTTTTGCACGTCTTCACCAACATCTCTGTAAAAGAGGATCATTTCAAAAACGGAAAACTGACTAGAAGAAGAGGTTCTTAATATGATTGAAGATCGTCCGGAATTAAGTACAAGGCAAATTTGTCACAATTTGACACTTTTGTCGCGAGATTTACCCATCGAGTGCACCTTTCTCAATGGAGTCTTGAAATAATCACCCGAAATGCCCAATTTTTAGAAAACGTATTATTCACTGGCGAATCCAACTTTGTAAGACAAGGTATTACAAATTCTCATAATAACCATCTATGGGCCGAAGATAACCCACATGCAATTCAAGAAGGTCGGTACCAATATGATTTTTCACTTATCGTGTGGGTCGGAATTATTGGCGAAAATGTTATTGGTCCGTATTTTCTACCATTGAGGCTAAATGGTGCATCCTATACAAATTTTCTCCAGGAGCAACTTCCCATTTTACTTGAAAATGTTCCACTAGCTATTCGACCACGATTGCGTGGTTAATGCAGGATGGTGCGCCTGCCCATTTTAGCATAACTGCTCCTCATTACATGGACGACGTGTATCCAAATCGTTGGATAGGCCGAGCAGGACGTCAACCTTGGCCTCCAAGATCACCAGACTTAAACCCATTGGACTTTTACATCTTGGATCACATTAAGTCTTTGGTTTATACGAGCCCCATTGAATGTGTAAATGATTTAAGGAATCGCATTATTGCAGGCTACGAGACAATCCAAAACACACCCAGAATATTTCAACGTTTGCGCCAATCTATGAGACGAAGGCTTGACTCCTGTCTAATGGTTGCAGGTGGTCATTTCGAGCAATCTTTATAACTCTGTTCCGTTTGATCTTGTTGTCTTTTTCTTTTTTGTAATACACATAATTTTGTTTTGTTTGTATTTTTTTATTTTATATTCTATTTAAACATAACACGGTACTGAACATGTCTACATTAAGTCAAAAGAAGCGGAATAATTAATACAAAATACTACGATTAAAGTAATAATTTGTGGAAACAAAACGTCACATCCACCTACAGGATTTTTTCGATTTCATTCACAGACGATACATCCATGCACAATATTGTATTTTATTTTTTGATTAAGAAACTATTGCTATTACGGAAAAAAACACAAGAGTTAAAAAAGTTTAGCACTAAATCATTTATTCAACAGATATTTTTAAATCAGGAAATTTTATTTTGTTAAAAATGTCTGGTAAAAAAGGGAAAGGGGTTGCATGTTTCACCCGTCTAAAAGACCACAAAAAAATTTAAAAAAATATTCATAGGTAGGCTTTTTATTGGTAGAACACGCGCACAAAATGCCATTCCTTTAACTCTTTAGCAGTTTTAATAAAAGAAAAAGAAAAATTTTTTAACTTATATTTGGAAGCGTGTAACTTTTCAAGGACAAACAAGGAATCACCTTCTAAGACTTTCGCACATATTTTGAAGCATCCTGTATATAAAAAAAATACATAATATTCAGTAAATACGCAACAACTGAAGGTTATGAATTAAAACTAAAACGTGAAAAATCTTCTGACGTGGCAAAGGCCTCTCTCATAAGACATTTTTAATAAACTTATAAAACTTTCGATCGACGAGGCTTTATATGGACTCCGGAAGGTGGTTGTAAAACCTGATATTGTGGTAATTCGTACCTGTTTTGGCCCTCTCCAGGTTCTGCGTTGGTAACACAATGTTCTGATTTCTTGTTGGGTAGGGATGGACATCAGAGTGCCTCTGGTATTTGTTTTGGGATCCTTGGACGTAAAGAAGACAGGAGAGTATGTATATCGAGTGTAAGGTTAATATTTGGTGCTGTTTAAAAATATCTCTACAGTTATCTCTGTATCTAGCCCCAGATAGCCTCTTTCTGCTATAAGAATATTTTCTGGGCCGCCCCAGACGAACCCCACACTATTATACCATAGCTCTGGAGTGGAAATGAGCATAATGCACGCACGGTTCTTGCTGCATGGTAATTCAATACCTCTCTGGTTCTTCGTATGAGATGTATGTCTGATGATAAACTATTGTGCAACACTTGCATATGGAAACCTAACTCTTTGTGTACAAGTGTTTGATTTGGTTGATATTTTCAGATGATTGGCCTTACTTTTGTTGATTTTTAAGTTATTGCTGCCAAACCATTCTTGCACTTCTTCCATGGCGTTTTCTGTTTTCTCCCATACTACATCCCGTGGTCTTTGCTGAAGTCAGTATCGAGGTGTCGTCTGCAAATTGATTAACCTTTCCCGCCTCGATGTTACTTGATAGGTTATTTACATAAATTATAAAGAATACTGGTCCTAGTACTGACCCCTGCGGAACATCTGTGCTTATTGTTCGTACTTCCGATATAATTCCATTCCACATTCCACATAAGTAGGACTCCAAAAATTGCAACGGTAATCCTCTTACTCCATACCAGAATAATTTTTCCAGGAGAGTGTTGACAGATGGGATGTCGAACGCCTTACTCAGGTCGGAAGTAGAAAAAATCACTTCCTCACCACAATTTAAAGTCTCTGAAATCTGGTCGACCATGTTTACTAGAGCAGTCATTCTCGATCTACCAGTGCGATATCCGTTCTGTGATGGCACAAGGAGGTTCCTTGTTTCGAAATAGCTTACAAAGCGGTTTTTCATTGCAGTTTCGAATACTTTTGATATTGTTGGTAATATAGATAGCAATCGGTCTGTAGTTGCTTGGATCGTCTTTTTCGCATTTTTTGTAAATCGGTGCTAATCTAGCAACTCTCAGCTCCGCCGGAAAAGTGTCATTTACGAAACTGGTATTTATAAGGCTTGCTATTGGGGCTGCTAATGACTGAAGTACCATCCTTAACACATCCACCGACATCCCATAAATATCAGCTGTACTTTAATTTTTTAGCCCCTCAATAATTGAAATTACTTCTTCTTCCGTCACTGGCCCCAGAAACATTGTATTTTCGATCATATGTCCTGCTTTCCGCAGGTGCGTAGTAGCTAATTGTGCTGGACTTGGTATTGTTTTTATGGTTCTATCTCCTATCTTTGAAAAAACTTATTGAACTCATTGGAGTTGACCATTGTTTCTGTGGTAGAATGTTTTGATTTTCCAAGTCGCAACTCATTATTTATAGTGGCCCAAGTTGTTTTTATTTTATTTTCACTTTGCTATATCTGTTGTGTTACCGCTTCTCTTCGCACGCTTTCTACTCTGTGTTTATATTCTGCTTTATACTTTTTTATATACATCCATTGCATCTTCTGTTTGTGAGGACATAGCTACAACCCCAATAACATATAATATCCGTTTCTTCTGTTGCAATTAATCTGTATACCAGTCCCGTATAATATCTTTTTCGCCCTTCTTAATTTTAATTTCTCTTACTGGAAAAACCTCATTTATAATAGCCACAAGTGCTTTATGAAAAGAAGAAAATTCATCTTCACCGTTGCTCATTTTCGACCACCAGTCTCCTTCATTAACAGCCTGAATAAATCTGTACATATTCGTAGTATTATACAATCTGCATCTTCTAGTTATTTTGCTTTCAGATGTGAGATTAACAGTGAAATCTATCTTTTGTGCTAAGTAATCCGATGATCCGATGTATTTCCTTTCTAGTTGTAATAAACATATTATCGATACATGGCTGTTACTAATCCTTGAAGGTTCTCTATAAACGCATTGCAGGTCAAACATGCCCATCGTATCAATCAACCCCACCGAATCATCCGTTTGTTGCATAAAATTGATATTAAACTTACACGCCAATGCAATGTAAGTTGTGGGATACTTTTCTTGCACCTTAATTAAAGTTTCTGAAATAATTTCTCGAAAGATACTTGTACTACCCGACGCGACGGTGGCCTGTAAACTGCAATGACGATAATATTCTGCTTTTGAAGATATATTCCACAAACCTCCTCATGCATCTCTACAGATCTAGTATTAATTGCAATGTCCAAGGCTTTGAGTTCGTCTCTTGTTAATATTAAAACACGGCCATATTTCCGTTTCGTCCTGCAGTAAACTGCTGATACCTTATTGTATTCCCATTCAGCCAATGCTCACTTATGCAAGCTACGTCAACTTTATCCTTTTCCAAATATTGACTTATCTCGTTAGTTTTGTTTAATATGGACTGTATATTATATATTACACATTCAATATAATAAAAAAAAACATTTTGGAATCGTCATATTTTATTCTCCATAAATAATGAACCACTACCTGAAAGTTGTTCTGATTTGTTCGTCTGGACATTTAAATTCATTGATTTACTACAATCTAAACTGATTGTTTCTGTGTCCCCAGTTTCCATAAAAAATGGCTGACGGCCAGTTTTCTGGCTTTTTTAGTTCATCTAGACATTGTGAAGGCACACCCACCTGGAAGAAGGAGTTCTATTAGGATATTTAAAAAAAAGTACGATTTTTAAATATAGACAGTTTCAAATTCCCCACGGCTGCCCGTTGTTGAGAGGTTTTACTGTAGTAGATAAAAAGGTCATATGACCTACCGTATTTTCAACAGAGTCCAAACAAGGAAACAAAAACGACTAAACAAGTGCGTATCATAACGGGGGCCAAGTTATACCAAAACTAACAATTTACCACTTTTCTTCAGATGATGGAGAATGCACATAGGAAATCTTGGTAGAGAATTAGCTCTTCAGTACACTACAAAAATTGGCTTTCTCAATTCCCTTTCTTTTTATACCTGCTGACTAATCTCTAAGATTGTGGTAATAATAATAATAATAATAATAATAATAAATTTATTAATTACCCAACAGAAAATTCCAAATGGGACAATCCAACTAGAAGAATGTTCGATAATACAATGTAGATATATTAAATAAATTGACACTAAAATCGCAAAAATTACTCATGTCGATTATTGAAATTTATAGGAGCGTGGTATAACGGTGCTATATATAGGATATTCGTTCTGAGCGTCGGAACCACAATTAACTTGCTTGCTCTCGACTGAAGACGTGGCACCAGGATGTTCACTCTAGAAAGCAACTCCGGAGTATCTAATACACTGAACAGTAGGTTATTCATGAAGGAGGTGCTGATGTCAGTTCTTCTTTCGGATAGTGCTCTAAAATTATGTCTCATGAGCAATGCGCCGTAGTCGGTGTTCTGAATGGGATAGAAGCCATCAGGTTTGAATGATAGTTATTTCAGGAATCTTCTTTATACCCGTTCAATTGCGTTTGAGTGCACATGGTGTATCGGGAACCACACCTCAGATGCTAGTTTGCTTATAACGAAGGCATAAAAAAGTGAACATATCGTTTATAAGCCAGGTAAACAATTACAGGTACGAATAATGAAGTCAAGCATTTTATGAGCTGAAACGGTAATGAGTAATATATGCTCAGCAAACGTTTGTGCCGAATCAAAAAGAACACCCAAGTCTTTGACGGATAACAAAGTATATATATATATATATATAAAGTATAGAATTTCATGGGGTAACTCCGCTCAAAATGCAACTGCGGACACGTGTTTCGAACTACTTGGTTCTCGTCAGCGCAGTGTAGCCAAGGAATAGGATGGGATAACCTTGGAGCTGAAAAACATCAATCAGAGACATACACAAGGGACAGCCTACCAATTGAGGCTTCAGCTAGAGTGTCCTCGATACTGAGAATGAATCTAACGTCGCCGCGAGGTAGACATTGTCCACCTGCAAGCCATCTGAACCCACAGGATAACAATAAAGAAAAGAAATATTGCGGATTATAGAATAATAAAGTATGAAATTCTATACTTTATTATATAAATGAAAGAATAAGAAATTATTGCGGATACATAAAATATCAGAAAAAGAAAAATATTGGGTATAATCCGCTGTAGAGCAACCGTAAACACGTGTTTCTGACTAATTGGTCGTCATCAGTACGGTGTAGCCAAGGAATAAGGTGGGATAACCTTGGAGGTGTAAGCTAAACGGAAGACCATCAGGTGACAGACCACCATTTGCAGCTTCAGCCAGAAGATCCTCGGTTCTGAGGACAACAACTAACGTCGCCACGAGGAAGACAATGTCAACCTGCGTGCCATCCGAGACCCAGGAAATGTAAATGAAAGAATAAGAAATTATTGCGGATACATAAAATATCAGAAAAAGAAAAATATTGGGTATAATCCGCTGTAGAGCAACCGTAAACACGTGTTTCTGACTAATTGGTCGTCATCAGTACGGTGTAGCCAAGGAATAAGGTGGGATAACCTTGGAGGTGTAAGCTAAACGGAAGACCATCAGGTGACAGACCACCATTTGCAGCTTCAGCCAGAAGATCCTCGGTTCTGAGGACAACAACTAACGTCGCCACGAGGAAGACAATGTCAACCTGCGTGCCATCCGAGACCCAGGAAATGTAAATGAAAGAATAAGAAATTATTGCGACGTTAGTTGTTGTCCTCAGAACCGAGGATCTTCTGGCTGAAGCTGCAAATGGTGGTCTGTCACCTGATGGTCTTCCGTTTAGCTTACACCTCCAAGGTTATCCCACCTTATTCCTTGGCTACACCGTACTGATGACGACCAATTAGTCAGAAACACGTGTTTACGGTTGCTCTACAGCGGATTATACCCAATATTTTTCTTTTTCTGATATTTTATGTATCCGCAATAATTTCTTATTCTTTCATTTACATTTCCTGGGTCTCGGATGGCACGCAGGTTGACATTGTCTTCCTCGTGGCGACGTTAGTTGTTGTCCTCAGAACCGAGGATCTTCTGGCTGAAGCTGCAAATGGTGGTCTGTCACCTGATGGTCTTCCGGTTAGCTTACACCTCCAAGGTTATCCCACCTTATTCCTTGGCTACACCGTACTGATGACGACCAATTAGTCAGAAACACGTGTTTACGGTTGCTCTACAGCGGATTATACCCAATATTTTTCTTTTTCTGATACTTTATTATATATATATATATATCTTTGTGGGGATCCAGCATTAAAAACCTTTAATTTTATGTGAAGTTCTTTATTCTTTGCCAATATTTCGTATCACAATTTGATACTTCTTCGGGGCCAAACTACGGTATAAATAAGAAGTTAAAACTCGATTAAAAGAGACATTAAATAATGATAAGTTTAAAAAACAACTTTCAATGTGAACTTGTAGAAATAAATACACGTCTGCAACTAGAAAACATCATTCGTTGAATGGATGACCTGAATTAACATTCTTTAAAAAAATTTCCCAAAATTTACAATTTTGGGAAAATTTTACAAAGTAATTTATATGTGTTCCGATCAACTAGAAGTTGTTCCGTTTTTTCCACATACTAATCCTTGTAATATGTATAAATTGGGAGATTCTTTTAGAAATCTCTTTGATTTTAAGTACTGATCAAAAATGGGAGAGGATTTGGTGAAGCTGTTATTAATAAAATTGGTAACATTATTGGTTACCTTTGCTCGTAATATGTTTTTATTTGCCTCCGGAACATCATCAACCAAGCACTCCACATCCGCCAACAGCTGATCAACATTAATACCTCTACCAACAACCACTCTACCAATGTTGATCACTGTTGGCGGATGTGGAGTGCTTGGTTGATGATGTTCCGGAAGCAAATAAAAGCATATTACGAGCAAAGGTAACCAATTATGTTACCAATTTTATTA
The DNA here is from genome assembly GCA_963170755.1 of Amphimallon solstitiale. Taxonomy (NCBI): domain Eukaryota; kingdom Metazoa; phylum Arthropoda; class Insecta; order Coleoptera; family Scarabaeidae; genus Amphimallon; species Amphimallon solstitiale. The sequence goes on along the minus strand of OY720678.1, from coordinate 67,745,982 downwards.
ATAACAGCTTTACCAAATCCTCTCCCATTTTTGATCAGTACTTAAAATCAAAGAGATTTCTAAAAGAATCTCCCAATTTATACATATTACAAGCTGACAAGGGTGGGTGTACAGTGGCAATGAATAAGGATGAGTATGTGAAAAAAACGGAACCACTTCTAGTTGATCGGACCGCATATAAATTACTTGTCAGGGACCCTACTTATAAATTGCAGAGAACATATAACGATTTTATTAAAGATTTAAAATTGAGCAATGAAATTTCAGAGGTGACTGCGAAACATTTAACTATTTACACAGCCATAGCACCAAAGTTATATTGTTTGCCTAAAATACACAAGCCGGGCATACCCCTCCGCCCTATAGTCAGTTGCATAAACTCAGTCACCTACAGTCTTTCAAAGTTTCTGGGTAACATTTTAACAATAGCTCTGTCTGATAGAACCTCATACAATGTCACAGATACCTTTTCGTTTGTGAATGACATGCAGGGTGTTAGGCTACCTGCGGATTATGTCTTAATTTTTGGATGTTATTTCCCTATTTACTAACATACCGCTTGTTTTAGTTCTTGAGGTGTTAGGGAATCAATGGGAGTCCATTAGTCCGCACACTGGCATTTCAAGAAGAAATGTTCTTAAGTTGACCTCGTTTGTCTGCCACAATTGCTATTTCACGTTTAACAACAAAGTGTATGTACAAATTTTTGGAACTCCGATGGGGTCCCCTATCAGTCATATTTTGGCTTTGATTGTGTTGGATTTTTTGCTGGACATCGTCATTCCTAAGTTGTCCTTTCAACCACCTTTTCTATATAAATATGTTGATGACATTATTGCGGCTGTACCGCGAGATAAGTCTGATACGACATTAATGATTTTCAATGCATTTCATGTAAAGTTACAGTTCACTATAGAACATGAGAATGATAATGGGGTTCCATTTTTGGAAACGAGGGTTATAAGATTGGAGAACAACAACTTAATTTTAAATTGGTATCAGAAACCTGCCTCTTCGGGAAGATGCATTAATTATTACTCGCACCATCCGCCAAGCCAAAAGCTGAACACGGTAATTGCTTTAAAAAACAGAGTTTCGCATATAAGTGATGAACTTTTCCTGCAGGATAACTTGAGGATGGTTTTTGATATGTTTGCCAACAATGGGTATCCCAAGCACATTTTGGATAAGTTGATTTATAGTTCCAATTTTTTTGATGGTCCTGTTGATGTTGGTGGCACTGAGAATAAGTACAAAAAGTTGCCATATGTACGCGGTCTTACTGAGAAAATAAATTCACATTTCAAGCCTTTTAAAAATATAAAAATAGCTAACTACAACATGTTAACAAGCAGAAGTATTTTCTCTAAGCCTAAGGATAAGACACCTCCTTTGATGCGCAGTGATGTTATTTACAAAATTCCATGCAGTGATTGTAGTGGTTGCTATATTGGCCACACGTCACAAACGCTAAAAGCATGTATCACTCAGCAAAAGAGCGATGTTCGGTTGGGTAAAAAGTCATGTGCCCTAGCGAGGCATTCTCAAAACTTGGACCACGGTTTTAACTATGATGATGCAACTATTTTGGACGTCGAAACGCACTATAAGAAACGATTATTTTTGGAAATGGTCCACATTAACAGACATAACGATGCGATTAACTTCAAATCCCATACCAATCAGTTGAGCAGTATTTATTGCAGCATTTTTCAAATTATAAATAAATAGATGTTTGAGTTTTTTACTACTTCGTACACCTTTGTATACAGTTATTTATCTATTAATTGTAATCATCATTGTAATGTCACATCCAATATAAGAAAATTTAAAAGAAATGTAATTTTTGTAAAGGAAAAAAACACATACATGATTATATTATCTGTTAACATTTTACTTTGAAATTATTTTCATTTTATTTAGTCATGACAAACAGTTTGTGAGTATACCTGTGCAAGTTGGTTTTTACCGGCAAACCTTTTATATGTCTGACGAAGTGTTCCGACGTTAATTTTTTATGTTGTAGGTTTATAGTGATTATGATTGTTGACTTGTTATGTAAGTATTGCTTTTTTAGTGGTAGCTCCTGAGGATGCCATAAATAAATGACGAAATATTGAGCCGTGGGACAAATAGTTTTTTCTTTCTAAAACACAGACCGAATACCCGTAATTCTTTTTGTATTATCTATATTGTACTAATCCCAGGTGTATCAAAATACCTAAGTAAAATCAAACTATGAAATTATCATTTACTTATAATATCCCTTAATTACACGTTGGGTTAGACATTTCTATGTACTAGTGTGCCTAAAATCTTTTACCTTTTATGACAAACCAGATAAATTACTTCTTATTACGTCACACGTTGGGTTGGCCAATAAATTATAGTAATGTGTTTTCAATATTATGCCTTGTATATAAACCAAAATATTTATTTGCCCGTAACTAACACAGTCGTAATAATTTATAATTCTTGGATATTCTTTTCTAAAAAACAAGTAGACATCTTTACCAGTTACTTCTGATATCATAAATCATATATTTACTACAATTAAATTTATTTCTTTGTAATTTATACTTTCATATTTTCATTACTAATATAAAACTTAGTCCGGACCTGTCTCTTTAATGTTATCTAAGAAATATTATAGTCCTTGTACTTTCCACTATATAAGTTGGTAATTCGTAACTAAAACGATATTACCGCATTTACCGCTACACATGAGAACTAACTTTGATAAGTTTGCTAAATATTATATTCAATCGATACAAAAATCTTTATAATAAGTTTAATTTCAATACTACACCTCTTATTGTCTCACAGTATGGTAAGTTAATTTTTAACAGTTACTATATCTTCCCTATACATTAATCTGTTTGTATACTTTTATTTTTAGGAGGTTCAACAACCATAAATGCTGTAATATTACCCTGTCAGAATACGTCTACATAAAGTAAAACCAAAATAGATGAAAAATAATAAATATAATGTATTGAAGAGAAATTATATACAATTTTTATGTACTTGATGAAAATGCCCAGAATATTAACAATCTCCTATACAAACTTGTCCAATATTAACGATCATATGGCTATGATAAGAATTGAATATAACCTTATTTAAATTTTACAAGCTATGTTTATTTATCACATGTATTGAAACTTTTATAAATGAATACCATTGATTATAAATCCAAATAGTACTATAATACTGATATTTATGACTCTGTGTTTATTACGGATATAATTTGTTATGTATTTTATCGATAATGATCCAATTCATTGAATAATAGAAATTTTCAAATAAATGTAAACAATTAATTGATACAACCTTATTTTACATAGGTGTTTCTTCTTGATAAGGAGTTCCTTTTAATTTATTGATTCTTGTCCCTTTGTAGAATAGGTTGAACAAGAATCCCACAATAGAACAGCTGTTTGTGCTTCGTAAGAATAATTACAAGTATTCGAACTGGATTTTCTACTGGATATGCACGTACTCGGTTCCTACTATTCGGTGTCTTCGTCCCAGGAAAATCTTCAATACCTATAGTCTCTCGATAGTTAAACTTGTAATTCGCGTACCTCTGACTGGATTTTCTACAGGATATGCACTTCTTAGATTCCTATTAGGTGTTTGACAGATCCTAGTGGGGCGTTAACTCTAGCTAAAAATAAAAAGATGGATTATTGTAGTTCTTGCTTTTTCTGTCCAATTAATTCCGATGACGTGATGCGTATTATTAAAAATCTAAAAAATAAATCATCAAGGGACATCTTTGGTTTAAGTACGCAATTATTAAAGAGCGTTGCTGTTGAGGTTGCTGCCCCATTGGCATGTATAGTGAATATATGTTTGGAACAGGGGATTTTTCCTGACGAATTAAAAATAGCCAAAGTTGTGCCCCTGCATAAGAAAGGTGCAAAAGACAGTATCAAAAACTATAGACCTATTTCAGTGTTACCTGTAATTTCAAAAGTGTTTGAAACTGTTATCAAAGAAAAGTTGGTGTCTTTCTTTGAAAAACATGGAGTGTTTTCAGATGTGCAACACGGATATCGTTCGGGGAAGTCAACAGTGACGGCGATGATTGAAATGGTGGAAGCAATCTTGGAAGCCAGGGACAAACGAGAAACAGCTGAGATGACTCTATACGATCTGAGTAAGGCGTTTGATAGCGTTTCTCATGAGATTCTTTTGCGAAAACTTGCCTATTATGGGGTAAGGGGCAATACTCACAAACTAATGGAGTCGTATCTTAATAATAGGCGACAAATGGTATGGTGGCAGGGAAACCATTCTAAAATTAATTCAATTACACATGGTGTTCCACAGGGCTCTATTTTAGGGCCCATATTATTCATAATTTATATGAATGATTTAGAGAACAATATCGTTGTTAACCGTATGTGCCTTTACGCAGACGACACGTCTATATTAGTAAAGGGATGTTTGAATGACTTAAAGCCTAAAATGGAAACTAGTACGCAGTCTGTAGAATGTTGGTTTAATGCAAATAAATTAAAATTAAATAAGGACAAAACGCAAAGTATCACTTTTAATGGAATATCCAAAGTAAATAAGCAAGAAGTCGATTTTCTGGGATTACGTGTGGACGATGGACTTACTTGGTGCAGTCATGTAACGGAACTCTGTAAAAAACTAAGTCAAGCTATTTACTCTATAAGAACAATAAGAAATGTGTCAACCTACCGGGCTGCGAGAAGTGCGTATTATGCGAATTTTCATAGTGTAGCATCGTATGGTGTCATTGTGTGGGGCGCTTCATCTGCCGCTGAACGAGTTCAAGTTCTGCAGAAAAAAGCGATACGTACTCTCTGTGGCCTACAATATAGGGACTCTTGCCGGGAAGTGTTTAAAACGGAAAATATACTTACCATAACCAATGTGTATATACTCGCCTGTGTGAAATTTGTCCATTCTAATCAGTCGCGTTTCACAAGAAATGGAGAACTACACAATTACGATACAAGAAACAAGTGTTCTCTAGCAATTCCGCACCATAGAGTGAGTGTCGCTCAGCAAGGGGTGGATTACTGGGGAGTGAAGTTATACAACCACCTTCCAGGGACAATCAAAGATATGTCAAAGAGAAAATTCAGCAAGGCTGTGAGGAGACTTTTAACAAAACAAACTTTTTATGATATCAGTGAGTACCTCGACTCTAACTTTGTAGACTGACTCCTTTTTATTGCGTATTATGTTTGTCGGATCTTATGTTTGCTTGTGTATCTACAACAGTCGGTTATATATTTCCCTTTCTGTATTTCTTTTATTTGTATGTAACGATGTGTATTATTTGTGACTTTTATTGACATGTCATGTAATTTTATTGATGACAATAAATACTACTACTACTACTACTACTACTACTACTACTACTATACTACTACTACTACTACTACTGCGTTCCAGAATATTTTCGGAATGGACTTCCTACAATGGATATGCACTTCTCCTATTCCTATCGTACTGTGACTTGCTTCAGGAATTCTTCAATTAATTAAATCCTTTTATGGTGAGTACTTTCTATTTATTTTTATGCCTTTTATTCACTCAAATCTTCTTAACTTTTCCTAATCACTGTATACTGCCTACGTTACAGTAATGATGTACTAATACTTCATTTAAATTTACAATTTACGTAACACAGTATTAGAATATTAATTTTCTATACACAATATGTTATTCATTCACTTTTATTCATGAAAATACGGTTTAAATTCTTCTTACCGAATTTTCATCAACTCTCTTCTCTGAATTTTTTAAGAAGAATTCCCTTTTATTTACTATCATTTCCCTAGTGATATTTATATTCTCTATTAAACACCTCTTATTTATATTCAAAATACATTCTATTATTTTCCTATTCTCTTGAATGCCTTTCTATATAGTAATACTCATATTTTTACAATTTTATCCATTAATTTAGAGATAAATTTAAGTATTCAGAACAATTTGGAAACATACTCTATTAAAAATTCTGTAAATGTCAAAATCTGTCATCCACTGACGGTTCCTCTAATTAAATTTACGCGGCAATTTTTAATCTATTTTACCGATACATTTAAACAAAATTTACCCTCTTAAAATCAATTCTCATCATTTAAGACAATTGAACAAGTTTTTACAATTTTTAAATTACATGTCAAACTCTCAATTAATTTCAAAATCTCTTTTTTACAGATCTTGGTATCATTTCATGAACTATGGACCTTATCCAAACGACTTTACAACATCAATTAAAAATAAACTGTAACTATAAAAACTAGTATAATAAATATTTTTCTTCATAACACTTTTTCGATTTATAAAATTTCAATCTCGGAACATTAAAATTAATTTCAAATCATAACCATATATAAATATTGATGGTAGGTATCTAGCACTACCTCAATATATATATATTGTCGTAACCCTGAGTGTAACAAAATACCTAAGTGAAATCTAACAATGAAATTATCATTCACTCATAATATCTCTTTATTACATCCTGGGTTAGACAATTTTTTATAAATAAGTATGTCAAAAATTCTTGATCATTTATGGCAATCCAGATGAACTGTTGCACGTTGGGTTGGCCGATAAAATAAAGTAATATGTTTTTAATATTATGCCTGACTTTACTATAATATGTAATATTTATTTGCCCGTAACTAACTCAGTCGTAATGAAAATCTTGATATCCTTTTCTAAATACAATTACAATACTTAATCATGTACTTCAAATATTATAAATCATATATTTATGACAATTAAATTTACTTCTTTGTAATTTATATTTTTATAGTTTTTTTTTTTACTAATATAAAATTTAATCCGGTCCTGTCTTTTTAGATTTCCCTATAGCATATAAACGCCTTAGTACTATTCATTATATAAGTTGGTAATCCGTAACTGAACTGATCTTACCGCTTCTAAAGAGAACTAACATGATTAGCATGCCAAATATTTAGTTTGATCGTTAATAAAATATTAAATATAAGTTCAATTTGTATTCTACACCTCTTATTATCTTTTAGTATGGTAAGTACTTATTATACCAATACGATAAGTTACTTATAGCCTTTACTTTCCATATATTTCTATTTTTTAGGAGATTCTACACCCATACATGAGAAAATGTTTACTTGTCAGAATGCTTCAACATAAATTAAAACACAGATGAATGTATAACCATACATATAATGAAATAAATAAAAATATTTAACACATTAATGTACCAGTTGATTATGCTCATAAGATTTACAACTTCCTTTTTTTTTTAAAAACTTGTCCAATATTTTTAAATATGGTTATGATAAGAATTGTCTACAATTTCTAAATAACTGCAGGTAGGTTTTTTTACTTTAAATGTATAACTTTTTATAAATGAATATTATTGCTTTTAAATACAAATAGTACTATATTGCCGTTATTTATGACTGTTATTTATAACAGATATATTTTGACGATAAATTATTCGATCGATAAAAATTTAAATCATGGAATAATAGAGATATTCATATAAATATTAACAAATAACTAATACAACCTTGTTTTACAATGGGGTTACTTCTTGATAAAGAAATTTATTAATACTTATTTCCTTGTAGACTTGGATAGACTTGAATCCCTCAATCGAACAGCTGTTTGTGTTGGTTCCTCGTAATGGATATTATACTGCTTCAAATCTCCTTCCTCGGACTGGATATTAGACTGGATCAAATCCCCTTTATCGGACTGGATATCATACTGGTTTAAATCTCCTATCTCGGACTGGATCAAATCCCCTTTATCGGACTGGATATTATACTGGTTTAAATCTCCTATCTCGGACTGGATCAAATCCCCTTTATCGGACTGGATATTATACTGGTTTAAATCTCCTATCTCGGACTGGATATTCACGTTCTTTCTTCGTCTCAGGAAAACTTTACTACCTATGGTCCCTCGTTGGTTTCGGAATTTTTCAACAAATCAATCCTTTTATAGTAAATAATTTTTATTTTTTTTAAATCCTTTATGCACTTAAATCTTCTTATATAATCTCTTTATCTCTGTAAACTGCTTATTTTACAGTGAAGATACACTAATATTTTGTTAATATGTCAATTAACTTTACACAGTGTAAGAATATTAATTTCCTACACTAAATATGCCTTTTAATCACTTTTAATTATAAAAATTCGGCTTTAATTCTTAGAACCGAATTTTTATCAACTCTCTTCTCATAAAATTTTCAGAAGTTTTTTTTCTTATTTTTCCCTCATTTCCCTAGTGATGATTTACATTTTTGAAATGACCAATCTCTATTAAACACCTCTCAATTATATTCAAAATACCTTCTATTCATTTACTATCTTCTCGAATTCCTTTCTATACAACTGTACTTATATTTTCACAATTTTAACCATGAATTTACCAATAAAATTAAACATTTAGAACAATTAAATACACAATCTCATAAAATTTTCTGTAAGTGTCAAAATCTGTCATCCACTGACATTTCCTCTAAATTAAATTTTACGCGGGAGTATTTGATCTATTTTGACGTTACATTTAATGAATATTACCTTCCTTTAACATCAATTCTCATCATTAAAGACTATTGAACAAGTTTTTACAATATAAAATTACATAACAAACACTCAATTAATTTCAATATCTCTACTTTCCAGGTCTTGGTCTTATTTGAAGAACTATGGACCTCATTCACACAACTTTACTGCAAACAGCAAATATACAATTGTAACTATAAAAATTAGTACTAAAAATATTTTTCCTCATAACTTCATTTTTATTTATAAGTTTTTCAATCTTTTAACATTTAAAATTAAAATCAAATCAAAACCGTATATAAATATTGATGGTAGGTATCTAACACCACCTCATTATGCCCCTTTTAAGAAATGTAAAATTTCAACATGTTGCAATAATTTTCATTTCTTAAACAAGAAATTATCAGATTATATTATAAGAAATCATCTGTTACCTATTATAAAACATTTAAACTACAAATTACTTTTAACGTAACATTTCTTGCAATGTGTACATTTTTTTTTTTTAATTTATGCCACACTCCCAACATGTAAACCTTTTTCATGTACATTATCAAAACAATTTATCACTACATTCTCTATGTAATACTATATACATGTACTTCTATCATAATTATTTTGACAGTAATATAAGTTTCTTTTCGGTTTCTTACTATTATTAGTACTTGGTATAAGGAAAATTATATTATTTTTTTAAAACTGTTATTTATATTCTAAGTATGTTTTTTATAAATCTCTGGATATCTGTATGAACTATATTATCTACTATTCCTGTATAAAAATATTTTCTCTTCATATTTTTCTATATAATGATTTTTAAGCATTTATAAAACTTTATTATAACTATTGCCTATATTATCTTTATCATATGGGGTGAATATTAAATCAACTTTTCTATTATTTCTTTGAAACTTAAATTGCCTTTCTGAAATATACTTTTATCATGCTTACTTATACATTATTATTAATTATCAAACTTGTTCTTATTCGAACATATTCCCTATTTACCTTATCAGACATTTTCGTCTTATCCCCTACTTTCATCATAAGAAAGTCTTTACTTATATTTTCGTTTTATTGGCGTACGTTACCATTTAAATAATACGTAGACATTTTCGTCTTATACATTTTATAACTTTGGGTTTCTTTACCCTTTCTCATATATTTTTACATTTACAATTCCATATTTTCATGGATCATTTTATATTACTTTATTATAGTAAGCATTTTAAATTAAATTCACTTATATTTCTTTGTAAAAGGCTCTTTTTCTTTCTTCTTAATAATTTATTATCATTTATTCACCTAATGTTTCACATGATTTTCTTCATCGCACAACTTTATCGTAGTATATCTCTTAGTTTTATAACACTCCTGTCCATTTTTTTTTCTTGACAATATTTTTTATCCGTAGACATAAATGATTTTATTTTAAGCTTCTTACGATTCCAGATATCTTCTTTAAATTCCTTTTCTTGTACACACATGTTCTTGTATACTCGACTTATATTACATCATTTTATTTTTATTTCTACTATATACAATTATTTTGAAATAAGGGAATAACTTTTTATAAATAATAATCCTAATTTTAATATTAATAACGTTCCTATTCTACTTACTTAACTAAATTTCCGGACGCATTTTTGAACATTCATCTCTTCCTATATCTTCTCTTTGGAAAAATTTTAATTTCCCTTATATTATTCCATACCATAATTTCATAAACTATTTAATATGTATAATACATGTCACATCATTATTTTTTTTTAAATATTGTCATGCCCCTACTTTCTTATTGTATAAGTAGTTTATATATGGGCTCGTATAAATAGTAGTAGTTTATATTAAATATAGTGTATCTAATTTCACTATTATTTAATTATCTTATCTCAATATTATCATTCCCCTATTCTCATTTTCGAGTGAGTAATGTCTGTATTGTCTTCTGTATTAGGTGATAGCGCTGGATACGGTTAATGTTTTTTTTTTTTTATAACAATAAATACTCGCCTTAAGTATTTACCATGTCCAAATCCTTTAATTTCTATGGGCTATTATTTTCTTGTAGCTCTGGTTTCCGGATGGTGTCGCTAGTACCAACAATTGATGCCCCTACTCAATTGCCATGTCCAAGTCTTTAATTTCTATGGGCTATTATTTTGTAGTAGCTCTGGTAGGATGGTGTCGCTGGTACCATCGAATACTGCACTAAAGTATCCGCCATGTCCAAGTCTTTAATTTCTATGGGCTATTATTTTGTAGTAGCTCTGGTAGGATGGTGTCGCTGGTACCATCGAATACTGCCCTAAAGTATCCGCCATGTCCAAAAATACAAATGTTATAATACTATAGCGTACATTATCCGAGACATCTTTTCTATTATAAATTTTAATCTTATTCTATTTTTCAATGTTCCATATGTTTCTTCTTTATCCACATCTTCTTCATACCATAACTCATTTTCTTCAGTTTTGTAAAACATCTTATTCACAAATTTTCCAACCTGGTCAAATATACTCATAACATCTGCATTTCTAGATGTAGATATCTCTGTCACTTTCTGCACTTCAATATCCCATTCCAATAATTTGCACTTAATTTCCAAGATCATTGTAACCTGATGAACATTTCTTCGCACATATTTTTCTGAAGAATCTCTTATACTCACCACAGAATCATTTCCATTTATAAATTCTTTATACTTAATACACATATTAATCTTTTCATTTTCCAAAACATTTTCCACATAAGTTGGTATTATATTATGTCCAACTTTAAAACTTCTTCCCATATACTTTTTGTCTCTTATAACTATCCCTGTTAATTGTCTTAAAAAATATAAATCCAAAATATTATCCTCTTCTTCTGCTAATAAAAGTGAGACCAAATATGATCTTAAAATTTTTCTGCCGGAATCTAAGTATTTTGTTTTCTTTTGCAATGTTATATTCGTATAAGTTTTCTTGATTTCAGATGTATTTTGTTCAGTATTGATACAATTTATAGTGTTATTCTCAGAAATTCCAATTATCCCTTCTTCAGTTGTATCTGTTTTGTCCTTTACACTTATTTGTTTTTCTGATATTATTTCTTCTTTCAATTGTGCAAAATTCTCTGTAATAACCTCATTTAACTTGTCTATTTTTCCACTTACTTGTTCGTTCAACTTATCCAATTTTCCATTTAATTCTCTTTTATCTTCTTCCCTTTGTCGTCTACTTTCTTCGATCATCTTGTCAAATTTACCACTTAATTCTTCATTTACCTTATCCAATTTATTAAAACATTCATCCCACATACCCCTTCTTTCTAATCTGTCTTCCTCTCTCATACGTCTTCTTTCTTCTCTATCCACTTCCATTTCTTTTTTTAATTTTTCACACAATTGATAAATTAACAACATGTCTGCTGATGAGATTGACGTCTTTCTCTGTACCTGCGATTTATCATCCCTATCTTGTATATTTACTAACTGTTGTGTCCCTTTCTGTATCTGTGGTATTTCTCCTCCATCTTGTATATTTCCTATTTGTTGTGTTTCTTCTTCGCTATCACTTGAAAACTCTGGCCTATTTATTACAGAACTGCTTCTAGACCTAGTATTCATGTTTATATACTTTTATGTAACAACACTTTAATAAAAATTACTTGTATTTACGTTTCTGGTTTTATTATACTGTTAACTTTTCTATATGAAAAAATGTATTTAACTAATTATAATCAGGTGAATAAAATATCAAAACACAATCTTTGCGAGTTTCTTTTATAACGCCCCACGTTGGGCGCCATATTAATGTCGTAACCCTGAGTGTAACAAAATACCTAATTGAAATCTAACAATGAAATTATCATTCACTCATAATATCTCTTTATTACATCCTGGGTTAGACAATTTTTTATAAATAAGTATGTCAAAAATTCTTGATCATTTATGGCAATCCAGATGAACTGTTGCACGTTGGGTTGGCCGATAAAATAAAGTAATATGTTTTTAATATTATGCCTGACTTTACTATAATATGTAATATTTATTTGCCCGTAACTAACTCAGTCGTAATGAAAATCTTGATATCCTTTTCTAAATACAATTACAATACTTAATCATGTACTTCAAATATTATAAATCATATATTTATGACAATTAAATTTACTTCTTTGTAATTTATATTTTTATAGTTTCTTTTTTTACTAATATAAAATTTAATCCGGTCCTGTCTTTTTAGATTTCCCTATAGCATATAAACGCCTTAGTACTATTCATTATATAAGTTGGTAATCCGTAACTGAACTGATCTTACCGCTTCTAAAGAGAACTAACATGATTAGCATGCCAAATATTTAGTTTGATCGTTAATAAAATATTAAATATAAGTTCAATTTGTATTCTACACCTCTTATTATCTTTTAGTATGGTAAGTACTTATTATACCAATACGATAAGTTACTTATAGCCTTTACTTTCCATATATTTCTATTTTTTAGGAGATTCTACACCCATACATGAGAAAATGTTTACTTGTCAGAATGCTTCAACATAAATTAAAACACAGATGAATGTATAACCATACATATAATGAAATAAATAAAAATATTTAACACATTAATGTACCAGTTGATTATGCTCATAAGATTTACAACTTCCTTTTTTTTTTAAAAACTTGTCCAATATTTTTTTTAAATATGGTTATGATAAGAATTGTCTACAATTTCTAAATAACTGAAGGTAGGTTTGTTTACTTTAAATGTATAACTTTTTATAAATGAATATTATTACTTTTAAATACAAATAGTACTATATTGCCGTTATTTATGACTGTTATTTATAACAGAAATATTTTGACTATAAATTATTCGATCGATAAAAATTTAAATCATGGAATAATAGAGATATTCATATAAATATTAACAAATAACTAATACAACCTTGTTTTACAATGGGGTTACTTCTTGATAAAGAAATTTATTAATACTTGTTTCCTTGTAGACTTGGATAGACTTGAATCCCTCAATCGAACAGCTGTTTGTGTTGGTTCCTCGTAATGGATATTATACTGCTTCAAATCTCCTTCCTCGGACTGGATATTAGACTGGATCAAATCCCCTTTATCGGACTGGATATCATACTGGTTTAAATCTCCTATCTCGGACTGGATCAAATCCCCTTTATCGGACTGGATATTATACTGGTTTAAATCTCCTATCTCGGACTGGATCAAATCCCCTTTATCGGACTGGATATTATACTGGTTTAAATCTCCTATCTCGGACTGGATATTCACGTTCTTTCTTCGTCTCAGGAAAACTTTACTACCTATGGTCCCTCGTTGGTTTCGGAATTTTTCAACAAATCAATCCTTTTATAGTAAGTAATTTTTATTTTTTTTAAATCCTTTATGCACTTAAATCTTCTTATATAATCTCTTTATCTCTGTATACTGCTTATTTTACAGTGAAGATACACTAATATTTTGTTAATATGTCAATTAACTTTACACAGAATATTAATTTCCTACTCTAAATATGCCTTTTAATCACTTTTAATTATAAAAATTCGGCTTTAATTCTTAGAACCGAATTTTTATGAACTCTCTTCTCATAAAATTTTCAGAAGTTTTCTTTCTTTATTTTTCCCTCATTTCCCTAGTGATGATTTACATTTTTGAAATGACCAATCTCTATTAAACACCTCTTAATTATATTCAAAATACCTTCTATTCATTTACTATCTTCTCGAATTCCTTTCTATACAACTGTACTTATATTTTCACAATTTTAACCATGAATTTACCAATAAAATTAAGCATTTAGAACAATTAAATACACAATCTCATAAAATTTTCTGTAAGTGTCAAAATCTGTCATCCACTGACATTTCCTCTAAATTAAATTTTACGCGGGAGTATTTGATCTATTTTGACGTTACATTTAATGAATATTACCTTCCTTTAACATCAATTCTCATCATTAAAGACTATTGAACAAGTTTTTACAATATAAAATTACATAACAAACACTCAATTAATTTCAATATCTCTACTTTCCAGGTCTTGGTCTTATTTGAAGAACTATGGACCTCATTCACACAACTTTACTGCAAACAGCAAATATACAATTGTAACTATAAAAATTAGTACTAAAAATATTTTTCCTCATAACTTCATTTTTATTTATAAGTTTTTCAATCTTTTAACATTTAAAATTAAAATCAAATCAAAACCATATATAAATATTGATGGTAGGTATCTAACACCACCTCAATATATATATATATATATATATAATTAATATCTTATATGCGTTTAACGTATATATTAAACACATATAATTCGTTTCTTTGCCGTATATATCTAAATATGTGAGAAGTTTCTTGAATTTAGCGGCGTATTAATTAATTGATGATAATTACTTGCATTATTCAAATGTTAATGATTTGTAGGAAAAGAAACACACCACTCCGAGGACTAACACATATGCATTAGTTTCATTAACCACTACAACGTGAACATTCATCAGCTCGGCTCTGGTGTTCGTTTGCCTATCTACCGAAATTTTGTATATATAGTTTCGGGGACGATCTTTGCAAGCTTGAGAGATAATTTCTAATTATTCTCATTTAACGAAGGAACCATATTAATTACTATGTTTTCCTTTTACGAAATTAAAGCACATTCAGTGCACTCTGTGTTGGAACACAGAAATCCTAATTTCATTCAGGATAATTACAATTAATATTTTATATGCGTTTAACGTATATATTAAACACATATAATTCGTTTCTTTGCCGTATATATCTAAATATGTGAGAAGTTTCTTGAATTTAGCGGCGTATTAATTAATTGATGATAATTACTTGCATTATTCAAATGTTAATGATTTTTAGGAAAAGAAACACACCACTCAGTTAATCTACAGAAGAAATACCACATGACTTGAAAGATATCATCTAATTCGCCACGTACTAAAAATACATGAAAAAAATATTTGGACAACAACTCCTCATACCCATCCGCACCTGAGCTAACTTCGTTTTCAAAGAAATATTTAGCATCTAATAAGGTGTAGCCCAAATCAAAAGCAAATGTGAATCTTTAAAAAGGAATGCGCACAATGTGCAATATCTTCTTGTTCTATTTCTAAATCACATTCATTAATAAATAAAATATTATCTATTTTATTTTGACTTATTACTTCAACCTATACAGAACGTCTTCAAATAATCGTAGAGTATTTACAACAAAAACCAGAACACGAGCGCCTGTAGACGTGGATATATAGGACATCTTATTGCTTCCCAGGCTAAGCAACACGCACCTACAAAAAGAACCTCAACGATAAAAATCTTACCTTCCTAATAAATTATCATTTTAGTATATATGGTGTCACAAGGAATATATACATATATATATGTATATATATATATATATATATATCCTACTATCATTAGCGCGTCCGTACATTGTAAATTTCCATTCAATAGAGCGTCCGCCTACATAAAGCGTCCGTATATGGACGCTCTATGCACTTTCCATGTAAAACTTCGTTGACAGACTTACATGGTAATATAATGTTGTTTAACAAAATTTCGGAAGACGCTATTTTGTCGACGCTATGCATGTAAAGTAACCATTTCGCGTATACTATTAGTTCAGGGTATTTCTACGCGAGGCGCTGCATCGTGTGCCGTATATTTTGAAATATACTCATGTCTTTTATATTCTCGATAATCGAGCGTCCGGACAATTTGGCAACGCGGACAGAATAGTTCGTAAAGGACACTGGTCTTTATTATGTAAATATGTTTGTATCATAAACTAATCTGTTTTTTACTTTCTTATACGTAGTATAAAGAAGTATTGTGATGACGAAATGTTCGACCTCGAGATTTTTACAAATGTGCACGTTTTGAAGTGAATTTTACAGTCAATTCGCATATCTGTACAATATGAACTACTTTTATTCGAAGACATTTAATTTTCACTATATGTGTACACCTATTGAGATATCGTGATTGATGTAATGTTCTTATTGATTGAGATTTTTAGGAAAATATTTATGTCATCATTTTTGTTTTACTACCATGCAGTAATGGAAGTTTTAAAAGCGAAAAGTTCTACTTTATTACTTTATAATAATATTTTTTGTAGAAATTTAGAAAAATATTGTTGGCAAAAATTAGGTAAATTCTTATATACAAACATGACCACGAAAATCTAATTAACCAAGAAAAAATTAAAAATTAGTGGTATGATATTTTCGTTGAATGCAATAAGCCGAACTGTGGAACGTGAGTGAGAGTTAGCGGAGCGAGACAGCATCTGGGGGGTTATCCAGTCAGGCGCTGGTTGAATGTAAATATTAGCAAGTGTCTAGAAAGCAGTTTTGTTCCATTTTTATGTTATAATTATTTCTTTTAAATAATTGAGTGTTTTGTTATAACTGACTAACTGAGTATATTTTGAAAGCCATGTTTTGTGTAACAGTGGTTATAAATCCAAGAAGGAAAAATTGTAATTATTTAAAGTTCCCGGGGACAACCTTAACAAATGGCAAAAAGAATCCTTGTACTGAATAAGAACTTACCTAAAAAGACATTGTGTATAGAAATAAGTTTAATGCAAATTATATTATTTGCAAATTAAAAAGTTTACATAGTTAATTAGGTCCTTTAGTTGAAAAACCTATAGTTTAGTAATGTTATTAAATTTGTTTTACGATGGCGTTTGCAGTTGATAAATGTTTAAGCTATAATAAACGATTATTAGAGATTCAACTTCATACAAACAAATTAAGAGTTAGTGCAGTAAAATCAATTTTTCCAAACTGCCTATCTCAAAAGAAAGTAAAAAAACGACCAACAATTGTAACACTATTCAATTCCAAAAACAAAGAGCAAAGGTAGATATGGACGATAAGGTAGATGATCCTGAGCCAGTGAGTGGATAGCCCATTATTGTTACACGTAGGTCAAGTTTTCATAGTAAAAAAAATTGTTGGTTTAGAATTCTGATTTATCCTAATAATTATGACTCATTGACGTTTTGCTTGTAGAAACGCAGGCTGTTTCTCTAATAAACAACGTGTATCAAAAATTAGGGAAAAATCCAAATTTCTTGGCATTGCAGTCGAACTGGATTTTTCATATAGTGGGACAAGTTATAATCTTTTCTTTTGAGTTAACTACAATAAAAGACAACGTTGTCATGAAGAAAAAATTACCATTTCTGAACAATTTATATCATCTCCCCATTTTTTGAAAAACATATTCTCATTAAAGACCTTTCTTATGGTGAAAACACAAACTCTACAGAAAAGTTGCAAAATTAGATTATAGCACTTTAATGAAGTATCTGCATGTTTTGCAGGACCAAGTATTAATATACTCTCCAACTTCTAAGTACATTTTACACAGTGGACAACATTACGAATTGTTTAAGTCATCACAAACGTACAGTTGTCCTTGAATAATAAAAAAAAGACACTAAAAGTACAATTATATCAATTCAAGTCAAAATAATATAAATTCATTTCTGAACTTTACAATGCATTTTGATCAAAAGTAAAATGAAAGATCATTCTAGCTCTAAACTAATTTTCAAGATATTTTTATTTGCTAACAATTTTAACATTTACAATGTTTGAAAGAATCAGTTGTACCTTCGTTACCTTTTAGAATAAATAAATCCAATTTTGAAGTTTCTTATTGTTTACATCCTCCGATCTGACTATAGTTGCATTTTAGGGTCTTTGTTTCCATCGCTCAAAGGCAATGAATTTTAAATGCGCATGTCTTCACTTTTTTAAGTACAACAAACACCATATATCTAGGCATATCAATGAATTCTTATTAAATAATATTAAAAATGCGCTACTTCTATATGTGTGGTATATCGCTTTTATTATTTCTCTACTATTATTTCTGTCATGTCTAAATCATCATTAGACAGAAATTTATAAATTACCCGGCAATAGTAAATATTGATAAAGTCGGTCATCTTGAGTCACAAAATCAAGTTTTGTTAGATATATTCCCTTTGCTGGCCATTGAATTCAAAAACTTCTACCAAACCATCTGTCATGAGGCGTCGGGATCACACGACTGTCATAGATGTATGTGATCCGAATTAGTTTTACAATAGTTGCCCTAAATGAAGTTTTAAATACTTTTAACAACTTAACAAATTAGTATAGAATGCACAATTTGCGAGGTAGTTACAAAAAAATTCTACTCGATAAGAGTAAAAGTATTGTTCCAAATCAAGCTTTAAATCCTTTTATGCTTGTAGTGTATCTGTCTAGAATGTAGAATTTGGGAGATATTCGCAAATCACTCTTTTCCGATAAGAATATAAACTCAACTTCGGGTAAGAAATTCGATATTTTTTTATAAACTTGTTCTATAATTCTGTTTTAAATACTTTTCTAAACTTTAGAAATTCGTCTAAACTTAGTAGTTGCCGAGATATTGGTAAAATTGGATATTTGGAGTAAGGTAAACTACTAATTACGCTCTACCGATTTTACCGAAACTCTAACCAGATCTTGGGAGGTAGATTATAGTATTAAATAGGAGTATAAGTTTGGTATTAATATTTTAAGCCTTGTGGTCACACAAAGCAAAAGTTAGGAAGAGGATAGGAGAGAGAGGGAGATGTTTTCAAAAAACACTTTTTCTAAATCAAGTAATTTTGAAACTTGGATACCTGCTATATCTCGAAATCACACTACTTCCGCATAACGAGATTCAAGAAGATCCCGCCTAGTTAATATGTAAACACATCTTTTAGCTAACCGTCTTTTTGGAGCAATTTCTTTGGATTCATCGGAAAATGTCTACAAGTATTTTCTTGATTACGAGTTGGTCATAACAGAAGTATGCATCCTATTTTTACTTTCTTATACATAGTATAAGGAAGTATTGTGATGATGAAAATTTTCGACCTCGAAATTTTTGCAGATGTACACGTTTTGAAGTCCCCTGATACCGAAGAAGTGTTTCTTTATATGTCTCTCTCTGTGTGTGTGTCTCTCTCTCTGTGTGTGTCTCTCTCTCTGTGTGTGACCACGATAGCGGTCAAACCGCTATAGGTATCAATTCAAAATGTTGTATTCGCAGGTATAATCTCTCTCTTGAGATCTGATTAGATTTTCAGGAAAATCGACAGACCTGAAGTAGTAGTTTACTTCAGTGAAAAAATCGAATTTCGTCAATTACTAATTTAAACAAATTTATAAAGAATTCATATGTACCTAAATTAGAATTGAGAACAATTTTATTTAAAACATTTTTCGAAATTCCTACCGGAAGTAGCTCTTTTACTCCTATCCAAAATCACTTTTTTGCGAATATTTCGCTAGTCATGCCTTTTAGACAGGTACGTTACGGGTATAAAAGTATTTAAAACATAATTTTCAATAACTTTTGTGTAAAATAAAATTCAAAATTCAGACCGGAAGTACCACTTTTACTCTTATCGAGTAGCGATTTTTTGCAAATATGTCGTAAATTATGCATTCTAAATATATTTATCAAGAGTACAAAAGTATTTATTGCTAGATTTGCAATATTTTTTGTATAAATCAAATTTCAAAATTCAAACCGGAAGTAACACTTTTACTCTTAGGAAGTAGCAATTTTTTTCGAATATCTTGCAGAGTATGTATTCTATAGCGATTTATTAAGAGAATAGAAGTACCTAGAATAGGATTTTGAATAATTTTTGTGTAAAAATTCTTAAAATTTTATAGTTTGAAACGCTCATACGTATAATAAAGTCGTGTGGTGGCCACACCTCATTTTTTCTTTTACTATTGCCTAGGCATAATAAAATTTATTCATACAGCTGGTCGTCAGATAAATTAGTTTAAATCAAAAAATGTACGTTTCAAATATTAATAAAAAGACTAAATATGTCATTATTAATTGCGAAGAACGCCTATATAAAAATGTTAAATATTTAGAACTGAATATGATAAATATTTCAAATCTTTCTGAATATAGAATTTTGTGCTTAGCGAGTCTTTATTTTCAATGAATATCGGATGGTTATTTGGAATTTCCAGACATTAATTTTTCCGGGGAATATTCTTCTCTATGTATGAAGTAAAAAAAAAAACAAACGGAAACTACTGATTTCTGTTCTGAACAATATAACCCACTGTGTCGCCGAATGTAGATAAATGTGTTCATTGTATTCAATTGCTAAGATATGCAGTACATATATTTTTATAAAGTAAGCATGTAGACACATTGTGACAACATTGCTGGACTCTCTAATATCTACCAAATGTAATGTAATATACCCGATGGAAGTCACAATAGCGAAGAAGTGAAAGATAAATGGTATATTACAGGCGCTTCATGCACGAGAAAATAAAAGGGCGCTACTTCGTCAATAAAGTGAAATGAAACTAACTTTTTTTTATCTGATATTTAATTTAGTGATAATACTGTACCTGTTTTGATCAAAAACACAAAGTATATGCAAAATATTAACGAACTAATTAACTTTTCGAAGGCGGACGCTACATTCATGAGTTCCGTAAGGACGCTATATTGTTAGTAGGATTTATATATATATATAAAGAAAAGAAATATTGCGGATAATGGAATAATGAAGTAAAGAATTTAATGGGTTAACTCCGCTGAAAATGCAACTGCGGACACGTGTTTCGAACTACTTGGTTCTCGTCAGCGCAGTATAGCCAAGGAATAGGATGGGATAACCTTGGAGCTGAAAAACATCAATCAGAGACATACACAGGGGACAGCCTACAAATTGAGGCTTCAGCTAGAGTGTCCTCGATATTGAGGATGAATCTAACGTCGCCGCGAGGTAGACATTTGTCCACCTGCACGCCATCTGAACCCATAGGATAAAAATATTCCATTATCCGCAATATTTCTTTTCTTTATTTTTATCCTATGGGTTCAGATGGCGTGCAGGTGGACAAATGTCTACCTCGCGGCGACGTTAGATTCATCCTCAATATCGAGGACACTCTAGCTGAAGCCTCAATTGGTAGGCTGTCCCCTGTGTATGTCTCTGATTGATGTTTTTCAGCTCCAAGGTTATCCCATCCTATTCCTTGGCTATACTGCGCTGACGAGAACCAAGTAGTTCGAAACACGTGTCCGCAGTTGCATTTTCAGCGGAGTTAACCCATTAAATTCTTTACTTCATTATATATATATACATATATACAGGCTGTCCAGACCGTGCGAGGACGGAAGATTACGGCTTATTGTTAAAGTTAAAGAAAAGTGTTTTAGACAAACGTTGTAGCCACTCCTAAAATACACATTCTAAAATTATTTTCAACTATACAGAGTGTTGCGTAAGTGAGTGATGATACAAACTTGTGTTTTTTTAAATGAAACACCCCATATATTTTGGCATATTTAGTTGCTACTCTTAAAAAGAAGGACATGAATATAAGCATGTGTAGGGGCATCTCTTACTGTTCTAGCTTTATTCGCAATTGTGTGTCTCAACATCTCCAACTTTGTGGAGACTCCGAGACGAAACCTGAAAGAATTTTTGAGATCTGTATGTGCAGGAAGCTTTCCACTTTCGTCAAGTTTAATAATCTACAATCAATTTATTTATTTTTAAATAAATGAATTTGCAGAAACTAAATTTGGAGTCTGTGGCTTGAAACTACACAAAAACACTAAAACACCTTACCACACTAAAGCACAAAAATGGCTAAATACGTATTTCAACAACTAAGTTGTCATCATCAGTAGCACTGTGTTGCTCTGTACGCTACGGTGTGTAGACAGCGCGATTTTTAATCAGTGCTACTGATGATGACAACTTAGTTGTTGAAATACGTATTTAGCCATTTTTGTGCTTTAGTGTGGTAAGGTGTTTTAGTGTTTTTGTGTAAATGAATTTGCAGGAATAGCAAACGCAAAATTAACATTTACGCTTTTTTTACATAGAATATATTTTTCTGCTTAAGTACAGTATTTTTTATAAACTTTTTAATGATAGCATATTTTCCCTATCCACACTTTGTATTTTATAACTTATTAACTCTTATTATTAATAGATTCTAAATTTAAACGAAAAAAGTCGTAGTCCCCTGTGAATTTTTAATTTAAATAATATCTGAATTTTATATCTGTCATTAGTTACGTTGTATTTACAAACTAACGCTGATAATTGTATTTACTTTTAGGATGAATTTCACGAAAGATGAAATGGTAAATATGATTTACGCATTGGGTGAGAGCGAAAGACACTGTTTATTAGCCAATAGAATTTACTGTCAGCGTTACCCAAATGCAAGACCTAGAATCGAAGCATTTCAAAAATTAAAAGAACGTTTTGAAGCATCTGGAAATATTGGTTATTCCAAAAAGGAGATTAACAAGAAAATGGGTGTGCTTAAAACCACACAGCAGAAGTGTAAACTTCATCAAGGCGAGGTTAGTAATACGAAATACACGCGTATAATATTCAGTAACGTATTAAATAACACGTATTCGCACATTTATTACATTTACACATGTACACACGCGTATAATATTCAGTAACGTATTATACGACTGATGCGTCATGCTCTCCCATGTGACGGTCGCCGAACGAGTATAGCAGTGACGCGAGCGGCCGTTTCGTTGGGTCGGTTCGGACGTATGTATATATATATATAAATAGACGATATGAATAATCGATTACGAGTCCTGCGCTTGGTCCGATGCTAACGTGCGTCTCGGGATCGAATCTGCTCGGGGACATGAATTTATTTATTCTTTTAAATTTCAATTTAATTGAAATTAAATACCTCTATATGATATATTTATCTTGTGCGTTGCATATCCAAGCGTGACGGTCAGTCTTGTTCAGTACCTACAATCAGCGCAACGCGCCCAAAGAGGTTTACACTTCAAAAATCGAAGGGTTACTAATGAGGAAAATTAATTAAATATTTTGCTATCGTTGGAAGAAAATCCTCAAGTAAGTACCGAAATTTGAATATCCAAACTGGAATAAGCAGCAGTACAATCAATTGCATCATTAAGTACCATCCCTACTATATGTCATTACATCAGGGCCTTCGTGGAAATGATTTTGTAAATCGTTTAAGTTTTTGCAACATTATGTTAAACAAAATGAATTTGGACCCGAATTTTCAATTTTCGATTTTATTTTGTGACGAAGCTACTTTCAAAAGTACCGGTTTAATTAATAGACATAATATGCATTATTATGCAACAGAAAATCCCCATTGGGTCAAACAAATTGACTTTCAACATCAATGGTTAATTAATTTATGGGGTGGCTTAATTAATTTACAAGTTGTTGGTCCTTATTTCTTTGAAGGAACGGTAACACGAGCCATATACGAAATTTTTTTAAGACATCAGTTACCTAATTTATTGGAAAATGTCAATCTCCATACACGAAGAATAATATGGTATCAGCATGATGGAGCTCCACCACATTTTCATAGAAGTGTAAGAAATTTTTTAAATAACTGACGTGAAGAACGATGGATTGGTCTGGAGGGTCCTATAGCTTGGCCTACAAGGTCTCCTGATTTAACTCCTAGTGATTTTTTTTCTTTGGGGACATGTTAAAGAACAGGTTTATCGAAAAATTCCAACCACACCTAATGACATGACACAACGTATAATGGCCATAAAATACTAAGTGTGGATAGGGAAAACATAGTATCATTAAAAAGCTTATAAAAAATACTGTACTTCAGAAGAAAAATATAGAGTCTTCTATTCTAAAAAAAGCGTAAATGTCAATTTTGAGTTTGTTATTCCTGCAAATTCATTTATTTAAAAATAAATAAATTGATTATAGATTATTAAACTTGACGAAAGTGGAAAACTTCTTGCCTATACAGATCTCAAAAATTCTTTCAGGTTTCGTCTCGGACTCTCCACAATGTTGGATATGTTGAGACACAAAATTGCGAATAAAGCTTCAACGGTAAGAGATATCCCTATACATGTTTATATCCATGTCCTTCTTTTTAAGAGTAGCATCTAAATATGCCAAAATATATGGGGTGTTCCATTTAAAAAAACACAAGTTTGTATCGTCACTCACATACGCAACACTCTGTATAGTTTCAAATAATTTTGCACCAGGTAAAAATTATATTCCCACTCTGCTGAAATATATTGACATCCGAAAAAGTCACTATTCTATGATAATTGTTTATGTCGTCAGCATAAGTCAAAATAAAAGAGGGTGATGAATAGGATAGGCCGTCAAAACTGTGTTCATAATGTAAGAGATAAATCAGGGGGGAATAAACAAGGCTTACGCTGAAGTGGAACACACGCTAATGGAACACAATATAAATACAATAGAGTAAATGATAGAGAGGCTGTGACGCGTTTCTCTCATTCACTTAGAAGAGAAGGATAGGGTGATCATCCCTTTTAGTGCAGTAATAAAATAATCTATAAGTGTACCCGTATTTCGTTAATCATTTTTTTACAATAACATAAAATATCATCAACTAATTTAGAATTTTGAAGATAGTAATGTCCAAATTGTGGTCTCTATTAATTAGATGCAGAAGTGTCTATCTGATAGATACCCGCTCTCTCTGTGTATGACATCAGAACACTAAATGTTGGAGATTTTTGATTTCTTCATAATTAATTATAAATCAAATAATATAAGTACTACTAAAAATGACACTTTAACTTACCCACTTAGAACCTCGAAGAGAACGCTGCAAGCAGATATCAAACTTACAAAGTAGTGAAACAATAACATCATTGAATAAATGTCTTTCATGCGCAGGAATATCCTGAAACAAAACAATACTTTTACGAGAGTGTAACGCATAATTATGCCTTTAAGAACATACACTGTTATTGGAGAAATACTCCAATAAAAGCTTTATAATCATATGAACAATTAAGAATAGAACCATCGCTTCTATTTATCAATTTCATCAAATGGTCTTGATTTATCAAAGACATGCACTCAACTCCACCGCACAAATAATATTGACGCAAGCTGCACAAGTAAAAGAGTAATGTAAAAATTAGACGTGAGCTGTCGTATACTATTCATGTGGGTGAATTAGAAGGTCCTCGTTTACCTAAGACAAACATCTAACTTTATCACACAAATAATACTGACTATGTGGCAAAGATATGATATAGAAATGTGTACTTCAAACATAAAAGTGTTAAATATCTGTTAGTAGACACATATATATATATATATCTAAATTGATTTTTCTGCTTCGCGCTGAGTAAATTAATTAGGAAATTTTATCACAAAAATTTGCCCACGATGAGATTTGAACTCATGACCTTCTTAATGTCGATAAGATGCGCTACCAACTGCGCCACGAGGGCCTGAGTTCATATCTACTTTAAACGTCTTGATCTCTTCAAGTAACAGTTGAAATATACATCTTTATCCGGCAGTTCGGAAATGAATGTGTTAATTTGAATTTTAATTATTTTTTAAAATTCTGTTTTTCTCAGCGTAGAAATATCTAAATTGATTTTTCTGCTTCGCGCTGAGTAAATTAATTAGGAAATTTTATCACAAAAATTTGCCCACGATGAGATTTGAACTCATGATATATATATGTATTGAAAAATTGAAAATCTTCTTGGTAGTAGTGGCATAAAATGAATTAAAAGTAATAACAATATGACAACTGGTTGTCAATTAGAAAACAATGACAAATATAAAATGTAAATCAAAATGTATAAATGAAAATGTAATCAATAAGCATAGGACAGTCGAGATTATTTCTATAATCACATTAAAAGGCTTGGGGTCTACCACAAACTGTTCAGTCAATCCAAACATACAAATAACAACGACGCAACTATGTAAAGAAAAATTAAGAGTAGAACGATTGATAATATAACAATATAGAATGTAAAATAGTCAAGTATTAATTATTACAAATTAGTGGAGCTCAGGTGGGCAGCCAGTGTACATCTTTGTGGGTGTCTTTTAATGTCGCTTATATGTAGCGTGTTACGTTCTTTAAGGCGTTGTTTCGTTTGACCTACATAGTATTTACCGCAATCACACTGTAGGAGATATACCACATTACTATTTGCTAGATTGTTTATTTTGTCCTTCAAAGGTGTGAATAGTTTGTTTACCGTGTTCGGAAGTGTATAAGTAATCGGAATATCACCCTGAAAAAGCATCTTGATTTTATTGGTCAGATTTGGGATGTATGGGATGCTTTTGTATCTGGTTTTGTGATCATCACCCATCACCGAAACTACACCTCCCTCATTAGTTTTGTTTCTGTCAATCCCGTTTCGAATGTCTGTGGAAAAAAGAATTTTATTTACTGTGCTAGTGGGGTAATTGTTAAGTATTAATATGTTTTTCAAAATTCTTAGGTCTTCATGTATGTAATCTGTGTGCGTTATTTTCATGATTCGGGTTTTTAAACATTTTATTAAGTTTATTTTAAATTTCTTTGGGCAGTTTGAATTATAATTTATGAATCTATTTGAGTTCGATGGTTTACGGTACCACCTGAGTTTAATCATGAGTTCTTCTCGTATCACCAACGCATCGAGGAAAGGTAAAGTATGTTTTTTTCCCTCTCGCATGTGAATTGTAAATGTTCATTAAAGGAATTAAATAATTGTAAAGTGGAATCAATTTCAGAACTAGATGTTATACAAAAAAGATCGTCCACATATTGGAAAATAACTCTTGGAGGTGTTTTACTATTTTTCATAACAAAGTCTATGGCTGTGTTCATAACTAAGTCTGCGATAGTTGGAGATAACGAGAGTCCCTCGTTACCACACAGATTACATACATGAAGACCTAAGAATTTTGAAAAACATATTAATACTTAACAATTACCCCACTAGCACAGTAAATAAAATTCTTTTTTCCACAGACATTCGAAACGGGATTGACACAAACAAAACTAATGAGGGAGGTGTAGTTTCGGTGATGGGTGATGATCACAAAACCAGATACAAAAGCATCCCATACATCCCAAATCTGACCAATAAAATCAAGATGCTTTTTCAGGGTGATATTCCGATTACTTATACACTTCCGATAGCATTTATAAAATAATTTTTATTTAGTTTTAAGCAAGGTGCGGATCCAGGATTTATGACCCAGTGAAAAGTGCCCTTTATTCTTTTGTAGAAAAGGCCGTCTTATTGCCTTATTGTTTTAATTTAAATTATTGCGATAGTTGGAGATAACGAGAGTCCCTCGTTATCTCCAACTATCGCAGACTTAGTTATGAACACAGCCATAGACTTTGTTATGAAAAATAGTAAAACACCTCCAAGAGTTATTTTCCAATATGTGGACGATCTTTTTTGTATAACATCTAGTTCTGAAATTGATTCCACTTTACAATTATTTAATTCCTTTAATGAACATTTACAATTCACATGCGAGAGGGAAAAAAACCATACTTTACCTTTCCTCGATGCGCTGGTGATACGAGAAGAACTCATGATTAAACTCAGGTGGTACCGTAAACCATCGAACTCAAATAGATTCATAAATTATAATTCAAACTGCCCAAAGAAATTTAAAATAAACTTAATAAAATGTTTAAAAACCCGAATCATGAAAATAACGCACACAGATTACATACATGAAGACCTAAGAATTTTGAAAAACATATTAATACTTAACAATTACCCCACTAGCACAGTAAATAAAATTCTTTTTTCCACAGACATTCGAAACGGGATTGACACAAACAAAACTAATGAGGGAGGTGTAGTTTCGGTGATGGGTGATGATCACAAAACCAGATACAAAAGCATCCCATACATCCCAAATCTGACCAATAAAATCAAGATGCTTTTTCAGGGTGTTATTCCGATTACTTATACACTTCCGAACACGGTAAACAAACTATTCACACCTTTGAAGGACAAAATAAACAATCTAGCAAATAGTAATGTGGTATATCTCCTACAGTGTGATTGCGGTAAATACTATGTAGGTCAAACGAAACAACGTCTTAAAGAACGTAACACGCTACATATAAGCGACATTAAAAGACACCCACAAAGATGTACACTGGCTGCCCACCTGAGCTCCACTAACCATGACATTACCTTCGATAACATTAAAATTCTCTTTCAGGAGAGTAACTTGTCAAAGAGACTTTTCTTAGAAACCGTAGCCATAAGAACCATAAGTCCCAATATTAACAACAGAAATGACTGTAGCAATTTTAGTACCATCTATTCCGCTCTAATACCACACATGACTGATAAAATCAAATTTAAATTAAAACAATAAGGCAATAAGACGGCCTTTTCTACAAAAGAATAAAGGGCACTTTTCACTGGGTCATAAATCCTGGATCCGCACCTTGCTTAAAACTAAATAAAAATTATTTTATAAATGCTATTTTAAATCTCAAAACATCAGGGATAAAAAGAAACATATGTTCCGCAAACGATTTCTTATCTGCACATGCATCGTCTATATACACAGTATTTGTTGAGTCACAAACATAAAGATATACGATTTGATAGAACTGCACTGTGACCCGTAAAGTGTATTGTTTTATCTAAGTAAATGTTTTTTTAAATGTGCTGTTACGAAGTTTTTAAAATGTTATTATAAATTCAAAATTATGTACTCAAAGATATGACGATTCAATGTCAATGATAAATTCCAACTCACCGTGGATTTACAAATTAAATGACATAAACAACATATATGTGAGCACAGATGCTTTCTGTAAGTACTATATGACTAATTAGTTTTTTTTTTGTAATGACTAATTGCTGTTTTGTGTTCTTCCAAAAAATTTTGATTAAAAGTCTGAAGAAGGTTCAATAATGAACCGAAACGTCACGTAGCATCAAAGTATGTGTTTTATTTAATCTACAACCCATAATTCTGTCCAGGACAGTAACCTTCAATTTTTTCCCAACATATATATATATATATTTATTCAACCGACGTAACCAGGCCCGCTATATTCATGCTACCAAGTCAATCCCAGTGTATAACACACGAGTTGTTATTCAATCGACGTTTTCAAACCCAGCGATTCCACCGTCTTTCTAAACCCAGTGTGTAAAAAAGCCACATTTATCAGACCTTGTGATTCCCGGCAGCATTGCCAAGTATACATATATAAACAATGTAATTGGATAGTCCTGTTCGTGCTATGAAATTCAGCTTAGATATATTTAAAATGTTTTAATAGTAAGAGGAAAGTTTTTTAAAATATTTTTTTTTAAAATAGCTTGTGTTAAATGTAATTCAGATATTTGCCGTTATTTTTGGTTGTTTCACTTAGATATCTAAATCTTCTAAATATATCAAATAATGTAAACAATGTGTATATCTTCCATTAGCGTTTTTTTAGAATATGCTAACATATTCATCAATTTACTTCTACATAGCTACATAGTTCTGTTACTTTTATTAATTCTTTTAACAAGTTCATTTGGCTGAGATTTGAAGAGTCACAATAAATTAATATTCTTCTTCATATAATTGGAATTATTTTACAGATACCACTTCTGATATAAAAGTAAAGTGATACTGCAAACCCTGCTTTTTTATGTACAGGGTGAGGCATTAGTAGCCGCTTCTTCGATTGCTCTTTTGTGTTTTAAATAAAAGAAGTGGAAGATTTATGGTTGCTTGTGGCGCATATTTTAAAAATACCCTAAGCTCTGACGCACTTCCGGCTTCACCGGAAGTGTACGGAACTTAATTTTTTTAAATGACTCATCCTATACATTTTTAGATTTTCTAGTAATGCTTTAAGTTGTCTATTCAACTGTTATTTCTTTTTCACAACTGAGCCAATAGTTTTTGAGTTATTAATTTCTTTTGAAAATATTTGACCAGAAAACGCGTTCAGAAAAAAAATATTTTCACATTGTTTTTAAAAGTAAAAACATTAACTTTGGTGGTACTTATAGCCAAGAAAATTCTACATTCTTTGGTAAAAGTTGCACTCGACAATACATCAAAACCTTTGTTTTTTCAAAGCCTACTTCCCGAAATATTCACATACCAAAAACTTATTTTTTTTAAATGGAATACCCGGTATTTCATTGAGGAATTTTGTTCCTTTTTTATTCTCTTTCATTTTTGTTAACAACGTTCTATACCAATCTTTTGTAATTTCTGAGATAATCACTATAGAAGAAATTAGCGATCAATTAAAGAACTACGAGCGCTGTTCTATGTACCCAAATATTCGTTCAACCGATGGAAGGCTAGAATGGGGCCCGACTTCATTGTCAATTGTCAAACAAAGTATACGTTAAATCCAACTATTCCAAAAGTAATAACTATACAAAATGAAGGGCATCGCATTTCAATTTTTTAATTCCGGAAATGTCCAGTTGGAGTATTTCACTTTTACACTGTTGGTTAACAACCAAATAAAATAAAGGTTATGTTTACTGACATATTTGAAGATGCCGCCCCACTAAGGTGCATGAAGCAATGCTGCTATCTTCAATTTAATTTGCCTAATTGCTCGTATTATTTTATTGTTGAAGCTCTTCATAAGAGATGACTGTAGTTTTTCAAAATTATAAATTGATGTCCTAAAACTTTAATAGAAAAAAAATCTGGAACAAAATAACGCAATTTAGATAACCTAAAACTATTGAGCAACGTAAGAACAATCAAAAGTAAAAAACAAATTTCATTAAAGAATATATTTAACATAGCCACAACTTTGTGCGATGCACGAGTATTCTGTTTTCCAAAGAAGTACTAACGTTGCGTAAAACGTTTCGATATATTTTTGTTTTAATGTTTATGTCTTCAAAAAGTTTTGAAAGTCCGTCCATAGAAGACAAAGATACTCTTCTCCATTAACATTTTCATCAAATATGGTCCAATTATATAACTACACACTATTCCTTCCCACACATTTAATGACCAACGATTTTCAAAAGTTAGCAGGATAGCAGGTGTGATAAAGTGAGAGTTTTTATGTGTTATAATAACGAAAATTGTGACGATTAACGTATCATTTTAATAGAAGGTGGCTTGGTCGATAAAGAACATAAAATTGAGAATGTTGGGATAATTTATCTGCTGCCCGTTGAAAAAAATTTAAGCGATTTTGAAAATTTCTTTCTTCTAAACCTGTGTATGAATATGATACGAATGAATTACATATTTCCTAATTATTCTGGATTCTCATATTTAACTTACATCTAACTGACGACTAATTTTCGTAGTACTAGTATGGGGGTGTTCGACTATACTCGCAAATACCATAAGCTTATTATCCTCACCAGTTATTGATTTTACCCGCCAGTTGAATAGACAATTTAAAACAGTACTAGAAAATCCAAAAATATAAAGAATGCGTCAAAAATATTAAGTTCCATCCATTTCCAGTGAAACCGGAAACACGTCAGAGGTAATAGTATTTTTAAAATGTGCGCCATAAGCTACCATGAATTTTCCACTAACTATTTTCCTTTTATTTAAAACACAAAAGAGCAATCGAAGAAGCGGCTACTACTGACTCACCCTGTATATGTAATTAGAAAATTATTTACTGCAGACTACTTTAAGACCAACTACAGAAATTTTAAGCAGAGGTATATTATTCAAGAACTACACATGTACGTAATTATAATTAAATAACCCGCCAGAAAAAGAATAGGACACCCAAAAGAGGCGCAGTCTCCATTCTCAATATGTAACAGATATCTATGTTATACGCAGATAAAGTACTACATAAGCAGTCAACAAAATATTATCTGAAAGAATAACAAACAATACAACACAACTTACGTTGCCGGCAAAGATTTATTATTATTAGTCGAGTATTTTATTTATTCAACTCAGGCGATATTTGAGATTGTCTGGATTATTACGAAAAATTCTTCTTCTTTAATAACCGTCGTAAAACAGCTGATTTATCAAAATTACTAGATTTGCTTTTTTTATTATTTACTTTTATATAATCAATTTTGGGGTTTTTAAGGATTTATTCAAATATTTATTTTATTAAATCCCATTACAACAATAACTTTTATGTTAATGCTTACGTATTTAAAAAATCCTGCTTTTGAAAAGAACCAATGCCGAAACTTCAAACAAATCGGAAATTATGTTATATTATATCGACGATTAAAATACGTTAAATTCGCTAGCTGAATAAAAAAAAGAAAGTCTCAAGAAATAAGGTATTTCGAATTGATAAAATTAAAAAAAAAACTAAATTTGGGCTTTATAATTAAATTAAATACATAATACTACATATATTTATTATATGTTTGAGTCCAAGAGTTAAAATTTACATATATGTATAATGTAAATTTTAACTCTTGGACTCAAACATATAATAAATATATGTAGTTCATCATTAAATAGGTTTGCTTTTTTTTTATTTAATGTATCTATTAGCAAAGACAAGGTGGAATAGTTTCGATTTTAGATAATTAATGTAAGCATTATTATTGCCTATTCTGAAACTACATGATTTTATCTTTCCTACGTTATACCACATCTTATCATTAATTTACCGCGTAGTAGAATAAAGAACTGAGCGCGTTCAAAACATAGACAGTTCAACAAAAAAAATGGTATGAGCTCAATTTTTATTGCTAGCGTGTCGAAGTGACAGTAAATTGACATTGTTCATTTTCATCTTGTGACACATAATCAACAAATGGATATGTTGAGAACGTACGTCAGATGCAATGTAAATCGTGGAGAAGCTTCTGCATTGTAGCGAACCTTGTAACCAGAAAGTGTACAACCATATACTCGCACGTTGGCAAAAATTGAACGTAATTTACGAGGAAACGGATGTTTAAGTGCTAAAATGCTAAGACCAAGAAGTTAACGTGCAGGAAATGAAGAAGATGTTATGGTATTGGCATATTTTAAAGCACATCCAAGAAATTCAGTACGTGAAGCAGTACTCGATAGAGCAATAAGTCACTACAAAGTATTTCCCACTCTAAAAAAAATAAAATAATCCTATAAAATTAAATTGATTCTCGTTTTAAGAGTTGGGTATTCTGATAGGAGCTCAATATTTTGGAAATGGCTTAACAATAATCAGCATTTAATGGATGTCATTCCTTGGAGTAATAAATGTAATTTCAATATAACGGTATTTTTAACAAAAGAAAACATCATTTCTGGGATACAGAGAATCGTCATGAAATTCGGGAATGCACGTTCCAACACAGATTTTCTATTAATGTGTGCATCAGTTTTATTATCGTATTACGTGGTAAATTAATTAAGTACAACATATGGTAGACGTTTGTAAAGATAAATTCGTGTAGAATATGTAATAATACCGGGTACTTTATATTTGAAATATTAAGTTTTTTTGCATTTGATGTAAAATTGTTTTTGACTATTTTGACACATTATTAAGAATAAGTAATCTAATAACTTTCTTATATACCTATCATTTTCTAATCATTAATACAATAGTCGAAATATTTGCTGTGACATAAAATCTAACATTTTTTTATAGAAAATATGATTTTAAGTGATAGGTAAACATAATATAATATTAATAAGTAGATTGCTCTACATCATTAATTCATTCGAAATATAGTTAAGGATAGTATTCCAAAGAATCTAGAAGCCAGTGTCTCAAAATAATATTTTATATTACTCGACCAAATGAAGAGTATTAAAAGAAAGGCAATATGTTAGTTCTACAAGTATAATTCTTAGAAGTGTTTCGCTTATCGTCATTTACGTAGCTGCCAAGTTTAGGGCTTGGGAACGTCGGTATAATATGGTGGGCTTGACAACGTAAGAGTAACGGTTTTTACACAAATACGCCTTGCCCTCTCCCAGAAAATGCCTGAACTAAACTTGTATATAAATTGATATTATACCGCGTTAGCAGACCCAAAAAAAATTTTTTGAAATATTATTTTTTGTCATAAGCATTGAATAATAGACCGAAATAACACAAGAAACGTTGTCAGTCCCGAAACCGGGACTGACAACATCTTTGCGGGCCTGACAACGATTACTGCACGTAGCAGATCGGGTCTGTGTAGACGGTTAAATAAATATATATATATATATATATATATATATATATATATATATTAATTTATTTTTTCCTGGTATATAGTGTGTGTAGTGTGTGTGTAGAAACATATATACCTTATTTAGTTTTCTCAGTGTGACACAATTAAAAAGGCGTATGTTAATTCAAATAATATATATAATTAAAACAATATGTACTAATGTGCAATATTACCTTATGAATGTCAAATACATAAATGTCCAAGTATTGTTTAATGCCAAATGTCAACTAGGCAATTAGTAAATATATTAAAATTCTATTCTGAAATTAACAATAAATCGATAAATTTGACTACTAACACATATTTATCACTTTCATGTATGAATTACACAATTCTATATTATATCTTTGACATATAGTCAGTATTATGTGTGATAATCCTAGATGTGTGTCTTAGATAAGCCAAGACTTTCTAATTTACCCACATGAATGGTATAGGACAGCTCTACTCCTGGAGCTGAGGGCATGTCTTTGATAGATTAAGACTTGATGACGCTGCGTAGATAATGGCGATGGTTCAATGCTTAATTGTTCACATTTTTTACTTGTACAGGTTTTTCGTTTACTTTATATTTTGTTAATCATTAAAACTTTTTAGATGACACCTAACTGTCAAATTGCCATTTTATTATTTATTGTCTCTCTATTGCCATTACGCCAGGAACACTACTGCGAGATCAAAAATTGTATTAATTGATATTATATTGCCATGGAATGTAAAATGTCTGTCTTAAGTTATATCGTGAAGTGTCATACTGTCATTAATATTTGTCATTATATTAATGACAGTATGACACTTCATGATATAACTTAAGACAGACGTTTTACATTCCATGGCAAACCTTTATCAATATAATGTTTGATCTCGCGGTATAATTAGTTTCACATTCTTGTATATTTTAACAAAGAATTTTAATATATATATATATATATATATATAAAATATATTGCAATTCTTTGCCAAATATACAAATGTATTGAAAAATTGAATATCTTCTTGGTAGTAGTGCATACAATGAAATAAAAGTAATAACAATATGACAACTGGTTGTCATTTAGAAAACATTGACAAATATAGAATGTAAATCAAATATGTATAAATGAAAATGTAATCAAATAAGCATAGGACAGTCGGTATTACTTATATACGAGGTGAGTCATTAGCAGCCGCTTCTTCGATTGCTCTTTTGTGTTTTAAATAAAAGAAAAAACAATTAGTGGAAGGTCCATGGTTGCTTGTGGCGCATATTGTAAAAATACTTTAAACTCTGACGCAATTCCGGTTTCACCGGAAATGCACGGAACTTATTCTTTTTAAATGACTCGCCCTATATATTTTTGGATTTTCCTGTATTGCTTTAAATTGTCTTTTCAACTTTTTTTTACTTTTTCAAAATTGAGCCAATAGTTTTTGAGTTATTAATTTTTTTAAAAATATTTGACCAAAACACGTGTTCAAAAAAATCATTTTCACATTGTTTGTAAAAGTAAAAACATTAACTTTGGTGGTGCTTGTAGCCAAGAAAATTCTGCATCATTTGGTAAAGTTGCACTCGACAATACCTCAAAAAACTTTGTTTTTTCAAAGCCTAGTTCCTGAAATTTTTACATACCAAAAGCTTATTTTTTTTAAATGGAACACCCAGTATTTTATTGAGGCATTTTATTCCGTTTTTTATTCTCTTTCATTTTTGTTAACAATGGCCGATACCTATCTTTTGTAATTTCTGAGATAATCACTATAGAAACAATTAGCGGTCAATTAAAGAACTACGAGCGCTGTTGTTCTATGCACCAAAATATTCGTTCAACCAATGGAACGCAGGAATGGCGCCCGACTTCCTTAGTCAACTGTCAAACAAAGTAAATGTTAAATCCAACTATCCCAAAAGTAATAATTTTACAGAATGAACAGCATCGCATTTCAAATTTTTAATTCCGGCAATGTCCAGTTGCAGTATTTCATTTTTGACACTGTTGGTTAACTTCAAATTAAAATAAAGGTTATGTTTACTAACATATTTGAAAATGTCTTCAAAAAGTTTTGAAAATCCGTCCATACATAGCGAAGCTGTAGAACAGCGGAATTTACCCAATATTTTTCTCTTTCTTATATTTCATGTATCCGCGATAATTCCTTTTATATATATATATATATATATGGTTTGAAGTAGTCTTTGCCGTTATGTATTAAGAGCCTACCGTAGTAGGTCGGTCACCATCTACGGTTTTTGCGGTGTGAAGGGGGAGGTAAAGCGAGGCGTAAACGTTTGGGTGGAGAAGCGACTGGCAAATAGGCAACACACAATTCAGACCTCCTTCTATTCACAGTTTTGTAATGTATAAGACCAGGCATAGGGAAGGTATATCTGGCCAACTGCAATAAGCTGAAAACCAAATAAACAGACATTCCATTCAACTTTTTTATTACATTAGGTACATTAATATAAGAGAATATACTCAACTAGTTTATAAAAGAATTACTGAAGCAAATATATTTTAAATGTGCCTATTTATGATTTATAGCATGATAATATTGATATATTGATTTATTAGAAAACATCTTTTTGCGGTTTTTATCCTTTTGTCTTTGATTGTCAGGTGAATGAATGTTTTATTCAGATCTCCGCTTTCTTTTGTCTTATTATTCTTGGTCTGGAATAAATATATATTATATCTGGCCCTTGTATTTACTCTAAATGTTGAAGTTTTTTAATCGTAATAATATGAGCAATGCCGTGGACATCTAAAATATTACAAAAACAGATGTTGTAACAGTAACAGTGCCTTTTTTTCTTTTTTTTATAAAATGTAAAAATATTTATATTCTCTAATAAGCAGATTTTGGATTATTGAATGTAATATTGTTCCAAATCGACAAGTGACAGTGTTGATTACCGAAATTAAATTATAAATATTTTTTCTCAGGTAACATAGGTACAAACTAAATTGTATCACCAAATAAGGAAAGTATTAATTTTTTAAATATAAATTTGAGCATACATTAAACAGGTTTGTAAAAGAAAATAGTAGGTATATATATACCTATACAAGCAAGTAGGTATAGGTATTTCAGATATCTGTCGGTGTTGATTTATGATTTATTACGAGATAACATTTTATTAGACTTTTTTTCCTTTTCTTCACTATTCTCCTCGCTTTCATAATGTATCTTATTTTTCAAGAGCAAGGTTACGGCTTTATTGAATTTGTACTTATTTCAATGATATTGGCCAGAAAAATATATATTTAGTTTTCTTGGGCAATAAATATATAGTATTATTATTAATAATTATTAAGTTGCATAATTTCATGCTTATTATTTCTCACCATGATTTGTATTATAATATAATAATAATAAACTTTATTCATCTTTAGATGTTTACAATGTTACACTATAATTTTAAACTGTACAATCATTCCTAACATACCTCGTACAATAGTGTCTAAACTCTCTTATAGAAGGACTATGTTTAGTCGCTTCAGGCATACCATTATATAATTTTAAACCCTTATAAAAAAGACTATTCTGCGAAGCCGATTTTTTGTGAAAAGGTAACCTAAAGTTATCTATGTATCTAGTATTGTAGTCATGAATCTCATTACTACACGAAACATATTTGTTTAAATACTTTGGTAACCTATTATGTATTATTTTATAAATCAATATAAGAGTGTTGAACTGAATCCTTTGCTTAACACTAAGCCATTGCAATGTATCTAACATTAATGTAATTCGAGTATACCTATTGCAACTCAGTATAATCCTCATAGCCCTGTTTTGCAGTTTCTGTAATCTATATATATCCCCATCTTTGGCTAGAAATAGAATTGTGGAACAATAATCAAAGTGTGGGGCAATGACTGTCTTATAAACATAGATTCTAGCCCATATACTTAATTTAGCACTTATCCTACCCAAAAAACCTATTTTTTTTGCAACTTTCTTTTCTATATAGTCAATATTTCTAGAGAATGTTAATTTATTGTCAATTATCACACCGAGATATTTAATCTCATTTACCCATTCAATAATTTCATTATCAATTACCACTGATTCACTAGTGTCATTTATCACACTGCTGTAGATTACCTTACATGTTGCAGCTGTTTAATAATCTGAGGAATGTTTAGAGAAAACTAAAATCTGATAAAAACAATTTTATTGTTATTTATATAACAGTGCTTGTTTTTCTTATAAAATATAAAAATACTTGTATTCTCTAATTAGTGCATATTTATATATTTATATTCTTCACAATCTACACATACTCTCAATTATCAAAATTTAATTATAAATTAGTAAAATACTACAGCAATGTCGTCCTTATTACTTACTTTCATTGCTAAATATGCTTTACCCTCAGCTTCTTTTATAAACCGGTTAATATGATC
The DNA here is from genome assembly GCA_963170755.1 of Amphimallon solstitiale. Lineage (NCBI taxonomy): Eukaryota > Metazoa > Arthropoda > Insecta > Coleoptera > Scarabaeidae > Amphimallon > Amphimallon solstitiale. Next base: position 67,706,986 of record OY720678.1, on the reverse strand, counting down.
TATTTCTAAAATTGTGGATTTCTTAGGCTGGTCACCTTTACATAATCTTTTTAAACATGCAAGAAGCCTAGAGAATGTCTTTACTTTTATAAATATTTAAACAACATTATAATATTGAATATGTGGACCACGAGGACGATGCCTTCTTATACGCAGTATAAGGAAGTATTGTGATGGTGAAAATTTTCGACCTCGAGATTTTTGCAGATGTCCACGTTTTGAAGTCCCCTGATACCGAAAAAGTGGTTTTTAAAAAATGTCTGTCTGTCTGTCTGTCTGTCTTTAACCATGATAGCGGTCAAACCGCTATAGCTATCAATTCCAAATTTTGTATTTACGTGTATAATCTCCCTCTTGAGATCTGATTGGTTTTTCAGTAAAATCGGTAGACCGGAAGTAGCAGTTTACTTCTGTAAAAAAATCGAATTTTGCCAATATTTCGTCAACTACTAAGTTTAAACAAATTTATAAAGAATTCATACGTACTTAAAATTAAGTTTGAGACAAATTGTCTTAAAAAAGTTTTTGGAAATTCCAACCGGAAGTAGGTCTTTTACTCTTATCGAAAATCAGTTTTTTGCGAATATCTCGCAAGTCATGCTTTTTAGACAAGTACGTTACGAATATAAAAGTATTTAAAACATAATTTTCAATACCTTTTGTATAAAAATGAGAAAATGGGTGTGCTTAAAACCACACAGCAGAAGTGTAAACTTCATCAAGGCGAGGTTAATAATACGAAATACAACTTTTTTTTTTCGTTCTATATTACATTTAAATAATCGTCCGCGAAGTTACCAATTCGCGAACGCAACACAGTTCGCGTAATACAATTTCGCGGCCGTTGCTATTGCAGCGGCCGTTAAAGTAAATACACATTTTGACACATGTTTAATCACACATTCTACGACTTATTTTGACAACTACAAAGTATTTGTAGTTTATTATATTCGTCTCATTTCCATGGTAACGCATGTAAAGCAAGTAAACCACTTTAATTTAGCACCTTTAGAACTGAATTAAATTAAATTGTGTCTCAATTTAAATTAAATCGATTGAAAAATTTAACGGTTGCCCAAAAAATTGTGTGTATATCTTGTCCGCGAGAACTTTAACGTACTCGAGATTGTCTTGCCTCGGCCGCAAGCATTATTAAGGAGATTTTCGGACGCATGTATATATATAAATAGACGATATGAATACTGGCTTTCGACTCCTGCCCTTGGTCTAATGGTTAAGGGCTGGCCTCTCACCCAGGCGGCTCCGGTTCACATATGCTCTGGGACATGAATTTATTTATTCATTTAAATTTCAATTTAATTGAAATTAAATACCTCTATATGATATATTTATTTATTTTGTTCCCTTAGCCGACTACCCGAAGAGCGTTACATATCCGAGCGTTGCAGGTCAGTCTTGTTCACTGCTTTCAATCAGCGCAACGCGCCTAAAGAAGTTTACACTTCAAAAATTTCAAAATTCAGACCGGAAGTACCACTTTTAGTCTTATCGAATAGCGATTTTTTGCAAATATGTCGTAATTTATGCATTCTATATATATTTATCAAGAGTACAAAAGTATTTAGAACTGGATTTGCAATATTTTTTGTATACATGACATTTCAAAATTCGGGCCGGAAGTAGCAATTTTACTCTTAGCGAGTAGCACTTTTTTTCGAATATCTTGATTTTGTTTGGTTTTATTTATATCGAGCGATTATGACTTTACTTTGAAATCGCCAGAATGTCGATATTTAAGAAAAGGGGACTGGAAAAATATCATTTTTTCCTATTACCTCAGCCGGTTTTGATTTTTTCTTTGGAATAGTTTCATCAGCATTTGGTAACAATATCGTTTTGTAATAATAGAACATTATATTAGTTGGAAAAATATATATTTAATATTTACTTATTATATTAGATGTTTATTATAAATCACAATACAGTATTGTTATAGAATTGCATCATACAAAAACTTCTTTCAACACTGTAATGTGCGGAAAGTGCAAGTTATTCCGACCCTTCTAAAATTGTTTTTTTCCTATTGTTTTTGCCAATTTCGATTTTTTCTTCGAATGCGTTGGAACAATTTAGAACCAACCTAGAACAACCTGATACAACTGTCAGAATTTAGATTTTCGAAAAAGGAAGGGCTAACTTCTCACTTTTAGATTTCGTTTTTTTGCAATATATTTTGATATATGGAATACGGTTTTCATGTAGTAGAACAGCGTTTAGAACAAATCTAGAACAACCTGGAAAAGCGGTCAGAATTTGAATTTTCGCAAATAGAGGGGCTATACGAAAATCCCTTTACCTATTAACTCAGCCAATTATTATTTTTTATTTGAAATACTTTGGAACAGTTTAAAGCAAATCTAGAATAACTGTCAGAATTTCGATTTTCGAAAAAAGGGGCACTGGCGATAAAAGTTGTTTTTTACAATTTACTTGACCGATTATGATTTATTTTTTGAAATACTTTGGAACAATTGAGAACAAACCTAGAACAACCTGGAACAACCATCAGAATTTAGATTTTTAAAAAATGAGGAGATAACTTCTCTTTTGGATATAGTTTTTTGCAACAATATCTTTTCGTATTTAAGAGACACGGTTGAGACACGGTTTTGATGTATAGAACTGCGGATCCACACTATGAAATAACATAAATCTTTCTTAGATAGGAGATATAAGAAAGATTTATATTATTTCATAGTCTGGACTCCGAAGAGTGTTTGGTATGAGGTAATACACAAAGACTGGACAATTAATACTGACTGTCACACGTTTAGACAAAAACGCGGATGTCAAGAAATTAATCAATCTTTTTATTGCACCTACAAACGGAACATCATAAATAATAGCCTTGAAAAGTTTCCAGGGGACTACACGGCCACTTGCTTATTCCTCTACGTTTTCTATGTTTTTGTGAACATCTTTTTTCAAAAAAAAACATAGTTTAGGCCTACTGGTGATACCATGAGAACAAAAGCGCGCTTTGCTTTCTACCTCCAAGGTAGTGCGGAAAGTAGTGCGTTGACGTTTTATATGCCACATAGCGGTTATTTATAAAAAATGAGGTGTGGCCACCACACGACTTTCTTATACGTATGAGCGTTTCAAATTATAGAATTTTAAGAATTTTTTTACAAAAATTATTCAAAATCCTATTCTAAGTACTTTCATTCTCTTAATAAATCGCTATAGAATGCATACTTTGCAAGATATTCGAAAAAAAGTGCTACTCGCTAAGAGTAAAAGTGTTACTTCCGGTCCGAATTTTGACTTTTTCATATATACAAAAAATATTGTAAATTCATTTCTAAATACTTTTGTACTTCTGATAAATATATATGCATAACTTACGACATATTTGCAAAAAATCCCTATTCGATAAGAGTAAAAGTGGCACTTCCGGTCTGAATTTTGAAACTTTTTTTATACAAAAGATATTGAAATTATATTTTAAATACTTTTATACCCGTAACGTACTTGTCTAAAAAGCATGACTTGCGAAATATTCGCAAAAAACTGATTTTTGATAAGAGTAAAAGACCTACTTCCGGTAGGAATTTCGAAAAACTTTTTAAATAAAATTGTTCTCAATTTTAATTTTAAGTACATATAAATTCTTTATAAATTTGTTTAAACTTAGTAATTGACGAAATATTGGCAAAATTCGAATTTTTCACTGAATTAACTGCTACTTCCGGTCTACCGATTTTACTGAAAAACTAATCAGATCTCAAGAGGGAGATTATACACATAAATACAAAATTTGGAATTGATATCTACAGCGGTTTGACCGCTATCGTGGTCACACACAAACACACACACAGACACAGCCATAGACACACACACAAACACACACAGAGAATTTTTTTTAAAACCACTTTTTCGGTATCAGGGGACTTTAAAACGTGGACATCTGCAAAAATCTCGAGGTCGAAAATTTTCATCATCACAATACTTCCTTATACTACGTATAAGAAAGTAATAAAAAAAAGTTCGTAGAAGCTTTTCTGAAAAAAAATAAACAATGTAAAATATTAATAAAAAATATATGAATAACAATCGGTTGTAAATTGTAGTATTAAAATTTGCTTCAAATCAATGATTACGATGAATCCGGCAAAACTCTCCTATCTACCGACGTTGCAATTTTTATAATTTAATTTTGCTAATTAACAATATCAGTGTCGATTGTGAAGAATATAATTTTTAATAATTTAAAACGTGCGCTACTTAGAGAATCTGAATATTTTTACATTTTGTAAGAAACACCGGCACTGTTGCAATACAAAATTCTTTTTGTCAGATTTTAGTTTTCTCTAAAACATTCCTCATATTATTAAAAAGCCTCAACATGTGAAGTAAATACAAATTATGATAAGAAATAATAAGAAGTACATACAACTTAGATAATTAATAATCATAATAATAATACAACTATATAATTATTGCAGAATAAAATTTATTATCTAATTAATTCCGGCAAATATCATTAAAATAATTACAAATTACATAAAACTAAATAAATGCGAGCCAGAAGAATGAGAGAATGAATGAGAAAGAGCAAAAAAAAATTTAGAATAAAGTAGACCCATAAATATTTTCCTGCAATAAATGTAAATGCCGGAGACAAATATCCCAAGTTTATTTGCTATCTAGTTGACCAGACATCGGGTCGTGTACGTGCATTCTCTAAAAGGCACACGCATTTTAAACACCTCCCCTTAATTGAGAACTTCCCCTTAAAGCATTCTAGTGTATCGACTCACCGCATGGGGGCGCCAGCGCACGGTGTACTTTTTAATAAAAACTTTATAAACATGTTATGAAGAAATGTCACAATAAAAAAAAATTAGAACATGCGAAAAATCCTAGAAAAAAATGCACTTTCTGGCAATGTAAATTACATTGCCGCAACTATCTTCATTTAGAATTAAAAAATACTTTTTTTAACTAAAATTTTCGAAAATAACATTGCCTTATTCTTTATTTATTTTCCATTCTTTTTTATAAAAACCATTTTTAATTTAAATTAATAATAACTGTAAGAAATTGTTCAACAAGAACGGACCACATAGTGGGACTGATGTAGCCTCTTAATGTCAGAAAAGAGTGTTGGGGAGTCCGGCAATAAAAAGACTTATGTTTATGGGAAGTCTAACGTTTTATTTCTCAATATTTCGCACATAAGGTATTTGTGCTTCCTCAGGATAAACTAATTAAGAACAAGATAATGAAACAAAGTACAGTTAGTAAAAAAGTTATTGACAGAAATTTTTAAAAAATACTTACATAGTCATAGTTGTAAGTATTTTTTAAAAATTTTTGTCAATAACTTTTTTACTAACTGTACTTTGTTTCATTATCTTGTTCTTAATTAGTTTATCCTGAGGAAGCACAAATACCTTATGTGCGAAATATTGAGAAATAAAACGTTAGACTTCCCATAAACATAAGTCTTTTTATTGCCGGACTCCCCAACACTCTTTTCTGACATTTATATATATATATATATATATATATATATACAGGGTGCCCCACCGAAAACGAAACAGACTGAATATCTCGAAGGTGTAAACTTTTCATTACTGAAAAGGTAATTGTACGGAGAATTCAGAAAAGTGATTTTTTGGTGCGCTATTTTTGAATTTAGCGCCCTATAGCGGAAAAAAACGGTAACGTATTCCACAATGTGACACATCATTTCAAAGCTAATTTTATTAGCAATTTAATGCACAATTGAAAAAAATTTAAATTATTGAAAAACCTTGCAGAGCTCTAATATTAGAAACTACGAACTTATTACTTTACAAAAGACCCTGACAGTCTGTACTTGACAATGATGACAAATAAATGTCAAAAATATTACGTATTTAGTTGCTTTAGTTGCCCTGTATGTATTTATATATTAAGCAAATAGTACTAATCGATTTTATTATTACTAATATTAATACTATAATTAATAAATTGTCAGGGGTCATTAATTTTCCTATTGTCATTTTAAAAACTCTTTATGACAGGCAATAGTATATAGTGGCCTCTTTTTTAGGAGTCATTGCTTTTTCTTTTTTCGTTACGTTTCAGAAACATATATATTGCCTTTTTCAAACATTACTTTTTTATGCTATATAAACCATGAGTTGGTTTCTGACATAATTTTATTAAAATTTTCTCGAATTAATGATAAATTTCGAAATTTTATTTCATTGTTTGTTTCTCTTTCGGTTATAAATTGAAGTTTTGGATGATAAATATACAATTTTTCTAAAATATATTCAGCTTTGTTTGCATAAAATGCAGTCATCTAAATAAAGTTAGTAAAATATTGTTATGAAAATTTTGGAAAGAGTATTCTTTTGGAAATCTTCTAATACTAATTATGAAATAGAACTTGAAATTTGAAATCCCATAGCGGAACCAGGAATTTGTTTATAAAATACATTACTATATTGAAAATAATTTATATCTAAAGTAAGTTCTAATGCTTTCTTATGGTTGCGCTAAGGGATCCCCAATTTCAATTACTATTGAACAGTTAGATTTTTGATTAATTCAAAAATATTAGTAAAGAGAAATTGGCAAGGAAGGTATTACAATTTAAGTATTCCAATAGTATTTGAATAAGAAAATAATTAATATAAACGACTTACGAAAATAGGAATTGGTGATGCTGAACACAGACGCTTGTTTCAAATAAGGCATTTTCAAGGCAAGTTTCGAACGTATCCTTTAGTTTTGCTTTTAACAGTCTTAATTGCAGTACTATATGTACACAAAGTGACAAATAAATAAGATCAAACCCAAGTGTTATAAACATTCCAAAATAAAAGAAGTAATAATGGCACAATAACACTAATATATCAATAACAATTGATTTTGGTGTGTACGTTTCTAGAATAAATGGATGTCTTCTCTCCCAAACTGGTCTTAAATAATATGCGAACAGAATGAGACCACTCACTGTAATTATAATCTTCTGCATATATTCAACGTTTCTGCAAATTCTTTGAATCGCTTTCACTCTATGCCCTTTTAATTTTTGAATATCCCAAAACTGTTTTAATACGTCAACTAATATTTCTTCTATATCCAATTTATAATATATAAAGAATAAGTATTTCAATAAGACCTGTAAAACTCTCAGTAATATACATCTATTAAGCATCTTAGGATTTCTGAAAAGTTTGTTATTTATCAAAATACACTCAAGTGAATAATATGAATAAGTGACTGTACAGTTTTAATAAAAGCTTCACCATTTACGTAGAAAAAATTTATAAATATGAATACAAAAATTAAAATTAATACACAACAATTGAACACACGATAAGTCAACAATTTTAAACTAAAATGTTTAGTTTCAGCTATTATTTTCAGTAGATCTCCACTCAGATTTAACATTTCAATCTTATACAAATTTTCCATAACTACTCTACTTTGCAACTGCGTATTGTATTCTCTGTCATCGACTACTGAATGTTGCGCCTACCTAACTATAAAAGCTGCCAATTATATAAGATGCAGGTAAGTATTCATAAACGAATAATTACACCAATAGAAACTGATAAGAAATTACTCTCAAATTATTGTAAATGTATAATCAAATAATTAAAGGGGTATAGTTGAACATAAATACATAAATATATAGACTATTATATTGCAGTTTTTATTGACTATTATTGTACTTTTAAATGCATTAATAAAATTTACTATTACTATTACTATTACTATTACTAATACTAGATATACGAGAATTATATTTTATATATACTGAAATGATGGAAGTAGTACGGCTCAATCAGCGGAAATATTTGATGGATTTTTAACTACAACATGATACCAAATCTGAGAATAACTTGCTATATGAAAATTTAAAAGATCAATGACAGCGATATACAGTGCCCGCGGAAAAGTCTGCACCATATGGAAAAAAAATTTACTCTTTTAATTTTTAAAATTATTTTTTTGTAGTTTGTTTTTGCATAATTAGAAACCAAAAACTAACCTAAAATATTTAACATATCGCATTTGCCTCAATGCGTAAATGTCATTTAAAAATTGCCAACGTCCAAACGTGCCAGTATTTGTCAAAATATAAGAAGATGCCATAAGAAAAAGTTGTTTGTACTTTCGCGGACATCCTAAATCCAAAGTTTCGTACAAAAATTTTAATTTTAATTTTTTTTTCATAATTTTGTAAAAAAACGCCTGTATATTTTTTAAGTGTATTTTTCTCTCGAATTCTGATAAAAACCTATGTTACCATGTAATAAACAAAAAAAAACAATTTGTATTTCAGAATAAGGTATATTTTTTTTAAATAAATGATTTCGTTAAGAAAAGTGGAGGACAGTCTTGGACTATTTTCATATTTTCGTATGTACCATTAAAAATAAATTAAAAAACATAATGGTCAAAAAAGCTAGAAAATAACCTTTTAAAAATGAGAAAAAAAAGTAATTTTATTTCAACTAACAAAGTTAATTTCAAAAAAAACCAATTCTAATTCTTAAAATTAAATAAATTCACAAGTAAGCGTAGTCAACAATTCCAATTTTACAAAAATACCGTTACTATACAGTTAAACTAAATGAATAAAAAAATGTTAACAATACTACATTTCTGTATGTCTCCCTTCTCTTGCAATACATTTGATGATCCTTCTAGAGAACTCTCTTGTAATGTTTACAAAATATGTGGCCGGAATTTCTAGGCAAATGTCACGTATTGTGTTTTCTAGATGTTCAATGCTTCGAAATGGTCGTTTGCGGTACACTTTCTCTTTTAGATACCCCCACAAGGAAAAATCTAACGGAGTTAGGTCAGGGGATCTCGCTGGCCATGGATACGCTGAATATCTGCCAATCCATTTGTCCCCAAATAATTGATTTAAATAACTCCTCACCGCCAGTGTACTATGTATAGATGCGCCGTCTTGCTGAAACCATAGGACAGATCTTTCTTCCAATACCATATCATCAATTAAATCGGTTATTTCGGTCATGAGAAAGTTCAAGTACCTTTGCGAATTTAAATTTTCGTGGAAAAAATAGGGTCCAATCAATCTACCATAAAAAATACCACACCAAACATTTGTTTTAAAAGAATATTGGTCCCTGCATTCGATGATAAAGTTAGGGTTTTCATCAGCCCACCATCTGCAGTTCTGCGAACTCACCGTTCCATTGGAAGAGAACGTTGCTTCGTCCGAGAACATGATTTCTTTGGGGAAACGACGGTTTTCTTCGAGCTCTCCTTGAAACCACATACAAAAATCAAATCTTGCGTTAAAATCTCGTTCTTTTAGTATATGGACATATTTTGGCTTAAATGGACGGTACTTATGTTTCTTTAAAATTTTTCTTACTGTAGTCTCTTTTGCCCTAGTTCTGTTGGAAATAGCAGCAATTGATGTAGTTTTATGCTTTACTACATCTAATAATACATGTTCTTCACGCTGCTGAACTTGCCAGTTTACATGTGGCTTCTTAAAATCATTTAGAACTGAACCGGATGACTTGAACTTATCTACAATACGACCAACAGTAGAGTGCGAAACGAATTTGTTAGGGTGTCTTTGATTAAAAATATTTGCCGTATCCCTGTTGGTTCTATTTTCTTCGTGAATTAAAATGATTTCTATTTTTTCTTCCATGGATAACATTTTAAAACAAATCTATTAGAGAAATACACAAAACTGACATTTATTTAGTTGTTTATGTCTAGAATTTGCAATTATTTTCTAGGCCTACTTGTGAATTTATCGAAGTTTAAGAATAAGCTTGTTATTTCCTGCTTTAGAGATACTAAAGGAAATTTTGCTTAAAACAAACAAGGCTAGGTACATAACATGTTCTAATCTTACAACTAGTGTTATTTTCTAGGTTTTTTGACCATTATGTTTGAAAAATAAACATTTTTAATATACGAAAATATGAAAATAGTCCAAGAATGTCCTCCACTTTTCTTAACGAAATCATTTATTTAAAAAAAATATACCTTATTCTGAAATACAAATTGTTTTTTTTTGTTTATTACATGGTAACATAGGTTTTTATCAGAATTCGAGAGAAAAATACACTTAAAAAATATACAGGCGTTTTTTTACAAAATTATGAAAAAAAAATTAAAATTAAAATTATTGTACGAAACTTTGGATTTAGGATGTCCGCGAAAGTGCAAACAACTTTTTCTTATGGCACCTTCTTATATTTTGACAAATAATGGCACGTTTGGACGTTGGTAATTTTTAAATGACATTTACGCATTGAAGCAAATGCGATATGTTAAATATTTTAGGTTAGTTTTTGGTTTCTAATTATGCAAAAACAAACTACAAAAAAAATAATTTTAAAAATTAAAAGAGTAAATTTTTTTTCCATATGGTGCAGACTTTTCCGCGGGCATTGTATAAATTTACAAGTTTGCTATTTAGTAAAAAGTGTAAATAAAATTACAATTGTAAATTAAGAGAAATATATTCAAACAACTAATTAATTTGATGTGTTTGAGGTTAATCAAGAGATAACTGAGAGCTAAAAGTCATTATTGTAAGAAGCACTGCTACGTCAACAATACCCACTAATTAAATTAAAATTTAGGTTTTGTTACGTTTTAAAATACATTTTACTCTCGAATATGTAGTTTAAATATGTGCTTTTAATTACGGAATTTCTGTTTATTTGTCAAGTTTCAGATATTTTGGCAATTCTTTATTTTTAGTGTATTGGATATTGGTATTTGCTTTCGTAACGATGACGAAGTTTTAATTAAACATATTTTAATTTATACAGAATGTTCAAGAACGACGAACCAATAGAAACATTTTATCATATTTTATGATTAGCTTTTAAGAATTGATTAAAAAAAATGTATTAATAGATTTTCAACAATGTGAGTTGTACAACATTTCAACGTTTCATTCAAAAATTTCTATGAAATAATGCTTAGCGATGAAATATCTATTATGGCTCAATTAATGAAGACATGATTCCACTGCTTGAATTTAAGCTTTGTTTCGACTTTAGTAAAATATATATAGAGAGGATAATGTCAATTTTTAGACAAATTAAATGAAGTCTAGTGGGTACGACAGGGGGAGGGGTACAAATGCAGTCTTGGGTTACATACTGTTAAATTATAATGTGGTAAAATATGATATAAAGTTACTTCTTTATATACAGCAAGAGCGCGCGAGGTATGATCACCCGATGGTATACGTAAACTCGCATCTAAACGTGGTCCGATAATACATATTAGAGTTACGGCACAACATACTAGCATTGTCTGCTCATATTCGAACTCATAGTGATCTGATTATTTTTTCGCAGATTGACAAAAAGAACAAATTAAATTTTCTCTTTAAGTGATGATGATTGCTTAGATAACTAGGTCGATAATAACGCGAAGATTGTAATACTTATAACGTAATTATAATTATCCTTATGAAATTAAATAATAATGTAGTTGTGTAAAAGGTTATAGCAGTACAACTGGGTTTTAGAATGAAATAAAAACAACCCGCCTGAAACATCTGCAGAATAAACTAAGATGTCTAGAGAAAAATAAATAAATAGAAATTTCATGGTAAAAAAAAAACTATAAACAAGTATAACAGAAATACCATAAAATAACATAAAAACGACCCTTGAAATAGAAATTAAAATTAGAGATTCTCTCCAGTAAATATAACGAAATAACAACTCTGGAAAAATAAGTTGAATACATTTATAGCAGAATTATGCATTCAAAAATAAAATAATTACTGCGTTTGAAAGGAAAGCATGTTTTGTCGAATAGATTGACCACGATGATAACATTTTACAACAAACTTTCGTTCTTCGATGGATAAAATGTCCATACTTAAATTTATAAAATGAGCAACCACTAAGAAAAATAATATTATATCTATATCTGGCGAACACAGCTGGCGGAGATCATTTTTTCGAATATACGTCCGAAGAATATCGACTGGCATCGGGTGATCATACCCCGCGCGCTCAAGCTGTACATATATAAACGGCAGTACGCTTCAGATGAAGTAGTAGCTACTCATTTGATTGAGTTTTATTGAATAGTTTAGTGTGGGTGGTCACTTCACTGTTGTTTTCCTCTAATAACCTAGTACGTGTTATTGCTTTCTCCATAATCTCACTATACTTTCTCTTGTCCTCTTCTTAACTTCTAGTATTTTAATGTTCTGCCTGACTTGGCCCTCCTATCTTATCTTTGTTCTACCTCTTAATCTTCTTCCATATGGTTTCACTTCGTAATCCTTTTTACTAATGCTGTCTTTAATGTCATAATTTTATAATTTTCTGTATTCTCGTCCTAACTTTTTTGGTCTACATAATATTCCACTTCCTCTCAAAAATCGTTAATTTTTCCTGGTCTCTTTTTATTAGGCACATAGTTTCTGACGCATAGGTTACATGGGTCTTATTGCTTATCTATAGACCCTTGTTTTCCATAAATATTTTATACCTGTAATATGCTCTATACCCCACCTGAATTCTTTACGATATTTTACCACTTTTATTATTTTTTTGTTAGTATATTGTGGAGACGGCGCAATGCGAAGACATACATAAGTAAGTGACAAGTTACTTATGCATGGTGCGTGAATGTTGTGTCGATTCTTTATCTATTTAGTGTATTATAACATTTGTATTTTGATTCTTATTATACGTATAAACTAAACCTGCGTTTCACTCTATGAACTAACAGGTTATGGGCTAGGAAATAAACAGTGCCATAATACGAAAAAGTAAACAAGTGTTTTTTTTTGTTGTTGTGTATTCGTTGGCGTGAGAAATGAGTTCGTCTAACTTATTGCGTATCGATACGTTAAATAAACACAATTACGACACTTGGAAGATACAGATGGAAGCATTATTAATTAAGAATGATAAGTGGACATATGTGAACGGAGATGCGAAGCAACCGTGCCTGGAAGCAGGTGATTCCGAAGAAATAAAAAAATAAAGACAATTACGACACTTGGAAGATACAGATGGAAGCTTTATTAATTAAGAATGATAAGTGGACATATGTGAACGCAGATGCGAAGTAACCGTGCCTGGAAGCAGGTGATTCCGAAGAAACAATAAACACATGGATGCGTAACGACAGTATAGCAAAATCGGATATTATATTGTCGATTAGTCCATCGGAATTAAAACAAATAAAGGGACCTAAAACGTCACGAGATATTTGGCTGAAATTTATCAGTGTAGACAGTGGCACGACGTCTCACATTTGTAAAAGTGCAAATAATTTCTTAATAATTGAAAATACCGACCGGGGATTGTTGAACTTAGCGAACAGTGAATCAACAGAAATTGTTGCGAAGGGAACTGGCACGTTTAGGATAGATGTTTGCGGTAGAATAAAAAACATTACGTTGAGCGGTGCACTAACATTTTTGTTTTTAACTATTGTGCCCAGGTTCTAAAGTTTTCAACTACCTAAAATTTAAAAACTTCTATTCGTTTTTCTTTTTGTATTTTCTTCCTTAACCGCCAATCCTCTCTTACCAGCTTCTTTTGTTATCTTTACTACTGCTCTTTGTATTTCTCTTTCTATAATTGCGAGATCATCAGCATATGCAATTGCCGGTAGTACCTTTTCTATTAGGCTTCCATTAACACTACAATTTCTCATAATGCCTTCTAGTATGATATTAAATAATGTTGCCGATAAACCATCACCCTGTGTCACTCCTAAATTAAATTAAAATTCATCGAAAATTCCTGTTTGAGGCAGAAAGGTTGCCTTTGACCCTTATCGTTATTCGGATATATTAATTTTTCTGAAAATAAATTTTTGTTATTGTCCATAAATTACTCGTAAACTTTCAGTACATAATGAAATAAAAATCAATGTTATTTCCGAAGATGACATTCAGGACTTTTAATAGTTCTGCATGCAAAAAAATATGTACGTTCCTCAACAGTAATACTCATTCATTATTTACTTTCCGTAAGACTGAAATATAATAATTAAGTTTATGTATACGTAATGTAACTTTAGCAATATTATGAATAACTTAAACTACACCACATTTTGTTGCATTTTAAAAGAAGCGGCCAACATTTAATTCATTTACCCGTATATATTACATGTTAAATATTTTTCAATCAGTCTAATTTAAATTAATTCAAATTATGTTTCAAGTTCTAAATAAATTACGTTTTAAAATAATAATTAAATTTCATTTCAAAATTAAAATCTGCGTCGCATATATTTCATTTTAAATATTCAATTTAAAATATTTAGTTCACGAAGATTTGCAAGAGTTGCATTTTGGTGCTTCAAGGTTTCCTTATCTAAATAGTGTGTGTTCCCACAGTTCTTTGTGTATATTGAATTGCGCATTTTGTTTTTGTCTAGTGGCATGATCGTCTACCCGACACCAGACTTCTCTAGAATATTACCCCCATATCATCGGAGTCTTTAAAAAGGCCCAGCGCATAAAATTCAGACATTATTCGTCAGATTATTTGTTAGATTATTCTTCACATTATTTATCAGATTATTTAGTAGTCAGTCATATAATGGTAGTTTAATTAGAGGTGGACAAAACGGTTCCTTTCTTTGACTCCGCTCACTCGGTTCATCTCCTCATTGTGGGCCAGGTCCCGGAACCGGCTCATTTGAACCGTGTGGATCCGTAATTATAGCATACCGTTTCAGGAAGTGTAGGACATGCAATACTCGGCGCCGTCGTCGGCTCAAACGAACCGGGATTTGTTTCATTATTAACCGGCTCTCTCGGTTCGCGACCGAAGCGGATCGCATTACGTTAGAATTGTTCTATCAGGTTGGTTCAGTCGCGCGCATAGTTACTTTCTAAGTGAGCCGAGATCCAGTTCATTGAAATTTAGTGAACCGGCTCCTTTGGTACCCTGCTGGGATTCGGTTCACTGAACCGGTTCGTTCGCGAACTACCCACCTCTAAGTTTAATAGTAACCAGGGCCGATCCCCGTAATCCTGGAGTCCACCGTTAGGCCTACGGTGACAATATCTACTGGGTCGAGGATTTATTATCCAGAGATAAGGATACGCTTCTGCTATTTCACTTCGGTTCCCAAATTCAAAAAAATAGAGCATTTATTGTCTTCCCATTCACGGCTAGTCCAGATATGAAGATATTTCACCGAGAACACCGGGCAATGCGCTGACTTAACCCTATTAGCGTGCACTGGCGTCTTCAAATTACAAGGTATACACGTTTAACTTCATTTACCTTATCTAGTGCCGCGATAAACAATATAACTACCGAACTTTTGTTGATCATTCAGACATTATTTATTTTATAATCGCCTAAAAGGCACGTATACTAGAAGTTTTTGGCACAAATAATAAGACTCATGTGTTTAAAATTTCTAACTGTTATATAAATAAATAGAAAATATTTTTCAGAAGGAAGCATTCAAAACGAATTTAACTAGATGCGTTTACTTACTGAAAAAGAAAAAAAACATAGCATATTGTGTCAACATTTCCTCACGGGCGGTTCAGATGTTTCATTTCAGCAGTTAGAATTACAAAATTATTTTCATTTCCTAAAAGAGAGAAGTTCAAGAGCATTAGGTATGAGTATTCTTAAACTCAGTACGTTTGCAGACAATTAAAAATATTAAAGTATTAAAACAAGAAGAATGAGTGTGCTTAAAACCACACGGCGGAAGTGTAAACTTCATCAAGGCGAGGTTAATAATACCGTAGATAATACGAAATACACGCATATAATATTCAGTAACGTATTAAATAAAACATATTCGCACATTTATTACATTTACGCGAGCGTCCGTTTCGTTTGGTCGGTTCGGACGTATGTGTATGTATAAATAGACGATATAAATACTTGCTTACGGTCCCTCGCTTGGTCTGATGGTACCGTATCGGCTTCATAACTGTGAGGTCTCGGGATCGAATCTGTTCTGGGACATGAATTTATTTATTCATTTAAATTTCAATTTAATTGAAATTAAATACCTCTATATGATATATTTATTTATCTTGTTCCCTTAGCCGACTTTACCCGAAGAGCGTTACATATCCGAGCGTTGCAGGTCAGTCTTGTTCACTGCCTACAATCAGCGCAACGTGCCTAAAGAAGTTCACACTTCAACAAAAAAAAATATTATTGATTAATGTTATTGGTATCATACCTAACCTAAGATAGATTACCTAATTAATTTTAGCATTTCATGAACGTAACTATTACTCACCTTTCCGTAAAATTAAATTATTATATTCTTGCACATGGCAAACATGAGGTATTTATTCTTATATTTATAAATTTATAGTACATTTATTGCGTTTTTTGGTTTAAATACAAACAATTCCAAACTGCCAATATGAATGTCGATGTGGTTCAAATAGATGGCGCTTGAATCTTGCTTAAGGTGTCGCTTAAAATGTCGTCAAATAGATGGCGCCACAATTTTTTTGGAAGAATTATTAATTATTACTCCTATTTCCCCAACTTTTAGTGAAGAATAGTGGAGGGAAGTAGTATTTTATAGACTAAATTTTATTACTACCAAGTTCGATTTTTTAAATGTCCCAAAGTGCCAGCGTTTTTTTCAATTTTTACAGTCGCCTCAACCGGGAAAACGTATTTCCCAGTCGAGCTACACATGCGCCAAATGTCACTTTACAGGCGGTGAGTACAAAAAAACTTTAACGTACTCAAGATTGTCTTGCCTCGGCCGCAAGCATTATTAAGGAGATTTTAGGACGCATATATATATATATATATATACAGGCTGTCCCAGATAGTGTGCTCACCATTGGGATCTCGTGAACGGTAATAGATAGAGAGTTGGTTAAATGAGACAAAATGTACGTGACACCTGGGTTTATTTTTTTAAGCAAAAAGACTTTTAAAAAAATGAACGATACGTGCGCTATAGGGGAAAAACTAAAAATCGGCAATTTTAATTTCGTCGTTTAACTTATTTCATGTAAAAGATACCGAAATACTATTTTGACATTATGAAGGTACTTTTTTACGCAGAATTCAAATTTGGTATTGCAACCTCTGAAGCTTTTATACGTTTCGAGATTTTTATACAAACTTTCTTATTTTAAATACAAATCGTAGCCGGCTTTGACTGTATCAAAAAGAGCATAATTTGCTGATTTCAATGATGTATAACACTTTGGGTTTATTTGTAGAAATAACAAAGTTATAATGATATTTGTGCAATTTTTGGTATCCTTATGAATGCATAGGCTATACATCAGAGGCAGCATTGAATTATTAAGACAATAAGTAGTATCTGTCAAATTTATTTACAAGCAAGTTACGTATCCGTTTATTTTTGTGTTATTTAGTCTGCTATTTTGTTCGTTTATTTAAAAATCACCGCATTTGTTGTTTTGGTTCGTTTTATTACTTGTTTATTGTTGTTCACGTTATGGAAAAATTTAATAATGAAGAGAAATATGATATGCTTCAAAGTTACATATTGGCCCACAAAAATTCAAGGAATGCAGCTAATCATTATTTGGAGTTGTACCCAGATCGACGGCAACCACACGAAACTTTATTTCGAAGATTAGAAGTAAATATAAAAACATACGGTGCCTTTAGTAAACCGAAAAGAAATAGAAAAAGATTAGATGAGGAAACCCAAGTTATTGTATTAAATCAGGTGCGTGAAAATTCAAAAGTTTCCACAAGAGAAATAGAAAACAACACCGGAATCCCTAGAACATCAGCCCATAGAATATTAAAAAAGCATCGATATCATCCTTACAAAGTCCACATTAGCCAATGACTCCAACCAGGAGACGCAGAGAGGCGGACTCGTTTCTGTCATTGGTACATTAATCAGAATAACAACAATGTTACATTTCTGTTTAATGTGCTGTGGTCAGATGAATCTCGATTTACGAACAATGGGTTATTTAACAGAAATAATATTCACTATTGGGGGACAGAAAATCCCCATGCTCTACATGAAGCTCGACATCAAGAACGTTTTGGGTTCAATGTGTGGTGCGGTATTATCGGCAGAAGAATAGTTGGACCTATTATCTTCAATAACAATTTAACGAGTGAACGCTATTTGAACTTACTTCAAGGTGAAATAGAAGATCTTCTAGACGATATTCCGCTTAATCTAACTGCGAATATGTATTTCCAACAGGATGGGGCACCAGCACATAATGCTCACATTATTACGAATTACCTAAATAATAGATTTGGTAATCGGTGGATTGGTAATCGAGGACCCATTTCATGGCCTGCACGTTCCCCAGACTTAACCGCAATGGATTTTTTCCTTTGGGGTTACATAAAAAATAAGGTGTATAAAACACAATTTAATAATGTGGAGGAACTGCAAGCTTGTGTTTTAAGAGAGTTTCATCGGATAAATGGACGTATTTTAGAAAAAGTGATTAATTCCACACTAAGAAGAGCTCAGTTATGTATCAATAACAATGGAGGACTTTTTGAGCATTTAATGTAATTTATCTATTTACTAGTAGAAAATAAATAGTTAGGTATGTGAAGTTAGTGTTTTATTTACTTTTCAGTCATTTTTGTATTTTGTTTCCAGGAATAGGTAAGTATAAAACAAAAAAATATGCTAATTATTCTTGTAACTTTGTTATTTCTACAAATAAACCCAAAGTGTTATACATCATTGAAATCAGCAAATTATGCTCTTTTTGATACAGTCAAAGCCGCCTACGATTTGTATTTAAAATAAGAAAGTTTGTATAAAAATCTCGAAACGTATAAAAGCTTCAGAGGTTGCAATACCAAATTTGAATTCTGCTTAAAAAAGTACCTTCATAATGTCAAAATAGTATTTCGGTATCTTTTACATGAAATAAGTTAAACGACGAAATTAAAATTGCCGATTTTTAGTTTTTCCCCTATAGCGCACGTATCGTTCATTTTTTTAAAAGTTTTTTTATTTAAAAAAGTAAACCCAGGTGTCACGTACATTTTGTCTCATTTAACCAACTCTCTATCTCTTACCGTTTACGAGATCCCAATGGTGAGCACACTATCTGGGACACCCTGTATATATATATATATATATATATATATTAATTTAATATGTATTTAATATGCATTAAACACATATATCAAATTCTTAGCCGTATCTGTTGTTAATACATATGAAACACACACATATATCTATATACGTGCGAGTAGATTTCTTGAAAATTTGCGGCTTATATTAAATTGAAAATTACTTGCTTTCTTTAAGTTAATTAATGAACTTAGGGAAAAGAGTAATTTCATTATCGAAGACTAACAATGTTAGTTTCGCCCAATACTCGTCAGTCCGATAATGAAATCAGACCTTTTCCCTATTATTTTCGATTTGTATTTATACAAACTGAAGTGATCTTAGCAAGCATGAGAGAATTAATTACTTAATTCACTCTATGATACAGAGGAAACATATTTATATGTTTTGCCTCCTACCGACTTGAAACACATATTGTGTACGTAACGTCGGTATTAATGAAAATGTATTAATTTAATATGTATTTAATATGCATTAAACACATATATCAAATATATGTGTTTAATGCATATTAAATACATATTAAATTAATACAATTATCCTGAATGAAATAAGGATTTTTCATTAATACCGACGTTACGTACACAATATGTGTTTCAAGTCGGTAGGAGGCAAAACATATAAATATGTTTCCTCTGTATCATAGAGTGAATTAAGTAATTAATTCTCTCATGCTTGCTAAGATCACTTCAGTTTGTATAAATACAAATCGAAAATAATAGGGAAAAGGTCTGATTTCATTATCGGACTGACGAGCATTGGGCGAAACTAACATTGTTAGTCTTCCATAATGAAATTACTCTTTTCCCTAAGTTCATTAATTAACTTAAAGAAAGCAAGTAATTTTCAATTTAATATAAGCCGCAAATTTTCAAGAAATCTACTCGCACGTATATAGATATATGTGTGTGTTTCATATATATATATATATATATATATATATATATATCAAAAAATGGAAATAACGCGGATACATGAGGTTGACATTAGTCTTCCTCGTGGCGACGTTAGTTGTTGTCTTCAAATTTGAGGATCTTCTAGCTGAAGCTACAAATGGGAGTCTGTCACCTGATGGTCTTCCGTGTAGCTTACATCTCCAAGGTTATCCCACCTTATTCCTTGGCTACACCGTACTGACGACGACCAATGAGTCAGAAACACGTGTCTACGGTTGCTCTACAGCGGAATTTACCCGTTATTATTCTCTTTCTTATATATATATATATATATATATATATATATATATAAATAGACGACATAAATACTTGCTTACTGTCTAATGGTAACGTATCGGCTTCATAACCGTGCGGTCTCGGGATCGAACCTGTTCTGGGACATGAATTTATTTATTCATTTTAATTTCAATTTAATTGAAATTAAATAATAATAAAATTGTTCCCTTAGTCGACTCGAGCCGACATTACCCGAACGAGCGTTACATATCCGAGCATTACAATCAGCGCAACGCGCCTAAAGAAGTTTACACTTCAAAAATAAAACAACTTAAAGTGTATTTATGGAGATTCCGGATGAATGAAAAATGTATACGCTAGCACAAGTAAAGTCTAGTGTTATTTTCTTGGCGTGACGATTGCTGAGTGCTTATTTTGGAAGATTCATTGTGATAAATTGATCTCCAGTATGAATTCCTCATGTTATCAGATTAGAGTACTGAGACATTCATTATATACTGAAGACCCAGTCAGGTTCTATTACGGTCAGTTCTTCTCGCGCATGGCATATGGAATCATCCTCCGGGAATCATCTCCATATGCTAATCAAGTATTTCTTGTGCAAAAGCGCGTAATTCGTTCTGTTGCGGGTATTCGTTCAACTACATCTTGAGGGCCATATTTCAAGCATTACAACATTTTGCCTTTGCCTAGTGTATACATTTTAGAACTTTTGATGTATATTTTTAGAAACAAAAGAGATTTTAGAAAAAACTATGAAATACATGCATACAATATTAGGCAAAGAAACGATTTCAGGTTGCCGAATAATAGATTAAACATTGCAAAGAGGTCACCGGTGTCCATGGGGCTGTACGTCTTTAACAAGCTACCAGATAAAGTGCAAGTTTTGGAAAATGCACAAGAGTTCAAAATGAAACTGCGCCAGCTTCTGCAAATTAATTGTATCTATTCGCTACAAGAATTTATCGCTGTTCCTGAGCAGTGACACTTTGGTTATGTTGACATATTATGATGTTAATGTTTAACTGTGTAGGTGTATTTTATGTGATATGTTGTTTACATTTTTATATATTTAATTGTATTTATTTATTTGTATACAGTGTGTTTCACTTTGATACTTGGAAAATCAGTATTTTTTAATGGAACATCCGATTTAATTTTTTCTTTTTTAAAATATATTGGAATTAAAAAGCTCTACACAGTGATGTGCATTTTTTTGATTTAGGCCCTTTGCATGGCCTGCTGTGGTATTAAATGTAACCCCAAAAATGGCAAAATTGTATTAGGCATTTTTTTAACAAAAAAACTATTTATGCAATCGATTTAGCCATGCTTCGAAACCCTTAATTCCAAGTTTCAAAGTCGCATTTTATACAGAGTGTTTATAATTTAGGTGCAAACTTCGAAAAATACCAATGTTTGGGAGCACCCTGTATTAACAGAATAAAATATTTTCGAGATTTTCTCCTTTCGATGGAGGTGTAAGTACTATGGCTTTGAAATTATACTCTTTTTATTGGCCTAGTTAATACAGGGTATTCGTAATAAAAAATCAAATTTAAGGAAAAATCGATTTTTTTCGTTTTAATTTACTGAACATAACAAACTACAAAATAACCAAATATCTTTAAATTTTCGAGTTTTCTATTACCCCTCCTTCAACTTGAATACATTTTTCTAACCTTCTTTGGCAATGATTCATTACTTTCGCGAGTTCCTGATGAGAAATTAACTCGCACTCTTCTGTTATCCTCCGCTTAAGTTCTTCCACATTATTGGGTCTTGTACGGTAAACATTTTCTTTAAGTTTCCCCCAAAGATAAAAATCGAGTGGCGTCAAATCTGGCGATCTCGGAGGCCACTTAATTTCTTGACTATAGCGCCCAATCCACTTTCTGGGAAATTTTTGATCAAGCCAGTTATTAATTATTGCTGCAGTATGGACGGGTGCACCGTCTATTTGAAATATCATGTCGGCACGTCTAGCAATTGGCAGTTCTTCTAAGGCATCCCAGAAATTCGTATTTAGAAAATTCAAAAAATTTTGGGCCTTCAAGTTATGTTGAAAAAAAAAGGGACCAATTATTTGTTTATCAAAAATTCCGCACCATACATTAATTTTCTCAGAATATTGCCTTTTACAGTGAATAACCCAGTGAGGGTTTCCTTCCGACCAGAATCTACAATTTTGTGAAGATACAACCCCGTTTGTGGTGAAGGTTGCCTCATCCGAAAATAAAATTTTATTTAGGAAATTGTGGTCATTTAGATAATGTCCTTGACACCACAGAGCGTATTCCATTCGAGAATTTTCATCACCATTTTCTAAAGTGTGTAGGAATTTTGGTTTGTAAGCAACCTTTTTATTTTTCTTAAGACATCGCCAAACTTTGCTCGAAGGTATATTAGTGTTTCGCGAAATTTGTCTAACGCTAGTTTTAGGGTTGTGCCGAATTTGATTTAAAACAATGTTTTCTCTGTTCTCAATTAAATTGTTTCCCCTTTTATTTGTGGAAATAACATTACCAGTTCTATCGAAAAGAGGATTAACAGTTTGAAAACTCACTGGTTCTAGTTCTTGATGTCTCCTGTTAAATTCTTCTGCAGCTTGTTTATAAGTTTTTGCATTGTCACCAACTAGTCTTATTATTTCAACTTTTTGCTGTAAAGTTAGTTTATTTCTAACCATTTTTACACAACTTTAATGGTACACACAATAACGTTTTAAGCAATATAACAACAAGTGTCAAATTGTTTGAAGTTTGATACATTTTTGTTTTCAAGGCCTGCTTCACTAGCGTTAGACAAATTTCGTGAAATACCTTCCACCAAAGTTTGTCGATGTCTCAACAAAAAATTCTGTTCGGATGTAAACCCTAACTGGATTATTCATTTTAAAAAACAATATTATGAGAAAATTAATGTAAGGTGCGGAATTTATGATAACCAAATCACTTGTCATTTTTTCTTCCAACATAATTAAATAATTAATGTGCTCAACTTAAGCAGAGAATAACAGAAGAATGCATGACTAGCACTAAAATATTTTATCTTATTTATTTTTACTTATTTTGTAGTTTTTTGTTATGTTCAGTTAAATTTCATTTACTAAAAATAAAAACGAAAAAAATCGATTTTTCCTTAAATTTGATTTTTTATTACGAATACCCTGTATTAACTAGGCCAATAAAAGAGTATAATTTCAAAGCCATAGTACTTACACCTCCATCGAAAGAAGAAAATCTCGAAAATATTTTATTCTGTTAATACAGGGTGCTCCCAAACATTGGTATTTTTCGAAGTTTGCACCTAAATTATAAACACTCTGTATAAGATGCGACTTTGAAACTTGGTACTAAGGGTTTCGAAGTATGGCTAAATCGATTGCATAAATAGTTTTTTTGTTAAAAAATGCCTAATACGATTTTGCCATTTTTGGGGTTACATTTAATACCACATCAGGCCACGCAAAGGGCCTAAATCAAAAAAATGCACATCACTGTGTAGAGCTTTTTAAGTGCAATATATTTTAAAAAAGAAAAAATTAAATCGGATGTTCCATTAAAAAATACTGATTTTTCAAGTATCAAAGTGAAACACACTGTATATTAACATTTACAATGTTATTTCATATACGTGTGTCATCATGTCAAAACTAATCCCATTCTTCCATTTGGGGTTTTATAAAAAAATAGGTCTGATGATGATTTGAATAATAAATTCTGTTTCCAAAACAGTAAATTTTAATTTATATATATATATATATATATATATATAGTATTGACGTGCACAAAATATGTATATTCATATGTGATTAATTAATAAACTAAATTAAACTATTGTATTGTTCAATCGTATTCATTACAATACTCGGCTTCGCCTCGTAATGTAATTTTCATACTCGTGTCTTAATAGCAATCATTAAATGCTCATTGCATAATATACTATTATAGTTTTGTACAAGTGTTATGTCACATCTAATCAATACTGCTACTTTCTTACACGTAGTATAAGGAAGTATTGTAATGATGAAAATTTTCGACCTCGAGATTTTTGCAGATGTCCACGTTTTGAAGTCCCCTGATACCAAAAAAGTGGTCTTTAAAAAATGTCTATGTGCCTGTCTGTGTGCCTGTGTGTCTGTGTGTCTGTGTGTGACCACGATAGCGGTCATACCGCTGTAGGTATTAATTCCAAATTTTGTATTTACGTGTATAATCTCTGTATTGAGATCTGATTAATTTTTCAGTAAAATCGGTAGACCGGAAGTAGCAGTTTACTTCAGCTAAAAAATCGAATTTTGCCAATATTTCGTCAACTACTAAGTTTAAACAAATTTATAAAGAATTCATATATACTTAAAATCAAAATTGAGAATAATTTTATTTAAAAAGTTTTTCGAAATTCCTACAGGAAGTAGGTCTTTTACTCTTATCGAAAATCAGTTTTTTGCGAATCTTTCGCAAGTCATGCTTTTTAGACAAGTACGTTTCGGGTACAAAAGTATTTGAAACATAAATTTCAATATCTTTTGTATAAAAAAATTTCAAAATTCAGACCGGAAGTACCACTTTTACTCTTATCGAATAGCGATTTTTTGCAAATATGTCGTAAATTATGCATTCTATATATATTTATCAGAGTACAAAAGTATTTAGAACTGGATTTGCAATATTATGAAATTTCAAAATTCGGACCGGAAGCAGCGCTTTTACTCTTAGCGAGTAGCACTTTTTTGATAATATCTTACAAAGTATGCATTCTACATAGATTTATTAAGAGAATAGAAGTACTTAGAATAGGATTTTGAATAATTGTTGTATAAAAAAATGCGATACTCAAAAAGCACAAGTTCATACCATACATCTCTCAAAAAGTACAAGCACTATTGGAAAATGATCATGGTCGAAGAATGCAATTTTGCAACTTTTTCTTAAATGTTACACAACGAGATCGTAATTTTTATCGAAAAATTATTTGGTCGGACGAATGCAGTTTCAGTAATAATGGCATTTTTATCAGAAAGAACAATCGATGTTGAAGCCAAGAAAATCCAAGAATTATAATTGAGTATAATTTTCAGCAAAGATTCAGTTTAAATGTATGGTGCGGTCTTTGGGGTGATCGATTAATTGGCCCATTTTTCATAGATGGCATCTTAAATCAAGCAAAATACCATCAACTATTGCGTGAAAACATTACAAACTTTTTAGATGATTTGCCAATTACCGAGCTAAACAGAATGTACTTTCAGCAAGATGGCGCCCCTCCTCATAATGCCTTAATAAATGTTGAATGGTTAAATGCGACATTTGCTGAGAGGTGGATAGGGACCAATGGACCAATTCAATGGCCCGCTCGTTCGCCCGAGCTTACGCAGCTGGATTTTTGGTTATGGGGCTATCTTCAAGATCAGGTTTATTTTACTAGTCCGGAAAATATAGACATTTTACGGCAAAGAATTTTGAATTCTTGCCGCGAAATACCTCTTAATTTTATACTCAACGCCACTAATGGAGTAATTAGAAGGTGTCAACTATGTCTTCAACAAGGCGGCAGACAATTTGAACAATATTTGTAGATAAGTTTCGTATTTATTTATATTTTTTTAAAATTTCCATTCCAATAAAATGATATTAACCACGGCACACTTGAAACTTATGTTGAAAATTGACGTGTTATACATCATCAAAATCAGGAAAACATTAATTACAAATATAAGTTGCCATTTAAAAAAAAAATTGACTATCGCATGTTCAAACTTTTCGTTCCTAATAATATTTCGATTACGCCAATTGATAGTATTTACTTAACCATTTTATTTGATATTTTGTTTTTTAAAATCGGATAGTAAATAACGGAGCTACGGCTTGGGGCGTTTTTTGTCAGCCACCCTGTATATATTGCATTTTCTAGTCGATTAAGTTAGGCGGTAGACCATAGCAAGACATGTATAAGATATTTATACCCATTTATTGTGTTAATAGTACATATTAGTGACAGAATTAAACAAAGAGAAATATCCATTCAGTACTAGAAATCCATACTTTCACTTGTTTATTAGATTTTGTATAATTGCACAAAAGGAAAATGCTTTCCTAATAACCTGAAATAACAAAAATTACTACACAAAAATCCAATACTAATTTCAGATTTTCTTACAGATCCCAGCGCGTCAACGTTTATATCCATTAGACCACCTCCAGAAAAATAATAAATTCGTTGAGATTTCATCATTATAAGCAGCATAATTTTTTGAAGTACTACGTCGCTCCTATACCATTCTGACACGTAAATTGAATTGGACACCTCTGAGAACTAGATATTTAACCCATTAACGCCGAAATTATCTTTTTTTATAATATTGTTATTATTCCAGCGGTAAATTAAAATTGGATGTATATTTTAGAAGAAAATACTTCATCTTAAACAATTTGATTCACAATTTTTGAGAAAAATGATGGTACCATATGGTACCGCTGGGCGCTTTACTGAAGATTTTCCCTAAACACTATGAAAGACGAAGTACTCCTAATAGGAAAAAAAGTAGTCGATAAAAGTAACTTTATTTAGTGTGGAAATTTTTAAAACACTCTATGCATAATCCAACGTCACATTTCTGGCACATTGTTCTAACTCTGCTTTTACACTGAGATCCCGCACATCTTCTCCGGCCTGCTTCTTGAGTTGGAACCACATAGTGATGCATTCCATCATACCTAACGTCGTTAGCAACACGAAAATCGGTGCCAGCTGCCTTTGATGTTCGACCAGGGCCTTTCGATTCGTTTCTAAAACGTGTTAAATATGTCTGAAATGCATAACAAAAAATGTAGATTATATCATTATTTCAATGTTACATAAAGAACCTGTACGATATTTCTTCTAAAAGCCAATTGACTTATATTTCGACCAGTTTTCCTGTAGATAATCCATGCATTTTGCACTGCAGCATCGATCAAATATGTAAAAATAGACCAATACCACTTTTTAGATCTAATTCCTATGCGATAACTAAAATATTATAAAATATTTTTTGGTTTTAGTTATGAATATACGTAGAAATCTTACCAAGCAATATTACCATCCATTAGATCAGTCCCTCCCATATTCTTATTGTACTGAAACACGACATCTGGACGTGGGATAAAGACATTCTTTTTCTCTTTTCTTGAAAACCTTTCGACATTTCTTATTGGTGCCCCTCCAAAACACGTACTTGCCAATGTAACAGAACTGTTGTCCATCCACCGCACAAAAATAATTCCAGAATTTTTCTCCAACGCAGAGGAAAAATCACCTCTATTTCTTTTCATAATATCCTTTTTAGACACAATAGGACATTCCTTGGGTATCCTATTATCTCGCACGGTACCAGTAGCGCCGTAACCATTAGCTTTCAACGTGGTAAGTAAGCTGGTACCAGTAAAAAGATTATCGAAAAACAAATTATATTTATGGCATCTCTTTTCACCCAATTCTTCTAGCATGTGGACGAGAGGAGCCGCAGCTTTTCCAAATAATTCATCATACGCGTTATTTGTTCTGGGATTTTTACCTTGATAGATTTCGAAATTCACAATGTATCCGCTAGGAGTATTTAGGGACCAAACTTTGTAGCCGAATCTCACCGGTTTGCCACGGATGAACTGCTTGCATCCGTGGCGGCCAAAATACCTTATCATTGACTCGTCGTATGCAAGATTGTTCAGGTATAAAATGTTCTTGGAACTTGGCTTTCAAAGTATCGGTTAGTAACCGCAACTTGAACATTTTATCCTGAGCATCCAACGCATTATTTTCTGCAAAATGCATGAAACGGCAGATCTGTAAGAATCGATCTCGTCTCATTGCTTCAGAAACTAAAATGTTTTTCATGTCAGATGAATTTTCCCAGTAGCTTCTTTTTGATGGCAGATTATTGTAACCACTCAAAAGTAAAATTCCAAGAAACACTTTCATTTCTGAAATCGACACCGTCGGGCCAGGGCAATTTTTAAATAGCGCATATCTGCCTATCTCAACAAGAATCTTGTCCAAAAGATCGTCCGAAAAAAATAGCTCAAATAGCTGAACACAACTCAACTCACTATATTTGCTATAGTCTGGGTCAGGAAAAAGATGTTTTGGAGGTTCGAGATCTCCTAACTGACAAAAATGTAAATTTTGTGGTTTACTGACTTTTATCATTGTATAAGCGTTATCGACTTCTTCATCCTGGGTTGTTGGCAGTCCTTGAGTTTGCCCTTCATTTGATTCAATTTCTTCATCAATTTCCATTTGTTGTGTGTTGGCATCTTCTGTTTCACTAGGCTCATTTATACCACCTATTCTAATATTATGATTCAAGACACTTTCTGCAGGAGCAGAAAGTTGTCTCCTGCTAAGATTATCAACCAAACCTCCTTCGTCCTCGTCTGCCGAGTCTTCATCAGTCAAAATATGACTCTCTGGAGGTTCTATAAAAATTTCTCTAACGTCATTTATATCTTCCGATTCATCATATGCTAGTTCCAATGCCTCTTGCAACGTTAGTCCCCTAAAATATTTCACATCATTGGAAACCGGAAATCGCCTAGCGGTACCATATGGGATCAGCATTGTTTACGCCTCAAAAAAGACAACAACAAAACAATTTTTTTCAAATGTAAAATATAAAATAAATAACCTTGTCTTTTAGGAAAAGTAAAATGTACTTGAAATGCACAGACTCTAAAGGATATTTATATTAGAATACTTACACTAATCGGAAGTCCATATTTTCATGAAAACTTATTTTCGTTAAAATTGTAACTGTCGACAAACACGTGCAACACCCGACACTAACTCCAAACAGCTCACAATGAGTTCAGGTGTTCCTAAACCATGTCTGCCTCATGCGCATTGCCCCTAAAGATAACGGTCGCAGCAGGGTAGGACAAAAAGTAATCACCTGATTGGTGGTCCCATATGGTACCGCTAGGCGCTAATGGGTTAATGTAAAACAGCTGGTTGATCATATTATTTATAGCTTACTTCAAATGCGACTTGATCAGCGGGAAGAGCATAATAAGCGAATTGTAGAATCACAAATAGTACCAACATGAATTTAATGGAGTAGTTGCTCAAATCAGTATAACTGAAATAATTAAAAGCGCATGATTTGCTTTATGTAGGTTTATTATTATAAACTAAACATTTTGTTCACTTTGGACCTTGTCCAAAATAGACAAACTGTTTACGGAACAGAAGAGGTACAAAAACATCAATGCGTTTCGGTATGTATCTCAAGAAAGAATATCTGTTCGATATCTCAACAGATATCAATAGTAGATAAAAAGGTCGTAGGACCTATATTTTCAAAAGGGTCAAAAAAGAAAACAAAAATGACTAAACCAGTCAGTGTCATAACGGGGAACCGAGTTATATCAAAAATAACTCTTTACGCTTTTTCTTCAGATGGCGGAGGAATAAAGAATACAATCCCATGATCCCGGCCGTTTTTTGATCTTGAGATCTCAATTATCCAATCCGTTTAAAAGATGCTGATTTTAACTTGGTAAATAAAATTGTTGATGTGCTGTCCTCAATTAAATTAACAGTAGAAGCAATCTGTCGGCGAGATGCTAATTTATGCACAGCTGATGCCGCTTTGAAATTTCTTATAAAACAATTGTCTAGCAAAAACTCAGCACTTGCCAATAAAATGAAAACATCCTTAGTGGAACGTCTAAAGCAACGACGAAGTGATGATTTAACTGCTATGTTGAATTGATTACAAAATCCACGAAAAGATTATGAAAATCAGTTATTATCAGGTTTGGAATGGCTTGACTTATTTCCAGTTCCTACACAGGCTTTAGTGAGGAAGCAAATAAAGAGTTTTGTTAAAAGACTAAATAGTCGAAATGTCACGGAAGACAAAGAAAGGTCAGGATCGCAATCAGATGATGAGCTAAGGCAACAAACCTCCCAACCCCAACTGACAATAAAGGAAAAGTTACAGCTGGAAATTAATAAGAACATGGAATCCCCAGATCCTGAAGTACAAAATGAATCAGGGTTGGTAAATAGTATTAGACGCGAAATGAGTCTGTTCGAAAATGGAGTATTTCGGGGATATCACTTAGAATTAGCATATAAATATCTATTATCTATTCCTCCAACCAGTGTAGAACCTGAACGAGCGTTTTCAGCTGCTGCTTATGTTGGCAATAAACAACAAAGCAGGCTTGGTAGTAAAGCATTGGATGTTTTGATATTTCTGCGATTATATTTTCGAAATTCTAAATAGTTTTTTGTATTGCCTTTTTTGTTCCTTATTTTAGTATATGTGTATTATGTTATGCAACAATATTAATAAATAATTTTTAAGAAATTACATAAGTTTTTTTTTCATTTGAGCCCAATTAGAAACCACATAGTCTAATCCCCTGGATCCGGGGATTGTATTCTATACTGGAGGAAACACATAGACAGTCTTGGTAGAAATTCGAAATTAAGCTTGTGTAAGCGTTCTCCGCTGAATATACAAAATTAGCTTTCTCAATTCCCTTTCTTCTTGAAATGTATATACCTACTAATTGGACTAATAAATATTGTGACGAATAGGCTACATCAGTTATAATGTTAGAGATGGATCAGGGAAAAAGAACGGGGCTTACGCTAAAGTGGAAGAGACTCTAACGGAACCCAGTATAATATAGTAAATGACAAAAAATAAAGAAAACTGAGACAACATTACAGAAGCTATTCAAATATTAATAAAATGATAGGGAAAGGAATAAACATATTAAGAAAAGAGTAGAACAAAGAGAAGAATGCCACTGGTATATATTTGTTTCTTTTGGTATGAAGAGGTTTTTCTTTCAGTGAGTAGAAGTCATAATCTCACCGTAGGTGCGAGTGAGAACAAGCGGAAGGGTTATGACACGTTTCTACCGCATGCACTTAGAAAAGGAAAATTAGGCGATTATCCTTTTTAGTGCAGCAATAAAATAATATAAGTAAATGACACTTTAACTTACCCACTTAGAACCTCGAAGAGAACGCTGCAAGCAGTGATCAAACTTACAAAGTAGTGAAACAATAACATCATTGAATAAATGTCTTTCATGCGCAGGAATATTCTGAAACAGAACAATATTTTTACGAGAGTTTAACGCATAATTCTGCTTTTAAGAACATATACTGTAATTGGAGAAGTACGCCGGTGAAAGCTTTATAATAATATGAACAATTAAGCATAGAAACATCGCTATTATCTATGCAATTTCATCAAATGTTCTTGATCTATCAAAGATATGCAGTTAACTTCACCGCACAAATAATATCGACGTAAGTTGTACAATTAAAAGAGTAGATAATATAAAAATTAGGAGTTGAGCTGTCGTATACCATTCAGGTGTTTCAATTAGAAGATCTTGGTTTACCTAAGACGAACATCTAATTATCACAAAAATAATACCAACTGTGTGTCAAAGATATAATATAGTATAGTCTGATTCAAACACGAAAGTGTTAAAGATGTGTTAGTAGTCACAGACATATATATTTCTACCTTATTTGATTTATACAGTGTGGCACAACTAAAAAGGCGTGTGTAATTAAAAGAATATGTGCAAATGTGCAGTATTCCCTTATGAATGTCAAATCCATAGATATCCAATCTAGGTATTGCGTAATGCCAAATCTCAATCACGCAATTAGAAAATATAATAAAATTCTATGCTGAAATTAACAATAAATCTATAAATGTGACGACTAGCAAGTATTTATCACGTTCTTGTGCACAATCCAATATTATATCTTTGACGAATAGGTAGTCAGTATTATTTTTGTGATATATATTGTTGTATTACTTTTCAAATATAATAACAGTACCAACAATTGTTTAAATAATAAATATCTTACGTTTAGAGTCTAATATTTTTGTGTTATTTATCTGCGCCTTCTACGATTGTCCAGAATTGCTAATATAAATCTATTATCGTATTGATATCTACTTTCTAATATCTTTAATTTTCATTGAATATTTGATATTCAATAATATCTACTTATTATTGTGAGTTCATATACAGCTTGAGCGCGCGGGGTATGATCACCCGATGCTAGTCGATATTCTTCGGACGTATATTCGGCAAATGATCTCCGCTAGTTGTGTTCGCCAGATATAGATATATAGATTTATTTTTCCAGAGTTGTTATTTCGTTATATTTACTGGAGAGAATCTCTAATTTTAATTTCTATTTCAAGGGTCGTTTTTATGTTATTTTATGGTATTCCTGTTATATTTATTTATAGTTTTTTTTTTACCATGAAATTTCTATTTATTTATTTTTCTCTAGACATCTTAGTTTATTCTGCAGATGTTTCAGGCGGGTTGTTTTTATTTCATTCTAAAACCCAGTTGTACTGCTATAACTTTGTACACAACTACATTATTATTTAATTTCATTAGGATAATCATAATTACCTTATAAGTATTACAATCTTCGCGTTATTATCGACTTAGTTATCTACGCAATCGTCATCACTTAAAGAGAAAATTTAATTTGTTCTTTTTGTCAATCTGCAAAAAAATAATCAGATCACTATGAGTTCGAATATGAGCAGGCAATGCTAGTATGTTGTGCCGTTACTCTAATATGTATTATCGGACCACGTTTAGATGCGAGTTTACGTATACCATCGGGTGATCATACCTCGCGCGCTCTTGCTGTATACACTTTGACACTATCTACTTTTCAATATTTCACCATAATAATGTTATTAATATCTGTCTATCTATCTGGCACTAATACATATATCAATACTATTAATTGAGTTATTAATAACCTCCAGTCAAGTCAATATACAACAAATATAATTTATTCACTGTTATCAAAATGTAAATACTAAACAGGTAATTGGATGGTAGGGTGGTAGGCATTGACCTTCTTTAGAATTACATCGGTGAAATTCTAAAGAAGTTCAATGCTTAGCACCCTACCATTCAATTCACCATAGAACAAGAAAATAACAATTCTGTGTCAATTTTGGACACCTTAGTTATCCGTCAAAACAACATTTTGATTTTGTATTGGTACAGAAAGTTATCTAATACCAGTCGTTACATTAACTTTCTTTCATATCATCCCTGCCAAATTAAAATGAATTTCATTTTAGAACTCAAATGCAGAATCACAGAAATATCACATTCATCCCTATATAATAAAAATATTAACCTACTAAAGAACATCCTCATAGAGAATAGTTACCCTGTACACCTAATTAACAAACTTCTATTTAGTACAAGTCCAACCAGAATCACTACTGACCAAAAAAAGACCAAGGGGAACAACAGCGTGGTATTCGGCTCCCTCCCGTATATAAAAAATCTAACCCCCAAGCTGATTAAACTGTTTAAAAATAATATTAAAATTGCTAATAAAGTTGTCTTGACGGTAGGTTCACTGTTCAACAAAATATCCGATAGAAAACAAATATAAATCCGATGTAGTATATCGGATTCCCTGTAAGGGTTGCGAGTTGAAATACATAGGCCAATCCTCCCGAACGTTGCACAGAAGACTAATTTCTCATAAATGTGACTCGAGGAATGAAAATAAGCAATGTTCATCAACACTGACGCAACACGTTAGAACGACCGGACATGAAATGTATTATGAAAAAACAAAAATTTTAGACTTTGAAAGAAATTACCACAAACGCACGTTCTTGGAAATGTTACACATTCAAAGCGAACCTCACAATATGAACAAAAAAAGATCTGTCAAATCTGAGTAATATTTATACCTACTTAATTAATTCAGATTTATGTTATAACAAATAAGAAACGCATGCATGACTGGCTGACTATATATACACACAGCATTTGAAATAGTCCGATGCAAAGAGAGAGTTGACCCCGTTGACATTCAAATGCTGGTGCACTTGCCGTTTGTTTTTAAATTATTGAATTACCGTTTATTGTTTTTTAAGATTAATGATATC
This sequence comes from Amphimallon solstitiale, assembly GCA_963170755.1. Lineage (NCBI taxonomy): Eukaryota > Metazoa > Arthropoda > Insecta > Coleoptera > Scarabaeidae > Amphimallon > Amphimallon solstitiale. The sequence goes on along the minus strand of OY720678.1, from coordinate 67,672,735 downwards.
AGTGTAAACAGTGTTCCATTTCTGTTGTCATGACATCCAAGTTTTCTTACTCAATGAATTTTGTAAGTATTGTTGTTGTATTAAAAAAAATGTCATTTTCTCAATTTGAAATCTTCTGTGGCTCATTGTATATTATTTTGTTGTTAACAGCCCTGATGAAGGCAATAAAGATTGCCGAAAGCTATGAATCAATTCAAAAGAGCGGACTTTTGTTTTATTGCCCCTGACTGGTATTCCAACTAATGCTGAATGTACTACAATTTATAACAATCACTAAAGTTATTTTATGCTATATATATATCTATACAGGGTCCGGCAACGAAGCGGGGACGGAAGATTACATGCTTATTTGAAAGTTAGTCAAATATTTAGTCATCGGATATTCTTGCGGACCATCAAACGCACGTTTTAAAAATATTTTGATTTATACAGGTTGTTCCAGATGGAAATGCCAGACTAAAGTTGCTTTTTTTTTTTAATAGAACCCCCTGTATGTTAATGGATAAAATAATCCGCGCTTGAAAGCTGGTTACATCGATATAATGCTGTATGGGTTTAAAGTTGATAGTTTCTGTGTTAATAATTATTTTACTTGATAAATTAATACATTTCAGTAGGCTATTCTGCATAAGGAAAAACAAAAGATCCGAAACCAACAGAATAGAATACTTTCTACTAGTATTGAGTTTCATTGCTACGTGAAATAAATTCTGTAACTGTTCGCGTTATACAGAGTGTTCACAATTCCCCAAAATCAAGTATCGTAATTTTTAAATGGAACACCCTGTATATTTTCACCTCACTAGAAAGACCTTTTACTACGCTTTCCATTGATACCTCATTTAATGCATCTAGGATAGATCATTTGCTAATTATTTCTTTTTAAAGTTGAATTAATAAAAAATGCTCGTATTTTTAGAAGCTAATTTGCACTTTAAAACCTTCTGTAAGGTCCTATATTCAACAAATAATCCATAAATGGTTTATAACAAGAAGCAGAGATGATAAGTGAGATTTTATCGAAACGTTGTACCGGTCCTTCTCAGGACGCCAGACCTTCCACGCGGGAAGAAACCCGAAACAACGCCATTACACATTACACCCGCGAAAACCTGCGATACCATATATATATATATATATATATATATATACTGACGACGACCAATGAGTCAGAAACACGTGTCTACGGTTGCTCTACAGCGGAATTTGCCCGTTATTATTCTCTTTCTTATATATATATATATAGACTTGTTTTCGGTCAAAAGGAGATCATTTTTAAGCATTTCATATCCAAGTGGAGATCCTTTTTTCAAAGCGAGATCCGAAATCGGATCTGGATTTGTTTCGCGTGTATATCGTCACCATACGAACTAGTATGGTCGGTAATATCAAAATTTAAAATTTATGTTTGACCTCAATTTTACGCATTTTATCACGCGATATACATTCGTAGTTCAATCATGTCAGTGATAGAGGGCGCCCTACTAGATTATTTGCAGTTGATATATTAGGCGAAGACGCGATCCGTTCATTCTGGCAACATCTGCTCAAGGTCATACGGATGACTAACTCATTGTTTGGGATCCAAACAATGTGTCTTTTGACAGTTTGTTTTGTACTATAAAATTTAATAAAGTAGTTCCTATATTGGGTGTTCTATTTTATAAATGGATATTTCGTATTAATATAATAGCGTATTCTTTTCGAAAAATAAAGTTATCACAAGATATTAATTCATATATTCTTTATGAATATTTTGCAAATGTGTCTGGGAAGAATATTGTGTTTGTGATAGGTAATGCTTATAATTGTACGACATATATTTATGAAGTGATTGTACCTGCAATACCTATTTCAAATTATGTTGGTTAATTGAATAACATATTTTATAATAATAAGATAAACTTCAGAATAAAGAGTATCAAAGAAGGTGCACTTGCTAAATTTGCAAAAGGAATTGTAGAACGCTTGAAACAAAAATCTAATTAAAATTAACAATAACCGTTGTTTTTCTTCGAAATTAGCATAGAATCTAGGACTGGCCACGGTATATTTTCATATAAAAAGGCAATTTATTATTCCTACTCTTATGATTTTGTCATATGTTTCACATTTTTTGGGTAACTGTTAATTTCGTATGTATACAGGCTGATTTATTTTTGACCCTCACCATGAGGATCTGGTTTATAATTGGATATAGAGTATAGGTTTAAATTTGGCGTAGTTGTTAAATTTTGAGTTTGTTATAAATCCGTAAAGAAAATTGACCTGTGACGAATGACGTTCGTTTTTAAAGAAAAAAATGCATTTGGCCTTGTAGAGAAAAATAAAAACACATTCTTATGGCCACTTTTAAACCGCTATCCAATGGTGTACTCGAATTTTTTATATGACGTTTTGTTTTTTTATGGCCATTATCAACTAATTTAATTTCTTATAGTCCCCATACTGGATTCAGAAAGTTTTTTTTTTCTAATTTCAACCATGTACTACATGTTGGCCGAAGTTGATATTACGCTTTAAATGAAAGAATAAATTTTAAACTTAAATTAGGTAGCCATGAAATTTCAGTCCGTCAAACTTTTCATTTATCGTTCATTAGTAATACAAAAATGTCATTCACCAACGAAGAGAAACGAGATATGTTAAGTATTTTTTATTCTCCGAACCAAAATTCAACAATAGCGAGTACAAGATATTTATACGACAACAGCCTCACCGTGCCATTTTTCTGGATAGTTTACTAAGCCGCGTAATGTTCATGTCAACAGGAATTAGAATAAAAATCGACAGGATATTTTACAAAAGGTAAATTTAAGGCGTGATTTTGCAAATTTAACATACATTAAATTAAAAATGATAAATACATATGTATTTAATTAATGTTTACACTTCATTTGTAAAGAAGAAATAATAGTAACAAAAACATTAATAAAAATACATAGAAAAGTAAACAATAAACAATTACAGTAAATGTTCAATTATCTGGCCATCTTCATTAATGCACAGTTGGGCACGCTTTCTGGCATTTTGAACTGCCCTTTGTATGTTTGTTCTAAAAACTGCATCGAAGGCATTCTGAAGTATGTCTTGTAATTCTTCAATATTTTGTCATCTACTTTATAAATATTATTGTTAACATATAATCTAGCGTATTTAAATCAGGTGATGTCGCAGGCCATTCAACAACTCCTCTATTTCCAGTCAAACGGTTCGGAAACTCTTGATTCAAGTAATTCCTAGCAACTGCCGCATTATGTGCCGGTGTGACGTCTTGTTGCCACCATAAATGTTGTAATTGATTTAATTGGATATTGTTGTCAAGGTAGTCACATACGTATTCGTACGTAAAGGTTTAAATATCATTCTCCATTTAAATGTTCTTCATACATAACTGGTCCTAGGAGACGATTTACCAAAATACCCATCTAAACGTTTATTCCAAAACGATGTTGTGGTCTCCTTGCCCTGTTTTGTCGGGGATTTTGTACTGCCCAATAGTGCTCCGCATTTCTGTTGAACATTCCAGAGTTGGAAATTTAGTTTCATCTGACCAGATAATTTTGCTTAAAAATGTTGGTCATTTCCTATTCTTCCCATTAACCAATTGCAGTATTCGAGTCTTCTTAAATTATCTCCAGGTAGTAAAGTGTGACTAATGGATCTTGTATGGTTTAAACCTACTTTGATGTAAAGTTCTCCAAACTCTAGACTGGGAAAAATTTAATTCTGACGCCACTACGCGTGTAGAAATTGATGGAATATTATTTATCTAAAAATACAAGGTTAACATGCAGTTTGCAAAAACACGCCTTAAATTTACCATTTGTAAAATATCCTGTCGATTTTCATTCGAATTCCTGTTGACATGAACATTACGCGGCTTAGTAAACGATCCATTCTCGACCAAATTTCTATCAAGATCTAGAAAGATGGTACGATGAGGCTGTGGTCATTCTAGATACAATTGTAAATATATTGTACTCGCTACTGTTGAATTTCGGTTCGAAGAATAAAAAGTACTTAACATATCTCGTTTCTCTTGCCTAATTTAATCTTAAAATTTAGTCTTTCAATTAAAGCATAATATCAATAACTTTCAACATGTAGTACATGGTTGAATTAGAAAAAAAAACTCTTTCTGAAGGTGTCTAAATCCAATATAGCGCTTATAAGAAATTAGATATTTGATGATGGCCAGAAAGAAACGAAACGTTACCCAAAAATTTCGTGTACACCACTGGATAGAGGTTTAAAAGTGGCCATAAGTGTGTGTTTTTATTTTTTCCAAGGCCAAATGTAGGTGCTAGAGGTAAAAGAACAAAATCGAGTTTTTGCGTTTTTTTTAATACGAACGTCATTTGTCACATGTCCATTTTCTTTGCGGATTTATAACAAACACAGAATTTGACAACTTCGCTAAATTTAAAACGAATCAGCCTGTATATGTACGTATATTTTATTAGTCTTTCCATTTTTCACAATATTTTTGTATTTCTCAATAACAGTAAGTAATCACACAGAAATTCTCAGATGCTGTATTCACAAAAGATATAACTACATTTGTTTACCAAAATGAAATTTCTAATTATATAGAATATAATCTTTAAAAAAATAAAATAACAAATTCGGATGTAGAAAATGACGCCAATATTATTAGAACAAAATATACTAATTTAGACCAAATGCACTAGCAAATATGTTGCAAACTTTGTACAATACATCCTTAAACACTGTTTAGATAACCGATGTATATCCTAGAATTGAAAATCTACAGTTATAGATAATTAATTATTAGACTTAATAAATGAATGATTGGTTAACCAGGTATTTTAATCGGAGTTTGAAAAACCGGCCCTTAATGTGTATAAACCAAAGTTGCTCATTTCTGTTGCTCCTTTCACAACAATCTAAAAATATTGTCAACTATATTATTTGTAAATAGAATACTTTATATATTATTGTAAAATCATATATATCACATTATTTTAAATTGATACTGCATGAACGTGTGTACAAAGTCATCCACTGATTTTAGAGTTATTACAATTTTCCTAATTTTTCCACAATTGTAATCTTCTTTCAATGCTTCATTAACAAATAACATACAAACAAGCAAATTTAAATATACGTTCAACAATCTGCCATGGTAGTTACACACGTATTTAAAACTAATCATCCATTAGTTATAATGAGCTGAGTGTTTACTATAAACCATTTTTTTCTTTAGAAAATTGTAATTCGGATAATTTTTTTAGTTTTAACACAATTATCAAAAAGAACATTTAATTTTTGGGCATAATTTGATATGCCCAAAGTTGTTAGTTTACAAGATTTTGATTATTCCGTAATTTATACTCCTTTAGCGAACATAAGTATATCATCTGTCACTTCTAAATACGTGTGTAACAATCATTAAACATTACAAACGTTGTGTTTAAAATTGTATCTTGACAATATTATTCATTAATCAAACATTGACATTTCTTTGAAGGATCACACCTGGGGAAAAATTAGGTAAAGTCGCAACAACTCTGAAACGAGTAGATAAACTTGAATATTTTCGCACATAAAAGAAATTTAAAATAGACTGTGAAATTCAATTTTGAAGTAATGTATACCATTTAAAAATCCAAAGTGTTTTATTGTTATGAGGAAACTGAACATCTTGTATAGCTGAAAATATATTTATATAGCAGAGAAAAAAGCCTCAAGCAACTGTACATATATTTACTCTATCATATTTAGTGCAGGAGATATCTCGTAGACCCACGCCCTAGGTGGACCCTGTATATTGTATTTATACCACCTTTATTAATATTTTTCGAAATTTTATTAACAATTAACAGTATATTTTTTTTATAAATAATAAACGTTTATGAATATGAACAAGGTAATATTAAGAGTTAATAGTATATATGTATTTAATGTTAGTGGAGTAAGTAATTATACTATATAATTAAAAAGTGTCCTAAGAGTTCAATTTACCAATTATTTTACTGATTTCATGTTATCTCTACATAACATTATACATATATATTCACAATATTATGGCATTTCTGTAATAGTAAAATTTAGGTATGTTTTCTTCAAAATTAAATATATCTCAGTTACAAATACTATGAAGGAATTTAAAATGTAAATAAACCCAGTCGAGATTTCTCACATACCGGTATCTCTTTCCCTCATCTTAGCGCGGATACTGTTTTCTCACTCTACGCATCAATTTACAACCGGTTTTTTTACACTTAAAAAGTAATTCAACATAATGCGCATGCAATAAACTTGGCAACATTGGCGGATCTTATTTTATACCACATATTTATACATATACAATCTGTGATCTCGTTTGTAATAAGACCTTCTCTTGTATAGTATACATGACGTATATCAAAAATCAAAAAAGCATTACCCCTCTGTTGAGGCCCTTATTAAAAATGGATTTCTATAGCTATTCCTATAATTCTTTTTCCAAAATAATGATTCCTTAAAGTGGACCCCGGGTTGTCTATGAAATGTTTGGATCTCATTTTAGGCAGAAAACGGGTATATATATATATATATATATATAAAATATATTACAATTCTTTGCCAATTATACAAATGTATTGAAAATTTGAAAATCTTCTTGGTAGTAGTGGCATAAAATGAATTAAAAGTATTAACAATATGACAACTGGTTGTCAATTAGAAAACAATGACAAATATAAAATGTAAATCAAAATGTATAAATGAAAATGTAATCAATAAGCATAGGACAGTCGAGATTATTTCTATAATCACATTAAAAGGCTTGGGGTCTACCACAAACTGTTCAGTCAATCCAAATATACAAATAACAACGACGCAACTATGTAAAGAAAAATTAAGAGTAGAACTGTTGATAATATAACAATATAGAATGTAAAATAGTCAAGTATAAATGTAAATGAAAGCAAATAAGCATAGGACAATCGATAATTACTCATGTAATCCTATCAAAATGGCCTAGGTTCACCTAAACATGTACAATTTTGATTGAAATACACAAACAATTAACGATGCAACTATGTATGTGTTAAGATGTATTTGTAGCTACAGACATATATGTTTCTACCTAGTTTGGTTTCGTCAGTGCAGCATAACAAAGAAAGTGTATGTTAAAGCATTAATATGTGAATAAAAAATATAGTATTACCTTAAAATGTCAATCCAAAATGTCCAAGTGTAAAACAACTGTGAAAATACCTAATACTGTGTAATGCCTTATTTCAACCAGGCAGTTAATAAAATATATTACAATTCTTTGCCAATTATACAAATGTATTGAAAATTTGAAAATCTTCTTGGTAGTAGTGGCATAAAATGAATTAAAAGTATTAACAATATGACAACTGGTTGTCAATTAGAAAACAATGACAAATATAAAATGTAAATCAAAATGTATAAATGAAAATGTAATCAATAAGCATAGGACAGTCGAGATTATTTCTATAATCACATTAAAAGGCTTGGGGTCTACCACAAACTGTTCAGTCAATCCAAATATACAAATAACAACGACGCAACTATGTAAAGAAAAATTAAGAGTAGAACTGTTGATAATATAACAATATAGAATGTAAAATAGTCAAGTATAAATGTAAATGAAAGCAAATAAGCATAGGACAATCGATAATTACTCATGTAATCCTATCAAAATGGCCTAGGTTCACCTAAACATGTACAATTTTGATTGAAATACACAAACAATTAACGATGCAACTATGTATGTGTTAAGATGTATTTGTAGCTACAGACATATATGTTTCTACCTAGTTTGGTTTCGTCAGTGCAGCATAACAAAGAAAGTGTATGTTAAAGCATTAATATGTGAATAAAAAATATAGTATTACCTTAAAATGTCAATCCAAAATGTCCAAGTGTAAAACAACTGTGAAAATACCTAATACTGTGTAATGCCTTATTTCAACCAGGCAGTTAATAAAATATATTACAATTCTTTGCCAATTATACAAATGTATTGAAAATTTGAAAATCTTCTTGGTAGTAGTGGCATAAAATGAATTAAAAGTATTAACAATATGACAACTGGTTGTCAATTAGAAAACAATGACAAATATAAAATGTAAATCAAAATGTATAAATGAAAATGTAATCAATAAGCATAGGACAGTCGAGATTATTTCTATAATCACATTAAAAGGCTTGGGGTCTACCACAAACTGTTCAGTAATATGTATTAATATGTGAATAACTGTTGAGTAATTATCGATTGTCCTATGCTTATAGGTGAACCTAGGCCATTTTGATAGGATTACATGAGTAATTATCGATTGTCCTATGCTTATTTGCTTTCTTTTACATTTATACTTGACTATTTTACATTCTATATTGTTATATTATCAACAGTTCTACTCTTAATTTTTCTTTACATAGTTGCGTCGTTGTTATTTGTATATTTGGATTGACTGAACAGTTTGTGGTAGACCCCAAGCCTTTTAATGTGATTATAGAAATAATCTCGACTGTCCTATGCTTATTGATTACATTTTCATTTATACATTTTGATTTACATTTTATATTTGTCATTGTTTTCTAATTGACAACCAGTTGTCATATTGTTAATACTTTTAATTCATTTTATGCCACTACTACCAAGAAGATTTTCAAATTTTCAATACATTTGTATAATTGGCAAAGAATTGTAATATATTTTATTAACTGCCTGGTTGAAATAAGGCATTACACAGTATTAGGTATTTTCACAGTTGTTTTACACTTGGACATTTTGGATTGACATTTTAAGGTAATACTATATTTTTTATTCACATATTAATGCTTTAACATACACTTTCTTTGTTATGCTGCACTGACGAAACCAAACTAGGTAGAAACATATATGTCTGTAGCTACAAATACATCTTAACACATACATAGTTGCATCGTTAATTGTTTGTGTATTTCAATCAAAATTGTACATGTTTAGGTGAACCTAGGCCATTTTGATAGGATTACATGAGTAATTATCGATTGTCCTATGCTTATTTGCTTTCATTTACATTTATACTTGACTATTTTACATTCTATATTGTTATATTATCAACAGTTCTACTCTTAATTTTTCTTTACATAGTTGCGTCGTTGTTATTTGTATATTTGGATTGACTGAACAGTTTGTGGTAGACCCCAAGCCTTTTAATGTGATTATAGAAATAATCTCGACTGTCCTATGCTTATTGATTACATTTTCATTTATACATTTTGATTTACATTTTATATTTGTCATTGTTTTCTAATTGACAACCAGTTGTCATATTGTTAATACTTTTAATTCATTTTATGCCACTACTACCAAGAAGATTTTCAAATTTTCAATACATTTGTATAATTGGCAAAGAATTGTAATATATTTTATTAACTGCCTGGTTGAAATAAGGCATTACACAGTATTAGGTATTTTCACAGTTGTTTTACACTTGGACATTTTGGATTGACATTTTAAGGTAATACTATATTTTTTATTCACATATTAATGCTTTAACATACACTTTCTTTGTTATGCTGCACTGACGAAACCAAACTAGGTAGAAACATATATGTCTGTAGCTACAAATACATCTTAACACATACATAGTTGCATCGTTAATTGTTTGTGTATTTCAATCAAAATTGTACATGTTTAGGTGAACCTAGGCCATTTTGATAGGATTACATGAGTAATTATCGATTGTCCTATGCTTATTTGCTTTCATTTACATTTATACTTGACTATTTTACATTCTATATTGTTATATTATCAACAGTTCTACTCTTAATTTTTCTTTACATATTTGCGTCGTTGTTATTTGTATATTTGGATTGACTGAACAGTTTGTGGTAGACCCCAAGCCTTTTAATGTGATTATAGAAATAATCTCGACTGTCCTATGCTTATTGATTACATTTTCATTTATACATTTTGATTTACATTTTATATTTGTCATTGTTTTCTAATTGACAACCAGTTGTCATATTGTTAATACTTTTAATTCATTTTATGCCACTACTACCAAGAAGATTTTCAAATTTTCAATACATTTGTATAATTGGCAAAGAATTGTAATCTATTTTATTAACTGCCTGGTTGAAATAAGGCATTACACAGTATTAGGTATTTTCACAGTTGTTTTACACTTGGACATTTTGGATTGACATTTTAAGGTAATACTATATTTTTTATTCACATATTAATGCTTTAACATACACTTTCTTTGTTATGCTGCACTGACGAAACCAAACTAGGTAGAAACATATATGTCTGTAGCTACAAATACATCTTAACACATACATAGTTGCATCGTTAATTGTTTGTGTATTTCAATCAAAATTGTACATGTTTAGGTGAACCTAGGCCATTTTGATAGGATTACATGAGTAATTATCGATTGTCCTATGCTTATTTGCTTTCATTTACATTTATACTTGACTATTTTACATTCTATATTGTTATATTATCAACAGTTCTACTCTTAATTTTTCTTTACATAGTTGCGTCGTTGTTATTTGTATATTTGGATTGACTGAACAGTTTGTGGTAGACCCCAAGCCTTTTAATGTGATTATAGAAATAATCTCGACTGTCCTATGCTTATTGATTACATTTTCATTTATACATTTTGATTTACATTTTATATTTGTCATTGTTTTCTAATTGACAACCAGTTGTCATATTGTTATTACTTTTAATTCATTTTATGCCACTACTACCAAGAAGATTTTCAATTTTTCAATACATTTGTATAATTGGCAAAGTATTGTAATATATTTTATATATATATATATATATATATGTTCTCTTTCAGGTTTCCGCGGGTAGTAGTATGTGTTGTCACTGGATTCCGGGTTTTCTTCCGCGTTTCCACTGCTTGGTCTTTGGAAAGACCGATGCTGGTTTCTTGACGACGTTTCGGCAAAATCACACTTGCCATCTTCAGGTCTGCGATAACTGTCTGCTTCTGCTTCTTGTTATTCGTAAACTTAGTTTACGAATAACAAGAAGCAGAAGCAGACAGTTATCGCAGACCTGAAGATGGCAAGTGTGATTTTGCCGAAACGTCGTCAAGAAACCAGCATCGGTCTTTCCAAAGACCAAGCAGTGGAAACGCGGAAGAAAACCCGGAATCCAGTGACAACACATATATATATATATATATATATATATGTATATATATATATATATATATATATATATATATATATATAAACATTAATTTTTTGTGCTGTATATACTAACATGACTTTTTCCTTATGTGGATTTTAGTAATTTTTCTTACTGTGTTGTGGGGTTTAAAAATATATCTGCGATGATATATTCTTAAATCCAAATACTTTAATATTATTGAAAAAAATCTGAAATTATTATAATTTTTGTGGGCAACTTTTATATTAAATGGCCATAATTGTATAATTTCTCCTAATATTTTTTTTACATAAGCAATAACTACACATTTATGTATATCTATTAATTTGGAATGATTGTTATTTCTATTATTATTATAAAATTTATTTATTCTATTTTTGACAATAGAATTTATAATAGGATAACTGATATTGATTAATATGTCTTCCATTTGTTTTAGGATTTTAGGTTTATATTTAGAACTTGTTAATTTGATTGTTGAGACTATTCCCGAAATAAAAAAAATTACATGGATTGAGAAGAATTATAATTTATATATCTATCTGAAGAAGTTGGTTTTTGACATAATATTGTTAAACCTTTCTCGAATTAATGTTAAATCTCAACCTTTTATTTCATCGTTTGTTTTTCTTTCTATTCTAAATTGAAGTTTTGGATGATAAATATACAATTTTCTAAAATATATTCAGCTTTATTTGCATAAAATGCAGTTATATGTTATGAAAACAATTTTGGAAAGAGTATTCTTTTCTAAATCTTCTAATACTAATTGTGAAATGAAGTTTGAAATTTTAGATCCCATACCACAACCAGAAATTTGTTTATAGGATACATTGTCTTATTGAAAATAATTTATATTTAAAGTTCTCATACTTTCTTATGGTTGTATTATGGGATCCCAAATTTCAAGTTCTATTGCACAGTTAGTATTAGAAGATTTAGAAACAACATTCTTTTTACCATTGATTTCATGCCAGTTTTTTACAAACGCCATGTAGAAGACTGTACTTTTTGTTTACCAGCAAAAAGTGATACTTTTATATCTGATGTTTCAAGAGCTTACGTGTTAAATACTAACCAGTAATAACTAAAAAATATCTAATCAACATTAACTGAAATATTATAAGTGCTCTCACATTAGCATTCACAGATTTTCTTGTTATGGCTCTTCGATTATTTCAAAAATATTAGTAAAATTAAATTGGCAAGAAAGGTTTTGCAATTTCAGTATTCGAATAGTATTTTAGTAAGAAAATAATTAATATATACGACTTACGAAAATAGAAATTGGTGATGCTGAACACAGCCTCTTGCTTCAAATAAGGCATTCTCAAGGCAAGTTTTGAAGATACCCCCTAGTTTTCCTTTTAACAGTCTTAATTGCAGTACCATATGTACACAAAGTGACAAATAAATGAGATCAAACCCAAGTATAATAAACATTCCAATATAAAAGAAGTAATAATGGCAAAATAACAATAATATATCAATAATATTTGATTTTGGTGTGTACGTTTCTAGTAGAAATGGATGTCCTCTCTCCCAAAGTGGTCTTAAATAATATGCGAACAGAAAGATACCCATTATTGTAATTATAATCTTCTGCATGTATTCAACGTTTTTGCAAATTCTTTGAATCCGTTTTACTCTATGCCCTTTTAATTTTTGAATATCCCAAAACTGTTTTAATACGTCTACTAATATTTCTTCTATATCCAATTTATAATATATAAAGAATAAGTATTTTAATAAGACCTGCAAAACCTCACAGTAATAAACATCTATTAAGCATCTAAGGATTTCTGAAAAGTTTGTTATTTATCAAAATACCCCTTACGTGAATAATATGAAAAATTGACTGTATAGTTTTAATAAAAGCTTCACCATTCACGTAGAAAAAATTTATAAACATATATACAAAAATTAAAATTAATACACAACAATTAAACACACGATAGATCAACAACTTCAAACTAAAATGTTTAGTTTCATCTATTATTTTCAGTAGATCTCCACTCAGCTTTAACATTTCAATCTTATACAAATTTTCCATAACTTCGCTACTTTGCAACTGTGTATTGTTTTCTCTATCATCGACTAATGAAAGTTGCGCACATCTAACAATAAGAGCTGCCCTTTATATAAGATGCCGGTAAATAATGCATAAACGAATAATTACACCTTGAGAAACTTTTACTAAATTACTCTCAATTTATTGTAGATGTATAACCAAGTAATTAAAGGGGTATAGTTTAACATAAATACATAAATATATTGACTAGATATAAGTGGATTATATTTTGTATATTATTATACTGAAATGATGAAAATAATATTGTTCAACCGGCGGAATTATTTGCTTATTATTAACACGATACCAAATGTAAGAATAACTCTTATTTGAAATTTTAAAAGATTAATGACTGTGATCTATAAATTTACATGTTTACTATTTACATGAAAAGTATAAACAATCTTACAATTTTAATTTAAGAGAAATATATTCAAACAACTAATTAATTTGAAGTGTTTGAGGCTAATCAAGAGATAACTGACAGCTACAAATCATTATTTTCAGAAGCACTATGACGTCAACAATACCCAGTAATTTAATTTAATTCTAGGTTTTGTTACGTTGTAACATTTATTTTACCTTGGAATATGTAGTTTTTTAAATAAGTGTCTTTCGTTACGGAATTTCTGTTTATTTGTCAAATTTCAGCTGTTGTGGATGTTCTTTATTTTTGGTTAGTCCTGTGTATTGGATACTGGTATCGACTGTCGTAACGATGCGCTCAGACATTATTATTCTTTTGACTTAAATGCTACCTGTAGTAGGTATACCGAATTATCGATACACTTAAACTAAAGATTCCTTGTTTTCCTGCGGTTATAAGTAGGGCGCGGAATCAAGCGAGCTAAACTACGACGGAGCTACAACCGAGCAAAGAAATAATGTAAACAACTGTGTGTTGTTTACATTATATCTGAATAGCACTAATTCATAGGGCGAACTGCAACATCTGTTTACGCCCGAGGAGTGCCCGAGAATCAGAGCAAAAAACTGCCATAAAATAAGGAATTTATGAGTAAAATTCATTCTACATCGACGTAGATGGCCTGAGGGGTTTTTAAAATGTATTATATTTACCTTATATTTCGCAAGAGAAATAATGTAAATATGTAATACATACTTACTGTTATTTAGTTTCAATAACATACGCGTACATTTTTAGTTATCATTTATTTAGATCTAGAACGTTGTTTATGTTCCTTTTTCTAATATGAAAATGAATTGTCAGCGATTCCGAAGTTTATTACAAAGTATGTAAAATATCGTTACAGAATGCCAAAATATCGCACGTCCGTCACTTAGCTTTACTAAAACATACACATAAATAATTTTTATGCAGAGAATTTCGATAGTTTACAAAATTTCGTTACATGTTTAAATGACGATGCTCGAAGTATTTCTGAGTACAAGGAACTAACACAAACCTCAAATTTAAAAAATTAGGTGTGGCCACCACACGACTTTCTTATATGTATGAGCTTTTCAAACTATACAATTTTAAGAATTTTTTTATACAAAACTTATTCAAAATCCTATTCGAAAAACTGTTATTCTCTTAATAAATCGCTATAGAATGCATACTTTGCAAGATATTCGAAAAGAAGTGCTACTCGCTAAGAGTAAAAGTGCTACTTCCAGTCCGAATTTTGAAATTTCATGTATACAAAAAATATTGCAAATCCAACTCTAAATACTTTTGTACTCTTAATAAATATATATAGAATGCATAATTTACGATATATTTGCAAAAAATCGCCATTCGGTAAGAATAAAAGTGGTACATCCGGTCGGAATATTGAAATTCTTTTTATACAAAACATATTTAAAATTATAATTTAAATATTTTTATACTCGTAATGTACCTGCCTAGAAAGCATGACTTGCGAGATATTCGCAAAAAACTGATTTTCGATAAGAGTAAAAGACCTACTTCCGGTTGGAATTTCGAAAAACTTTTTTAAGACAATTTGTCTCAAATCTAATTTTGAGTACATTTGAGTTATTTATAAATTTGTTTAAACTTAGTAATTGACGAAATATTTGCAAAATTCGATTTTCCGGTCTATCGATTTTACTGAAAAACTAATCAGATCTCAAGAGGGAGATTATACAGGAAAATACAAAATTTGGAATAGATATCTACAGTGGTTTGACCGCTATCGTGGTCACAGACAGACAGACACACAGATACACAGACATTTTTTAAAAACCACTTTTTTGGTATCCAGGGCCTTCAAAACCTAGACATTGCAAAAATTTCGAGGTCGAAAATGTTCGTCATCACAATACTTCCTTATACTACGTATAAGAAAGTAATAAAGAATCAGTTGTTATTCCTTCAGGAACACTTTGGAAATTTCGTTTATTTCTTACAATAACTTTGCAATGGCAGTTCTTAAAAAAAATAGCAACATTTTCGATTTGTTATTTCCAAGAGACCTCGAATTTGGTACATATAACTATGATTTTCTTTTAGCGTAACTTTATTATTTTCGATGTAACAGTATTCAATTATGTTGTTTTTTTACTGCTTTTTCTACGTCCATATTTCGGGCAGCGTATGGACATTTTATTCCCAAAATATCATCTTGATCGATAAGACCATCTGGAGAGGCAGCCAAAAATGTATATTGTGGATGAATAAAGATGCCACATTCCTTCACGTGTAAATTGTACATATTTTCAAAAAGTCATCGAGCTGTTGCTTTATGGACAATGCTATGTTGTAATGGTGTGCTGCGTTTAATATTTGTATTATAAATTAAATGTTTCACGGTCGATGCAGTCGAAGTGGTTGGTCGAAGCTTGCAAATTTTTTCAAAATTGCTGGATATTAATCGATATATACGTTCTTGTAGCCATTTTGGATTTAAAGAATGTCCCCGAGTACTTTCTTCAATTGTTTCACAATTGGCATTTTCAATATTAATCAAAAACTCTTTTTTATTGCTTTGAAATTTATCTACACTTAAATCGTCAACAGGTGTCCCGTAATCGGTATAAGCTTGGTAAATAATTTTCTTTTTGCGTAAACTGTTTCTCTTAGAACGCTTATTTTTTAAAAAAAAAATTTCGTAAAACTTTCAATTTTACCAATTTTCTTTAACTTTATAGAAAAATGGACGATTATTGTTAAAATTTGCGACGTATGCAAGTGTTCTATATTGGTGAGATCCCCTTTAGAAGAATTTACTCTTTTCGTTCCAATCATTTTATTAACAATACTATTATAACATTCTGCCATATTCGTGTCAGCATCGTGTAATAAGCTGGATGCATTATTAGACACTCTTGTCAAATTTTTATTAAAATCGGAGAAGACTTCACTGTTTCTAAATTCTATCCACAAATTTTCTTCGTCTGTTTTTGGGACATTACAGAAATTTCAAATCGCATATTTTTTCACAATAAGACTTACCCTCTTCTTTCTGAATTTTACAGCACCAATTATTGCTGCACGAAATCGCAAAACATGGCGAAACAGACACCGTATTTTAGGACTGCGTTTGGTGCATTTAGCAAATTCTTTGATTTTATTGCAATAGTTGCGTAAAATATGGTTCCTGCATTCAATCTTTTCTACATAGAAATTTGGTCCGCATGGGATGGTATTTTTTATTTTACTATATACCTATTTTCACCTCCTATCATTTTCTTGCACTTTTAGTCGTGCATTTTTCTTTAATCAGGAATAATTACCATCTAATAATAAAATAATTTCTGTTTGACTGTACAACTAGTAAATTAATCCCGTACATACTAGGCCCAGAATTCAGTTTTTTTCATTAAATAAATTTATAATAACAAATAATTTGTACAAATAGTACTTAATAATAATCTATTAAATTGTACCTATTTTAAATATAGAAGTTGAAAATAATAAAAACTAATTACAAGCAACACATGACCTCAGATTCATTGGGGTTTGTTAAGTATCATTTAGGTAAATTTACACATTGCCTAAGTCGGTACCTAGTTATAAGGTTTGCTTTTGTTTCGCTAAGAACGATTCCAGAACAGTTCACGTCATGCGCAGAAATATGTTAAGTGTTCGGGTTTCCGGAACTGTTCTGGAACTAAAAATTTCGTGTTTTGGTTTCTGATTGTCAGTTCTGGAACCGTTCTAGAACTGTAGAACTAATTCGGGATAAAGGCATCGAATCGTTCGGAACCGTTCCCAGACCGTTCCGAACGGTGTACTATGACGCATACAGTTCTGCGCAGTAACAGAACTGTGTTAGAACCGTTCGTAATATTAAACCCGAACAAACCTATAGATATAATCGACAGACGAATATGCGTGTCGGTACCGGTGTGGCCGGATTGCACCGATGGTCAGTGTTTATCTCTAATCCCATGGTCGGATTGCACCGGTACGTATTTAATCCAGTTTTCTGTGGGGCCGTACTGCACCGATGCCGATGGTCGATATTTATTTAGTTGCTAATACTTTGTATTTATAGTAAATAAAAACGAGTGTTTCAAATAAAAATGTATATTTCCATATAACAATTTCTTTACAAATAAAAGTCACAATATATTTTAGTATGTATACAAATACATAAAGTGTTTCAAATAAAAATGTATATTTTGATATAACAATTTTTTACAAATAAAAGTCACAATATATTTTAGTATGTATACAAATACATAAAGTGTTTCAAATGAAAATTTATATTTTGATATACGAATTTTTTTACTAATAAAAATGTATATTTTGATATAATAAGTTTTTTTTACAAATAAAACTTTGTTTTTATAGTAAATAAAAACGAGTGTTTCAAATAAAAATGTATATTTCCATATAACAATTTCTTTACAAATAAAAGTCACAATATTTTTTAGTATGTATACAAATACATAAAGTGTTTCAAATAAAAATGTATATTTTGATATAACAATTTTTTACAAATAATAGTCACAATATATTTTAGTATATACACAATAAGAATAATTATACATTATACAGGGTGAGTTTTTTTGAATGTTTAGCATTGGGATCTCAGAAACTACTGGAGATAGAAAAACGCTTAAATGGGGAAAGATGCGCAGTTTTACGAATTTGATTCAAAACTGCTTTTGTTTCTCCGATAACTTTCATGGCTTATTAGATATTCAAAGAAAACTAAATTTTACGATTTTCTTTAAACATGCTTAGCATCGTTAATAGTAATTTTAGCGAAAAAGTGTTCAGACAAAAGTTTTAGATAATTTTACGCCAAATAAAACTATGTAGCTAATATTTTTTTTTCGTTCGCCATTATCGAGTTATGACACAAACTTGTGTTTTTTTAAATGGAAACCATAGTTGGTTTTGACATCATTAAAAAGCTTATTTTTTGCTGATTACAATAATATAAGGTTTGATATGGTTATTTTAAAAAATAAAGAGGATATAGACATTTTTATGGTTTTTATGGAAAACAATTGAATTTCGAACTGATAAAATACAAACCAAACGAAAACTTATTTTGAAATCTTATGTAGTAATAAAATGAAAACTATAAGAACTTTTATTAAGGGCACACAATATTATTAATGTTCAAAGATACCTCCATTATTATTAATACACAAATTGCATCTCTTCACAACAGAATTTGTAGCATTGCGTACTTTACGCCTACCAATGTTATTAAAAGCAACTAAGACAGCTTCTCTTAAATCGTCGATTGTTTCATATGTTCTTTTATATACTGTGTCCTTTAGTACACCCCACAAGAAAAAATCCAAAACTGATAAATCAGGGGATCTAGCCGGCCATTCAATGGGTGCATTTCGTACTATCCATTGATTACGGAAGTTCAAATTTAAATAATTTATAACATTCAGTTGATTGTGCGGAGGCGCTCCGTTATGTTGAAACCATTGCATTGCTCGGGTTCTTAAATTTAAATTATCTAACATTTCCTCGAAATCTTGTAAAAAATTAAGATAACGATTGCCAGTTAGTGATCCATCAAAAATAAAAGGAGGAAGAACAGTTGATCCTATAACACCACCCCAAACATTAAACCCAAATTTAATTTGTGGTCTCCTATGTTCAACGTGAAACGGATTTGTTTGAGACCATATTATGTGCTCATTGTGCCTATTAAACATTCCACAATTTGTGAAACGAAATTCATCAGTCCATAATATTTTCATTGAGCAGTGTGGATCGTTTTGACACTGATCTTTAAACCATCTACAAAAAGCTATTCGTCTGATGTTATCACCTTCATGTAAAGTTTGTGATACTGATAATTTGTAGGGACGAAATTTATGCTTCTTCAACACTCTGACAATAGTGCGTTGAGAGGAGCCCATTTCTGTTAAAATTTGTCGGGTCGATATAGATGGATTCTGAGCGACACATGCTAATATGTTTATTTCTCTATCTTCATCCATCCCTTTTTTTGATTTTGGTTTAACGAACGAACCATAATCTGCTAAATTATCCCATAATCTCTTAAAAGTAGGTAGCCACGGCTGACATCGATCAAAATAATTTTTAAAATAAACTTCAGCAGCTCTAGTAGAATTTCTCTGGCACTGAATGTAACATTCAACCATATCACGCTTTTCTACGTTAGCGGTGTAAACGGCCGTTAATCATAAGTTTGCATTGGCTATGGAATTTTCTAACGTAGAAAAGCGTGATATGGTTGAATGTTACATTCAGTGCCAGAGAAATTCTACTAGAGCTGCTGAAGTTTATTTTAAAAATTATTTTGATCGATGTCAGCCGTGGCTACCTACTTTTAAGAGATTATGGGATAATTTAGCAGATTATGGTTCGTTCGTTAAACCAAAATCAAAAAAAGGGATGGATGAAGATAGAGAAATAAACATATTAGCATGTGTCGCTCAGAATCCATCTATATCGACCCGACAAATTTTAACAGAAATGGGCTCCTCTCAACGCACTATTGTCAGAGTGTTGAAGAAGCATAAATTTCGTCCCTACAAATTATCAGTATCACAAACTTTACATGAAGGTGATAACATCAGACGAATAGCTTTTTGTAGATGGTTTAAAGATCAGTGTCAAAACGATCCACACTGCTCAATGAAAATATTATGGACTGATGAATTTCGTTTCACAAATTGTGGAATGTTTAATAGGCACAATGAGCACATAATATGGTCTCAAACAAATCCGCTTCACGTTGAACATAGGAGACCACAAATTAAATTTGGGTTTAATGTTTGGGGTGGTGTTATAGGATCAACTGTTCTTCCTCCTTTTATTTTTGATGGATCACTAACTGGCAATCGTTATCTTAATTTTTTACAAGATTTCGAGGAAATGTTAGATAATTTAAATTTAAGAACCCGAGCAATGCAATGGTTTCAACATAACGGAGCGCCTCCGCACAATCAACTGAATGTTATAAATTATTTAAATTTGAATTTCCGTAATCAATGGATAGTACGAAATGCACCCATTGAATGGCCGGCTAGATCCCCTGATTTATCAGTTTTGGATTTTTTCTTGTGGGGTGTACTAAAGGACACAGTATACAAAAGAACATATGAAACAATCGACGATTTAAGAGAAGCTGTCTTAGTTGCTTTTAATAACATTGGTAGGCGTAAAGTACGCAATGCTACAAATTCTGTTGTGAAGAGATGCAATTTGTGTATTAATAATAATGGAGGTATCTTTGAACATTAATAATGTTGTGTGCCCTTAATAAAAGTTCTTATAGTTTTCATTTTATTACTACATAAGATTTCAAAATAAGTTTTCGTTTGGTTTGTATTTTATCAGTTCGAAATTCAATTGTTTTCCATAAAAACCATAAAAATGTCTATATCCTCTTTATTTTTTAAAATAACCATATCAAACCTTATATCATTATAATCAGCAAAAAGTAAGCTTTTTAATGATGTCAAAACCAACTATGGTTTCCATTTAAAAAAACACAAGTTTGTGTCATAACTCGATAATGGCGAACGAAAAAAAAATATTAGCTACATAGTTTTATTTGGCGTAAAATTATCTAAAACTTTTGTCTGAACACTTTTTCTCTAAAATTACTATTAACGATGCCAAGCATGTTTAAAGAAAAACGTAAAATTTAGTTTTCTTTGAATATCTAATAAGCCATGAAAGTTATCGGAGAAACAAAAGCAGTTTTAAATCAAATTCGTAAAACTGCGCATCTTTCCCCATTTAAGCGTTTTTCTATCTCCAGTAGTTTCTGAGATCCCAATGCTAAACATTCAAAAAAACTCACCCTGTATAAATGCATACAAATACAATTCGATTATTTTCTAAAGTGGTATGAACATCTCTTAACAAACAAAAAACGGTCAATATCCATATTTCTATACAAACATACAGCGTTTTGTAAATACAAAAGTTTTTCTTTATAATTTTTGTTATTAAGTCTTTTGGGTATATCTACACTATTCATTTCTATATATGTAGCGATTTGTATATACTTAAGAACATCTAAAAAAACGTATATATTTGGGTGCACACTATAAAAACAAGAATTGAATCTTGCATGAAAGGATTCACATGCGTTGGTTGTTTTCTCCGTGGAAGCTGTGCAGGAAGCCCATATTTCTGGAGGAAATTTTGCGTCATCGCCAAAGTAGTTTTCTATTAAATAATCACTAAACAACACTATTCTGGGATCTTGGGGCTGAATTTCCATAAAATCTAAGGCAAAGCAATCGCCTACTTCAAAAGTCCAAAAATGGCAATCCAAATATCCATCGTAACCAACATCCAGTTTCTGATGTTTTGTCACCGCAAGCAACAGTTAATCCCAGTTATTGGATTTTTCTATACCAGGATTGTAACAAGTGAAACCGACAACCTGATAATTTTGAACGGGGCCACATTTCACGTACAGCCAGATCAATAGATATTTCAAAATCGGAATATATTTCTTCTGGATTAAATTGGAAACCGTTCTGTGTACATTTTGCCGAGATCGCTTGGAACGCGGTTAGATACGAATTCTTGGTTTAACTGGTTAGTAGACAAAACACTAGAGGCACATAATGATTGTTTTTCATACCATGTATCGTGAAAAGTTGGTAAAAATACTTCGTGCAATAGTTAAACGTTCCATCAATGTATATAGGTTTTACTGAACAAAGAAACTGAATATTTGTGTAACAGGAGAACACGACTAGTTGGCTTTCCTTGTCGTTCACTAATAAAAAATTCTCACTTTTGTTTGTTGTTACAATAATTGTGTCTAACACATGTTGAACATCATTTATATTTTGTGGTATTGGTGGTTGTTTAGATCTTCTAGCATCGTATATTCTCTTACGAATAGAATAAACATCACTAGTGTTTAATGTTGCTAAATGCGGTGATAGCTGAATTTCCCGACAAATAATTTTGAAAGGCTTTTCGCTTATATCGTCCACCGCCCTCCTTTTAACGCTATTTGAAATAATTTGGCGATTTAGTTTTTCATTTATACCATGATTGTGATTATCTAATTGTTGTACTAGAGTTTTGCTGCCTTCATCTACATATAACTTAGCAGCGCATTTTCTCACGGTACAACGCCACTTTACACCTTTACTAGTACTTTCGCACTTATAAAATTTATGAGAATTAAACACAATTAATTGTTTTCCACGTTCACTTAAAACAAACTCCATAATAGGGACTATTTTTATAATTGTGTAAAGTGTTGAATATTAATCTTTCTTACTCTTTGATAGCTGACACAAAACTGAACTTTTCAGTTTATATTTGCTAACATGTAAATTTGAGTTAGTAATGAGGCACTGTCAAAAACCGTTGTAATTGGCTGTTTGGATAGATTTCTAGGAATGCAATTGACCATAATTAAAGGATTAAAAGATAAACCAAAGTAAGTGCCGGTGCAATGCGGCCATAGGCTTCGTCGGACCCTTTCTTGACCGTACTTAAAGGATTAGCCATCGGTGCAGTGCGGCCCTGCCCGTCGGTACCTGCTTGATGGATTAGCGAGTCCGACCTCTCTTCGGGGGGCACAAGAAATTATGAGGGCTCATAAATCACATCTCAAAGAAAACTTTTTGAATGAAAAAGTTATGTTGGTTGCACAATGTTTTTTTTTAATAAGGAGTTATACTTTTATTAAAACATTTATTAAATTAATAAATGTGGTGCCCCCCAGCTCGCAGCCAGGGATGGGCGTTTACGCGTCGACTTTAATAGATTACATCTACGCGTCGACAATGTAGACTATCTCAAGTAAATAAAAATTGTGAGGTTATATTTTAATGTTTGTTCTGCTCCTAGGCGAGGATACTCATTTTTGGCGCTAGGTTTTGTGTTATAACAATATGAGTGGACGCAAACGAAATAATAATTTTGTAAAATTAGAATTTGAATTAATTAAAGTGGGTGGAAGATATGCCGCCAAGTGCCTTGTTTGTACAAACACTTTAAAAAACACAGCTGCAAATAGGTTACAATCTCATAGGTGAGTAGTAAGTAGTGAGTACCTAATTGCTGTTTAAATAAACATATATGTGAGGTTTATTCTATGCTGTATTAAAACATTGAAAATATATTTTTTTTTGCTTTTTAGGAATATATGCATTGCTAAAAGTGAGACCCAGTCAACCGTCAAACGTATTGAAGAATCAAGAACTGCTGACAATAGTAAACAAGTACGTATAGTTGTTGCATTATAAAGTACATATTTCATTTATTATTTATATTCTATTATTTTAGTGCGAACAAGAGACCGCTGATTTAGAGGTTATGCATACATATTGCTGTGACTTCTTCTATCTTGGTCAATGACCAAAAATTGAATTAATAAATTAATGTACTTTAGTGATCTCAGGGTCTAAGTGTGAATTTATTATATTTTTATATCGGATGATGTGTCACAGTCTTATACTTATAGTGAGTTCTAGCTGTGATTGTGATGTTTACTTTCCTTAGATCTCCCTGGGATGGGTATAAATAAGTAGATATAGAATGTCAGCACAACTTATTTTATTTTATATATATATATTTTTACAAAAACATTGTTGAATATCATTACTATGCAATACAATACATTATTCATTTTATTATTATTGTATCCAGTCCGTTTCATCTGCGGTACAAGCACCTTGCAATCCTTGATTCTTTACGAAATTGTTAATAATAAATAAAAATAAAATTCACTGCTCTAATCCTTCATGTATGCTCATATTACTAAATTGCCGTTATTCAACTGAAGCGTTATACCTCGTTGAGTCGCCCTGAACCAAGATTTGCACGTCGATCCAGAGCTTACTCAAAGAAGAATTTATTTTAAATTATTTAAACAATATTCTAAATTGCGTTGCCCGATAATTTATGAAACATTCATGAAGGTTCTTTTATTTATTTAGTTTAGAATTGCAAGATGGAGTTTATTTTATAGTGCTTGTACTCACTTTTCTTGGTTATATAACGTCTCGAACTCCTCCTGGTAGTCCAATCCCTCCATTTTTATTTAAATTTATTGTAGTTGCTTTTGTACGGTTCAACACTGGTATTTCGCGCCTTTATATGTATCTGGCGCGCGGTTATCGTTGCCGCCTTTTATGACTACGACGTTTGAATCTTAAGGCGTTTATGCCTTTAGATCCTTTATTTCTTCGGCGCACTATTTTCTTTTAAGTTTTGAAGAGAATCAGGACTTCTTATCGACTGCCTTATTTTCGTCTGTGCGTCGTCTTTTATAGGGATAAACATTTGCCAAACGGCTTTATTTTTGTTTTAAATCGTTCCTTTCGTTTGAATCTTCGTCTGTCACGCCCTCCGTGTTAATTTCGATAACTATCGAAATTACGCAATCACGTGACCTTGTTTCCACCATGTTTGTTGTTGTTGTCATTTACATATTTTATATTTTTATTCCATGAACATTTTGAATGATTTTATTTGTTGGTAGGTATTCTTTTTATTGTATTTTATTATATTTACTAATGCTTTACTTATTTATTTTTAGCCTAAATGTCTTGAAGCATTTGTACGTGGATAAATTATGTACTATCGTATATTTAGATGTACATTCAACAATGTCCTTTTATTTTGTGAATATCAGTGAATTTGCATAGCCAGCATAATGTTTTATTTTCAATGGTGAACTAGGTCACAATATTTACATTCTGGATGCGTTGATGTATATCGAAAACAGATAAATCATATACCTTTGTGTGCATTTTGGTGTCCCTACGGACGAAAATATAATTGCTCTTGTGACCGTGAAATAAATGGTATATATATATTTATTTATGTATATAGACCTTTGCTTAATATTGTATTTTTGGTTTTTAGCTTGGTCTTTCTTGGAATATTCGTGTAGAGAAGCAAATAAACAAATCGTGCCCCTTACGTACACTCAATACTATTTTGTACAGAAAATATAAGTGAAACGTGTATAGTGATACGTAACATTTATTCTTGACAGTGTTGGTGGTTATAATATTGATATTCTTTGTGATAATTCCTATTTTTGAACTATTATCGCTGCTAAAAGAATGTATTACCCGGTTGACCTACTTTTCTATTGACTGCTAGTAATACTGCTTTAAATTATTATATATCCTTTTTTATTAAACGGAGGTCAGTATTTGAGTATTGTTTTATAGATATTTAACATGATTTTGTGCTCTAATTTATTTTAACATTGTTTTATATTTTTCATTTTATTTCTCATTGTGAATGCTGTTATTTTTACGGGTATGCAACCCATATTGCATTGTTGTGTATACTACTGCCTAGTTATGAATTTTTGAGCAAACACTAAATATAATTAAAACTACATACACTTACATTAATTAGTGAATTTATTCTGTAT
The DNA here is from genome assembly GCA_963170755.1 of Amphimallon solstitiale. Classification (NCBI taxonomy): domain Eukaryota; kingdom Metazoa; phylum Arthropoda; class Insecta; order Coleoptera; family Scarabaeidae; genus Amphimallon; species Amphimallon solstitiale. The sequence goes on along the minus strand of OY720678.1, from coordinate 67,646,709 downwards.
TTTATTTGTTAAAATATTTATTATAATTTATATCTAACATGTGAATTTATATTTACTTAAAATAAACATAGTGATATTTTATTTCTGTTGGTTCTTTATTTGTTTGGTTTCTTTATTTTATTTATTCATTTATTTACAAGAAAATACCACAGCATATCCCAAGTTAAGAAACTGTCAATATGCCATAGTTGACTACGAAAAATATGGGCATATTGCATTTTCTTTACTTAATGGTATTTTGTCAAACTTTTACTTAGCTAATATTCTTACATCTAAATTTACTATATTTTCATGTGGGAACTATCCCTTTTTGTTTCTTAATATCTATTTATTCTAACTTAAGTGCTATAATCCTGGGAACTATCCCTTTTATTTCCTTAATACCTATTTACATAGCTTAAATAATGTGTTCATGGGAGCTATCCCTTTTTACTTTGATACCTTATTTATCTAGCTTAAATAATATAATTCTGGGAACTATCCCTTTTTGTTTTCTCAATGTTTATTTACATTTCTTAAATAGTATAATCTTGGGAGCTGTCCCTTTTTATTTTTGTCATATTTATTTACATATCATTATGTAAAATTTTATTCCTCGTCGTAATCGTACAACATCGAAATGTGATATTTTCCTTTCACTTCTTCGTTGTTCACTTCCTTCAATTCGTAAGTTACGTCACCTAATACTCTGTTTACCCTATACGGTCCTACGTACGGAAGGTCTAGTTTAGCGCATTTGTTTAGGTGTCTTCTTCCTAGACGATAGCTTTTTACTACCACTAGGTCCCCTATCTGGTAAGTCTTGTTTAATTTTATCTTCTCATTTTCCTTCCTCGTGTATTTTTCTGCTATGTTTCTCTGTTGGGCCCTAGCTTGATCCGTGAGTTCTTCGATGTTTTCTATTATAGGAGTATCTCGGCACCATGGCCTCGGTGGTCGTTTGCCGTACATTAGTGTGTATGGGCTTACATTCGTTGTTACGTTTGGTGTGAAATTCATATTGTTTTCCACTTCTTCTATATGTTGTACCCACGCGTTGTGTCTCTCGTGAGTTAACATCCTTAAGTGTCTGGTTACTTCCTGTATGTATCTTTCACTGGGATTCGCCTGTGGATGTCTAATACTTGTGAATATCACCTCTGTACCTATTTCATTTAATTCTTGTTTGAATCTTTCATTGTTGAAATAAGACGCGTTGTCAACTAACAGTTTTCTTATCCTCCCATGTTCGTTGATGAACCGATTAATACAATTTATGGCGGTTTGTGTATTGTATCTCTTCGTCGAGTACAATCTGACATACTTGGTGAAGACGTCCACCATGACGAAGATGTTGCAGTGGCCCCTTTCCCCTGGTATTAGGTTACCAAGAAAATCTGCTGCCACCAAATCCAGTTTGTTCTCTACCCTTATACTGTGTATTATATTTTGGTTTGTACGATTTTTGTACTTACCCAACAGACATTGCTTACATTTCTTATTTTCTATCGCCGTCAAATTTTTGTCTTTCAATGTGTAAAATTCCTCCCTGAAAACAAGGAATGTTCTCCTATTTCCAGGGTGGCCTAATCTTGTATGGATATCTCTGATTATTTTTATTGCTAGATCTTTATCTAGTACAATTAGGTTTTTATTTCCTATCCTTTTGTGTATGACATTATTCATTATATTGAAACCTTTGTAATTTCGTATCCTTTGTATCTTTTCTCTTATTTCTCTTATCTCTTCTTTATTCTGACTCTCTAGAATGCTCTCTCTCTTGTACAACTCTGGAGCGTTCTCTATGTTGTAATTATTTATTTGATACGCCTGTCTTTGTTTGCTTCCTCCTTGTGCTCTGCTTAGAGCGTCTGCTACAACATTGTCGGATCCCTTTCTGTGTTTTATCCTAAACGTAAATTCCGATAATTGGAGCGACCATCTATATATTCTTGAATTGTTAAAGCGTGTTTTCATTAGGAAAATTAAAGACAAATGATCTGTTTCGACTAAAAAGGTATTTCCATGTAGGTAGTATTTAAGTTTTGACAATCCATGTACCACTGATAGGAGTTCTCGTTCTGAGATCGAATAGTTCCTCTCGTAGTCCTTTAATATTCTTGATATGAAACATATAGGTGTTTCTATCCCATCTTTAATTTGTAATAGCTCTGCTGCTATTGCATTGCTGGATGCATCACATCTTACTATAAATTCTTTGTTGAAGTCTGGTAGATTGACCGTCAAAGCTTCACAGAAGTTTTTCTTTATGTCTTCAAACGCTTTTATCCTTTCTGGAGTCCATTTGAATTTAACTCCTTTCTTTATCATCTTGAATAGCATACACGTCTGATCTGATATTTTTGGTATAAAATGTTTATAGTAATTTATCATACCTAAGAAACCTCTTAGCATTCTTATGTTTTTTGGTTTTGGGTATTCCCTTATTGCTTTTAATTTCTCTTTTTCTATGGTTATTGTTTTCCCATTAATGACGTATCCTAAATACGTTACGCTATTCTTGAAAAATTCACATTTCTCTAGGTTGATCTTTAGATTGTTGTCGGCTAATGTCTTCATGACCTTCTCCACTGATATTTTGTGACTATCAATGTCCTTGTTGAAAATTAATATGTCATCGACATAATGTGAGACATATTCTTCGTGTGGATCCAATATCTTTTGCATAGCTCTTACTAAAGCTGCCGTAGCTGTGGATATTCCAAACGGAACGACTTTGAACGAGTACACTGTTGAGTTGAATATAAACGAACAATACTTTCTAGAATCTTTGTGTAATGGTACCAGCCAAAAGGAACTTTTTAAATCAATTTTTGTAAACCACTGGGCCTCTGTGCACTTTGCTAATAGCGTTTCCATGCTCTGGGGCGCTTCAAAATTAGGGGTAGTGAGGGAATTAATATTTCTCGCGTCCAAGCATAATCTTAATTTTGTTTCCTTTGAATCTTCCGTGCTCTTCTTTACTACAACGACAATTGGACTGATAAAGTTCGACTCTGCCTTTTCTATTATGTTATTCTTCAGCATTTCCTTAATTTCTAATTTCACTTGCTCCTTATACTTATTGGGAATTGGATATGTTTTTACATAGAAGGGTTTCTTTTCATTTACCTCGAGCTTATGCTCGTAATTTCTTGCTAAGCCAGGGCTGTCGTCAAACAGTCTTTTGTGCTTATTTAAAAGATTGCTCACATGATTTTTATATTTTTCATTGCAATTTATACTCGTACCATCCCCTCTTGATGTGAAGTCCTTATTTTCTGGATGCTTCACGAGATGCGTACATTTATTGTCATATGAATCGTTAATCATTTCTTGCGTGAGTTCCTTTTCTCTTTCTTCTACATATAAATTATTAATTAAAATTTCCTTTTCCGGTGCTTCTTCGCTCCATGGAATTATCATATTTCTTATGTGAAAAGTTTTGTCCTTCATATCCAGTTTCGTGCTATATTGACTTAAAAAGTCCATTCCCAATATGCAATTGCAATTCAAATTATTTACTACTACAAATTCTGTCAGTAGGTTTAAATCATTTATTTTAACATTAATGCAGAAAACTTTATCAATGGTTATCAGAGGTTTTTTATTTGCTGTTACTAAATTAATCTTCTTTATAGGAATATATCGTCCTTGTTTCTCTAACTTTTCATTTATGACGCTGTTGTCGAGTAGTGATAATTGTGATCCACTATCTAGTAGTGCTTCTATTTTTTCCTCCCCAATTTTGATCGGTATGTGTGGTAGTTCAGTGGTTATTTTCATCAGATCTTCGTATACATATATATTTTGCGTTTTTGTGTTCTTTTTGACTGGCTTCTCTAAAAATTTGTTGCAGTCGCTCCTGCTTGTGATTCATTTCCCCACTCTCTTTCGCTGATTTTATACCTTGAATCTTTAGGTATTGCACCCCTAGATTCATCCTTTTCCTTGGGATCTAACTCTTTATTGTCCCATTCTAATTGGACGTTGTTGATTCTCCTATCTCTCTCTGGAATGCTTTCCTCCCTTTTATTAGTTTGATTAGGGTTTCTTCTCTGTTGAGTTTCCCTTTTCTCGTTGTATGATTGATTTCCATACCCTTTGTTATCTTGCCTATTTTTATAATAGTTGTTCCCTTGGTAATCTGGTCTGTTTCTGTGGAATTGATTCCCTTCATTATTCTGTCTATAAAATCTGTTCCCTTCATTGTTCTGTCTATAAAATCTGTTCCCTTCATTGTTCTGTCTATAAAATCTGTTCCCTTCATTGTTCTGTCTATAAAATCTGTTCCATTCATTGTTCTGTCTATAGTTTCCGTTTCTGGGATAATTGTTTGGGTTATCGTTGTGGTTTCCTCTATTTGAGGTGTTCCCCTTTTCGTCGACATCATCTATTCTTTTTACTAATTCTTTAGTTATTCCTTGTAATGCTACGGCCTGTACAATATCATTATCGAAGTGCGCAGCTAGTTGCGATACGACATCACTCTCTTCTATGACTGGGAGTATATATTTTATGAAAGAGTATTTCTTTATTACGTAGTTTTCCCTTGAAGAACCTGGTCTGTATTTCCCAAATACCAAGTCATGTCGTATTCTTCGTTGTGCATTTTGTCCCCAGTATTGCCTGATGAATCGTATTTCAAATTCTCGATACGTTGTTAACTCATCTATAATCGTATCATACCACAGCAGACTGTAGTCCTTAAGACAACCTCTTATAAAATGTAGTTTAGACATTTCATCTGTTATTCCTCTCATGTAGGTTTTAATTGTTCTTAAAAATGCCATGGGATTATCTTTATGGTTTCCTGTAAACTTTGGTATATTTTCTGCACTACCTGTTATATGAGGCAAAGGTGCGCTAGGTATGTTAACCCCGTGCCTTACTTTGTCCTCTAATACTTGGAGGGTAGTTTCAAATGTTACCGTCCTATTTTGTAACCTTAGCATCGTGTCCGTACAGGCTCCATATTTAGTTTTACAATTTTCAACTTCATTTGAGAGTTGTCTTAATTCTTCGTTGTTCGTAATCTTGATGTCTATTATTTTATTTTCTAAAGATTCTACCTTTCCTTCTACCCTTTCAAATCGTACTTTCGTCTTATCTGCTCTTTCATTTATCTCGTTTTTTAGAAACTTGTATCCATTTTCACATTTTCCTGCATTATTATTTATTTCGTTCGTTAGGAGTGATACGGATTGTTTTAATTTCATTTCTAGATTTGCATTTAACTGTAACGTCTCCGATCTAAGATCTTGGAATCCCTTGTCAATCTTTTGATTGATTCTATTCAGATTTTCATTGTTTGCTTTAATTTCTTCTTTCAAATTTTCATTGTTTGCTTTGATTTCTTCTTTCAAATTTTCATTGTTTTGGTCCATTTTCTGCAATAGAGCTTGAAGCAAGTTTTCCATTTTCTCTCCCGATGATCTTTCGGTTGTTCTCTTGAGAGATGTACTTCCAACGATCGGTTCTTCCACCTGATCACCTTCCAACTCTTGTTTCTCTTATTCTGAGCTAGAGGTTGAACGGTTGCTGCGAGAATTATCTCTGTATCTGGTAAACTGTGGTCTTGTTTCCTTATTTTCAACCATTTCAGGTTTTTCGCCTTTATTTTTGTTGTTTTCATCAGCCATCTTTATTTTTGTTTTTATTCTATCTCTTATCCACCCTGTCCCAATAGGAGAATATTGTGTGCTTATGGCGTTATAAGGAAAGTAAATTCACACAGCCTTTTATCGTTAAGTGCCAAATTTGATCTTGGCCAACGATAAGCCTAGGACGTTGGACGCCAAATTAGATCTTGGCCAACGATAAGCCTAGCAGGTTTGGCGCCAAATAAATGCTGTGACTTCTTCTATCTTGGTCAATGACCAAAAATTGAATTAATAAATTAATGTACTTTAGTGATCTCAGGGTCTAAGTGTGAATTTATTATATTTTTATATCGGATGATGTGTCACAGTCTTATACTTATAGTGAGTTCTAGCTGTGATTGTGATGTTTACTTTCCTTAGATCTCCCTGGGATGGGTATAAATAAGTAGATATAGAATGTCAGCACAACTTATTTTATTTTATATATATATATTTTTACAAAAACATTGTTGAATATCATTACTATGCAATACAATACATTATTCATTTTATTATTATTGTATCTAGTCCGTTTCATCTGCGGTACAAGCACCTTGCAATCCTTGATTCTTTACGAAATTGTTAATAATAAATAAAAATAAAATTCACTGCTCTAATCCTTCATGTATGCTCATATTACTAAATTGCCGTTATTCAACTGAAGCGTTATACCTCGTTGAGTCGCCCTGAACCAAGATTTGCACGTCGATCCAGAGCTTACTCAAAGAAGAATTTATTTTAAATTATTTAAACAATATTCTAAATTGCGTTGCCCGATAATTTATGAAACATTCATGAAGGTTCTTTTATTTATTTAGTTTAGAATTGCAAGATGGAGTTTATTTTATAGTGCTTGTACTCACTTTTCTTGGTTATATAACGTCTCGAACTCCTCCTGGTAGTCCAATCCCTCCATTTTTATTTAAATTTATTGTAGTTGCTTTTGTACGGTTCAACACTGGTATTTCGCGCCTTTATATGTATCTGGCGCGCGGTTATCGTTGCCGCCTTTTATGACTACGACGTTTGAATCTTAAGGCGTTTATGCCTTTAGATCCTTTATTTCTTCGGCGCACTATTTTCTTTTAAGTTTTGAAGAGAATCAGGACTTCTTATCGACTGCCTTATTTTCGTCTGTGCGTCGTCTTTTATAGGGATAAACATTTGCCAAACGGCTTTATTTTTGTTTTAAATCGTTCCTTTCGTTTGAATCTTCGTCTGTCACGCCCTCCGTGTTAATTTCGATAACTATCGAAATTACGCAATCACGTGACCTTGTTTCCACCATGTTTGTTGTTGTTGTCATTTACATATTTTATATTTTTATTCCATGAACATTTTGAATGATTTTATTTGTTGGTAGGTATTCTTTTTATTGTATTTTATTATATTTACTAATGCTTTACTTATTTATTTTTAGCCTAAATGTCTTGAAGCATTTGTACGTGGATAAATTATGTACTATCGTATATTTAGATGTACATTCAACAATGTCCTTTTATTTTGTGAATATCAGTGAATTTGCATAGCCAGCATAATGTTTTATTTTCAATGGTGAACTAGGTCACAATATTTACATTCTGGATGCGTTGATGTATATCGAAAACAGATAAATCATATACCTTTGTGTGCATTTTGGTGTCCCTACGGACGAAAATATAATTGCTCTTGTGACCGTGAAATAAATGGTATATATATATTTATTTATGTATATAGACCTTTGCTTAATATTGTATTTTTGGTTTTTAGCTTGGTCTTTCTTGGAATATTCGTGTAGAGAAGCAAATAAACAAATCGTGCCCCTTACGTACACTCAATACTATTTTGTACAGAAAATATAAGTGAAACGTGTATAGTGATACGTAACATTTATTCTTGACAGTGTTGGTGGTTATAATATTGATATTCTTTGTGATAATTCCTATTTTTGAACTATTATCGCTGCTAAAAGAATGTATTACCGGGTTGACCTACTTTTCTATTGACTGCTAGTAATACTGCTTTAAATTATTATATATCCTTTTTTATTAAACGGAGGTCAGTATTTGAGTATTGTTTTATAGATATTTAACATGATTTTGTGCTCTAATTTATTTTAACATTGTTTTATATTTTTCATTTTATTTCTCATTGTGAATGCTGTTATTTTTACGGGTATGCAACCCATATTGCATTGTTGTGTATACTACTGCCTAGTTATGAATTTTTGAGCAAACACTAAATATAATTAAAACTACATACACTTACATTAATTAGTGAATTTATTCTGTATTTTATTTGTTAAAATATTTATTATAATTTATATCTAACATGTGAATTTATATTTACTTAAAATAAACATAGTGATATTTTATTTCTGTTGGTTCTTTATTTGTTTGGTTTCTTTATTTTATTTATTCATTTATTTACAAGAAAATACCACAGCAATATGTGGTTTCAGAGGAAGGAACACTCACGCCAATGAATGCAACAGCTAACCCGACTGCTATTGTCGATATTACTACACCGACAGCAAACTCTTCCGGGAGTTTTAAAAGAAACTTATCTGCTAGTACACCAAGTGGAACCTTTTAACGGCCTAAAACAATTTGCAGCTATTTTGATTTTTTAAAGGAAGAAAAAAATTAATGAAGCTTTGTCTAGGTTTATATTTGGCTGCAATCTACCATTTAATATTGTTGAACCTCCCTTATTCAAAGATTTTATTAAATCCATTCGACCGGCTTATTTAGATAAGATTCCCAGTCGAAAGAAGCTAAGCACAACATTTTTAAATAAATGTTATGATGATTGCATAATTAAAACGAAAAGACATGTAAAAGAAGAAGCAGTTATTTTATGTGACGGTTGGAAAAATGCTGCAAGCAATTCTAAGATAGTGGTGACAATGCTTCATAGTACAGATGGTGCAAATGCTTTTCTTGAGGCCTGGGATTTGACTATGGAGTCTGAAACTGGTGATAAACTTGCTGAAATAATTACAAAATCTGCTGATATTGCCAAACAAAAATATGATGTGGATGTGTATGATATCGTTTCTGATAATGCTAGCGCTATGACTAAAATGGGGGCTCTTCTGAAGCACTCAATGTGGTATAGTAAATGCAGTAGCCACACGGGCAACTTGCTCGCAAAAGATATATTGGATAAAAAGTTGGTCGAAAATGTGAAACTGGTACTAAAAGAATTTAAACAACCAGATTTTGAGAAAATAATAGTTATGAAAGGAGGCCATCGAATCAAACTTCCAGCCGAAGCAAGATGGTGCTCTTACCGGGATTCCTTCAAGAACCTCTTGGAAAATGTCGATCACATGAAATAAATTATTGCGTCTACGAAAAAGAAAATTAAATCCAAAGTTACCGAATTAGTTTTTAGTGAGGATTTTGTCAATGAGGTTCGACAAAATTTAGAAACACACAATCCAGTTTGTGAATTAATCAATATGTGTCAAAATTCAGATACTTCTATTGCAGATTCGACAAATCTCTGGCTAGACTTAAAATTGCCAGAAAAATTTCATGAGCAATTGAAAACTCGACAGGAAATGGCTCTAAATGTATATGCATTATCAGCATTTTATTTTCACCCAGCATATAATATCAGTAAGCTTTCTGCAAAACATAAAAATAAAATATATTCATTCCTATTACAACAACTTGACAGCCAGGGACTAGAAGAATGGGATAAATTTAATACAAAAACAGGTATGTAATTTGTTTATTCATATATCATATTTATTAATGTAATGTTTTTTAAATTTAAGGTATATTTCAAATTCTACACGAAAAATATGTCAAAAAACCTTTAGTTTTTTGGAGACTGGCAAAAATGGAGTGCCCCAACTTAGCTGCTTTAGCAGTTAAACTGCTTAAAATACCGGCATCATCCGCACAGATTGAACGACTTTTTTCAAATTGGGGAGACATTCACACGCTATTAAGAAACAGGTTGACATTTGAAAACTCCAAAAAGCTAATTCATATTTATTTTACTTTAAAGGCCGAAACGGCTGAAAATAGTGAATATAATTTCACTGAAGATGACGAAGAAGAAGAGATGCTGTAAGATAAAATATATAACTTTATAATTTATCTATATTATCGAAAAATGTGTAAGATTCATTGAAATAAAAAAGTGTAAAATTAATTTTGCTATTGTTTACATTGTCTACATGGGCAGATGTGAAAAAATTTGTCTACGTCGACATCATTGTCGACACGTCGACAATTACATTGTCTACGGCGTGTAGTCTACGCCGCCCATCACTGCTCGCAGCATGCTCGTAATTTTGGTGTAAGTCTGAAGAACATCAAATGTATAGTCTTGGAGAAGAACGTGTTTACAGTATTTCAATTATTCAACCATAAAAAGTGTTAGGATCAAAATTTAGAAATAAGAGGGCAACATCCTCTGTGTGTGCTTGTCTCTCTTTGTGTGATATCTAGTCAACTACTATGTTTAGACAAATTTCTAAAGTATACAAAAATACTAAAAAGTGAATTTTAGAAAGATTATATAAAAAGGGTTTATCGAAATTTCGACTGGAAGTAGTGCATCTTTTCTTAGCGAAAAACAGTTTTTTGCAAATATCTCGCAAATTATGCATACTATACAGATTTATTTGAAATACAAAAGTATTTAGAGTCAGAATTTGAACATTTTTTTTTTAATAATAATTTTAAAATTTGGGCGGAATGTACATTCTTACTCTTATGGAATAGCAGTTACTGCAAATATCTCGCAAGTTATGTATATTATAGAGATTTATTATAAGCGCAAAAGTATTTAAAGGTAGATTTGAAATAATTTTTTTGTAAAAGATATTCAGATCGGAAGTATTACTTCCTACTCTTACTCTATCTTGCAAATTTTTTATTCCATACAGATTTATTAAGAACACAAAAGTATATAGGTAGAGCTGCATTTAAAATCATTTTTGTATAAAAAACATTACAAAATTCTAGACGGATGTAATTTCGACCAGAATCAATGCGAGTATAAAAAATAGGGTGTGGCCACCACACGACTTTCTTATACGTATGAGCGTTTCAAACTATACAATTTTAAGAATTTTTTTATACAAAACTTATTCAAAATCCTTTTCTAAGTACTTTCATTCTCTTAATAAATCGCTATAGAATGCATACTTTGCAAGATATTATCAAAAAAGTGCTACTCGCTAAGAGTAAAAGTGCTACTTCCGGTACGAATTTTGAAATTTCATAATATTGCAAATCCAGTTCTAAATACTTTTGTACTCTTGATAAATATATATAGAATGCATAACTTACGACATATTTGCAAAAAATCACTATTCGATAAGAGTAAAAGTGGTACTTCCGGTCTGAATTTTGAAATTTTCTTTATACAAAAGATATTGAAAATTATGTTTTAAATACTTTTATACTCGTAACGTACTTCTCTAAAAAGCATGACTTGCGAGATATTCGCAAAAAACTTATTTTCGGTGAGAGTGAAAGACCTACTTCCGGTTGGAATTTCGGAAAACTTTTTTAAGACAATTTGTCTCAAACCTAATTTTAAGTACATATGAATTCTTTATAAATTTGTTTAAACTTAGTAGTGGACGAATAATTGGCAAAATTCGATTTTTTCACTGAAGTAAACTACTACTTCCGGTCTGCCGATTTTACTGAAAATGTAATCGGATCTCAAGAGGGAGATTATGCTCGTAAATATAAAATTTGGAATTGATACCTATAGCGGTTTGACGGCTATCGTGGTCACACACACACACATAGACACACACACACAGAGAGACATTTTTTAAAAACCACTTTTTTGGTATCAGGGGACATCAAAACGTGGACATCTGCAAAAATCTCGAGGTGGAAAATTTTCATCATCACAATACTTCCTTATACTAAGTATAAGAAAGTAAAAAGGGGCATGTAAATTCGATTGGAGGATTAAAGAGTAGATTTTATCTGATATGTATTTTCGGCCGTAATTAAGTTCGATCGATAATTGATATTCTTTGAATTTGTGGTAAATTTTAATTTTAGAAAGTGAAACACAGATTTCATAGATTTTATATTTGTTTATTAAACATTTGTTTATTAAAGTAAGTAAACTAATATATAATTTTAAAAAGCTTGATGCAATACAGCTTTGATAAACTGCAGTCTAGAAATCTTTCCAGATCGAAACATATTTACCATATCCCCAATAAACTTTAATTTGTTTTTTACTTGTTTGTCTTTGATTTTTGCTGGAATATTTAAACTTCTAATTTTTAGATATGTATTAATTTGAAATTCTTTCAATTTTTCGATGAAAATAAATACTGAGGGATGACTAGCATAAAAAGAAGAGTTGAATTTCGCGTGAAATCATTCGCAAGCATTTGTGGTGCGATTTATTGTTGGTATTTCGTGTGCCCATATATTTGGTGGAAAAAAAGAATATGGTGCTATATAATATTCTAATAAGTAATCAGCATATTTATCTAATATCACGTTATTAGGTTTGTATGTCATCAAATCGAAAATAAAACAGTCTTCAATTTCAGAAGGTTTTAAATACGTTAAACCGAAAGTATGGGTAAGCCATTTACATTCTTCAGAATTTTTGTGTTTGTAGATTGAAATTAATCCCAAAGACTGAATTTTTTTGTACCACGCCTGATGCAAGTGAAATCTACAACCATTTACTTTGACATTTGGGAAAACATTTCGCAATGCTTTATGTATCGCCCTTTCAAAATCTATGAATACCTCTTCGGGTTCAAAAACGTTATTAAACTCTTCTAAAATCTTAGACTGAAGTATCAAAAAAAGTTTACTGTACGTTTCAGTAGTCTTATTTGGCAATAAGCAGTATAAAAGAGGTACATAGTGCCCGTTTTTTAAACCATGAATGGTAAATAATTGGCAAAAATACTTTGTACAAAAAGAAAATGTACCATCCATATATAAAAGATTCATCTGAGATAATGTAGTAATATTGGTTTGACAAGAAAAAACAATTATATTATCATTTAAACAGTTACCAAAAACAAAATTTTCACCTGTTGTCGTTTTAGGAGTATATTTCAACCACATTATGGACTTCTTCAATATTTTTAGGCAGCGGACCTGGCAGTAATTTGCGACGACTATTATAAACATTTCTTCTTGTGAGAGTGATGTCCGTGGTATTTAATTCTCGCGGCAAATTTTCCGAAAGTACACTTTTTATAATTTTCGAAAGCTTTTCTGATATATCGTCCTGTACTTTTCGCTTACATGAATTTGAAATAATTTTGCCTTGTAAATTTTTTTCGTTTGAAGTGTGATTATGTGTTAACTCACTTCTGGTTACAGTAAAATCGGCACCCACAGTATATACTTTAGCTGAACACTTTGAATTTCTTTTAATACACCTCCAACGCACTTCAGCACTTTTCAAAACTTCTTGTTTTGAAAAGGAAACATTTTCTAAAATAAGTAAATCGCACCCTCGTGAACTTTTTATTATAGAAGCAGACATTTTAGAAAATAACCCTTTATCTTTTTCTGATAGCAAACAAACTAATGCTAGAAGTTTGGAAACATGAACCGGTAAATATATCTTTCCTATCGTAAATCTGCAATTAATAATCAATTAGCGCCGGATTGGTCGAAAATGTATGGCTCATTGACGGACCCCTTTCCTTAGGCAGGTAAACGAGTGGATTTTCGGTCGAAATTACACCCGCCGAAAATTCTGGCCTGAAGTAACACATCTATCCTTATGTGTTTTTGCAAATATTTCTAAAATTGTAAATATTTAATGTAATTCGGAATAGCAAAATTATTTTTTTTTAGTTTTTTACACTACATTTAATAAACTGAAAAACAGTTTCACCATGTTAATTAACACCATTTATGTGAAGATATATTATCTTAGAATAGAGCCCGCGAAACGTGTTATTCTTTGTAATTTTCATAATCTTCTATTGCCGTCTTTATTGTACCGCAGAGATTCGATCTTGGGCCTCTTCTATTCTTTTTGTTCATTAATGATCTTGCGCGGCAAATAGACTGTGAAAAGAAACCCTTAAATTTTTAGTAACGGCCCCACGTTGGGTGCCATATTGTAAAGAAACTTGTAAAGGCCCCATCTTGTTGAGCCATATTGAAAAGGAACCCCATACATATTAATAAAAACTCCACGTTGGTAAAGCCAAATTATAAAGGAACCCATATATAGCTCTAATACTTTAATATTTTTTAAATAAAATAAAATATGAATCTTTTTACCTGGCTAGCTCACATTCCCAGGACGATCCAAATTAAGAGACATCAACAAAAATAATCTTCGGCCATTAACTGGCACAATTAAATAAAACAGAGTTACTTTAATTTAAATAACATTTGCATTAGAAATCAAGATTCTTGCACATATTAATACAAGTACAAGAAACATACACAAAATTAGAACAAACACTAATAAAATAATTTCAGGGTGCGATTTATTTAACTGTTATCACTTCTACGAAGTAATATACGTCATACATTGTTTACTTTTCACCGCCTTCCAGTGTTTATATCAATACTAGCAACGTAGGGCTTAATAGAAAAACAAACTTTGCTGAAATTGATTTATATCCACAATGCATATAATAATTTTTTAAAACAACATTGGCTAACAATTTACAAATACCGATACATTATTGTATCTAAGATAACTATTAAATATGTTTTCCATCTTAGATTATTATATTAACTTTTACGTCTCAATATTAAGACAAATTTTAACGTACTAGTGTATTTAACACTCGCGCAATAAAAACTTCTAAATACCTTTTATATATTGTCTTTTTTCTTCAACTGAAGAGAAGATCTTCCGGTTGTCAGTGTGCTTAGTGGTAGTCCACCTTCGACGGCAGAGATACCTGTAGCTCCTTAAATTGCTATTTGCACAATAATAACTCTTTATAGGAAGATATGTTGAACTTTACACATTTAACACTTTGTTGGCGATCGACCCTTATGTAAACAAAGAACCTATTGTATTACTTTTGAGATTCGAACATCGACAATTTAATACATTATCGACCGTTATGTGTGGGTCGACTTACTTATTAATTATAGAACCTGACATTACTTTTAACGGTCTACTTAAACCGGGCTAATCCGCCGGTGACCGATGTCTTCGACGGTCCTCAGTCAAATTCTATTTCCATCGGGCTTCGTTACTTACCCTCTGCACATTTCCGAAGTTATTGTTCCCATACATTCCATCACGCACGCAGATTAGCCCGTATGACCGGTGATAACACATCTTCGTCGATAACATAAACAGTTGGTGCCACAATATAATCAATACAAATATTTGTTTATCTAACTAGTGCTTAAATCAAACATTCAGAATGAACAGTTCGAAGAAATGTATTTCTAATACATGTGCTTTGAGAACGATTAATATGGATATTTAAAATTATAAAAATGTGAAATTAGACTGTACTGCTACAACTGCAATATATTAATTTTCGCTGACGACATTAAGTTATTTACATGCTGCTCATAGTGGGTGTGCTACTAATGGGTTGGATCTTAACGTTTATTTTTTGATGGTATGCTTGACTTAGGTGTTTATTTTGATGCTTCCTTGATCTTTAATAATCATGTTCAGGATATTGTGGCTGCTGTCAGTGGCATGTTGAGTTTTGTTTTCCGCAATGCCAAACCTTTTATTAGTCTGTCAACATTCAAGTTGTTATATTTCACTAGGGTACTCTTCAAAATGATATATTCTGCACTTGTGTGGAATCCATATTAGCAAACCCATAAGCTTTCATTAGAAAATATTCAAAGACATCTTTTAATATAAAGATTTAATTACAAATTACTTTTCCAATTACAATTAGTTTTTCGATTACAAATTTCTTTTCCAATTACAAATTACCTACTCGCAACGGTTTTGATTGTATCTCTACGATATCCGCCTTGCTCTTACCATTTTCCGCTTTTAACATCACCTGCGATACAAGGTGTTAAACTTAAAATAAAAAATATTGAAATTTGCATAGCAACTAAGTCATCATTATACATTTATTTCTCAAAATTGGGGAAGGTAAGGTATGTTTCTTTAGACAACTTAGTTGAGCTTATGGTCTTCTACATATTCGGTATTCATAGTGTTAAACTAAAAACTAAAGAATGTCAACTCCTTCTGTCTTAAAACTCGGTTTGAGTAATCTTTATTAATCAAATCTTATTTAATTAATCAGTTGTACAATGCAGCTTGTTTGTTTTGTTGCGTGCCAATATTGTTATATCACAAAACCGTGACAGATACAAAAAGAGTAAATGGAAAAAAGATAATTATTTTGGGACACTTTTGTCTTTTGCATATAAAAATGTTATTTCAAAAAATATACAAAAATGAAGAAATAAAATAAAATTTTTAAAACTTATACTATTAAGAATTTTCGATACGATGGTTGTTTTAAATGGTTACAAATCCTGATGAAGCACTAGAAACAAATTAAATTATACACCACACTTAAGGTTTTTAGGACGTTTTTTGCTCATAACTAAATCATGAATGTCAACACTGTCAAACATTCTTAATTACAGTAGTTTTGAGGTTCCTTACTGAATTGTTTTCATTTTTCACAAAATAAATTAATGATAGGTATACGCGACGTAAAACTGGAGAAGGGCAAGAATTCCTGTAGACGTTTTTTTCTCAGTGTAATATTCCCAAAATAGTTATCTTTTTCCCAATTTAATCGTCTTCAGAGGACGGATTAGGATATAGCAATGTTTGCTTGTGATAAAACCAATAGCTTGAAGAGTTGTAAAGGCAAATTACCCATTTCCCAAAAACTAAATTAAAGATGATGATGAAGTGGATACATTTCACAATTCTTGAGATAAAGCTCCTGATTATGTACCTGCTATATCTCAGAAACGTAAAGAGAAAAAATAAGTCTTTTATTCCCATTTTCTATAGCTTATATTGCATCAACACCAAGCCGAGAAAAAGATATGATAACCGCTAGTGTTAGTGGAAAAGAAAAATTATTAGAAAGAAAATATTTTAAAATTACATCTATTGATAATTATAGTGTTGAAGGACAATGTCAGGTTTGTTTTTTTGTTCGTAAAATTATAAAAGGTTCACGAACTGCCACATTACTTTTTTTTACAGCACTTACACAATTCTATTACTCTTATAATGAATATTTACAAAAAATCCAAATATGTTGGTATGTTAAAACTTGTAAAACATTCGATTACCGAATTCTTAGTTTTATTATAACTACAATCGACCAGGGCTCAATTATAAAAAAATTTAATTTTTTATAACTGAGCCCTTAAAGTTTGAACTCTAAAAATTTATTGGATCAACACTCACAGTTATATTTGGAAAAACAGGTATAAAATGTGTTACAATTTAAAAAACATTGGGTTCATTACTTTTATTTTTCTAAAGTATTGTAGTTAAATTAGTATAATTTTTGTCTTTGTCAAATAAAGTAAGAGTAAGTAGGCTATCTATGAATCACTATCAGCTCAACTTTATTGGACTACGTATTATCTTAATTTCTTGTAATTTTTTTCTTAATAATTATTAATATTTAAGTTGTAATTCAAGCTTAATTAATTAGGCTTTGTTGGAGTTTTTTTTCAGGTCTTTATTGTCCTTCTTTGCCCCTTTTTTTTTTCCTTCGGTGCGACTGAATTGACAACTTCGTGGCCTATTAGATGTCATTCTGGTTTTGATTATAGTCTTGTAACAAGCTAATAGTGTGATTGAACCGTTGAATCTTCATTCAATTAGTTGGACTGATTAAAATCCATAAACATCGTTGATTTGCCCAGTATTTTTGAAAGAGATTCTGTATCAAGAAAAATTTGCCATTGATTTTGGATTTATTGGTATTTTCCATTTATGGGCCTATGTCGGAATAAGTTTGGCTAAATCCACATGGTGTTAGGTTTTGGTATATGAGACAGTATATACGATCATTCAAATGCCTTTTAGAACGTTTTCTTTTGAGTCAGATATTTATTTAAATTTGTTAATATCTCATTTTCTTTCCCCGCGTCACGTGGGGTGAGATTTTCCTTATGCGAAGAATTAATTAGCCTTTCTATTTAGGGAAATAGTAGAGGTTTAATACCTTGGAGGAAATAGTAGAGGTGTAATACCTTGGAATAAATACACAGAGACTTATTACCTTGGAGCAAACAAACAGGGTAATAACTGGAATAGTAATTTTGGAGATGTTTAAAAAAAAATCCTTCAAAAAGAGGACAAATTGCAGTCTAATATCTTTATTTTACTGAGTTACCAGGATTATTCCTTGTGACCAGCTGTGTTTTCCTTTGTTTACAGTGGAGCTGTAGAACTCAATCAGTGGAAGTCCCAAATAAGTAAACCCTTATGATTTTAATTTTGAAATTAGCGTATTATTAATTGGAATATGCAGGTTAAAATCTGTCATTGTAATATGGTCCTTCAGACCGTAGAATTTTGAATAGTTTTTTGTATACCTATATTTACTTACGTAGAAGCCCATTATACAGAATAAATATTAGTAACTTTGACATATATTTTGTAAATTTTTGTAAAAGAGATAAGCATGTTTGGCTTATCGTAATTTTGATTGATCTGGGATAATTTTATTGTTTAAGTTTGGTCGCTTTGACCTATTATGTACTTTTGATGTAACGAAAGATTTGCATATGCTCGAACTTTCAGTTAAATTTTTCATATTGTTGCAATGCGTATTTTAAATTTAAAAGTTTTTCAGTTGTCATAACTTTCAAATTTTGTTGAATTGTTGTTATTACTCTGGACTTAATTTTCCTTTGACGTTCAAATTTTGAATATTTTTGTGTCCTACAGGGTGATTCGATAGATGCACCTTTGTTGTTTTTTTTTAAATCCTTAAGGATTGTCGGTACTTAATATACAGGATGATCTATCGCTTCTACCTGTACCTATGCGATTCGTAGGGCTTTTCCTATATATATTTTTTTTTAAATTTAACTTTTCTGACTTACTCATCTTGAATCTTTTTTTATACATTCTTTGAAACATCTTAATGTTCTATAATTCATGGTGTCTCTTCAATTTTGTTGAATTAAATTTAGTATTTGTTGTTTGACATTTGGTTTTTGTTGAGTTTGCTCTAACCTATATCCACCTGATTTTCTCATCTACGATTCCGCGTTCGTTGACTTCGATAAGCTAAAATTTCGGGGTGGCGCCATTATTATTTGCTTCGCGACGCCGACGTTTCAAACCATACCATATTCGACTGAGGAAGTGGCAGCCTAAATGACAAGAATAGCAGGTAGGTGGGCATAGAGGTTGCAACTCGTCCGGAAATTTTGTTTGTAATTATTCTGAATTTTTAATTTAAATTTACCCAGCGCCATATCATTATTGCCACGGGCCTTATAATGTTTTATACGTATTTATTGTGTGATAAAACGACGACACCGAGAGTTTGTATGAGTTAGTACGAGAAAGCTATATACAAACTGTTCTATTGGTCGAGTGTAGTAAGGCTGACTGACTCGCGTTTAGGATAGCAGCTGCAGCTGTACTTGCGCATTTCATTTGAATTTTGTTAACGGTCGGGTCGATGTCTAGTCGCCTGCAAGCACATTTTAAATCGCGTTTCGTCCATCTAATTTAGAACAATTACGCGCCAAAATTATTGAATTTTCGAATCATGTGACCCCGGAAATGTTAACAAATGTCCGTCGAAATTTTTATAATCATCTGGGTTACTGCTCAGCTCAAGAGGGAGCCTTAGGCATTTAATAAATAATTAAATACTAGTAGAAATTCATTTTTCTTTAATAATTTCATTCTTAACTTCCAATTAAATTCATTCTTTCTGCGTTTATGGTTTATCTTACTGAAACATTTTGTTTAGTTTCATACAAATTTATTGTCTTCTTTCAGAATTTTAGTTTGTTTCCTTTTCTATTTGACAATCTACGGAATTATTTACTTTTTATTTTAATAAGAGTTTTGCTATTGTTACGTTTTCGTTTTTTATATCAGCTATATTTCTTATCTTTGATATTTTAAGAAAAAGATTATTATTTTTAAGTTTTTAGAATTGCTTTTATTTACTCATACAATTTGGGAAGCTGTGATGAAATCCGTTACTAAAATTGTTTACTGCGATTATTTGATGTTTCAACAAGTTTCTACTTATAAATTATGAAGGTAGTGATTTTTTATTGATTAATATTATTTCCATCTTCTCTAAAGCAGTACAGTAAATGACTTTATTCTTGGTTAAAGAATTTGTTATTAACAGTAACAGTAGCAATTTTCACGGACTAACGCACTAACGATTTCTGCGGTGTCGACTTTAACGTAGCTCTAATGTTAGTAACAGAGGCTACCCTCTTATTCTCCCACTTATAGTCGACCACCTTGTCTAGTATATTCATCCGCAGGTAGACCGCGTGCACACTGTATATAGGTACAACAAGAAACTAAAAACATGAAAAACAGTTTCTTATCAGATTTTATAAATAAATGCAGTCGCAATTTTAATTAGAAAAACTTATTGTCAATTACATATTATGTCTAATTGAAATTATGATATAAATTCCTTTCTTATTTTTTTCATTTTGCGATTGAAATCAATTACTATTTAACTGTTTTGCCCAGCTCTGATGTGTAGTATATATAACTGCAGTACCTAGTCGAATAAGTAAGGCTGCAGACCATAGCAAAGTTTATGTAAAAGGTTTATACCCATTTATTGTGCTAATAGTAGGTATTGGTAATAGAATTACGCTAGAGAAACGCCCATTCTACACTACAAACCCATACTTTTATTTGTTTATTAGATTTCGTATGATTGCACAAAAGGAAAATGTTTTTCTAATCACCTGAAACAATAAAAATTATTACACAACAATACACTAGGAATTTCAGATTTTCTTACGGATCCCAGTGCGTCAACGTTTATATCCATTAGACCACCGCCAGAAAAATAATGAACTCGTTGAGATTTCATCATTATTAGTAACATAATTTTTTGAAGTGCGACGTCGCTCTTATACCATTCTGATAAGTAAATCGCGTTGGACACCTCTGAGAACTATATATTTAGTTTAAAATAGCTAGCTGATTATATTATTTATAGCTTACTTCAAATGCAACTTGATCAGCGGGAAGAGCATAATAAGCAAATTGCAGAAGAAAAAATAATGCCAACACGAATTTAAGAGTGTAGTTGCTCATGTCTGTATGACTGAAACAATTAAATATCGTAGTTTGTTTTATTCAAGTTTATTATCTAAAGATTTTGTCTACTTTGGACTCTAAAACTGACTAGCTGCTTACGGCGCATTAAAACTCACAATATCTATCCAGCAAAGTAAGAAAAAAAAGAAAATCAGTTTGTTTTGATATACATCACAAGAAAGGAGATTTCTTTCGATATCTTAACAAATATCAACATTTCTAATCTGTTCTATGTTCAGTCATATATATTTATTTACTGGGATAAGATCTAATCTGACATACCTATCAGTAACGTTTCCTGAACTATCTACAAAATCTTCCTTCCTTCTCTTGTGTTGCTAAGCAATTCTTACACATTATTGTGTATTTATTTTTTATGAAAACCGCATTTGCTTATAGAAAAAACAAACACCTATATAAACACTTTAGTTGAATCATACCTAATAGATCAGTTTACCACAAATTATATTTTCTCGTCAGGTAGGTCTTGAGTAGGTTGGTAAGATTTACTGATCCCAGTTTTGAACAAACAGCCTTGCAGTAGTATAACGAGGCCGAATCAGATGTTTCTACTGTTGAACATTTTTTGAACGTTTGTGATGTTGACCCAATTTCCCAATTTCACAAGTATAGAAAGGCATACAATTCTCCCTGAAGATGAAATTCAAGATTGTTAGTATGATAGAGTGTTGTTGAAGAACAACGATTGCTGAGCAACATAGATAATCAAGACGGCATAGCCATGATGGCATCCAATGGTTTCCAATGGAAATTTACTGTCCCAGCTCAGACAAAAGCTACATGTCACAACATTATGCGCTTTATACTTATCCAAAGCAGCGAAATCAAATTATTTTCATAAATGATTCATCGAATATTCAAAACTCAAGAAATTTTACAAGAAATTGTGCTTTGTACAAACAGAGAAGCAAAGAACCAACGCTCTGTCAAAGACAGAATATTGAAATATAACGAGAATGGTGCTATAACATCTTTCACAACTAGAATTTTAGGATACAAAGAATAGAATATGAAACGCCCATTTCTAAAGTACTTATTCGCAAGAAGGTTTCAATTCACCTTTTGACGTTTATTACAAATTAATTACTTAATCTTGGTGTTTGACGCATCCTTCGAAAAATTGAAAGTGGAGCAAAAATATGCAATAAAGACTCCAACTGAAACTTTTAAAATAATTAAAACTGCATACTCAAATGAAACTTTATCACGATGTAGAGTGTTTGAGTGGCATAAGAAATTCAAAGACGGTTGTGAATCAGTGGAAGATGAACATCGACGCGGGCGACCATCAAGTGCACGGATTGATTCAAAAATTGCAGAAATTTATAACTTGAACCAAAATGATCATCGGATTGGCATCTATCAAATTTTTGCTCATTTCCACTCAAAAAATGATAATTTAGGGTATGGGAAGATCCCGGCAAGATCAATTCCAAAAGTGATGACCGATGAACAAAAAGCCAATCGAGTGACAATTTGTCAGCAGTGGAAGAGGCAACTGCAACATAATTCACAGTTTTCAAACAATGTGGTTACATCTGACGAAAGTTGATTTTATCATTACGACCCTGAATTAAATTCTCAAAGTATGCTATGGAAGCACAAAGGCAGTTCAAGACCGCAGAAAGCGAAAAATGTGAAAAGCGTCTGTAAAATGATGCAGCTAATTTTTTGATAAATGGGGCGTTGTTTATGATCAAATTTTACGTAGAGAACATAGAGTAACTGGAGAGCACTACTCTAATGTAATTGGAGGATCCCTAAAAGCAAAATTCAAGAAAAAATGGCCGCTTTACTATGACATCGGTTGAATCCCTAATCACGACAATGCTCCGCCCCACAGATCAGCAATTTGTCAACAAATACTTGAGGAATTGGCGGTGGAAATTATGGTTCACCATCCCTACTTACCTGACCTTGCTTCATGTGACTCCCATTTGTTTCCTGAAGTCAAAAAAGGATTGGAAGGTCGAAAACTTGTGTCAAATTTAGAGGTCAACTATACTAAGTAGATTCTCAAAAAATGGTTTCTCAGATATTTAAGACAAGTTGACAAAACGAAGGGACAAGTGTAGTGCACAGAATGGATAGTACTTTGAAGGAAAGTTTTCTAAAGAAATGTTTAATTTTTCTACTACAGCACCAGTCTCTTTATTTGCTTATGTCCCCTAGTAGTAATAAATACGCTTTTCGAACTGCTGATGCCAGCTGGCGTTGAGAAGCAGTGCGATACTCCAGTGCGAAAACTTTTCTTGGATGAAAGTTCCAGTCCTATGTATATAGCAACAATGACAATTTAGGGAAGTTTATTAGACAAGATTGCAAAGCGTTTAACGGTAGACAAGTTTGCATCAATAAGATATATCTGGAAACTTTATCTGACACAATTGAAAGAGGCTGTAATTTCAAAGGCAAACTTGACATTTGGTTGTTTATTCAGTACATGCGAAAGTGTAGTTGATGGAATAATTTACATTAGCAAATAACTTTAGGAAAACTATAGTCTGTACGTACATTTATAAAAGGCGTTCTAAATACATCGCACTATTTAACCTGTAATATTTTCTTTTTACAAGCGAAGAGTTATTTAAGGATTTACTAAAAAAAAAGGTATTATTTCCGTGGGAATCATACGGAAAAACAAAAGAGAGATACCTCCAAAGCATAAGGCCACCAAGGACAGGCCAGTGTATTCGAGATTGTTTGAATTTCATAGAAATCTGACAATTGTGAGCTATGTCACAAAAAAAACGAATAAGTACAATGAGCCACGACGCTACAATAAATGTAGGTACTGCGAAAAACAAGCCCGCAAAAATTGAATTTTATAATAAGACAAAAGAAGGAGCCGATTACATAGACCAACTGCTTGGAAACCATACAAGCAAACGGCAAGCAAGACAACGGCCCCAGCCAGTATTTTGTAACAGATTAAATGCCTTCTTATTATATATTCAAGAACATCTTGACGTTGAAAAGAATAAAAGCCATCGACGAAGACTTTTTTTGAAAAAGCTTCGTTAGGCCCCAGTCAGAAATTACATGCTCCAACGATCAAAGAATCCATGCTTACGAAAAGAGAAATTGGAAGATATTATGATCCTTATTCAAGTCTTCTCAAGAACTGAAAACAATGAACCACCAGCAAAGAAAAGATATTTTTACGTCTGCCCCTCGAAATTAGGTAGAATAAGCAAGATGATTGTTGTGATTGTAAAATAAAATATATATCAGAAACATATCTTCCTGATATGTAATAACTACAGAGCGGGCGTCCCAGGTTTAAACTACGACAGAGCAAAGAAATAATATAAACAGCACCCAGTTACTGAATAGCACTTTTCATATCCTGAACTGCAACATCTGTTTACGTCCGAGAATGAGAGCAAAAAAGTCCATTTAACTCGTAAATTTCCTATCTTCATCGGCGTAGATAGGAGCGTCAGGGATTTTTAAAATTTACTATATTTCGTAAAATAAATAAAGTACGGAAAGTTTACTCGATTTGAACTATAAAATAAACAAATAATAACGTATTTTGTATTTTATAGATCACCACCCACTTGTTATCCAATTATATAAATAAAATTAAACACTTTTTAAAAATACAAAATTTCAATAGTGCGCCCGTGGGCGATGAGTCATCAACCTTTCGTGTCCGCTCTGTAGTAATAACTCTAAGCTGCTTTTAGTCGTTTTTGAGCGTTTTCTGTTACTTAGTATAAAAGAACCGCCTTATGATTAAGTGTAAAAATTTTAGCTTGTGTATCTTAGGGTTAATTATAAATTAAATAATATACTAAAATGACATCTTAACTTACCCATTTAGAACCTCGAAGAGTACGCTACAAGCAGTGATCAAAGTTACAAAGTAATGAAACAGTAACATCATTGAATAAATATCTTTCATTCGCAGGAATATTCTGTAAGAAAACAATATTTTGTGTGAAATATCAACCAGTAAAGAATACTTAATCAACTTTCATAAAATGTTATTAGTGGTGGTATGTTCGTGTGCATGAGATATCTCGTAAATTCGAAAATATCCTAATATGAGACAACCATCGATGAGTGCTTTTCAAAAATTGTTAACGATTGGAAGAAACTGGCAGTATCCCTAAGAAAAAGGAGCCGTGTTACTGCTGCCGTGGAAAACGTAGTTGCACAAAAGCTTCTTTTGTTATGCGTTCAAGAAAATCCTCATATAAGCGTGCGTAAACTTTCTAGAGTCCCTGATGTTAGCAAAAACTTTATTAAAAGAACCTTAAATGACATTTATTAATTTGTTAAATGATAACTTATAATTACTGTGATGTTTGAAAATGATAACTTATATGTTCTTCAAGTTATTGAGAAAGTTATAGAAGTTTTCAATAACGTACATTTAAATACTTGCATTGACGGTTTGCTTTTCAAGTGAAGTTATAAATCTAAGTATGACTTCCTTAATTAAGTAGTAATTTAAAATTCAGTCTACGTATGACGATAAAAAATTTATGACATAGAGCAACTGCGATATTTTAACAATTTTTACATCATGAACCTCCAAACTTTTCATTTTATGAGTTTTTAAATTTTAATAAAAAAAACTTATGTGTAAAAAGAAAAAAAAAAGCTCTTTTCGTTAATTTTAATTATGCTATGCGTAATTAAGTCATGGCAACTCATATTCTTAAATCGTAATCGGGTTTATTCAGAGAGAATATCCTATAACGTCTGCAATATCGCCCACTGGCACAAGAAAGTATATATTTTTAATTAGTAAACCTTAAGTACTTTTTAGTGTCATGTAAATATACTGATATAATTAAATTACATTTAATTTTTTTTAAGAATTTTTAAATTCAGCGAATGAAAGTTAATTTTACGTGCTGAAAAGATATCTATACTAATTGAGCTCATAATAGGTATTTCATCATCTATCGTTATTTCATAACAACTTTTCAAATGTACAATATTTTAACGAAAAATCGCCATATTTCAGGAACAGTTGAAAATCGACAAATACAAGTTGATGTCAGTTTATTCAGACCTTCAAGGACTATCATAAAATGTAAAAAATTTAAAAAACATAAGTGTTGGTTCATCGTTGTCGAACACTCTGTAGAAATAAAATTAATTTTTATTTAAGTAGAGCTTATGATTATCTACAATTTTTGTATTAAAAATTATTCGCTATCTACATTATTAGATACCGATAATTGACTTTACCGCTCCACCGGGACACCCGGTATACGATAAGATATGAAATTGCCTTTGAGAAAAGTGTACGGCGTGCTGATAAGATTCAAGTAAATCGAGATGCGTCATTGTCTCTCTAATTTGCAATGGCAGTCTACTGTTCAAATTAATTTAGCGGCAGTAGTCGTCAGTCGAAAAAGTCACTTTATCTGCAGATAAATTAGTACACCATAACTTGTACCTACATATGTGTAGTGACATATGTGTAATTATGAATTTTTCGAGTTTACAAAATATCTCGTACACAGAAACATACGACCACTTCGTAAATATACAATAAGATGTGAAATTGTCATTGCGAAGAGTATGGCGTGCTGATGAGACTTAAGGAAATCGAAACGCGTCCACGTCTCGCTAATTAGCAATGGCAATCTATGTTTCATATTAGTGATCTCATTATTATACACATACTTTCTCTTTTAATTTGTAGGTTTTTTTTGATTATGTCAAATATAGCTAAAGTTAAATCGGCAAGAAAAGATTTACAATTTCACTATTCCACCAGTACTAGAACAAGAAAAAAAATATATCCAACTTACGAAAATAGAAATTGATGATGTTGCACACAGCCGCTTGCTTCAAACAAGGCATTTTCAAGCCAATTTTTAAATATATTCTTTAGTTTTCCTTTTAATAGCCTTAATTGCAATACCATATGAATACAAAGTGACAAATAAATGAGATCAAATCCCAGTATTATGAACATTCCAAAATAGAAGAAATAATAATGGCAT
The DNA here is from genome assembly GCA_963170755.1 of Amphimallon solstitiale. Taxonomy (NCBI): domain Eukaryota; kingdom Metazoa; phylum Arthropoda; class Insecta; order Coleoptera; family Scarabaeidae; genus Amphimallon; species Amphimallon solstitiale. The sequence continues at coordinate 67,619,867 of OY720678.1, read as the reverse complement.
AATAGCACTATAATACCAATAATATTTGATTTCGGTGTGTACGTTTCCAGAAGAAATGGATGTCCTCTCTCCCAAAGTGGTCTTAAATAATATGCGAGCAGAAAGAGACCAGTCATGGTAATTACGATCTTTTGCATATATTCAACGTTTCTGTAAATTCTTTGAATCTCCTTCACTTTGTGCGTTTTAAATTTTTTAATATTCCAAAAGTGTTTAATTATGTCTACTAATATTTTTTCTATATCCAGTTTATAATACATAAAGAATAAATATTTTAATAATGCCTGCAAAAATTCTCAGTAGTAAACATCTGTTAACCATATAAGAATTTCTTGAAAGTTACTTATTTACCAAAATCAAGATATACTTACGTGAATAATATGAATAAGTGATTGTACAGTTTTAATGAAAGCTTCGCCATTTACGTAGAAAAAATTAATAAACATGTATGCAATAATTAAAATTAACACACAACAGTTAAATATACGATAGGCCAACAATTTTAAACTAAAATGTTTAGTTTCATCTATTATTTTCAGTAGATCGCCACTCAGTTTTAACATTTCAATCTCATACAAATTTTCCATAACTACGCTACTTTGCAAATGCGTACTGGATTTTGTATCACCGACTACTGACGGTCGCGCCTAGCTGAATACGAAAACTGCTCATAATATAGGACGCAGGTAAATAATTCACAAACGAATAATTACGCTAAAAGAAACTTTTTATAAATTACTCTCAAGTTATTGTAGGTGTATAATCAAGTAATTGAAGGGGTACTGTTTCATATAAATTCAAAAATATACAGACTAAATATAATTTTATATTTAATATACGTAGATATACTGAATTGATGAAAAGAATATACCTCAATAAAAGATTAAGATGTTTAATTATAAATTAAAATAAATAGCTATTCTGTAAAAAGTGAATCATTTGGTTCGCATTAAGGAGAACACTAAATTCATGTTAACAATCGGAAAATAAAAATACTTCCATTATTAATGGTATATTTCCTGGCTAGCAATATACTTAGTCAATAGAATATATCGCTAAATAATACGAGAGTTAGGTTTACAAATATATTTTTCTACAAACACCGTTAAAAGTTGACATTTTAACACGGCTAACTTCACTTAAAAATGCGATTTTATAGCGTAGCGTGTTAAAAAGGCCACTTTTAACAGTAGTGTTTAAAGTAAATAACAGTTTGTCAAAAATGACAACAGAAAATTCCGTACATATCAAATTATTTTTATTACAATGAAAATTACATATTCTTTGGATAATCAATATTAAATGTACAGTTTGTGCAATTCGGGATATTTATTCCATGTGCTACTGTACTTGCAGAATTATTATTTGCAGACAAATTGTTCATAGGAACTAAAATATCGTGATTTAAATTATCATTTGCAATAGAATTATTAGATAGATCTGGGAAGATGGAGTGAGCAATTTTGTTTTTATTTTCTAGAGAATCCTCTAGGTAACCTTAAGTAAGGGTGGAACTCATCCAGCCTCCATGTCGCTTAATTGAGCATAAGCTTGCACCAGAATCTGCTAGCAAAGTAGCAGATGAACGTCGGAAGCAATGTCCCGTATAAGATTCTGGATTCGGCAATTTCAAAAACATTGCGATAATTGCAGGCATCTTGCCAAACGAATTTATTCCAACCGCTTGACTTGTGCAGTTATTATTAGCGTATTTAATGAATAAGCGTTGGTTTTATATTAGATAGACGTAATGCTTTGTATTTGCGATACAAGTTTATATATGAGCCAATAACGGTAAATATTCTTTAAGTATTGGTTTGTCCATAATAAACATCACTTGGAAGCCCGTACGAGATCCTAAGATCCTCACGGTCATATGACAGGTATCATTTTTCAAGTTTAAATTCATATTGTGTTTCTTTTAGGAATATTGGTTCAGTTGTTAAGATTTGTCAACTTAATATCGAAGGTATATCCAAAGACAAATGAAATTCATGTAGCATCAGTGGATTGAATGGTTTCAAGAGGAGAATTGTATGTTTTTCAAGTGGAATATGATCGCGAGTCCAGCTTGTGATTGCTGAGCTGAGATTGAAACAGTAAAACATATTGTTGAAGAATGTCCTATAGCTAAGTTTGAATTTGGATACACGGACTTACATAATTTAACTCAGAGGCTGTTGCTTGTATCTTAACAACGAAATACCTTTAGTTTTGTGGCACTGTGATGTAGGTTTTTTATTCTGCAGGATTTTTCCTACATCCTAGACCAAATGGTGCAGTGTTTTTAGAGGCCCCCCTGCAGTTATGGCCCTTCTAAATATATTTTTACTTTTGTAATATAATTTATATATGTTCCTTTTCTTGTACATGTCATGTAGTTTCATATGAATATATATATATATTGGTTTTAGTATCTGGTATAGTAACTACTAACACATTTCCTCTATCTTCAATGTCATCCACAATTATACGGCATACCTCTTCCCGGCGACAAGCGCCAAATATACCCATAACAACAGCTACTTTGAACATCATATATTTTTCATCTGATGCTTCAGAAATAAATCTATCAATTTCTTGTCTTGTCAATATTTTTGATTTTCTTGGTCGGTAATCTTCTCCTTTCCGTTTCAAAAATGCAATAAGTTTATAATATTTACTAATATCAAGGTTGTCTTTTATATTTAGCAAAAGTTTTTTCATCGAAAAATGTGACCAGAGAGTAGAAGATTTCCAAATTTTAGACCTTTCTTTAAAATATGCTAGTAGAACATTTTCGCAAAATTTACCTATCACATTATTGCATCTGCACCATTCCATAAACCTTTTGTACGCAATTTCATATTGTTGCCTAGATTTTGTGGACAACAAATCTAATGTCGCTTTATCAGCGACTTCAATTATTGCACTCGGTATTACTTCATTTTCTTTATTAATACACGAACTCATCTGTTGTACAAAATGTGACAAATTAATTTGACGTAACTTAACGGTTGCGTCCAGTTGTGTCAAAACGTATTCATGAGCTGTCAGATTTAGTCAGTGGAGTTTCATTATATTTTATAATATCTTTTAATAATAGATGGGGTATGAAATGAGAAGGTGGAGAAGGGTAGAAAAGAGAGGTTGATGAGGGGTTGGCTGAAGTAATTTCGTAGTTTGGGTAAATATGTATGCACAGATTTACAACTGCATAATATGCCCTAAACAAAAAAAAAAACTATTTAGTATTAAGCATTGGAGTTGCTTTTGCTTTTCCTTTAAACAAACCTACTTTGAGCTTGATATAGAATATATTGTATCTAGGTCCCCTAGGGTTTGGATTGACCTCAACATTAGATTTTATAAAATTTGGCTAATTGGGGAAGAAACTCTATGTGAGAGTAATGTTCTTTTTTGTAATAATGAGTACTTTATCTTTTGAGTTTAAGATTTACGTTTCAATTTCTTTTTCTTTTCCACTTTTTACTAGTTTTCTTTCCTTCCTTCAGGATAAATGATGGGGGGGGGGGGAGAAAAAGGGGAATGATTGTTGACTTGGAGGAATCTCATCGCATCGGTTTCACCTAGGCTACTGACAAGCTTAAAGCTTAGTAGCTAATAGGCTATAATTGTGCTATCAGAGTTATTATTGTTAATGTTACTGTTATTGTTACCATTATGTAAAGCATTCTAGTTACCTTTATTTTGTATTTACACCTTTTATTATTATTATTATTATTATTATTATTATTATTATTATTAAGAGATTTTGGTCTATGAGGCCGGTTTGGGTGGAGGAAAGCCCTTAAGATGGGCGGGTCGTCAAAAAAAAAAAAATAAAAATTGTGTTTGTAGAAAAAATATTGTTCGATACACGTATTAAAAATGCTATTTCATTTCACTCGTAAATTACGACACTCGCTTATGCTCGTGCCGCAAACTTTTACTCGTGAAATAAAATCGCACTCTTAACACTTGTATCGTAAATAACTATTGTGCTATAAATTCGAACATACTTACTATCAAAACATAAATAAAAACAATATTCTTACAATAGCTAAAATTATTAAAAAAATTCGGATATGGAAAAGAAAACATAGTTTTCGGAAATTATAATGTTCTTCTTTTCACTCACAATCTATATCTGAACCACAACAAGTATTGCACAAAATAACATGTACTTAATTTCTCGATCTTTGAAGCTGGGGCAGTCAGAACAAAGCTGTTGGTTTTCCATTCTCGGACGTTTTGGTTCCAAATCTTAAGTACAGTTTTCTATTACTGCTTTCCTTTGTCTGATGTATCGTGACGAATGGACATTCGATTATTTCTCTGCCAAGTGCTCAGAAATAAATCAGAAGCACCTTTCTTTAGGAATAATCGACGATTGATCGTTTTCTTAATATTCACTGTATAAATGTCTCTTGTCTTTATTCCAGCTACTTTCAGGAAAGTGATGAAGATTATTAACGGGCTTGCTCTGCTATTTCTTACAGAATCGTATATTGCAATCAGCTGATAAACATCGCCTATACCGCCTACTGTTGAATTCTACGCGGTAACGATTTCAGGTTTTCCACTTCCTTCACCTATAGCCCTATCGTAAGGCATACTGCTAAATAAAATAATACATTTCTTGCTTAAAAAGACCACTTAATACATTTTTCGCAAAATATACCACTCTTAACTCCTCTTGGAACCCAAATACTTATGAACCTACATTTCCTTGTTTACTTGAGACAAAACATGGAGGAATTTCTCTCTTAATTTTCCGTACAGTACTAGTAAGAGTTAAATTACGATCCAACAGATGCATAGCAAGTCCAAAACTGAGAACCAATTGTCCATAGTTACATTTCTCTCTATTCCCGCGAGAAGAAAAACAAGTCCCATGTCAAATTCATATGCTGAATTATCAATCTTTTTGAGACCACGAGGTTGTTTGCCTAAATATGCCTCCGTACTCAAATCATAAAATGTTTTGCTGTCGGCTAATGTGAAAACTTTTATTTCATACTTTGAGGATTACATAGGAAGATATTTTACATTTACTTTGAAATGCTGGTTGCATCCCAATAACTGTGGTATAATCAGAAGAGATATAGTGTTTGATGTAGTTTTTAAGAAACAGTTCAAATATGTTTTATTGCCTAAACTGTATTGCATATACTCTCTAAGGTTAGTAATAAGCAATCCACTTGTTTTCAATTATCGTGTACTCATAAAACCTGTTGATTCTTTGTTCTTTACGCTGTGGGACACCTGAATCCTAGCAGGAGTTTTGTGTACAACAATGAGTAGAAAAATACTCACACAAAGTGAAACTGAAACGGAAGCTAATAGAATTATGGAAGATGACTGGAGCGATGACGATTATAACCCATTTCAATGTAATTCATTAGATGTAAATTATTGTCCCTCAGAGAGCGACAATAGCAAAGATGATGAAATTATCGCTGACGATGTAAATGATGATGATGAAGTTAGTCAAGAAGGTAATGAGTCAATCAAAAGTGAAAACGTAGTGGCACCAGATGGAGTAGTATTTCGGGGTAGCAGCAGTCAATTTCCTCTAAGATTCTGTATACCTAACAAAGTAGCAGCTACCTCTTGTCTGCCGAAACGAATGAAGGAAGTCGAATTTTTCCTGAAGATTCCGATTGCTGAATACAAAAATATTAGATTGAAAATATTCGAAAGTATTACCAAGAAAAATGAGTTGATACAGATTATCATAAAATAATTATTGTATTAAGGGTTTCTCTTGTAATGTGCTATAATCGTGTTCTTGGTTTCAATAATTACTGGTCTAATAATTACTCTTTGGGCAACCCAGCCATAAAGAAAGCAATATCTAGAGATCGTTGCAAATTATTATTATCAAAAATGTATTTCAAGAACCCAGAGAGGCCTATCGATGCGGGAAAGATACATTATATCGAAGAAGTTATGAATTTCCTATAACATTCACAAAATATCGTTCTGACTTTTCTTTCCAAAGTATTGATGACTCTATGACGAAATTCAACAGGAGATCTTTCTTGAAACAATACTTACCACTAAAGCTTATAAAAGGGTGGCATAAAAATTTGGGTTCGCTCCGATTCAAAAACAGGATATGTTTATGATCTAAATATTTATGCAGGTAAAGAAGTGAACGCTTCTGAAGGGATACCTGGCGAAATAGTTCAAATTATCGGACACCATCAAATGTAATAATGTCGTATTGACATTTGACAGATTTTTATCATTTCCTACTGTTGGAATTCCGTTGCAAAATCGCAAAAATGTTCCAAAATCTTCTGGAAACGTGGAACGAAAAGGAAGTTAATTTCAGTTCAATGAAAACGGTACAATAGTTTGCAGATGGCAAGACACAAGAGAAGTGTTGGCAATCAGCAACTGCTTTTCTGATGAAACTTCTCTAATAAGATGAACTATGAGAGATGGCACCAAGAAAGAATTCTCCAGTCCGACAATGTTGAAGTTCTACAATGACCCTATGGGAAGAACAGATTTAGACAATCAACTTGCTGGATTATACGCTCTGACAGAAGATCAAATAAGTGGTGGAAAAGATTTATTCAAACTCCTCATGATAGCTGCAAGAAATGCTCATATTCTCTACGATGATGTAAGACGCACAAAAACTTCATTCATACCATTCCTAATTACAATGGCAGAAGAGTTCATTGCGTTGGGATGAAGTGGTGCAAATGTAAAAAGAAACTCAGGAAAATCTTTAGTTCAAAAAACAAATATTTCAAAATTTGGGCGATCATGTACCTATTGAGGGCTCTACAAGACAACGCTGCTCCAGATGCGCACAATTACAAAAAGAAGTAAGAACCAAAAGTTATGTGTAACATACCACTTTGCAAAAATTGCTCCCATCCCTACCATCTGCAGTAATATTTTACCTGTTTTTCAATATTTTTATATGTCCCTCCTAAAATGTCTAATAGTATACATTAGCTCCGGCCCTTAGCGTATAAAGGGCGCACCCTACAATGATAAAATTATCATTTCCTGATATTAGTATCCACATCTACATAAAATCTGGCAGATATAAGATAAATAAACGAAAAATAAAACAGATACCAAAGGGTATAGGTTAGTTACTATATGTGACTAGATATCAGTTTAGAAATATGCGGGAAGTCAAAACATCATATTAAATTACATTAAGTGACATCATTAATTATTAATCATCATTATTACATCATTTAAACAATTTAAGAATTACAGTGTAAATTTATGACATCTACATTAACTGATTAACTCCAAAGAAGCAGAAGATTTTGCAGACCATAGTATGATTCTTTTGTTAAGTTGTTTAAGAGGAGCGTTTACCTATCGAAAACTATGGCCCCGTAAGGCATCGCCGTTTAGCGTTTTTTAAATTTGTTTTGTAATTTTAGAATCTCAAATTTGGGTTAGCGATGCAAAAGGCATAAATTTATGTCAAGGCCAGTTTTTGTGTTAATATTTATTTTCTTAAAAAAGTTATGTGTTTTAGAAATAACCACAAAAATGCCTACATTTGATTAATGTCTACCAACTAAGGCTGGTACACAAAAGAAAAAAACAACCTCTACGCCAGCTACACATTTGATGAACGATGTAAAAAAAATCAAATTTACGTAATTATATTTGAATATAAAAAATTGAAAATAGTAAACATTGTCACACACATTTCAGGCAAGTGTTTTTCGAAGACATCCCATCGTCTATCCTCATTTTACGGCATCTTTACCGGGCTTAGAGAAGACGCAAACCTATCGTAATCGGTCGGCTATTGCAGACTCGAATCCGAACGACAGACAGTTCTTGCAATTAGATAGAAATACAGTACCTATTGGAGTGTATACAGGGTGATTCTTAATATATGCGACAAACTTTAGGAGCTGATCCCTGGGGTTATTTTGATCATAAAAGTTCATAAGAACGTATGTCCAAAACCGCTTAGTTCAGAAGTTGTACAATGTTTAATAGAAAGTTAAAATAATAAATGGTTTTATTATAAATTAACAAAATAATTAGTAAAACAAAATTAACTTATAGTAACTGTTGAAATTGACCGCCCCCAACTGTACTACAAGCTGCTATCCTCCGTCGTATTGACTGGCGAGTCCGTTCGAAAATACCAGCGGTATTTCGAAAAGCTGCTATAATACTAATAAAACCATTTATTATTTTAACTTTCTATTAAACATTGTATAACTTCTGAACTAAGCTGTTTTGGACATATGTTCTTATGAACTTTTATGATCAAAATAACCCCAGGAATCAGCTCCTAAAGTTTGTCGCATATATTAAGAATCACCCTGTATAACAGATGGGCAAGCGGAAATTGAATTATTATAAAAAATCAACAAAACAAAAAAAGTAAATATGCAAGTGGAATGAAAAATCAAAATACGACATAAGTAATTTTTAGTCTACAATTTTATTTTATTTTGTTATTTGTTAATTCAATTTAGTTTAACTAAGTACATAATACCAATATGCCAGTAGATTTCAGAATTTAATTTTTTGACGACTCATTTTATGTACCTATACAGTGTGTTTCACTTTGATACTTGAAAAATCAGTATTTTTTAATGGAACATCCGATTTAATTTTTTCTTTTTCAAAATATATTGCACTTAAAAAGCTCTACACAGTGATGTGCATTTTTTTGATTTAGGCCCTTTGCATGGCCTGCTGTGGTATTAAATGTAACCCCAAAAATGGCAAAATCGTATTAGGCATTTTTTTAACAAAAAAACTATTTATGCAATCGATTTAGCCATGCTTCGAAACCCTTAGTACCAAGTTTCAAAGTCGCATCTTATACAGAGTGTTTATAATTTAGGTGCAAACTTCGAAAAATACCAATGTTTGGGAGCACCCTGTATTAACAGAATAAAATATTTTCGAGATTTTCTTCTTTCGATAGAGGTGTAAGTACTATGGCTTTGAAATTATACTCTTTTTATTGGCCTAGTTAATACAGGGTATTCGTAATAAAAAATCAAATTTAAGGAAAAATCGATTTTTTTCGTTTTTATTTACTGAACATAGCAAACTACAAAATAACCAAATATCTTTAAATTTTCGAATTTTCTATTACCCCTCCTTCAACTTGAATACATTTTTCTAACCTTCTTTGGCAATGATTCATTACTTTCGCGAGTTCCTGATGAGAAATTAACTCGCACTCTTCTGTTATCCTCCGCTTAAGTTCTTCCACATTATTGGGTCTTGTACGGTAAACATTTTCTTTAAGTTTCCCCCAAAGATAAAAATCGAGTGGCGTCAAATCTGGCGATCTCGGAGGCCACTTAATTTCTTGACTATAGCGCCCAATCCACTTTCTGGGAAATTTTTGATCAAGCCAGTTGTTAATTATTGCTGCAGTATGGATGGGTTTGAAATATCATGTCGGCACGTCTAGCAATTGGCAGTTCTTCTAAGGCATCCCAGAAATTCGTATTTAGAAAATTCAAAAAATTTTGGGCCTTCAAGTTATGTTGAAAAAAAAAGGGACTAATTATTTGTTTATCAAAAATTCCGCACCATACATTAATTTTCTCAGAATATTGCCTTTTACAGTGAATATAGCCCCCAATCCACTTTCTGGGAAATTTTTGATCAAGCCAGTTGTTAATTATTGCTGCAGTATGGACGGGTTTGAAATATCATGTCGGCACGTCTAGCAATTGGCAGTTCTTCTAAGGCATCCCAGAAATTCGTATTTAGAAAATTCAAAAAAATTTTGGGCCTTCAAGTTATGTTGAAAAAAAAAGGGACCAATTATTTGTTTATCAAAAATTCCGCACCATACATTAATTTTCTCAGAATATTGCCTTTTACAGTGAATAACCCAGTGAGGGTTTACTTCCGACCATAATCTACAATTTTGTGAAGATACAACCCCGTTTGTGGTGAAGGTTGCCTCACCCGAAAATAAAATTTTATTTAGGAAATTGTGGTCATTTAGATAATGTCCTTGACACCACAGAGCGTATTCCATTCGAGAATTTTCATCACCATTTTCTAAAGTGTGTAGGAATTTTGGTTTGTAAGCAACCTTTTTATTTTTCTTAAGACATCGCCAAACTTTGCTGGAAGGTATATTAGTGTTTCGCGAAATTTGTCTAACGCTAGTTTTAGGGTTGTGCCGAATTTGATTTAAAACAATGTTTTCTCTGTTCTCAATTAAATTGTTTCCCCTTTTATTTGTGGAAATAACATTACCAGTTCTATCGAAAAGAGAATTAATACTTGCTACAGTTTGAAAACCCACTGGTTCTAGTTCTTGATGTCTCCTGTTAAGTTCTTCTGCAGCTTGTTTATAAGTTTTGGCATTGTCACCAACTAGTCTTATTATTTCAACTTTTTGCTGTAAAGTTAGTTTATTTCTAACCATTTTTACACAACTTTAATGGTACACACAATAACGTTTTAAGCAATATAACAGCAAGTGTCAAATTGTTTGAAGTTTGATACATTTTTGTTTTCAAGACCTGCTTCACTAGCGTTAGACAAATTTCGCGAAATACCTTCCACCAAAGTTTGTCGATGTCTCAACAAAAAATTCTGTTCGGATGTAAACCCTAACTGGATTATTCATTTTAAAAAACAATATTATGAGAAAATTAATGTAAGGTGCGGAATTTATGATAACCAAATCACTTGCCATTTTTTCTTCCAACATAATTAAACAATTAATGTCCTCAACTTAAGCAGAGAATAACAGAAGAATGCATGACTAGCACTAAAATATTTTATCTTATTTATTTTCACTTATTTTGTAGTTTGTTGTTATGTTCAGTTAAATTTCTTTTACTAAAAATAAAAACGAAAAAAATCGATTTTTCCTAAAATTTGATTTTTTATTACGAATACCCTGTATTAACTAGGCCAATAAAAAGAGTATAATTTCAAAGCCATAGTACTTACACCTCCATCGAAAGAAGAAAATCTCGAAAATATTTTATTCTGTTATTACAGGGTGCTCCCAAACATTGGTATTTTTCGAAGTTTGCACCTAAAGTATAAACACTCTGTATAAGATGCAACTTTGAAACTTGGTACTAAGGGTTTCGAAGCATGGCTAAATCGATTGCATAAATAGTTTTTTTGTTAAAAAAATGCCTAATACGATTTTGCCATTTTTGGGGTTACATTTAATACCACAGCAGGCCATGCAAAGGGCCTAAATCAAAAAAATGCACATCACTGTGTAGAGCTTTTTAAGTTCAATATATTTTAAAAAAGAAAAAATTAAATCGGATGTTCCATTAAAAAATACTGATTTTTCAAGTATCAAAGTGAAACACACTGTATATTAATATTTTCAACCCATGATATCTGTTTCACGTAATTTTTAATAATTGTTTTGAAAACGTTTAAAAACAGCCTACTTGGAGGTAGCTCTATCTAATTATTATTACTATTAAATTGCCGGTTTTGAACCGCCAATTTTTACTTTCTTATACGTAGTATAAGGAACTATTGTGATGATGAAAAATTTCGACCTCGAGATTTTTGCAGATGACCACGTTTTGAAGTCCCCTGATACCGAAAAAGGTAGTTTTTAAAAAATGTCTGTGTGTCTGTGTATGACCACGATAGTCAAACCGCTATAGCTATCTTAATCTTCCTCTTGAGAACTGATTAGATTTTCAGCAAAATCGGCAGACCGGATGTAGTAGTTTACTTCAGTGAAAAAATCGAATTCTGCCAATATTTCATCAACTTATAAGTTTAAACAAATTTGTAAAGAATTTATATGTACTTTAAATTGAAATTGTAAACAATTTATTGAAATTGTAAACAATTTTATTAAAAAAGTTTTTCGAAATTCCTACCGGAAGTAGGTATTTTACTCTTATCGAAAATCAGTTTTTGCAAATATTTTGCAAGTCATGCTTTTTAGACAAATACGTTACGAGTATAAAAGTATTTAGAACTTAATTTTCAATACCTTTTGTTTAAAAAAAAATCAAAATTCGGACCGGAACTAACACTTTTACTCTTACCGAATAACGATTTTTTGCATATATATCGTAAATTATTCATTCTGTATATATTTATCAAGAGTTCAAAAATATTTACAGTTAGATTTGGAATATTTTTTGTATAAATCAAATTTCAAAATTCGGACCGGAAGTAACACTTTTACTCTTAGCGAGTAGTGCTTTCTTTTGAATATCTCGCAAAGTATGCATTCTATAGAGACTTGTTAAGACAATAAAAGTATTTAAAATAGGATTTTGAATAATTTTTATATAAGAAAATTCTAGAAATTCTATAATTTGAAACTTTCATACGTTTAAGAAAGTCGTGTGGTAGCCACACCTCATTTTTTTCCATCGGGGTGTCTTTTCCCGATCTACATAGGGACAGAATCTGTGAATAAAACCGAAGCACTCTGATCTACTCACACCACCTTACGTCTACTGGTAATACAAGTTGCATATGTTTCTATTTGTCCAGATGCAGTTTGTAAATGCCCCTCTTAACTAACAAACTTTTCATAGATATGCTATTACAGAATGTATATTATTATTTTAAAAACGTTTTTCTTTGTTTTTATTTATTGTTTTATTTTGAAGCACAGGGTTATGTTTTAAATGACACATACTTATTACATTCAATAAAATTATTTAACAATAATTTTAAAACACACTTATTTAATTCTATGTATATATATTTTTTTCTCTTTTAGTACTGATTTTAGTACTGATAATTATTTTAAATAGATAAATTTAAATTTAAAAAGTTACCTACGGCTAAGAATCGAACCCAGTACCTCCCGATTTCTATGCACTACCTCCGCGCTACCGCGGGTGTCTGCGTTCGAGTCTTTAGATCGTGCTGAATTATATCAAGTAACGGATGGATATATGTACTGCCGGCAGTCCGATGTAAATAGTAAATTTACATTACTTTAAAGTTAGTTTTTCACATTGTCGAAAATTCTAATTATACTTCTCTGCTTTTAGCACTTATTATTATTTTGATTAGGTAAATACCGACTAGCAATCGGGAGGTCCGGGGTTCGCTCTCAGCTGTGGGTAAAATTTTTAAACTATAAGTTTACCTAATTAAATTAATTATCAGTGCTAAATGGAGAAAATTATATTTAGAATTGTCAACATTGAGAAAAACTAATTTTAAATTAAATTAGAATTTACTATACACTTACTTAAAATAATATTTGATAGTAAGATAAATTTATAATAATGTGACTCTATCTGCTGTATATTATTTAAATGATTTGAATTTTTATATATAGAAAGGTTTGAAATAATAATATATTCGGATTGCAACGCGAACTACATAGTTGGAAATAAAGAAGGCCTAGTATATCATCTCATATTTTAACAAAATTATTTAATACAGAAATATTATACAGAAATAGCAATTTCATAAATATTATGTAATTATTTATCCATTGTACATTTATTTATTTATTAAGTTGCGGATTATAGCGCAGAAAGAAAATGCCTTCCTAATCACCTGAAATGATACATAAATTACAAGTACTACTTGTCAGAAAAGAGTGCCTTACTCCTTACTGATCCAAAAGCATCAACATTGATATTTATGAGACCCCCTCCACAAAAATACTGCACTCTTTGGGATCTCATCATTGTAAACTGTATAATTTTTTGAAGCATTATGTCGCTATTGTACCATTTCGTTACAAAAATAGCATCAGATACATCTGAAAACTTCACATGACATTCTTTATTAATTTATTTTATTTTATAATTTTTGATAGTTTATGACTTACTTCAAATGCCACCTCTTCAGCAGGAAATGCATAAAAGCCGAATTGGGCAGCAGCTAATATTACCAATACCAATTTAATAAAATAATTACTCAAATCCGTATGCCTGTAACAATAGAATGCGAGAATATTACTACTTAACCTACATTTTGTAAATTCTGCGAAATAGTTATTTTTATTAAATCGCGCAAAATAGATATCATTATGGTGTTAAAAAATAAACAGTCAGAATTTGATTATGTTAACAACAGAATAATAAAAAAAGTCTGTCCAGAAATTGTAAAACCTCTAACATATTTAGTTAATTTGTTTGTCGAGAAAGAAGAATTTCCGAAAGTTTTGAAATTGTGTCGGTGCATTGAAATAGATGTGAAGAAAATGTGGAAAATTACAGACCAATCTCAATTTTGAACACGTTTTCTGTAATAATAGAGTAATTATTGTCACTGTATTATGGCAATATTTAAATATTTTTAAAATACTTTTCCCAAACTAACATGGATTTAGAGAAAACCATTCCACAGGAATGGCTTCCTTTAACTTGTCAACAGAGAATTGAATCAGGGAAAATACGTTACTGGGTTGTTCTTCTATCTTTCGCTTGTCTTTGACACCGTTACTGTGGGATTTATGAGCAACAAATTTTTTGCATTTAGATTAATTACCTTATTTATGGAAGGCAGATACATATATGTAAATATAGGTGGTGAGAATTCTGTGAGAAAGAGTCTGAGATTTGGAGGCCGCAGGGGTCATCGTTGGGTCCTCTCATATATGTCCGCTATACATGAATGATCTACATTACTTTATAAAGACTGGTTATGCGGTTAGTTTTGCAGACGACACTTCGATCTTGGTGTCTTCTGAAACGGAGGATATATATATGAAATTGATGATAGATGCAGCTATGAGCGAAATGAAGAAATCGTGTGATCTCAACAACCTGATGCTGAATATGAACAAAACAATAGTTATACATTCCACAGTCGGAAAAGAATCGATGATGTCGGGTTTACTACAAAGTTTCTGGGGGTACTTCTGCAACCTACTCTGACATGGGAAAGGCATGTGAACACGTGGTCGGCAAACTCAATAGTGTTATTTTGTAACTTATATAGGCTGTCCCATTAAGAGCGCAATATTTAATTTTGTTATAAAATGCTTCATATATTCAAAAATTTTACTTGTTTTAATTTCTGTATAAAGTACACACACTGCGGTTAAGCGTGGAACACAATATCAAAAAAAATTCCACCACGACTCTGCTGGCACGCTATTGCTCTTTTTACGAAATTCTCGATGACTTTTGCGCATAATTGTGGTTCGATTTCGCCAATAAAACGTCTAATCTCCGCCTTCAGCTCAGAAATTCTTCGTGGATTGTTGACATTGACACCAGATTTCACGTACCCCAAAGAAAGAAGTCGAACGGGGTCAAATCGCACGAGCGCGGGGGCCAATTCCAATCGCCATTGCGTGAGATGATTCGCCCAGAAAATATTTCTCGCAACAAATCCATTGTTTCGCTCGCCGTGTGACAGGTTGCCCCGTCCTGTTGAAACCTCATTCCTTCAATATCCATTCCATCCAACAGTGGCCACAAAAACTCCCTCAGTATGCTGCGATAGCGTACGCCATTCACAGTTACTGTTTGTTCAGCACCATTTTCGAAAAAGGAGGGCTCTATTATTCCGCCAGCCCAGACTCCACACCAGACAGTAACTCTTTCTGCATGCAATGGCTTTTCATGAATCTCTCGAGGATTCTCCTCGTCCCAAAGTCGACAATTTTGAGTGTTCACGTACCCATTCAGCTGGAAATGAGCCTCATCGCTAAAGATAATTGACTTCGAAAAATCGTCTTCCTCTTGTTGGTTTTTCAACACCCAATTTACAAATTCTCGGCGCTGGCCATGGTCTGCTGGCTTGAGTTCTTGTAATAACTGCATTTTGTGCGCGTGCATATGCATATCTTTGGTGAGTATTCGGTGCAAGATGCTTCTCGACATGTCCAGCTGTTCAGAACGACGACGAATCGATGTTTTTGGATTTTCGTTAACACTTTCACGCACCAATATTCTCCAGAGATCGGGTGGTACGACGACGTACAGCTACTTTTCTGTTTACAGTCGGACCAGTTTCCTCGAATTTGATAATTAATCTTTGAACTGTTGACAGATTAGGTGCATTTCGTCGACTGAAAATTCCACGAAGTCTACAACTGTTTCCGCATAACATACTCCATACTTATAATGTGTTTTCACAACAACAACGCGTTGTTCCGTCGTATAATGCTCCATGACAACTAATTTTCCTCTTGGTGAATATGTCATGAAGGAGCTAACATGAACTTTTACGGATTTAACTGCAAAGTGACTATGAACAATTGGTTTACGTCTATTCCACTGAAAAAGTTGTTTAATTGTCATTCATATAGATGAAAAATTTTAGACACCTTGCGTTCAAACTAAAAAGAAATTTTAAAATATATGTTGGATATTAAAGATCGACAAGTGGAAACATCTACGTTTTGTTTTCCGAACGATTTAGCACTGCTGTCATAAAAACCAAGGCCAAAAAAATTGTTTACTTGCTATCGTCTAGTGGGGAAAAGGTACGGTCAATAAATAGTGAAACAAACCACATATGCTTGATTTTACAACCAGAGGCACTGTGGTTATTTCTTATC
This sequence comes from Amphimallon solstitiale, assembly GCA_963170755.1. NCBI lineage: Eukaryota > Metazoa > Arthropoda > Insecta > Coleoptera > Scarabaeidae > Amphimallon > Amphimallon solstitiale. Next base: position 67,603,408 of record OY720678.1, on the reverse strand, counting down.
AGATTTAGAACGTCATGTCATGCATAATAAAAAGATGGCTTATGCGCATATCTTATGAAATTTTGATTACAGCTTCTATCAAGACTTACGTAATCTATTACCATAATATGCACAAAGATGGTAAAAAACCCTTAAATCGCAAAGATTATATTAAGGAATGACACATAAGATTAGTGTTGCCTTGGAAGCACCTACATTAAGAATGTTGCAAAAAACAATATAGAAACCTTAACACGCAAAAATACCTTAGTAGGCTTGCATGATTTTTTTTCTTGCGGGTGATCATCCCATGTTATTTCTTTTTATTCTATACAATTTACAGTGCGTTCTAGACCTATCTGATACTTTCTTTTATGCTCCATTGTCATTGATTAATTCTATCCATCATGGTACCTCCATTAGGCTTATGTCACCTTTTGCCTGGTCCCCCTATCTTAAACATCTTTAGGATCTTTCCAGCTAGCTTCTTTTTGTGATGGCTTGTACCGCTGTCTCTTTGTGTTTCCGGCACATGTGTCCATACCATCTTATCCGTTGGCATTTTATGTACTCTTTTATATCTCCCTCTTTAAAAAGTGTTCTATTTTGTGGTTCTACGGCGCAGGATACTACTGGTCTGGTTATATCTTTGTCTAGAATCCAATTTTCCTGTTTTTTTTTTAATTTTTTGAAAGTTGTGATATGCTTTGTTAATAACCTGTATTCTGCTAGAAATCTCCGCAATTCTTTTATATACTTTATTATACTGCCGAACGCTTGTCCGAAGTCTTTAAAAAATACCTATATTGATGCTGTACTCGTTGCATTTTTCTATTATCTGGCTCTCAGGTGTTTATTGCGTCAATGGTGGATCTTTCTCCTCTGAACCCTTGCTCGTAGTTTCCTATTTTTTTCTTTTTTGTTGCAAACTCTATCAGGCGTTGATTTGGTAACTTGTAAATATAATTCCTCTATAATTCTTACACTCCCATGGTCTTCCTTTTTTGTACTAATGACACAAGTAGTCTGTCCTTCCATTCTTTGGGCATGTTTTCATATTTTCATATTTGTGTAGTTAGCTTGACCAATCTAGATTGCAATTCTTCTCCTCCGTGTTTCACTAAATCATTATTAATTTCATCTGGGCCACCTTTTCATGTTCTAGTTGTTTTACTATTATTTGGAATTCTGCTTCTTCCTTGTCTTCCTTGATTTGTTTTCGGTCTGCTTCAGTTAGATTTAGTAGTTTTGTAATGTGCGCTTCCCAGAATAGTTTCTTTGTTGTTTTTGTTGCTGCTTTCTACTTTTTATTATCTCCTCAATTCATTGCTCCTTTTTTCCTTGAGTGCTTTTGTACATTTTATTCTTCTTTCTCTATTTCTGTTGGCCATTCTTCTTTGATTTAATCCATTTAGTCTAGCTTCTCTTTTTTATTGAATCCATTTTTCACAATCTTCGTCGAACCACTCATTCTCATTTCTTCCTTTTTTCTCTTTCGCCGTAGTTGTTATGGCGTTTTTATTTCTTGCCATTCCTCTTCGATATGCATACCTTTCGAAGTCTCTCCTTAAGCTTTGCAGTTGCTGTCTCGTTGAATTTTTGTTTTATGGCTTCTGACTCTAGGTTGTTGCCATCCCAACCGCTCTTCCAAACGTTAACATTTAATTAAGCCATATAACAAATTTTAATTAAGTTTGAAAGTTTTACTAGTTTATAATGTTAATCTAATAGTACAATATTCTGATATTTGTTAAGATGGAAACAGAGTAATTACTTTTAAATCAAAATTTAATAAATTTATTTGCAATGTGAATATTTTAAACCCAATAGTAATAATTACGTGGAATTTTACATTTTTAATAAATTTGCTATACGTATACTTAACTAGTAATAATAACACTACTAAAACTCACCCGTTAAGTACCTCGAATAGAACACTACAAGTTGTAACTAGGCTTACATAATAGTGAAATAAGAATATTACCGAAAATAGGGTCTTCAGCCTTGAGAATATACTAAAATATTAAATTTGTTATTAAAATTTGTTCAATTTGAACATCTGTAATAGGTAACAATAATCTCAGCCGTTGGACCTCTTTTCAAACTTAAAATATACATTTTCGATATTATACCATGTTCAACAAATAGATGAAGTTTAGTATACTACACGTGTTTATTTAGGAATCATACGAGTTGACCGTACAAATTATAATAATTTAAGATACTTTTTTACCAGAAGTAAAAATGAAGATCTTTTTAACGAACAAACACATTATGATGTTGCACAAAGTAAATCACAACCACAATGTTTTATCTCAGATTTTATTTTGTGATAAAGCTGGTTTTAAGTTATAATAACTGTGATTCTTGAAAATAGTAGCTTATACCGCATGTGCCAATTTTAATTATCCATAGGGAATCAATGCATGCAATAGGTGGCAACGTGGTACCCCTACTTTCCTCTCCATTGCCAGCGACGACGGATGCCACAACGATTATCTTGCAAATACAAGTTAGCAGTAACTATTGGACCGCCGACTTGGGTGTTTGTAATGCGTTCAGAAATAATATTTACGAGTTGTAAGGATTTGTTTTTCTTTTTCCTTTCAGTAAATGCAGAGAATTCTTAAGCTGCGTTCACGCTGCATGACACAAACGAAAGCGTAATTCTAATAAAATAACAAAATAACCCTAATAAAATAAATAAAAAATGAGGTGTGGCCACCACACGACTTTCTTATACGTATGAGCGTTTCAAATTATAGAAATTTATGAATTTTTTTTACAAAAATTATTCAAAATCCTATTCTAAGTACTTCTATTCTCTTAATAAATCTCTATAGAATGCATACTTTGCAAGATATTATCAAAAAAGTGCTCCTCGCTAAGAGTAAAACTGCTACTTCCGGTCCGAATTTTGAAATTTCATTTATACAAAAAATATTGCAAATCCAGTTTTAAATACTTTTGTACTCTCGATAAATATATATAGAATGCATAATTTACGACATATTTGCAAAAAATCGTTATTCGATAAGAGTAAAAGTGGCACTTCCGGTCTGAATTTTGAAATTTTTTTTATACAAAAGATATTGAAAATTATGTTTTAAATACTTTTGTACTTATAACGTACTTGTCTAAAAGGCATGGCTTGCGAAATATTTGCAAAAAAATGATTTTCGATAAGAGTAAAAGACCTACTTCCGGTAGAAATTTCGAAAAACTTTTTAAATAAAATTATTCTCAATTTTAATTTTAAGTATATATGAATTCTTTATAAATTTGTTTAAACTTAGTAGTTGACGAAATATTGGCAAAATTCGATTTTTTCGCTGAAGTAAACTGCTACTTCCGGTCTACCGATTTTACTGAAAAACTAATCAGATCTCAAGAGGGAGATTATACACGTAAATACAAAATTTGAAATTCATATCTACAGCGGTTTGACCGCTATCGTGGTCACACACACACACACAGACACACAGACACACACACACACACAGACACAGACACACAGACACAGACACACAGACATTTTTTAAAAACCACTTTTTCGGTATCAGGGGACTTCAAAACGTGGACATCTGCAAAAATCTCGAGGTCGAAAATTTTCATCATCACAATACTTCCTTATACTACGTATAAGAAAGTAAAAAGGATTCTGAAAATATTAATAAACTATACAAGGAGCTCAAAAATTTCTCCCTGCACAGCAAGACATAGCCCTAGGCGGTCGTAGAAATTTACTCTTATGTTTTCTAACATGTGAGCAGTTACTGAATTAGCAGCCTCAATTATTTTTTCTCTATGAACTATGTTTTCTGCTCTATCAGCTTTATGAGTATAATCAATATTTTTTAGATATCCCCACAAAAAAATCATTTGTAGATATATCAGGAGATCGCAGAGGTCATTTCATGTTTCCCGTTCCAGTAATAAGACGGCCAGGGATAGTATTCCCAAGAAATTCCTTTCCCCTGACTGCATTATGTGTTGGACAACCATCATGTTAAAACCAAACGATTTCCTGATTTATTCCACTGTTTTGAATGGCGGGAAGTATTTGATTTTCCAATAATTCGAGGTACTTGTCGGCATTTAATATACCATCAATAAAAAACGCTCCTGTCAAATGGTCACCCAAAATACTTGTCCAAACGTTTACTTTTTGAGGAAGTTTTCAATAACGTAAATTTAAATACTTGTATTGACGGTTTGTTTTTCAACTGAAGCTATAAATTAAAATAAACATTCATATTGCTGGCAGTAAAATTTAGTTATTTGAGTTAGGGTGGTATCATTATAAATAAATATTCAAAACGTCATGAATTGTCCATAAAATATTGCCCAAATTGATGAGTTTATTTCAGTGCAAAATATTTTACAAAAATAGAAGAAAGAAAAGAGAAATACAATGCACATTTAACGGAGTCAATCAATTTTTCTATTCCTCTTTTACCCTTTGCGACTAAATTATACGAAAACTATAATCTGCATAATTAAAGCATTAAAATTTATACGATTAGTGTTAATTAAAAATATTTTACGATGAATTAGTTATTCACATTATTTCGTTATTCACATATGACCTCCATCAGAAGATAGCTAAACGGGAAAGGTTCAGTTAATTAAAACCACACACAGAATTCCAAAGTTTGCTGGTTTTTTACATTGTGCTTCCTTCCATACTAATTATCGTTTTAACTATTCTTATTTTCAGTCATGTGTAACTGGTATTGATTATATTTTGAAAAAGAGGTCGAAAGACTGGAATAACGGTAAATGCAATGTCACAAACGTTATAATAGAAAATGCAACGGAAATTTTAGGGTACTTACGATAACAAAAACTGGTGATGTCGTATGCAATTGCTCGCTTCAGAAATTAAATTCTTTCCAGATTTTCTAAGAATCTCTTTAAATTTTTGCTTCAGCAATCTTGTCTGCAATACTAAATGAACACAAAGTGCCAAATAAATTATGTCAAAACTGAATACAACAGATATGCCAAGATAAAAGCAATAAAAGTGGCACATTAGCAATGTAGCATCAAGGGCGTCTGATTTTGGTGTATACACTTCTAGGACAAATGAAATATCTGTATCAAAAACCGGTCTTAAGAAAAAGACAAATGTTAAAAAAATTGGAACAGATACAAAGCATTTTTGAACTTTTTCCACCGTTCTATAAATTTTTCGAGTTCGTTCCGCAATATCTCTATGAAAGCTTTGAGAATTCCAAAAGTATTTTAATATATCAACAAGTAATTTTTCTATGTCCAGTTTGTAATATATAAAAAATAAATATTTCAATAATATCTGCAAGAATTTCTGTTAATTTAAGAATATAGAAGCGTTTTAACAAATACATACGTGAGTTATATTTATGAATGATTGGAAAGTATTCACGAAACATTCACCGCTGACGTTGAAGAAATTGACAAATACATATGTAAGAACTAATAGCAGAACACTGCAATTGAATGCACGAAAGGCTATTAATTGTGTATTACTATGGTTAGTCTCATGCACCAACTTTAACAGATCTGCTCCTAATCTTAACATTTTAATCTTATACAAGTTTTCCATATCTAACTTTATATGTGTATCTACGTAACGAAAGAAGTATTGACTGTTAATTATAAGTTACGGTTACTTTAAGAGTTATAAATGGCCACACAATCAAGGAAACTTCTTGTTATATTAGGATATGGTGAATAATTAACTAAATAAAGGAATAATTACATTAACGAGAGTTTTTATAAATACGTAGTAATTTTATATATACAGTTACATTTTTATTAAAAGAAAAACAATGTGGTATCAACACTTGCTGAAATTTTAGTGCATACGCTAAATATACAGACCGGTGCGAAATTATCTGATAAGTTCAGTTGCATTCGAATTATTTGATTTTAATTATTATTTCTTGATATTATAATGGAAGCCTTTAGAGAAATATTATGTGAAATAGCGTCCTGGCTTAAGTTTCAGCCATTAAAAGGGTAAATGAAAGCTACTTTAAGGACAACAGAAATGAAACTCTGATAAGGAGTAGCGAACAAGGTCACAATAAAAAAATTAAGAATTAACCAGTAGTGTAGCTATGCGGATTCTAACTCAAAATTCTTTATATATCTTATGAATTTATTTGATAAATATATTTTGAATAGGTTTATTCTTTTAATGGATATTTTTACAAATGTGTAGATTTCTTTCTTCTTTCTACATGTTTGCTATTCGTAACATAAACGTTTACTTAATTGGAGCCCGCATTTTAATCAAGTAACAACGGTTTTTCTTCGATCTTTACTATTCTATCGTGAACGTTCTTACGTTTGAAACACCCCTCCTAGGTTCATTTCATTTATTTTGTTGCTTTACCATAATTTTCTTTCATATTAATTTAAATTCTCTACAATTACTTCCTCCCATATTTGTCGCTAATAAATAGTCCTATTTAAAAAATTCAGTACTTAATATTATCCTTGTTTTCTAGTAATTCCGTTACTTATAAATTTAATACGCATTTCAAATATTATTTTGCGTTTCTAAATTCTCTGGGAATTATTTATCTCCTTATGTCTAGACAGTTTTTTTGTTCTTCTCAAATATTGCATTTCAACATTTAGTACTGCGTATTTTCCAGTCTTCAATACACTTTTTATTTTCTTATACGTAGTATATGGAAGTATTGTGATGACGAAAATTTTCGACCTTTGCAGATGTCCACGTTTTGAAGTCCCCTGATACCAAAAAAGTGGTTTTTAAAAAATGTCTGTTGGTCTGTGTGTCTGTCTGTGACCATGATAGCGGTCAAACCGCTGTAGATATTTATTCCAAATTTTGTATTTACGTGTATAATCTCCCTCTTGAGATCTGATTAGTTTTTCAGTAAAATCGGTAGACCGGAAGTAGTAGTTTACTTCAGTGAAAATTTTTTTCAAATATTTCGTCGATTACTAAGTTTACACAAATTTATAAAGAATTCATATGTACTCAAAATTAAATTTGAGACAAATTGTCTTAAAAAGGTTTTCAAGAAAAGGAGGGCTGGCAAAAACTCGTTTTTTCCGATTATCTCGGCCGATTTTGAATTTTTTTTCGAGATTCTTTGGAACAATGTTTAGAACAACTAGAACAACCTGGAACAACCTTCAGAATTTCAATTTTCGAAAAAAGGGGAGCTGGGTGAAAAAGTCGGTTTTTTCAATTATCTCGGCCAATTTTGCCTTTTTTTTGAAATACTTTGGAACAATTTAGAACAAACCTAGAACAACCTGGAACAACCGTCAGATTTCCGATATTCGAAAAAAGGGGGGCTCTTCACACACACCGAGAGCTACCCAAAATCACGAGGCCGCTTCGGTCATCTTTACGACGGAACGAGATAGAGCCGCTGGACATACACAACTTTAATTTTGACTTCTGAATCTATTAGAAATTCAGAATAAAATTCAGTATTTAGTTCTTTTAATAACGTAACAAATTTGCCGAATGGTGAAACCTGTGAAATACTTCACCGAAAAAGTCGAACTCTTTTACTTTATCCACCAACAGTTGTTTAATTAAATTAATAAGTATTACGAATTCACCATTGTTAATGTCACTAAAGATTTAGATGCTATATGTCACATTTTATAGTGCAAATTTCTTGTGTATTTTCGTTTGTACAGTGTGGCAAATTACTTATTGTTGTTTCTGTTTGAGATTTATTCTCTGAGCGAAATTAACGACTCAGATTTATTGTGAGCTTTGTATTCTGATTTAATTTTGTTGAGTTCTATCTGTAATTAAATTGTAAAATTTTAGCTCAAGTAATTATCTGTATTTGAATGTCTAATAATAATACAAAATAATAGTGACTAGTATGTGTATAAAATCTCTTTTGGCAGAGGATCCTCTCTCTCTTTTTATTACATGAACAGGCAATGATCATTTTTCTTGAAAGAATATTTATGTATTTTTATTCTAATTAGTAGTAATGCTATTCATTTATTTCTGGTAAATTAGGAAAACTTTATTTGTAATAATAGGTTCAAGACCTTTGCAATTTTTTTTTGTTCTATTCATTTACTTCTTTGTTTAATAATGTTTAATATTTGAATTTCTTTAAAATAAATTGTTATTGTTTTTGATGTGATTGTTTTCTTTGAGGAAGGTTCACCTGGTGTCAGTTTAAATTGAGTTCCGATTTAATCAATTTAGCAATAACATAAGTGGTCACTGTAAGTGATATAAATCGGTAGCGCATTTACACGGGCAATTATAACATCATAACCAACAAACTTGCTATACTTTGTGAGCTAGCATTATCAGTGCCACTAACGAACAGGAACCATTGGCCTTTCTAGGGTGGACTGCGGGTCAAATAGGCTGAGGTAATCAATCATAAGCGATTGGTACCTGAGAGCAGTGGCGGCTCGTTATTTTTTGGGACGGGAGGGCACCGGGGGTCTGAGTGTTTAATATCAAAAATTAAGTGCAGACAAAAAATAAACTCAATATGCAATTTAATTAACTTGTTTGAAAATGAAATCTATCCGCCGCGCCGGTCCTTACGATCAGCAAAATGATTAATAACTAATTCATTGAAGTTTGGTGTTGATGTCAGTGATTGTTTTTCAATGGAACACATTGCTAAGGCACATAGTCTGCTTTCCCGCATGGTATTTCTAGAAAATGTTTTTATTCTCTTCAAAGTAGAAGAACACCGTTCACTTTCAGCTGTTGTCATCGGTATGGTGCAAATTATTTTCAATAGCTTCACAGATTCGGCAAATGTAGTTGTTAAATTATTTTTATAGAAACATTGCAGTAATGTTAGAGCAGATGAAGCAGTTCCAAAATCTGGTCTATTATACAAAACTACCAATTCATGCTTAAAAGGAATTGATTCCAAGTCACGGCCATTTGGAATTCACGGCCATTTGGAATTCAGTTTCGGGGAAAGAATTTTGATATGTTGAAATTAAGTGTGGTTGAAAAAGAAGAGCTGTAGATAGGTGATCGCTAAACAAAAAATGGGCATCAATGTTGTTAATAATAATGTGGCACACTTCTTTAGCAACCATTTTGTGTTTATCTTCATAAGGGGGTCTTCTGTTCCGTTGTCGGGAATGTTTCTCTCCTTTTTCATTGTTATCACTATTTTCATTGTAATAATCGTAATCAGTTGAGTTCCTCACATGCTGAATTGACAATTTGAATGATGACACACAAGACTGTATTTTAATACTGTTAATTTGACGATGTTACGAGGTAAGATCAGTAAGTACCCGTGTTTGAAGACAGGTGGTGCTGCTCAGGGAAGTTGGCATTACCGTCGTGTACTACCATCTGTCAGACAACACCATAATAAATTTCAGACTGATTCATAGGTTAGTTTTTATTTGGCAGCCAGTTGTATCACACGTGTTTCGTGTTTCTCGATAAAATAGAAAAAGAGCAATATCGATCCGTAATTCGCTTTTTATTTTTGGATGGAAAAACATGCGAAGAAATAAAAGGGAAGTTGGATGCTGTGTATGGGGACCCTTCACCATCTATGACAACCGTAAGATATTGGTTCAACGAATTTAAACGTGGTCGTACATCTGTTTTTGATGAGGAGCGCCCAGGCCGCCCGGCAGACAAGGAAATAGTTGAAAAGGTCCAGGACATGGTTCTCGCTGATCGCCGAACGAAAGTGCGCGAAGTAGCAGAGGCCGTAGGCGTGTCTTACGGAACGGCAATTAATATTTTACATGATAAGTTATCGGTGAGAAAGGTGTCGGCCCGATGGGTGCCGCGATTGCTTACGGTGGACAACAAGCGGATACGGTTGTCAATGTCGAAGCAGTGTTTGGACCTCTTTCAGAGAAATTCGAAGGAGTTTTTGCATCGAGTCGTCACCATCGATGAAACCTGGATCCATTATTATACGCCAGAGTCCAAGCGACAGTCAAAACAATGGATTTTTCGGGGTGAATCTGCTCCGAAGAAGGCAAAGACGGTCCCATCGGCCGGAAAAGTCATGGCCACGATTTTTTGGAATTCCAACGGAATAATCCTCATGGACTTTTTTCAGAAAGGAAGAACGGTCACGGGGCAGTACTACAGTGAATTATTGGACCGATTCGATATAAAATTGAGGGAGACACGGCCTCATTTGGCTAAGAAAAAAGTGCTGTTTCACCACGATAATGCACCAGCACATTCATCCAGAATTGTCGCGGCAAAATTGCATGAACTGCACTACGAATTGCTGCCGCACCCACCGTACTCGCCTGACTTGGCTCCCTGCGACTTCTTTCTGTTCCCCAACATGAAAACGTGGCTTGGGGGAAAAAGATTCAGCTCAAACGAGGAGGTTATCGTCGAGACAGAAGCGTATTTTGCAGAGTTTGACAAATCGTATTTTTTTGGAGGGGTTAAAGATATGGCAGAAACGTTGGGAAAAGTGTATTGTACTAAAAGGTGATTACGTTGAAAAATAAAAAAAAAAATGTGAAAAACTTGCGTCTTCTTTCCTAACACGGGTATTTATTGATCCTCCCTCATATAATTGGTTGTAGAGAATTTCACAATGCGGCATGATTTTAGTAAAAAAATATAAGCAGTAATTGAAATAAATCATAATTATTTAAAATGTTTTTCAAGCTTATAGCTTTTCTTATTGTCGACTGGTCACTAGATTCATCATCTATGATCCGCGTCAGACATGTGGTAAGATCTTTTTTATATCTGAAGACACTCACAACACATCTTGATTTAAAGTTCCATCTGGTTGGTGTAGCCCGCGGAAGTCGATTTTTCACAACCTCATCCAGTACAGCAGTACGCTTTGGGGATCTTGTAAAAAAAGTAGAAAAACCATCTAGATTGCAAAAGAAAACTTTCACTTGTTTGTTAAGTATCAGATTTAACTGATGCGCGTAACAGTGAATATAATTTGCATTTTTGTAAATATCTTTAATTTTTGCCTGAACACCGTTGTTTTTACCACTCATTACTGAGGCGCCATCGTTGCTTTGGGATATTAATTTTGCAGGCGTTTGGTCCAATTTAATTTTCCTAAGTTCTTCCAATAAACAGTTGCTAATGCCATCAGCAGTATGATTCTCTGGTTGCCGAAAAGACAGAAATCGTTCTTGTATATTTCCGTTCAATTCGCATCGAACTATAAAAGCTAACTGGGCAAATGTAGCCGAATCTGTCGTTTCGTCTGCTTTTTCGTCTAGAATCAAAGTGCGAGAATCTTCGTAGATACTGTCCAGCAATTCAGTTTGAATGGTTTTTGACAAACCCATAAAAACTCTATTATTACACTGAGAGAAATATTTGTTAGAATCAAATATATTTTTGCTGTACGCTTAATATAAAATGTTGCTGTATATAGGACAGCAACGCGATTTTGCAAATTTAAAAAAATATATACTTAAACATTAAGAAAAAAAATATTTAAAATACGAATACACCTTTTTTGAAATAAAGTAAGAACAAGTGCTTAAAAATAACAAAATTTATTGTAATATTAATAAAGTTAAATGTTTGATTTTAAATAAAATATTATCAAAGTTAAGCATAGTTATTGTAGATACTAATAAAATTCAATTTTATTGTAAATGTGAAGTATCCTCAATGCTAATAATTGATATATTAGAAAGAAGAATATCATTTATTTAGCTTAATTAAATGAATATTAAACTTGAAAAAAATACACAGTGATATTAAGGAAACTAGTAATTGAAAATAGATAGGTTTCATACTTACTCTTAGTAAACTATTTGTTTAGCTGAAGTATAAATATTCCTTACTTCTACTATATATACTATATATATTGATATGGGGGTATGTATGCGTATCCCCTTTAAAAAGCACTTGCATACGATACGGTAAGTACCGTTTAGAATTTCTTGTAATTATTTGATAAATTGAATTTTATTTTAAATATTTAATTGCCTCCGGCTAGCTATGTTGGTTGCCTACCTATAAGGTGGGTAACGTATTTTATTAAAATAGCATGAAGCTCTGTTTTAAACCATGTGAAAGTTACGTATTAATAAAATTAAAATTGTGTTTTAGTTTATTTGACTGCTCCCTGTATATTAGAACTAATCTTTGAATTATTTAAATATTTGACTAATCGTGGAACGGTTCAATTCTATTTCTAGTGTTGGTATTACTCTCATAACCAACATGCATAGACGCTAACTAAGTTCGCATGTTTTCACGTTCAAGTCTTGATATCAACAGACGAAAACAATCTGATATTTTCACGTCGTCGTGATTTTTTTTGTATGAATAGGCTTAATCTCATTAATGGGTCGTTAAAAAGGATTCGGATATTGAACCTGAGGAAAAGTACACGACTTACTTCTATGTTATATCTGCCTCCAAAGTGGTTCCACAGGACGTCCTCGGAGAATCTACTAATATAACAAATGTACGATCGAGCATGCTTTTTTTTTTAAACAGCTGTTCGGTCAAGGTTGTGGATGATGTAACTGGGTCAAATGAAAACAGGTATTTTTTGATTAGGTATGCTCGTTATTATTATTGAATTGAGTGTAACTTTATATTTACAGTTTAAAACATCTTTATCAAGAATGTCTTTAGGCATAATCTTTACTTGGAATATCATGAACAAATTACTCTACGCAAGTCATATTAGGCATACACATAACAATATTTAATCTGTCTACTTTACTAATGGTAAACAATTGGATTCAACATTGGATTTCTACATATGATTATCTGACTCTTCGTCTCTTAAAATAAACTAATGTGACACGTAAGTTTTAAACTTAGATCGTTGTCTAATTTAAAATGCATGAATGGTATTTGAATTATAGGTTAACTATTTAATTATCCGGCTATTATGTACTATTTAAAACGGGCTACGTTAGAAATGAACGTTTAGTCTTGGTAAAAAAACTCGGATTACACTTAAGTCTGACTTGATTATCAGTCATTTACAAGTTTATCTTGGTTCCTTCTAATGAACGTGAAATTATACAATTGTCACTTTACATACTGTTCTTGTTTGTTTAACTTTAAGTTCGCTGGATGGAAAGGATGCAGGTGCTGCTGTCGTTCTTAAAGGGGGCTCCACAGATGTTCGTAGTTAAAGGAACGTCTTGATCCTCCGGTTTGATTCTCTTGATAGGCAGCCCTGGTTTATCTTCTTGGCTGCACCTTGTTCTGATGTGTTGACTCGTTGTAGATGGACGGACACAGGTTCGTATTTTTTCTTAAATATATTTGAATTGTTGTTTGGTTAACTCCCTGGTAGTTGAAGTTAATATCCTTGTTGATTATTTCTTTCTTTCCAGTACGTTATTTGCATCCTTGGTTTTTTTTATATCGAAAACACAGGATGGACTTCAATGTTTGTAGTCCCACTAGTTCGCACTTTGTATGAAGAATACCGCACGTTGATACACAGATGTGGGGTGTTCGCGAATATTTAGACCAACCTCACTGGTTGCTTTATTAAGAAGGAATCCCTTTTAAATCAAGGTACTGTCCTTTTATACTTTCCCATGTTTGTATGGTGGTTGTCAAGGCAACCAACAAAATTCAATCAAGTCAACAACCATCCGTTCATTTCAAAAGGCAAACCCTATTGTTTCGCGATTTTATTGCATTCATAAAGACTTTTGAAATTTATTTCTACTATATACAATCTTAGAATTCTAGTTTTTGACAATTAAACGCGCATTACAAAAGTTTAATAGTAGCGCGTTTGATTTTCTTAGTACAGTTCTGCTCATAAAAATATCATTTTTTTATCATTTTTGATTTGCCTAACAACATACTCAATATGTGTATCTCTAATGCAACGGCGTTTACAATGGTTCTCTTAACATTTAATTACATCGTTTCTTTCTTTCTTTTCCGTTTCTTTTTACCAGACAAAAATTCATTTATAAAAATTAAAATTATTGAAGGGTGACTTTTGACAACCTATATTCAAACATGTGGTGAAATCTTAATAATGCTCATGCCCTGTTTGTACAGGACTTGAATATGTAAAGGGCTTTTGGTTCAATATGTGTGTACCCAAAAGTTTGTTTCTTTACTGAATTAAAGTTATATTTGACTTGATAAAGACATTTATTGGGAACGTCCATTCGTTCCATTTCATGATGCTAACAAAATTTACACTGTTTTAAACTTCCAATTGTTTACAAAAACCTATGATACATCAAGTATTGATATTGAAGTATCCCTATTAATTTGCAAATTTAACAATTTTAGTCGATTTTTATTATAAATCATACTTTTGCAATGGCCATATTTGTCGACCGAAAGCAAACATTTTTATAACTAAACCAATGAGCAGGATACAAATGTTTCATATCTTTGTTATGTGTGATGCGAGTCTGCGCACATTGTATGCGCATTTGACCTTAATTATATGCCCAATTCAATAATAATTATTTTAACTACAATGTACAAGGGTTCGCCCAAAAGTGAATCTTTTAAAACATGAACGAAAATCTAAATAATCATATTTTACATATTTGACTGGTCGTGGCTAAGATACAAGACCAGTTCATCATATTAATAAAAGGCTAACCATGTAATGTTTTCCATTAATCATATTATAAATATGCACCGAACTAGCCCAGATATCTATTTATGAGAAATACATTAGATTCCTAAAATTGTATAACTGGTAGTATACCAATCAGTAATCTAAATTCTTTCAGTTCATGGTATTTTAATACTAGTAGTTTTTATATTTTACAGTTGGTTTAACTACGCTTGTGATAAAACTTCAATTCATTCTTTTAGAACTCATCTCATGCTCGTGTCAGTGGTCGGCTTTGAATTAAATTACTGTCTAAAATAAGTAATTAACCTTTCTTTACTAGTATAGAACTGGTAAGTAACATTTATTTGCATATAACAAATAAAATTAAATATGTTTCTCTATTTACTATTACAGATTAGGTATAAATCTCTTGTCAAGCCAATGTTTATATTTGATGAATACTTTAGAGCAATAAAACTACAAGCGATATACACATTCACAAGTTTAATAAATATCGTAAATAAAAAATATAGAGCAACAAATATCTTATTTACAAAAAACTGTAAACCCATCCAACTGACGTTTTCAATGCAATCTGAAGTTGTGGAATAATAATAATAATAATCCTTTTATTTTAATATACTTTATAAGGTAAATATTTCTTTATATATTAATAATTTAGAACTACTTTTTCCAATGAATATTTTTAAGACACTAACAATGATTCTTTTCAAATAAATTACAAGTGATGCGTACTAATGAATAATTATTTGAGATTAAACGAGTTTCAATTTATCTATCTAGAAAAGATTTAAATTCCATTTGATAATACTCTTAGATTTGTATACTTAATAATATTCTAATTTTATTTTAAACAAAAGTATTATTCTATTAATTGAATAATATAAATAATTTCCAAAATATACGTAATATTTATACGACCTGGATACACTATGTCCATAATATATTCTTCTAATTTCAAATGGTTAACAGTATCTTCGTAAGATGTTATCCTTATGTTCTAGATGATCATTGTAGTCCTAATAACCTTCTTCGATGTTGTTTTTTGGCCTATTGTCACTAAAAACTGGTTCTGCAATGTTGAATATACCTCGATGCTTCAGGATATTGATAATATCTCTCTTCGGCGATGAAAAAGTTGTGCAACTCTAACTACGGACTTCAAAATCTCTACGGTAAATGCTGCGCCTTGTACTTCTGAACTTCTACGATAGAACTGCTTGAAGAAATTAGTTCTCGGAACTGCTATTATTATTTAACTTCAAAGAAATGGCTCTCGGGACTGCTTCAAGAAATTGGTTCTCGGAACTGCTATTATTATTTAACTTCAAAGAAATGGCTCTCGGGACTGCTTCAAGAAATTAGTTCTCGGAACTGCTATTATTATTTAACTTCAAAGAAATGGCTCTCGGGACTGCTTATAAGGTGAGTAATTTTTAAATTATATACTTTAAATTAACTTCTCCTTTCCTAAAATTTTTATATCACTTTTAATTATTTTTCTAGATGAACTCTGTATCAAGATATTAAATTTGAACACTTTTACTTTATCCTGCTCTATTATGTTAATAATATTTGAGTTTTAATATTATACTCCGCTAAAACGCACCCGTTTTTCTTCAAAATTATCTCGAATCTCCTCTGTTTTATTATTCATCCCCTAGACAACCCTCTACTTTTTCAAATCCACCAATCAATTTCTTCTGCAAATATCTTCTAAACAACATAGAATTTAAATCTCTTTATATGTTTTGAATACCTTCTAATATTAATAATTTTACTAATTTAATTCTTTTCGGCTTTTAAATAGCATCTTATGTACTTTAAATATTTTATAAACTGGTTCCTATCAATTTACTAACCGGTTGTCAAAATGACATTTTAAATGTCACATCCGGTGATATGAATTTTGAAATGTGATTTTATTCCAATTTAGCTATTCATTATTCAATATTAATTTTTTTATTACCTTTAAAACATCATTAACGTCAATTGAATATGTTCTTACACAAATAATAACTTATCCTACAATACACTAACAGCATTTAAATCTCTTCTCTCTAGATTTTGGTAACTTCAATGAAAAATGAAACTACTCAATCCCTCAACATACAGGATGACTACAACTTCAAGAAATACTACTCAGATAAAGAACATTATTATTTTTATCACGTAATTATAAACAAGATTCAAATAAAATTATTCCAAAACATCATTATCATTAATTTCAATAATTAAGTTAATTTTGATGACCAAGTTCATAAATTTAATATTATTACAGTCTATATTTGTATTGTAACAATATATATATACCGGGCTCTTTTTTATCATTACACATAGCATTTTCCCTATGTGTAATGATAAAAAAAAAATTGTCAATGCATTAGCGATATAGTCACTGTATAGTAGACAACCAGTTATACACTCGTATTTTGACAAGCAGGAACAGTGAGCTGTCATAGGATATTTATCAGTCAATTTTCGCTAAACTTTTTATTAAAATTTTAAAATAAAAATTGAGTTTGTAGCAGAAACACTGTACGATACACGTGTTAAAATGTTATTTTATTTTGCTTATTTTAAATTGCTCCAGTTCCTAATCACCCTCGTGTCGCAAATCTTACTCGCAAAATAAAATAGCACTTTTAACAATTATATCGTAAATAACTAATTTTGTACAATTTTTCTTACAATTTTAAAATTCGAAATATATCACGTCGTCAACATCATAATTGCTACATTAAGGATTTCCCGCCATTTCCCACTGGCCGATACAAATAAAATAATATTCTGGAGATCCGCTTCTCTTACTTGTACCATAAATTATTTGTACGGAAAAATTAAACTTTGCAGCGTACATAAAACCTTTTACATTTATTACGAAACTGTTAAAATTTAGCGCGAAAGTATTTGATTCGGCAATAATACTTGTACTGGTAACACTGGGCGATACAGAGCAAAATAAAGCTTAGAAGAATTAGGTTATGTTTTTAATAAAGAAAATGCAGAATATCACTTGGAACAAAATAATTAGTTTATTATAACAATTAAACGAACTTAAATGTGAAGTCTAATATCATAACAAGTTCTCGAAATGTCCACCTTGTCTTTCAAGGCAATAAGCAAGGCGATCTTGAAAGCAACGAAGTGTATTTCTAATAAATTCTGGCCTTATTCCATTACATGCAGTACGTATACGCTCTTTTAGTTAATTCAAGTTGCGTATTCGTACATTGTTGTAAATTTTACTTTTTAGGTAACCCCAAAGAAAATAGTCATTTGGAGATAAATCACGAATCTTGGAGGCCATAGTATGGGACCAAATCTACCAATCCACCGTCTTTGAAATAAGTTATTTAAAAAATTCCTGATAGCGTTAGTATAATGTGGCGGGGCCCCATCCATTCATCAACATTCATCATCTCAATTGATGGAATGATATGGTCTCTCAACAAATTCAAATATTTCACTGCAGTGAGGTTACCGTCAATAAAAAATGGGCCATTAAGTCTATCGCTTATTATTCCAATCCAGACATTAACTTTTTGAGGGTACTGTGTTCGGGTCAGGTTTTGAGCGTGAGGATTTGTACGGGACCCGTACCTAATGGATTAATGGATAGGAAATTTAATAATTTTTCATGGATAAATGTAGGGTACAAACCGAACGTTCTGAGAGTTGACTTCACCGTTTATGGTAAATGTAGCCTCATCAGTAAAAACTATTTTATTTAAAATTTCTTGGTTTTCATTTAACATGTTAAACATTATTTCACAAAATTCAGTTCGTTTTATCTTATCCTCTTCGAAAAGCTCTTGATGATTTGATATTTTGTATGGCCTATATTTAAATTCTTTCAGAGTTTTGTATACCGAACTGTACGATACTCCAAAATGTTTAGCTACATCTAAAAGAGATCCTACAGACCGTTCCTCTACGTAACACAGGATATTTAATTTCATGTCTTCTGTTCGAACATGATTGGTTCTATTTATTTTTTTGTGAGAATTTAGAACACCACCATCTTCTTGAAATTTTTTAAAAAAGTTCAGAATTGTTTTTGCACAAGGTATAGGCCTGTCTGGATAATTGACGGAAAACATGTCTCTAACTTGCCTTCAACTATTATTTTTCTGGTACCACATTACTATTGCCACCTTTTCATTTGTGTTGTATTTATCCATGATTTATAAATAAATTATCTATTTTTTAATAAAATGTATTTAATTTATGACATGTTTGAATAAAAATTCAGAAATATTAGACATAAAAAATGTTTTTCCCGTCATGGCAATCTGATTTAAAAATTAAGGTATGCTATACGTAAATTCTTCATTGGTGTATAACTGGTTGTCTACTATACAGTGACTATATCGCTAATGCATTGACAATTTTTTTTTATCATTACACAGGGAAAATTCTATGTGTAATGATAAAAAAAGAGCCCGGTATATATAGTAGAAAACTTTTTACTGCTCAATGCAGAATTACGGGTAAAGGTAAATTGAAAAGAAACACACTTCTATGTGATGTGACGTTTCGACCGACTATCTCAGTCTTCATCAGACACTAACATAACTAATTGTCATATATAACATGGAGGAACGAAACTGACATGAAACACATTTAAAACTTTTCAGAAATAAAAAAAAAAATAAAACGGGACACGTACATTTTAAAATTAGTGTATATACACATATAACTTAATATTACATTTTGATTTAAAATTACTTCGAGCATGAAATCAAATATTAACGTATGTATTACTCGGTCTTAAAATAAAATATAAATGTCCACATTTATATTTTAACCCAACCCGTAATTCTGCATTGAGCAGTAAAAAGTTTTCTACAACGTATTAGTGTTAGAGAATTAAATCAGTAATTTACCTATATATATATATATATATATATATATATATATAGTAAAGTAAGGATGATCTCGACTGATCAGTTAAGACAGAAAACGTGGAATTTAATGGGTCTAGCAGTCGGAGGGCCAAATAAGACAACTCTTTACAGTTGTTGTATCCAAATGAAATACAGTGTGATGTTGCCTTCTTTATAACTTAATTAGATTGGTCCAGAAGAAGATTAAATAAATCAATCGACCAAAACTGTAAAGAGTTTGTCTTATTTGGCCCTCCGACTGCTAGACCCATTAAATTCCACGTTTTCCACGTTTTCTGTATATATATATATATATATATATATATATATATATTATGTATCGTCGAAATTCTTGGTATTTTCGGCTTTTTTTAAAAAAATTTATATGAAGGGTTGGTTAATAATAAAAACGGTTTTTTGACGTTTCGAAAAGAAGGAAAAGTATAAAAAAAAATCCTTCACACAATTTCTATATATATATAATATATTGCTATAGGGGGGTAGGGGTGCTTATAAACCCCTAGCAGTAAAGTTCTTAAAGAGCTATGAGACTAATTAGAATAAAATTGAAAAAGAAACTGTCAAAAATTCACGAGAGTAATGTTATTAAGTTAAGTTTTACAAATACTAACTAGTAAGCGAGTGAAAGTCTAAATTAAATAACTCACAGAAATGTACCTAACATTGTTGTATTAAATTTAAAATGTCCTGAGTTTCGCGCTTGAAACTCTCCTTCCTATCTCTTATGATTTACGCCAATAATCTAATTTTAAAGAAAAAGAGAGGGGGTTTGTTTCCGGCATTCAGTAAATTATACTCGAATACAGTTAATCTTGTGAACGGTTCATAAATTTTCTATCTCAGGGTCGTTGGGGGGGTTCATGTCCTACAAAACTACGCTACAAGAGTCACTCACATTACCTGTACGCTTACTTATTTCCGTGGCAGCTGTCGGCAGATCCTCGAAGATGATGAAACACCTGTGGGCAAAATAAAATGCGCTTCCTCGTCGTGCAAATAGTGGACGAAAATCCACGAGATTGATGGTGGGCGTTACGTAACAAAATAACAAATATAAACGCAGGTATATAAAAGAATTCTCTATATTTTAAACAAAACAGGTTACAAATCTAGTAAATATGTTGCAGTTGGAGTATCTTTATTAGGAGAGAAAATAAAACATTTGTATGAAAATTATCTAACAACAAGAATAATGGCACACAGTTCCACTATAAATTGTACAAATATCCACCTAATAATAGTACAGCGGTTGAGTGCTAAAATATGAAATGTACGTGGACAGAAATGACGTCCCAAAATTATCTAATTAAGTTTTCTAAACTGATTGTAACTGGAGAACCACAATTTTACGGTACGTAAGTTACTGTTAATATTTTGCATGTTATTTAGCCTTATTTAGTTGCTTGTACATCTAGATAGGTTAGGATTACCTACATAAAACGTGACTGACGTTGTAATTTAAAAATGCCTTAAATATTATGTGAATGCGAACACCAAACTATTTACTTCTTAATAAATTGAATCTTGTGACTTTTAATACTAATCTGACTTTGAACGAATTGATATTGACTTTAATCTCAATAAAAAAACTACAATTATATCCATTAGTTCTATATAAATACTATGGCTTTGACGTTACACCTCTTTGGATGTCGTAAATACTTGTAAAAACTTTCACAATACCTTCAGTTTAACATATGAAAAATGTTCGTTAGCTTTATGGTGAACTGGAACGGGCCTTGTAGCTGGTTGTTCTTCGGATATTATGGAACCTCCGACGGGATGAATTTCGGTAGCGGTGTTGGACTTTAACAGCAAGCGGGATCTTCAGCTCGGGGATGCTCCTTTTGCCGGTCTTGGTTTGTAATCTTCAGTATCAGTACGTGTATTTTTCTTCTCCTTTATTGTAATTTAATTGATGTGTCTGTCTCGATTTATTGGAGGTTAGAATCTTTGTTTATATTCTCTTCTCTTTTCAGCTTCAGTGGCGCCTATCTTCGCTCGTTCGTATTGGTAATTCAGAACTATTGCTGGATTTATTTTCAATGGTGTCAACCTTGACGATGACCCACTGACTTACTAACTGGATGATGACTCACAACGTACTTGTCGGGTTATGAATCAATCAATGACAAAAAAATGAATGACCTCGTCTGGAGTATGTATACCTTATATATAGGTCAAGGTGGGCGATTGTTTATAATCTCGAACCCAAAGTCGTTGGAGATTATATTTTAATTGTTTATAATAATGTTTGATTAGTTTACAATGCTAAAGGATGTTATTCTGTAGTTTTTACATTTATAAAAATTAAATAATATATTTTCAGTACGTGTAAATCTCTGAATATTGCTTTTAGGAATTTTAATGAGAATGGCATTTTTAGCGTCGCTTTTTGATACATTTGTACAGTCATGTGCAAAAAAATATTTAAATGTTATTATTTTTGGATTTTATCCAAAAATAAGGATATTTGGACTTTATGTGGAGCTGGTTTACATACTAACTTAATTACTAAATACATTCAAATTTATTTCTGTTTTTTATTTGATTAAAATCTGTGCATTTAAGAATAAATTGCTTAATGCGTATTTTAAATTTCAATTCAAAGTCAGTTTCCTATTCTATTTTAGTAATGAATTATATTGCTCAATGGGTTATTAAAATTTTATCAAATCATTCACATATAACAGTGCCAAGGATTAATTTTAAATATCCCTTTTTGGTATTTTTGTAGCGACACTTATTCAGTTTTTTACATGTCAAATTAAATATTGATTTTATTAGTAAATTCTTGCTAATGGCTTTAGTTTGATAGGGCACTTAATTATGCATGTCCTTCGTGTCTGTAATTGGCCCAACATGTTTATATTTATGGTGTTTTACTAAATTTTACAAATTGATGTTTGACGTTTATTCATGATGGCTACTTGGTCTAAATTAGAAATGATGCTTTCGATAATTATGCATTAGTAAGGGCGCAATTCATGACAATTCCTAATCCTAACTGTGCTGTGATATGTGCAGTTGGAGTATTTAGCTTCAGATACCAGGCAATTATTAAATTTAGTCACGAAATTCTAGCTTTAATATGACATGTGATCTAGGTCTCTTAGGGATACTTCAAATGCTGTTTGTACTTAAATTACAACCCTATTGATATTCATGCCCTAATTCAAATCTGTTCTAAATATAGAAAAGGCTGTAGTTAATTTATGTTTTGACATTAAAATTGGTTTCCTCACCGAGTTACATTGTATTTGACTTAATAATGGGCGTTCAAAGAATGAACGTCCATGCTTTACATTAAATGATGCTATTGAATATTTCTAGGTCAATAATTCTATTTGTGCTTTTAAAAACACGAGATATACAATCAACGAGCTTTGGAGTGTCACTCCTAGTGTGTACAATTTATGATTATGTTTTGATTTAGTCATAATTGGCATTTTTATATCGGCCATATTGGTATGTTCTAAATGCATGTGTTGTGTGTGCTAGACATGATGCTTTGTCAAAACTCACTGTGTAATGATAATGAAAGATTGAAAATAATATATGTCATATAAGTATAAGACTATATAGTGCGTTTCTGTGTATGTAAATTTGTTCTCACTAATATAGTTAGGTTTTTATGCTAATTTCTCTAATCTTAACTTTTCAAATAAACTACATGACCAAGATATAATTGTTTGCTAATTTGCTTAAGTGGGATGGATTCTGTGTGCATTGTTGTTTCTCTCCTTTGTATAAGTAAATCAATGGCAACTCCAACATTTCAACATGTACCAGGGTTCGTCCCTAATAACAAACTTAAAAGTAAAAAATTGAGTGTTGAAACTCGTACTAATTATGTGTATTTGAATGGTCTCGGATCATATACGAGACTAGTTCAATATATATACAAGAAAGAGGAAAATATTGGGTAAATTCCGCTGTAGAGCAACCGTAGACACGTGTTTCTGACTCATTGGTCGTCATCGGTACGGTGGAGCCAAGGAATAAGGTGGGATAACCTTGGAGATGTATGCTATACGGAAGACCATCAGGAGACAGACCACCATTTGTAGCTTCAGTTAGAAGATCCACAGTTTTGAGGACAACAACTAACGTCGCCACGAGGTATTGTATTTCATGTATCCGCGATATTCCTTTTATTTATCTTTCCTGGGTTCTCGGATGGCACGCAGGTTGACATTGTCTTCCTCGTGGCGACGTTAGTTGTTGTCCTCAAAACTGGGGATCTTCTAACTGAAGCTACAAATGGTGGTCTGTCTCCTGATGGTCTTCCGTATAGCATACATCTCCAAGGTTATCCCACCTTATTCCTTGGCTACACCGTACCGATGACGACCAATGAGTCAGAAACACGTGTCTACGGTTGCTCTACAGCGGAATTTACCCAATATTTTCCTCTTTCTTGTATTTCATGTATCCGCGATATTCCTTTTATTTATCTTTCCTGGGTTCTCGGATGGCACGCAGGTTGACATTGTCTTCCTCGTGGCGACGTTAGTTGTTGTCCTCAAAACTGTGGATCTTCTAACTGAGGATACAAATGGTGGTCTGTCTCCTGATGGTCTTCCGTATAGCATACATCTCCAAGGTTATCCCACCTTATTCCTTGGCTACACCGTACCGATGACGACCAATGAGTCAGAAACACGTGTCTACGGTTGCTCTACAGCGGAATTTACCCAATATTTTCCTCTTTCTTGTATTTCATGTATCCGCGATATTCCTTTTATATATATATATATATATATATATATATATATATATATATAGTCATGGAAAATAGTGGGTAATTCCGCTGTAGAGCAACCGCAGACACGTGTTTCTGACTCCTTGGTCGTCATCAGTACGGTGTAGCCAAGGAATAAGGTGGGATAACCTTGGAGATGTAAGCATAAACGGTAGACCATCAGGCGACAGACCTCCATTTGTAGCTTCAGTTGGAAGATCCTCGGTTTCGAGGACAACAACCAACATCGCCACGAGGAAGACATTGTCAACCTGCGTGCCAACCGACCCTGGAAAGTTAATCAATGGAAATAGTGCGGATTAATAAATTAGTCATGGAAAATAGTGGGTAATTCCGCTGTAGAGCAACCGCAGACACGTGTTTCTGACTCCTTGGTCGTCATCAGTACGGTGTAGCCAAGGAATAAGGTGGGATAACCTTGGAGATGTAAGCATAAACGGTAGACCATCAGGCGACAGACCTCCATTTGTAGCTTCAGTTGGAAGATCCTCGGTTTCGAGGACAACAACCAACATCGCCACGAGGAAGACATTGTCAACCTGCGTGCCAACCGACCCTGGAAAGTTAATCAATGGAAATAGTGCGGATTAATAAATTAGTCATGGAAAATAGTGGGTAATTCCGCTGTAGAGCAACCGCAGACACGTGTTTCTGACTCCTTGGTCGTCATCAGTACGGTGTAGCCAAGGAATAAGGTGGGATAACCTTGGAGATGTAAGCATAAACGGTAGACCATCAGGCGACAGACCTCCATTTGTAGCTTCAGTTGGATATATATATATATATATATATGTGTGTATAAAACTTACTACCAGGAAAGGTAGAATTAGGGTTTAGGTGAAAATAAAAAATTCGTAGCTCTTTTTCGGCTAGTGACGTTTCGGTTCTATGTTTGAACCTTCATCAGACCTTTATTAGATTAGAAGAAAGAACATATTAAATTTTGCCCAGCTCACATTTATAAAATAATTAACAATCTTAAAAACATCTATGTGTACTTACTTTTGCCGAGGGGCTATATATTTGGTCTCATCTGTATATTCAACATATGACACATTAAAAAAGTAAACATTAAGATATTACGGCACATTTAAAATAATTTGCTTAAAATAATTTTCCGTGTGCAGTTTAAAGTCTCGAAAACCTTCTGCGTACGTTTTATTAAACACATGTGTACATTGGTGAAAGAAAAACCTATTCGTCCGAAAAACAAACAAGAAAAAACAAAAAGGGGATATCTTTTATTTTATATTGCTATTCCGCGCAAATAATGTATTGATATTAAATTTAATATTTACATGAATTTCATATAATTTTAATAATGAGTAAGTGCTGTCATTTAATCTATTGTGTTATGCTAATTTGTATTGTATTCTTCTTGTTAATTGCGGTAAGAAAGCTCCATATATTCTGCTGAAATTTTGCGAGTCTGATTTGCAATTTATACTATGTCTTAAAGTTTTTATGGTTAGCGTTTCCAAAAAAGTTCTCCGACTGTAATTAGGCTCTTTGAAAATGATTCTTGCTTTGCTGAAATCCGCTGTGTGGTTGGTGGTTGATATATGGCCTGCCAAAGCACAACCCTGCGGCTTCACCCTTACGTCACTGATATGTTGGGTGATCCGGTTTTTTAGTCTCTGCTTTGTCTGTCCTACATAGAAATCATGGCAGCTACATTCTATTGCGTACACAACATTATTTCTCATCTGTGTAGGTATGTTATCCTTTAATCTAGTGTACACCTTTGAATTCGAAAAAGCCGTTGTATATGCTATAGAACATATATTGTGAAATAGCATTTTAATTTTATTCGTTAGGTTTGGAATGTATTGCAATTTTCCGTACTTGGGAGTTGTGCTACTGTTATCATTACCGTTCGGTTCTTTTTCCCTTTTTGATAAGGTTTCGGGGTTTGTATCCGTGGTATTGGAAGAAAAGAGAAGTTTGTTCAATACATTTTTTGGATAGTTATTGTATAGCAGAATTTCTTTGAGTTTGTGTAAATCCTGTTGGAGATAGTCAGCATGTGATATTTTGCTAATTCTATCTTTAAGTGCTTTGATCAAGTTTATTTTGTATTTTTTGGGGCAATTTGAATGGTAATTTAGTAACCTGTTTGAGTTAGATGGTTTTCTATACCATCTTAATTTGAGAGTGTTGTTTTCCCTCTTTATCAGTGTGTCTAAAAATGGGATTGAGTTATTTTGCTCTATTTCCACTGTGAAATTTAGTTTATTATTATATGAATTGAAAATTTGTAGAGTAGAGTCTATTTTGTTTTTTGGGATGCAGCAAATTAAATCATCCACATATTGCCATAAAAAGTGAAACTGAAAATCTATTCGGGTTATTACATATTTTATGATAGTATTCATTGTCAAGTCCGCTATTGTGGGTGATAGAGAGAGTCCCATTGGGGTACCATCAATTTGTGAGTAATATTGCCCTTCATATACGAAAAAAACACTATCGAAAATCCATTTTATTATGTCTATGAATTCTTTTTTTGGTATGTTAGTATTTTTTTCTATAAATGTCCAGTTGTCTGCTATGATTTCTATAACTATATCTACCGGGATATTGGTAAAAAGGCTTGTTACATCGAAGGAAACTATGGTATAATTTTCCGGTATTGCAAGGTTATTCGCGGCTTGTGCAAATTCAAAGGTGTCCCCAATTTTGTGGCTATTATATGTTTTGAAAGATTTGTCTATGATGTCTGCGATGTATTTTGCCAAAAATTTTGTGTGATGTTCAACACTGCTGATTACTGGTTTTAATTTGTTGCCCGGTTTGTGTACCTTTGGCACACCATATATCCTAGCTGTTTCAGAATTATTTTTTATCAAACTTTTATATGTTTCTTCTGTAATGTATTGTTTGACTTTAAGGGTTTTAATTAATTGATTTGTCTTTCTTTCAAAAGAACAAGTAGGGTCCCGGTCCAGTTTTTTGTATATATTCTGGTCATTTAGCAGATCTAGCATTTTCCTATTATATACATCCCTATACATGCATACTGTAACGTTGCTCTTGTCTGATCTAGTAATAATGATACTTTTATTTAAATTTAAAAAGTTTTTGCAATTGTGGTACGCTGTAAGCAAGATGTTGTTAGTTTTATTTGTTTTTAGGTAGTTTGTGATGTAGTATGTTATTTCGTTTCTGTATCTGTCCCTATCTTGTTCCTCTATATCAGTCAGAATGTTTTCACAGTCAGCAAGGATCCTTTCTAAGGAAATGTTCCGATTGTTTGTTGGGAGTGCGAATTTGTTACCAAGAGCTAGAACTTCTTGTATTTGCATAGGTATGTCCGTGTCTGTCAAATTTATAAAAAAATTTTTGATTATGTCGATTGATAAAATCATACTGTTGTATTGTGGACCTATCTTTTTATTTTCACATCTATTGTCGGTATCTCTTACTGGCTGTGTTGTAGGCTCTCTGTCACTATGAGTTATATTTGTAGAGCTTTTTGTTTCTATTGAACTTTTGCTGTTTTTGATTTGGTTGATATTGAATGGCTAAGTATATTGATTTTTTTGATGTTTCTTTGTTTTATTTTGTTGTAAGTGTGTGTGTATTCCCCTTTTTGAATTTCATTGAAAGTGTTATAAATTTGTTTGGAGACTATAGCTTTGACTGCTTTTATACAGCGGTCTCTATTGTATTTTAGGTATGCTATATGTGAATATGTGTTTTTAATTTCAAAACTAAGGATCTGAGACTTTAAACTCACCAATATTCTATCCGCAGCCTCTATCATCTTTGTGCTGTGGCCCGTGATGCTGTATTCCAGAGATTTGATGCTGTTTCGTATGTGGTTGGGTGTTATCTCCATTCTTTTACATTTCTTGAGGAATACTGCTCTATTTCTAAACGATGCCAAACTTCTGTTGTTATGTGTCCAGGTTTTCATCAATTTTACGGTGTCTTGTCCATATGTCGTTCTTACTTCAGTGTAGAAACCCATTTTTAAAATGCTCGACGAAATTCAGCTTGTAGTACTGATGGTGTATATCACTGTGTATAAAACTTACTACCAGGAAAGGTAGAATTAGGGTTTAGGTGAAAATAAAAAATTCGTAGCTCTTTTTCGGCTAGTGACGTTTCGGTTCTATGTTTGAACCTTCATCAGACCTTTATTAGATTAGAAAAAAGAACATATTAAATTTTGCCCAGCTCACATTTATAAAATAATTAACAATCTTAAAAACATCTATGTGTACTTACTTTTGCCGAGGGGCTATATATTTGGTCTCATCTGTATATTCAACATATGACACATTAAAAAAGTAAACATTAAGATATTACGGCACATTTAAAATAATTTGCTTAAAATAATTTTCCGTGTGCAGTTTAAAGTCTCGAAAACCTTCTGCGTACGTTTTATTAAACACATGTGTACATTGGTGAAAGAAAAACCTATTCGTCCGAAAAACAAACAAGAAAAAACAAAAAGGGGATATCTTTTATTTTATATTGCTATTCCGCGCAAATAATGTATTGATATTAAATTTAATATTTACATGAATTTCATATAATTTTAATAATGAGTAAGTGCTGTCATTTAATCTATTGTGTTATGCTAATTTGTATTGTATTCTTCTTGTTAATTGCGGTAAGAAAGCTCCATATATTCTGCTGAAATTTTGCGAGTCTGATTTGCAATTTATACTATGTCTTAAAGTTTTTATGGTTAGCGTTTCCAAAAAAGTTTTTTCTTGTTTGTTTTTCGGACGAATAGGTTTTTCTTTCACCAATGTACACATGTGTTTAATAAAACGTAGGCAGAAGGTTTTCGAGACTTTAAACTGCACACGGAAAATTATTTTAAGCAAATTATTTTAAATGTGCCGTAATATCTTAATGTTTACTTTTTTAATGTGTCATATGTTGAATATACAGATGAGACCAAATATATAGCCCCTCGGCAAAAGTAAGTACACATAGATGTTTTTAAGATTGTTAATTATTTTATAAATGTGAGCTGGGCAAAATTTAATATGTTCTTTTTTCTAATCTAATAAAGGTCTGATGAAGGTTCAAACATAGAACCGAAACGTCACTAGCCGAAAAAGAGCTACGAATTTTTTATTTTCACCTAAACCCTAATTCTACCTTTCCTGGTAGTAAGTTTTATACACAGTGATATACACCATCAGTACTACAAGCTGAATTTCGTCGAGCATTTTAAAAATGGGTTTCTACACTGAAGTAAGAACGACATATGGACAAGACACCGTAAAATTGATGAAAACCTGGACACATAACAACAGAAGTTTGGCATCGTTTAGAAATAGAGCAGTATTCCTCAAGAAATGTAAAAGAATGGAGATAACACCCAACCACATACGAAACAGCATCAAATCTCTGGAATACAGCATCACGGGCCACAGCACAAAGATGATAGAGGCTGCGGATAGAATATTGGTGAGTTTAAAGTCTCAGATCCTTAGTTTTGAAATTAAAAACACATATTCACATATAGCATACCTAAAATACAATAGAGACCGCTGTATAAAAGCAGTCAAAGCTATAGTCTCCAAACAAATTTATAACACTTTCAATGAAATTCAAAAAGGGGAATACACACACACTTACAACAAAATAAAACAAAGAAACATCAAAAAAATCAATATACTTAGCCATTCAATATCAACCAAATCAAAAACAGCACAAAGTTCAATAGAAACAAAAAGCTCTACAAATATAACTCATAGTGACAGAGAGCCTACACCACAGCCAGTAAGAGATACCGACAATAGATGTGAAAATAAAAAGATAGGTCCACAATACAACAGTATGATTTTATCAATCGACATAATCAAAAATTTTTTTATAAATTTGACAGACACGGACATACCTATGCAAATACAAGAAGTTCTAGCTCTTGGTAACAAATTCGCACTCCCAACAAACAATCGGAACATTTCCTTAGAAAGGATCCTTGCTGACTGTGAAAACATTCTGACTGATATAGAGGAACAAGATAGGGACAGATACAGAAACGAAATAACATACTACATCACAAACTACCTAAAAACAAATAAAACTAACAACATCTTGCTTACAGCGTACCACAATTGCAAAAACTTTTTAAATTTAAATAAAAGTATCATTATTACTAGATCAGACAAGAGCAACGTTACAATATGCATGTATAGGGATGAATATAATAGGAAAATGCTAGATCTGCTAAATGACCAGAATATATACAAAAAACTGGACCGGGACCCTACTTGTTCTTTTGAAAGAAAGACAAATCAATTAATTAAAACCCTTAAAGTCAAACAATACATTACAGAAGAAACATATAAAAGTTTGATAAAAAATAATTCTGAAACAGCTAGGATATATGGTGTGCCAAAGGTACACAAACCGGGCAACAAATTAAGACCAGTAATCAGCAGTGTTGAACATCACACAAAATTTTTGGCAAAATACATCGCAGACATCATAGACAAATCTTTCAAAACATATAATAGCCACAAAATTGGGGACACCTTTGAATTTGCACAAGCCGCGAATAACCTTGCAATACCGGAAAATTATACCATAGTTTCCTTCGATGTAACAAGCCTTTTTACCAATATCCCGGTAGATATAGTTATAGAAATCATAGCAGACAACTGGACATTTATAGAAAAAAATACTAACATACCAAAAAAAGAATTCATAGACATAATAAAATGGATTTTCGATAGTGTTTTTTTCGTATATGAAGGGCAATATTACTCACAAATTGATGGTACCCCAATGGGACTCTCTCTATCACCCACAATAGCGGACTTGACAATGAATACTATCATAAAATATGTAATAACCCGAATAGATTTTCAGTTTCACTTTTTATGGCAATATGTGGATGATTTAATTTGCTGCATCCCAAAAAACAAAATAGACTCTACTCTACAAATTTTCAATTCATATAATAATAAACTAAATTTCACAGTGGAAATAGAGCAAAATAACTCAATCCCATTTTTAGACACACTGATAAAGAGGGAAAACAACACTCTCAAATTAAGATGGTATAGAAAACCATCTAACTCAAACAGGTTACTAAATTACCATTCAAATTGCCCCAAAAAATACAAAATAAACTTGATCAAAGCACGTAAAGATAGAATTAGCAAAATATCACATGCTGACTATCTCCAACAGGATTTACACAAACTCAAAGAAATTCTGCTATACAATAACTATCCAAAAAATGTATTGAACAAACTTCTCTTTTCTTCCAATACCACGGATACAAACCCCGAAACCTTATCAAAAAGGGAAAAAGAACCGAACGGTAATGATAACAGTAGCACAACTCCCAAGTACGGAAAATTGCAATACATTCCAAACCTAACGAATAAAATTAAAATGCTATTTCACAATATATGTTCTATAGCATATACAACGGCTTTTTCGAATTCAAAGGTGTACACTAGATTAAAGGATAACATACCTACACAGATGAGAAATAATGTTGTGTACGCAATAGAATGTAGCTGCCATGATTTCTATGTAGGACAGACAAAGCAGAGACTAAAAAACCGGATCACCCAACATATCAGTGACGTAAGGGTGAAGCCGCAGGGTTGTGCTTTGGCAGGCCATATATCAACCACCAACCACACAGCGGATTTCAGCAAAGCAAGAATCATTTTCAAAGAGCCTAATTACAGTCGGAGAACTTTTTTGGAAACGCTAACCATAAAAACTTTAAGACATAGTATAAATTGCAAATCAGACTCGAAAAATTTCAGCAGAATATATGGAGCTTTCTTACCGCAATTAACAAGAAGAATACAATACAAATTAGCATAACACAATAGATTAAATGACAGCACTTACTCATTATTAAAATTATATGAAATTCATGTAAATATTAAATTTAATATCAATACATTATTTGCGCGGAATAGCAATATAAAATAAAAGATATCCCCTTTTTGTTTTTTCTTGTTTGTTTTTCGGACGAATAGGTTTTTCTTTCACCAATGTACACATGTGTTTAATAAAACGTACGCAGAAGGTTTTCGAGACTTTAAACTGCACACGGAAAATTATTTTAAGCAAATTATTTTAAATGTGCCGTAATATCTTAATGTTTACTTTTTTAATGTGTCATATGTTGAATATACAGATGAGACCAAATATATAGCCCCTCGGCAAAAGTAAGTACACATAGATGTTTTTAAGATTGTTAATTATTTTATAAATGTGAGCTGGGCAAAATTTAATATGTTCTTTTTTCTAATCTAATAAAGGTCTGATGAAGGTTCAAACATAGAACCGAAACGTCACTAGCCGAAAAAGAGCTACGAATTTTTTATTTTCACCTAAACCCTAATTCTACCTTTCCTGGTAGTAAGTTTTATACACAGTGATATACACCATCAGTACTACAAGCTGAATTTCGTCGAGCATTTTATATATATATATATATATATATATATATGAAATAATTCTTGGTTTTTGTGACCTATTTACTATATATTACTCAAATTGTATAGTGGGCGTTGTAAAGGTCTAAGTAAATATTCTATGTCATGTTTTCATATTTATTTTCCATACATGTTTCGGGTCGCACAACCCTTTTTCAATAGAATACTATAAATCTTTCTAAAACAATTAAGAATGACAAATTAATATTCTTTATATCACAGATATTTGTTTTTTTTTTTTAATATATACTTACCTTTAAATTAGTATGTATGAATATAAAAGTACAAAGCTGTCTATTAACATTGTCTTGTAAAATTTTAAAACTAACGATAAACATATAAATGTACATGGTACGAATATTGAACAGATAATAAACTATACAAGTGTATTTTACAGTTAAAAAAGTAGTTTTTATTTGTGTTGGTGTTTTCTTTTTTGTTTTCTGTAAACACGTTGTCGATGTTTACTATTATTAGTAAGGTGCAGATCAATTACTTTTATTTTATTAAATTATAATATATTGAACTCAGATTTCTTATGTCGTTTCTGTTATTAATGCTGTTTTTGTTTTGTTTAATGAGGATCATTTCTTTTATTTCTCTTTTTTGCGTATTATACTCCGTGTCTATTATCTTAGTATTCTCGAAGTCGAATTGGTGATCCTCTGTTATCTTGTGGGCGACAAGGGCGGTTTTGTCAGTTTTCGAATATTTGTGCGCTTGCAGTCTTTTATAGAGATATTGCTTAGTCTGGCCAATATAGCATCCATCACATTCTTTGCATGGTATTTCATAGATAACATGTGTGCGTCTGTTTTGCTCTATGTTAGGTTTGAGCTTAGAAAAGAGGTAGTTGTTAGTATTGTTAAGTTTATTTGCCACCTGGATGTCATATGGTTTTAACGTATGCTTAATTTTTTCTGATAAATGGGGGATGTATGGTATTGTGATGTAGTTGTTTTGTTTGTTAGCGGATTTATTTTGATCTTTACAGTGATTGTATATTGTATGAATTCTGTTTTTAATGGTTTTGTTTACTAACTGTGCTGGGTAGTTGTTTTCTGTTAATATGGTTTTGATTTTGTTGATATTGTTCTTTCTATATCTTGGGTGAGATAGTTTTATAGCGCGGTCAGTCAGGTTATTGATAACATTTTTTTTGTAGACAAAGGGTGTATTTGAATTATAGTTTATATACCTGTATGAGGCTGTAGGCTTATTGTACCAGTTTGTAAAGATTGTACCTCGTTCGTCATGTGTCAGTTGCATATCTAGGAAATTAATACTCTTATTGTTTTCTGAGATATGACGATGACATAATAACATGCATCCCAAAAAACAAAATAGATTATATTTTACACAAATTTTATTCATTTCATGATAAACTTCGGTTTACAAAAGAGATTGAAAACAATAAGAGTATTAATTTCCTAGATATGCAACTGACACATGACGAACGAGGTACAATCTTTACAAACTGGTACAATAAGCCTACAGCCTCATACAGGTATATAAACTATAATTCAAATACACCCTTTGTCTACAAAAAAAATGTTATCAATAACCTGACTGACCGCGCTATAAAACTATCTCACCCAAGATATAGAAAGAACAATATCAACAAAATCAAAACAATATTAACAGAAAACAACTACCCAGCACAGTTAGTAAACAAAACCATTAAAAACAGAATTCATACAATATACAATCACTGTAAAGATCAAAATAAATCCGCTAACAAACAAAACAACTACATCACTATACCATACATCCCCCATTTATCAGAAAAAATTAAGCATACGTTAAAACCATATGACATCCAGGTGGCAAATAAACTTAACAATACTAACAACTACCTCTTTTCTAAGCTCAAACCTAACATAGAGCAAAACAGACGCACACATGTTATCTATGAAATACCATGCAAAGAATGTGATGGATGCTATATTGGCCAGACTAAGCAATATCTCTATAAAAGACTGCAAGCGCACAAATATTCGAAAACTGACAAAACCGCCCTTGTCGCCCACAAGATAACAGAGGATCACCAATTCGACTTCGAGAATACTAAGATAATAGACACGGAGTATAATACGCAAAAAAGAGAAATAAAAGAAATGATCCTCATTAAACAAAACAAAAACAGCATTAATAACAGAAACGACATAAGAAATCTGAGTTCAATATATTATAATTTAATAAAATAAAAGTAATTGATCTGCACCTTACTAATAATAGTAAACATCGACAACGTGTTTACAGAAAACAAAAAAGAAAACACCAACACAAATAAAAACTACTTTTTTAACTGTAAAATACACTTGTATAGTTTATTATCTGTTCAGTATTCGTACCATGTACATTTATATGTTTATCGTTAGTTTTAAAATTTTACAAGACAATGTTAATAGACAGCTTTGTACTTTTATATTCATACATACTAATTTAAAGGTATGTATATATTAAAAAAAAAAACAACAAATATCTGTGATATAAAGAATATTAATTTGTCATTCTTAATTGTTTTAGAAAGATTTATAGTATTCTATTGAAAAAGGGTTGTGCGACCCGAAACATGTATGGAAAATAAATATGAAAACATGACATAGAATATTTTCTTAGACCTTTACAACGCCCACTATACAATTTGAGTAATATATATATATATATATATATTATTTTGTTTATTTCGTGGGTACTTTCGGCAGGTAAAATGAAAAATGCTTCTGTAGACTAGGATGAAAATTTTTTATTTAAAGTTTCGACCTTTTATTTTCGGTCTTCCTCAGAAATTTTATTTAATTCTGTAAACAAGTCAATTTTATGGTAAGAGATAGTACAATTACATTAATTTATTTTTTACATTCAGTATATTATTTAGTAAATTAGTCAAATTATTTTTTTTTTTTTTTTATAATTTATAAGTTGAATTTTATATCTAACATTCATCACAATTACATTAATTAGAATATTAAAACATTATAAAAACACTAAAAATGTATATAATTACGTTAATACATTATGTTCAAAAATAATAAAGAAATTTAAAAATTTTAAAATAAATCATTTTTACCAAACTTTCTTTTTTAATAAAATGGAAGATCTATTGTTACAGTGACTTAATATAATTCTAACAAAATTCTAAAAACACAGCAAGACACCTACCTCTTAAGTACATGGATTTTTCTTTGTTGTCGTTTCCATATTACACTTAAAATAAAATTCTCACCACAAACACCACATCTTCTATATTTTTTATTTTTTTATCAAAATTCAAAATGTGAATGGTTTGTGTAACTCATTCTCATTTTTATTTCTAACTAAAAAGTCGTTTGCGATATAAATGATATATTCGTATGCATTGCAGCGATTCGTTGGAATAAACTGGCTAAGCTGTAGTGGTGTCGAACAACTTTTTGTCTTTTTTCTTTTCCTGTTTCATGTTCTTATATGTGTATTGAATCGGTTTCTAAAATTTTGTTCGTATTCGGAGGTTTTTAAAATTTTTTAAAAAAGAAATGATTATTGCAATAATAGGGAATATATTTTTGACAAATTTTCTATTTCATTTCGATCGTTTACTGAGTTTTGCTCTTTTTTAATTTCAATCATTTCAAGTACGTTTCTTGCTTTGGTGTTTCGTTCTTTCCCCAGAATTGATACGTTGTCATAATTAAAGGTATGGGATAATTTATTAGTATGCTTTTTGAGCGCTGTACTGTTTTTTGAGTATTTGTGGACTTTTATTCGCTCCTCTAAGTATTGCTGGGTTTGCTCTATATGTACCCCCTGGCAATCATTGCACGGAATCTTATAAACAACGTGTGTTTGTTTTTTTATTGGAATACTGTCTTTTAATTTTGTATATAATGGCTTGAGGGTGTTATGATTGTTATGTGCTATTTATGCTATTATGCTATTATGGACACTACACAATACGAGAGTAAAATGCTGGAATTACTACATGATAGAACAACTTACGAAACATTAAAGTCCAACCCTACTACCATCTATCAAAAAAACAACAACAACCTCATAAACTCTTGGGAAAAGAAAAATCTTATTTCACCCACCACCGCAATATCATTAAAAATTCACAATTCTCAATGCCCAAAAATATACGGACTCCCAAAATTACACAAAAAAATATCCCTCTAAGACTTATTGTTTCCTGTATACAAAGTCCTTTCAATAATCTATCGAAATATCTTGCAAATATACTTAAAAACGTCATAAACCAAAATAGGTATTATATAAAAAACTCGTTTGACTCAAAGACTTTATGAACACTATTAAATTAAGAAATAATGAAAAACTGGTATCATTAGACGTGAAATCCATGTACACCAACATCCCCATAGATCTTGCTAAAAAACTTATAATTAAAAAATGGAATAAGATAAAACAATTCACTGAATTACCATTAGAAGAATTTATAAAAGCAATAGAGCTAACTCTTTCCACAACCTATTTCTCATTTAAGAATAAATTTTACAAACAAAAATTTGGTCTTGCTATGGGAGCTCCAATATCCAGCATAATCGCACAATTTGTCCTTGAAGACCTAGAAGAGAATATTGTTCCACAATTAGACACTTCCATCTCATTTTATAAACGTTACGTGGATGACTGTATTATAGCCTGCCCATTGGAAAAGCTACAACATATCCTGGATCAGTTCAACAGCTACCACCCACGCATACAATTTACAACAGAAATTGAATCAAACAACACACTAAACTTTTTAGATATAACATTAATCCACGAAAACGAAAATATTAAGACAAAATAGTTTGTAAAAGATACTGCGTCTGGCAGAGTATTGAATTTCCACTCATCACAACCTATGTCATTTAAAAAAAATATTGCAAGTAACCTAATAAATAGAGCAGTAAAATTAACCGACAAAAATTTCAGAAAAGAAACCATTAACAAAGCAAAAACTATCTTAAAAAATAACAATTACCCTCCAAAATTCATTAATAAAATAACTACACAACAAATTCACAAAATATATAATAACACAAATAATACCAAAAACAGTCAACAAAACAACCAACAAAGGAAATATATATCTCTGCCATTTGTCAATCACCAATCACAAAAATTAAACAATATACTTTTACCATACAATATCAAAATAGCACATAAAAATCATAACACCCTCAAGCCATTATATACAAAATTAAAAGACAGTATTCCAATAAAAAAACAAACACACGTTGTTTATAAGATTCCGTGCAATGATTGCCAGGGGGTATATATAGGGCAAACCCAGCTATACTTAGAGGAGCGAATAAAAGCCCACAAATACTCAAAAAACAGTACAGCGCTCAAAAAGCATACTAATCAATTATCCCATACCTTTAATTATGACAACGTATCAATTCTGGGGAAAGAACGAAACACCAAAGCAAGAAACGTACTTCAAATGATTGAAATTAAAAAAGAGCAAAACTCAGTAAACGATAGAAATGAAATAGAAAATTTGTCAAAAATATATTCCCTATTATTGCAATAATCATTTCTTTTTTAAAAAATTTTAAAAACCTCCGAATACGAACAAAATTTTAGAAACCGATTCAATACACATATAAGAACATGAAACAGGAAAAGAAAAAAGACAAAAAGTTGTTCGACACCACTACAGCTTAGCCAGTTTATTCCAACGAAACGCTGCAATGCATACGAATATATCTCTTATATCGCAAACGACTTTTTAGTTAGAAATAAAAATGAGAATGAGTTACACAAACCATTCACATTTTGAATTTTGATAAAAAAATAAAAAATAGAGAAGATGTGGTGTTTGTGGTGAGAATTTTATTTTAAGTGTAATATGGAAACGACAACAAAGAAAAATCCATGTACTTAAGAGGTAGGTGTCTTGCTGTGTTTTTAGAATTTTGTTAGAATTATATTAAGTCACTGTAACAATAGATCTTCCATTTTATTAAAAAAGAAAGTTTGGTAAAAATGATATATTTTAAAATTTTTAAATTTCTTTATTATTTTTGAACATAATGTATTAACGTAATTATATACATTTTTAGTGTTTTTATAATGTTTTAATATTTTAATTAATGTAATTGTGATCAATGTTAGATATAAAATTCAACTTATAAATTATAAAAAAAAAAAAATAATAATTTGACTAATTTACTAAATAATATACTGAATGTAAAAAATAAATTAATGTAATTGTACTATCTCTTACCATAAAATTGACTTGTTTACAGAATTAAATAAAATTTTTGAGGAAGACCGAAAATAAAAATTTACATCCTAGTCTACAGAAGCATTTTTCATTTTACCTGCCGAAAGTACCCACGAAATAAACAAAATAATAAATAATCATCAGGCAACGAAAAATCCACAGAAAAATATATATATATATATACAAATTGTGTGAAGGATTTTTTTACTTTTTCATCCCAACACCTACAAGACCGGTTAAATGTGCACAAATACGCCACCAATAGTACAGCCCTAAAGAAACACGAAAATAGAACTGACCATTCTTTCAATTATAAACAAACATCAATATTAGCTACAGAAAATAACAGCAAATCAAGAACTATACTTGAAAGTCTAAAAATTAAAAAACATAAGAACGCAGTAAACGATAGAGCAGGCACACAAAATATATCCCAGATATATTTTTCAATAATATGAAATTTGTCGAGATGCGCCGCTGTACTATTTATACGAATAGACAAAACCTTTCAAGTAAAAAAGTAAATAAAACAAAAATACACACTTAGACATCGTGCTATTACTTTTCAACAGACATTCAGTGAATTCACACAGAAAGAATTACTATATTTAAAAGAATATAATTTAATCGAAAGAATGTGCAAAGCAATTAATGTTAACAACAATCAAAGCCATATATACACAGACGGCCAATATTATTGTAAGTATTAAAATTTATGTCGTTTGTTTTACTGAAAATTTTTTGTTTGTCATATTTGCAGTGTTGTGATGTAAACAATAGTTGTTTTAAAATTTAACTCATGATTTTCTGATGAGGAAATTATACATAATTTCGAAACGTAAAAAAACCGTTTTTATTATTAACCAACCCTTCATATAAATTTTTAAAAAAAAAGCCGAAAATACCAAGAATTTCGACGATACATAATATATATATATATATATATATATATATATATATATATATAACTTCAAAGAAAATATTTATTTGCCGTCTAATTAAATATATGTGTGGAGGGTGTTGGGGATTCCGGCAACAAAGACAACAAAATGGAAGTCTATTAACTTTATTTTCTCCAATATTTCGCAATTACATTATTGCTTCCTCAGGGAAAACTAACGGTAAGAGAAAACACAAATAAAATGAGATATCACAAAATAACTTTTTACAAGGTGTATAGTACTTACAGTTTCGACTTCTATGTGGAAAAATTGTAACGCTATCATATCTCGTATGTTCTAATGTACGAAAGAAAAAAACAATATAGTTCTTTCTCCTTTCTCATTTACATATAACATTTTGAACATTTGATATTTATAAACAATTTAAAAACAATTACTTTAACACTCCGCAGCAAGACAACAGGCACAATATAAACGACAATAACAATTTTACTCGATCTATGCTGCTAAACGTTCACATAGCGACTGACAACACACAAAACCCCTACATATACATATGATGGACATATTACTCTTTTTAGTCGTATATGAATAAAATATGCAACAATTCACCAAAACAATTTTTTATGAGGTACACATTAATAATGAATGTAGATGTTGACCTAATATATATACATAGAATACATAGAACATTACTATGTATATATATTAGGTCAACATCTACATTCATTATTAATGTGTACCTCATAAAAAATTGTTTTGGTGAATTGTTGCATATTTTATTCATATACGACTAAAAAGAGTAATATGTCCATCATATGTATATGTAGGGGTTTTGTGTGTTGTCAGTCGCTATGTGAACGTTTAGCAGCATAGATCGAGTAAAATTGTTATTGTCGTTTATATTGTGCCTGTTGTCTTGCTGCGGAGTGTTAAAGTAATTGTTTTTAAATTGTTTATAAATATCAAATGTTCAAAATGTTATATGTAAATGAGAAAGGAGAAAGAACTATATTGTTTTTTTCTTTCGTACATTAGAACATACGAGATATGATAGCGTTACAATTTTTCCACATAGAAGTCGAAACTGTAAGTACTATACACCTTGTAAAAAGTTATTTTGTGATATCTCATTTTATTTGTGTTTTCTCTTACCGTTAGTTTTCCCTGAGGAAGCAATAATGTAATTGCGAAATATTGGAGAAAATAAAGTTAATAGACTTCCATTTTGTTGTCTTTGTTGCCGGACTCCCCAACACCCTCCACACATATATATATATATATATATAGAAAAATGTATTCTTAGAGGGGATCCAGCATCAAAAGATAAAACTTTATGTGAAGTTCTTTATTTTTTGCCAATATTTCGTATTATAATCTAATACTTCTTCAGGGCCAAAAATGCGAACTTATCGAGAGAAACACGTGCACATAACTAGAAAACATCACTTTAAAAACTACTCAAAATTTAAATTTTTAGAGGTCCTTCCAGGAAGTTCCTTAAATTTTTCAATTTTTGTTATTTTAGTAATGTGACTGTACAACGTTTAACTGTAGTTTTAAATTATCAAATAATATCAATTTAACTCATCCATCCAAAAAAAAGTGATGTTTTCTAGTTATGTGCACGTGTTTCTCTCGATAAGTTCGCATTTTTGGCCCTGAAGAAGTATTAGATTATAATACGAAATA
Organism: Amphimallon solstitiale; assembly: GCA_963170755.1. NCBI lineage: Eukaryota > Metazoa > Arthropoda > Insecta > Coleoptera > Scarabaeidae > Amphimallon > Amphimallon solstitiale. The sequence goes on along the minus strand of OY720678.1, from coordinate 67,561,959 downwards.
TTGGCAAAAAATAAAGAACTTCACATAAAGTTTTATCTTTTGATGCTGGATCCCCCCTAAGAATACATTATTCTTGACTTTGACAGCAGAGACTCCTTTCCGTTCTATATATATATATATATATATATATATATATATATATATTTATTTATTTAACCGTCTACACAGACCCGATCTGCTACATACAGTAATCGTTGTCAGGCCCGCAAAGACGTTGTCAGTCCCGGTTTCGGGACTGACAACGTTTCTTGTGTTATTTCGGTCTATTATTCAATGCTTATGACAAAAAATGATATTTCAAAAAAAAAATTTTGGGTCCGCTAACGCGGTATAATATCAACTTATATACAAGTTTGGTTCAGGCATTTTCTGGGAGAGGGCCAGGCGTATTTGTGTAAAAACATTGCTACCGGAACTACGTCGCATTAAGATAACGGACTAATTAGGGGAAGAAAACGGAGAAGCGCAATAGGGGTTGATGTAACTGGATAACGCAGGGCCGAGCTAACTCAGTCGCAGACGGCGTGAAGGTTCAGGAAAATAAGAACACCTAAAAGTAGAGCGTCGGTCGGCAACGACGCTAGCGACGTTGTCCGGGCACCAGGACACTATGCTATCCTACAGATAACCTACCTGCGCCTCCTACGAGCTACCACTGGCTGTGTCCCTCCAGCGGGTTACCTATTGAACTCCCTGTATAATCGTAGCACCTAATCTTATGTACGTGCTTGTCACAATAATATTTGAGATATGCAGAGGTATAAGAAATAAAAGAAAAGGTAATACGTAATGTAACAAATTTTAATTAAGACTTAATGTGTTGAATGTAGTTATGTGTTATTATTTTTTTTTTAAGTAAAGAGGAAGCTAAGTGTAACAGAAAAGTTTAATAAGTAAGACAAATTTGGAATTAGCAATGTGAAAATAAAACAAACAAATGTTTAAGATTTACACTGTATTTAATAATAACGACAGCTGTTTCGCTACACTGTAGCTTCGTCAGGTTAACATATTGTGGTAGTTCACTTACTTAGATGAGTAAGGATATGATGGAAGTACTAATGTTAATAAAATATACTGTATATGTTCTTGTAGTGAGTATTAAAAAAAATAAAAGATGGTAATATTTTATGGACCAAACTATAATTAAATAAATAGATGTGAGAATATTTAAATTATACTTAAAATAATTGTGAGAATATTAATTGGGTATTTCCCTATAGTTTTTGTGAACCGTGTAAAGTTGGTTGCATATCGGGTTATGTTGAAGTTCGCCTTGCATCGAGTGGTTGGTTGCCTATCAGGTTTCTTTGTTGTAGTAATATTTCCCATTTCTGAAAGTAGAATTGTAAATGTTACTTGTTGTATTTTTATATGTAATATTATTTGTTAAAGCTTGTTTAATTAACACTTTTGAAAAAATAGAGAATATTAGTATGGATTTTGAATCATAAAGGTTGGAAAATGATGTATAGTTACGCGCTAAAATTCAAATGTAAGAAGTGTCAGATTTTGACATTTTAAAATAATATAGTTAAAGTATTGAGTATTTGGTTTGCCGAAGGGTATAAAAGGTTGTGAAAATTAAAGTAAAGAATTAAATTGATAAATTTTTGGAATTACAAAAAGGTATTATAAATATTCAATTACAAATAAAACATATTTTGGATTATTATAATGTGTGGAACAATATGATTGGATATGATAGAAACTAAGGAATTATTGCCAGGGATATGGGGAATAAATAAAAGGATTCGAAAAGGAATTTAAGAAAAGCGGTAGATGTGTTTTCGGAAAACGAAATTTTCCTTCCGAAAAACACATAATTAAGAGATTCATCATTATACAAAAGTGTAAAAGAAGTGGTTAGGAGATAGTAGAAAAGAAAGCAGATATTTTTTTAGAAGAAAGAATTTCGGTAACGAATAAAGAAATAATTGAAGAATATTCATACTTGAGAAGAAAGCGAAGAAATATATAATTACAATTTAAAAATAAACTTACTGTATTGAAGTTATACAAATAGTTTAGTCCAGGACTTGAAAGATACGAGATATTCAACATAGCAGCTAACACAGGTATTCCAGTCCAGTAGAGGAAAGGCAGGTTTCAAAGGTCTTCACGAAAGCGTTCGACGGTTCGAGATTCTAGTTGATTGCAGAGGTTGAAGGTATTACAGGATAGCAGTCATTACAGTCCACATTCCGAGCATTCCAGACAATTAGGAAAAGGAAAGGATCTCCCTCATTGATTCCAGGAAATGTCTTCGACAAGCTAAAAAGAAAATCGTTTGGTGTATAAATAAGAATACCAGTTCAGTAGTAATAACAGGTCGTATAATTCTTTGAAATAATTTGAATTTATCAGTTTCGAATTGAAAAGTATATCAAAATTTAGAGATCTATTATTTACACGTACATTATAACTGTGTTGATAATCAAGAAAAGATATTTTGTAAGTTCTGTGTACAACATAAATTTGTATCATCATTTGTATAATTTTTAGAAGTCAAAAAAAACTGATCGGCAAACTAAAACTGATTAATTTGTGTGGGTATTTGATTTACATACAAAAACTATACAGTATTTTTAAAATAATATAATTAATATACTTACTTGTATATTTTTCGATCCACGAAAGGTGTATTTTCATGCACATATAAATTTTCAAAAGAATGTTTACGTAAACAAGCTTGGTACTTCCATGAATGTTTTATTTGGTTGTGTGTGTTGAGAACTACCATATAATTTATAATTTGCCTGATTTATTAAACAAATTAGTTTGATACATTTGTTTTTATTTGGTATATAAAGAAGGTTTTTGAATTAAATTGATGAAACAGATATGACGCTTAGAACCGTAACCTATAAATAAAAAAAACAACTGTCAGTGATTATATTATTATTTGAATAGTATGTTAATATATACCTTGAGATTGAGTTCACAGTAAGTATTGTTATTTGAAGATAAAGTTGAAATACACATCATAATTCACTAAAGAATAACTGTTTTGTAAACTTTGATTTATAAAGTTAAGAAATATAAAACGTAAATATCCTATGATATAGGCAGATATTGAAAAAGTTACATATAGGTAACTGTTTGGGCTTTGATGATTCAAGGGAAGTTAGCAACATATAAAATAATTAGTTTAAATATTTTATATAAGAACTGAGTTAGTGAGGGCATAAATAAAAAATTACCTGAGAGAATTTGAAAATAGATTTAAAAAGTACATAAAGATTTCAATTTTATATTTAGACGAGAATAAGTACAGGTTTCAAACACATAGTAAGAATAAATATTATTAAATTTATCTGAGTGTAATCGTACCTTTATTAATTAAAGGTATTGTTACATTTTATGGCGTGCCCAACGTGGAGCGATTAAAATAAGACTCGCAAAAACATATTTCAAATATTTTATTAATTATAATAATAGCGATAACATTAGTATACATTTTACAAAGGTAATAAAATCAGTTTAAAGTATATCAAGGTATAAGGAAGTGTGTACTACAATTATTGAAAATGAATACCAGATCTAAGAGTAATTTTGGATTAAATAGATCTGAATCGTCTAGCGATAGTGAAGAGGAGGTTGGTCAGGATGTGAATGTACCAGAGGGAGGAGAAATTATATTACAAGTTCAGGAAGGTATTCAACAGACAGGAGAAACACAGGATAGAGGTGATAAGGTGGAAATATTAGGAGAGACTTCTAAAACAGAAATGTCGAATACAACAGCAGATATGGAATTAATTCTACAAATGTTTAAACAAATTAGTGAAGAGAATAATAAGAAGTTAATGGATAAACTTGACAAGGCTAGTGAAGAGAATAAGAAAAATAGAGAGGAGGATAAAAAAGAATTAGGAGAAAAATTGGATAAGTTGGAAAAGGCGAGCATTGATACTAGAGAAGAATATAAAAGGGATATTGAAGAATTTAAAGAATCTTTGGTGAGTTATCCAGAAGAAATAATACCAGTAACACAAGTTTGCGTGAAAGACAAACAAGATACAGCAGAGGTTAAGGGAATATTGGAAATGGAAAAAGAAGAAGTAATAGGAAATTTTGAGAAGGGTGTTCTAAACTGCATTGATGTTGAACAAAACACAGCTGAAAGTAAGAAAACGAATAAAATTTTTACAATAACAAAGAAAACAAAATACTTAGATTCCGGTAGAAGAATTTTAAGATCGTTTTTAGATACACTTTTAGTAGGAGAAAAAGATGACAAAAAGATATACTTATTCACCTCAAGGCAGAAAAAAGGGGTAGTTTCAGCAGACGATAAGTTCACTGGAAACAAATGTAATGTTGGACGTAATATGATACCAACATGTATGAGAAATAATGTAGGAAGTGTAGAAGTTAATATGTACAGAAAATTTGAAGGAATTGTAGGTGGTGATGATTTTGTTGATAGTAAACGTGTTTCTTTAGTAAGATATGTGCAAAGTGATGTGTATCAGGCCACTTTGATATTGGACATTAAGTACAAAGAATTATTGGTATGGGATATAGAAATTCAGAAAACTACAAATACATTTACACCAAAGGCTGATGTCATAAGTTCATTCAAAAAGATTGGAAAATTTGTGAACAAGGTGTTTTATAAAACTGAAGAAAATGAGTTTTGGTATGAAGAAGATGTGAATAAAGAAGAAACATATGGAATATTGAAAAATAGGGTGCGATTAAAAATAAATTGTTAAAAAAATTTAAGGGCATGGCGGTACTGAAGGGCCAGTTACCGTTGGTAAATAGCGCTACCACCCACCAGAGCTACAATGTATATAATAAAGCCCAAAATTTAGGGGCATGGCGGTTGAATTTCATAGGGCGACAACCGTTGGTAAATAGCGCTACCACCCACCAGAGCTACATCAAAATTAATAGAACCAAAATTTAGGGGCATGGTTAATGTATTTTGTTTCTATAAAAGTATGTCATAAAAAAAAAAAACGGGATATAAGTATGTGCATTTAATTTTTTTTTTTATAATTGAGTTAATCATGTAAGAAATTTTAGCTAAAATGATCTAACAAAGGTTTATGTATTTTATTTCCTTGCTCTAAATTAATTGAATCAGGATAGAATTATTTAGACGAAGAAGAGTTGTAAAGATTAGTTAGTATGAAGAAATTAGTAATATTTAATTTATTTTCCTCATTCCTTACATTATAAAATTTGTAAATATAAGTGTTAGAGGAGTATATAAGTAACTTTACAGTAAGTAAAGAAACATACGAGTATAAAAATGTGAAGAAATGTATAAAGTAGATATATGAAAGATGAGTAAGAAGGAACCTTATTAAAAAAAAAAAAATTTTTTAAAGGATATTTATCGGAGTAATAAAAGCATTTAATGGTCAAGAAATATTAAAGTCATTAAGAGTTATAAAAAAAAATGTGATATACAAATAGAAGAAGCCTATAAAATAAAATATGTATAGAAAAGATAATAATGAATGCTTGCTATGTATAATAAATAATAAAAGGGAAACATAAAAATATATGGAATAATTTATAGAGATTATGTATGAAAGGGTAAATAAAACCCAAAATGATAATAAATATATAGAATAATAATGTATAAAAGAAATATGTAGGTCACGTACGCCTTAAAGAACGAAAATATAATTTGTGTACTTTCCAAAAGTGAAAGTTTGAAAAGGTAGACGAAAATGTCTATTATAGGTATAGGGTTTTTGTTCAGCTAGGAACAGTTATATAAAATAAAATAATAAAGAATAAGTGAGCATATGTAAAGCATATTTTGTAGAGGCTATTAAATATCTGAAGAAGTAACAGATACAACTTAAAAGTAATCACCAGTAAATGTGAAAAGTAGTTTCGATTATAATATTGATAAGAATTTTTAGAGGGTTTAAAATCATGAATAGGATAATACAAAGAAGGTATAAGATTGGATAAGAAAAGGAATAAAGTTACTTATATAGAAAGCATAGAAATGTTAAAAGATACATTTTATGACATTATTGATGAAGACAAATGGATAAAGATGTAAATTTTGAATATGTTGGTATAAATTAGTATATTTATGAGAATAAGATTAGTTAAAATGGTTTGTTGTAAATAATTGAGAGTTAAAAATGAAAATAGATACAGTGAGGTAAATAATTATCTTATATACCAAATATTAAGAAATGTACATGGATTTATATGAGAATGTATAGTTATGCTACAGTAGTAGTACAAATTGAAGTACATCATTTTAGTATAGATTGTTGAATAAATATAAATTTATATATTCTATAGAAATTTAGATTTATTAAAAAAGGGGCATATGTGGTAGTTCACTTACTTAGATGAGTAAGGATATGATGGAAGTACTAATGTTAATAAAATATACTGTATATGTTCTTGTAGTGAGTATTAAAAAAAATAAAAGATGGTAATATTTTATGGACCAAACTATAATTAAATAAATAGATGTGAGAATATTTAAATTATACTTAAAATAATTGTGAGAATATTAATTGGGTATTTCCCTATAGTTTTTGTGAACCGTGTAAAGTTGGTTGCATATCGGGTTATGTTGAAGTTCGCCTTGCATCGAGTGGTTGGTTGCCTATCAGGTTTCTTTGTTGTAGTAATATTTCCCATTTCTGAAAGTAGAATTGTAAATGTTACTTGTTGTATTTTTATATGTAATATTATTTGTTAAAGCTTGTTTAATTAACACTTTTGAAAAAATAGAGAATATTAGTATGGATTTTGAATCATAAAGGTTGGAAAATGATGTATAGTTACGCGCTAAAATTCAAATGTAAGAAGTGTCAGATTTTGACATTTTAAAATAATATAGTTAAAGTATTGAGTATTTGGTTTGCCGAAGGGTATAAAAGGTTGTGAAAATTAAAGTAAAGAATTAAATTGATAAATTTTTGGAATTACAAAAAGGTATTATAAATATTCAATTACAAATAAAACATATTTTGGATTATTATAATGTGTGGAACAATATGATTGGATATGATAGAAACTAAGGAATTATTGCCAGGGATATGGGGAATAAATAAAAGGATTCGAAAAGGAATTTAAGAAAAGCGGTAGATGTGTTTTCGGAAAACGAAATTTTCCTTCCGAAAAACACATAATTAAGAGATTCATCATTATACAAAAGTGTAAAAGAAGTGGTTAGGAGATAGTAGAAAAGAAAGCAGATATTTTTTTAGAAGAAAGAATTTCGGTAACGAATAAAGAAATAATTGAAGAATATTCATACTTGAGAAGAAAGCGAAGAAATATATAATTACAATTTAAAAATAAACTTACTGTATTGAAGTTATACAAATAGTTTAGTCCAGGACTTGAAAGATACGAGATATTCAACATAGCAGCTAACACAGGTATTCCAGTCCAGTAGAGGAAAGGCAGGTTTCAAAGGTCTTCACGAAAGCGTTCGACGGTTCGAGATTCTAGTTGATTGCAGAGGTTGAAGGTATTACAGGATAGCAGTCATTACAGTCCACATTCCGAGCATTCCAGACAATTAGGAAAAGGAAAGGATCTCCCTCATTGATTCCAGGAAATGTCTTCGACAAGCTAAAAAGAAAATCGTTTGGTGTATAAATAAGAATACCAGTTCAGTAGTAATAACAGGTCGTATAATTCTTTGAAATAATTTGAATTTATCAGTTTCGAATTGAAAAGTATATCAAAATTTAGAGATCTATTATTTACACGTACATTATAACTGTGTTGATAATCAAGAAAAGATATTTTGTAAGTTCTGTGTACAACATAAATTTGTATCATCATTTGTATAATTTTTAGAAGTCAAAAAAAACTGATCGGCAAACTAAAACTGATTAATTTGTGTGGGTATTTGATTTACATACAAAAACTATACAGTATTTTTAAAATAATATAATTAATATACTTACTTGTATATTTTTCGATCCACGAAAGGTGTATTTTCATGCACATATAAATTTTCAAAAGAATGTTTACGTAAACAAGCTTGGTACTTCCATGAATGTTTTATTTGGTTGTGTGTGTTGAGAACTACCATATAATTTATAATTTGCCTGATTTATTAAACAAATTAGTTTGATACATTTGTTTTTATTTGGTATATAAAGAAGGTTTTTGAATTAAATTGATGAAACAGATATGACGCTTAGAACCGTAACCTATAAATAAAAAAAACAACTGTCAGTGATTATATTATTATTTGAATAGTATGTTAATATATACCTTGAGATTGAGTTCACAGTAAGTATTGTTATTTGAAGATAAAGTTGAAATACACATCATAATTCACTAAAGAATAACTGTTTTGTAAACTTTGATTTATAAAGTTAAGAAATATAAAACGTAAATATCCTATGATATAGGCAGATATTGAAAAAGTTACATATAGGTAACTGTTTGGGCTTTGATGATTCAAGGGAAGTTAGCAACATATAAAATAATTAGTTTAAATATTTTATATAAGAACTGAGTTAGTGAGGGCATAAATAAAAAATTACCTGAGAGAATTTGAAAATAGATTTAAAAAGTACATAAAGATTTCAATTTTATATTTAGACGAGAATAAGTACAGGTTTCAAACACATAGTAAGAATAAATATTATTAAATTTATCTGAGTGTAATCGTACCTTTATTAATTAAAGGTATTGTTACAATATACAATAATAACTATCTACATACACTTGACTCCTATATATAGTGTGTGGATATTAGGAATTCTAAGAACTGATATCAGTTCTTAGAATTCCTAATATCGTGTAAATATATATTTATAAAAGCAAGAAAATTAATATCTCAGTATAAAAGACTTAGTCTAAAATTGTGAAAAATTCGCTAAATACCAACATCAGGTATGAATACATGAACTAAATTAATTTAAATGAAGAATATTTAATAGCAAAGTCAAATAATTAAAGGTAAAATTAGAAAAGAAATTTTATAATATACAAAAAACACACTGAGCTTCCCGAACCAAAATTCGCTCTTACAGAAATGATTATATCTAGCTCAGAAAATTAATTGATCAACGTGAAAGACAAATTTACTAACTTACGACACTAAACGTGCAAAATTATTATCTAAAATTTAGATTAAAAATCCAACACATCATGAGACATACAATTATTGTAACGGTAATGAAAATTACTAGGTATATTACTAAATCAAATAATATCTCTCCAAGAGATATAGGGATATGATAATGAATTTACTAAAATTAGTTTTAATTAAATATACGTCTCAATATAGGGCTACAAAATTACGGTAGTGACATAACCAAAATTTTAATTAAACTGAATACTACATAAAGAAAAGCAAGAAAAAAAATAACGGTAATTTAAGTAGGAATAAATTGTGACCTCGCAGTTAACTAAGAGGTGCGATAGTTATTAAAGCACTCCAAAATTCTTAGGTCATAATCTAGGCAAAATAAAGTCTTGCACTCAGGCGTCAAGACGTCGAAAATCAGACGTAAAATATGATGTAAAATTACAGCTTTAGTTGCACTTATCTGGCAAAATGGACGTCGGTTGGCCGCAACGATAAACAAAATGGCGTAGGCCCCCTTGATGAAAATTCCACTTCAACAGGCGGGATAGATGTAGAGATGCAACTACTGCAACATCGTTAGAAACCACCGCGCTCTTCAGCGATAATGCGGGGTGATAAAGCCAGAAATACGGCTACTGTGGGCTTTTGTGCCCGTCCAAAGAATCCTAACGGCTTCTGAGGGCTTTTGTGCCCGTCAAAAGAATCCTAACGGCTTCTGAGGGCTTTTGTGCCCGTCAAAAGAATCCTATTAAATTAGAGAAGAAAAGAAACAAAGATAAAATCCCGAACACTTAACACAGAGTTTCAAACACTTACCCCAATTTGAAAATGGAGATTCTACGATAAACGACTCACAAGTCACTCCAGGGTGCAAAATTTAGATTAATAAAAAAACCAGCACATGGCCATACGTGAATCTTTAGATAACGGTACAACGATAGAAATTCACGTTAATAACCCAAAATTAAGGTAACGGTAATTACTGCTTACTCCAAGTAAAGCCGCATACGCGAGAATATCCACATAGATAATGTACCTAAGTACTAAAGGAAGTTAAGCAATTTGCACACCATATCCTACACAGAACCGACTATAAAGTGAAGTCCAAACCGGGAAAATCTCTTCCTTATCCAACGCGCGTCAGTTACGCATGCTTCCCGAAGCGACATGCCCGGAAATATCTCAGCACGAAAGGCGGGAGATTTCGAAAGAACATAATAGGCACAAAACTAAATTGACAATGAAGGGAGTCGACATCGTGACTTAAATATAATTAAACGCAACCCTACACATAACTTAGACGAAAAGAAAATAAGCGAAATACTCAACAATTTTACGTAGAAAATATAAAGTCGGCAGTACGATAGGAAATTCACGTACTAAACAGTTGGTAAACGTGTCGCGCTCGGTCAGCTGAGTGACATAACCAAGATTTGACAGAAAGCAACAAAACAAAACCTCAAAAGTATATATACAATTTATTACGGAAGGAAAACAGATACTGCAGGTAACTATTGAAATATGCAAGCTCTAATCAAAACGCTGCAAGAAGACGGTCAAGAGAACCGATCAAAACTTATGTTTCAGAGTACTAGCGACCCTTATCCTCCACTGGGGGTTTCAAGGAAGAATTACAGAAGCTTCTAATACTTAGAATAACGATGATAGGGTAACAAGCGATCTGCAAACAATTAAAAGTATGCTCACTATTCCAAGCAATCCCCTATTTTAACACTTCTTACATTTTTAGTGACATAAACATGAAGGAAAATATTATTCAGACGTGCTAGAGAGACCATGTCTAGGAATACACAAAACACAGGCAGCAATTAATGCAACGTGGCTGTCTGATGTGTGCATCATGGATTTAAAGACACACATAAATGCACTACGTAGAGTTCGGAAGTAATAAACAGTAGTTGTTGAAGAACTGAAACAAGGCGTAAAAAAAAGTAACTGCAAATGCAGATTATTCGCATCTACAGGTAGGGTAGAATAAGCTAAAGATAAGATAATTAGAATTAGTCACTTAGATACAGAGGTTTTCACAAAAATAGAGTGTATTTGCTCGATAATACACAAAACCTAACTGTCAATTTCTCGGTACGTGATTTAGGGCTCTGAAGGCTCAAAAGTAGGTTTAGTACACACGCAGGTATACGGCAGGCAGTCTTAGCAACCGGTGAAACAAACAATGTACAGGGTACGCCCAAAAAGTCACGAGCTTATACAAAATCCACGTATTTAGACAAAGACACAAAATCTTTCGGGAACCAAAACAAAAGTAAATTTTACAGCGTAACAAATTCCCCCCTTTCCAGCGAAAAGAAATTGATCGCAGAGCAATTTCTTGCACCGAGAACATAAGCTGACGGAATAAAGGTAGTGAAAAGGGTAAGCGAGAGCTCTAAAACTGACGTTGTCTACTACAGGAACGCACATATCCACACTCAGTCACAGCAACACCAAGCAGCTTGGCCAAAACCACCACGTGGCCCTTCGGCATTCGGCCGGTACGAGAAAGTAAAAAGAAACAAAAGAGAAATGGTGCAACTGCTCAGAGGTACGGATATGCCGTTGCAACAACCGTAACATCCGGTAACAACAAAAACGAGAGAAGTTCGCCAAACAAAAATAGATAATAGGGAGCAAAAGTTTAAAGTCCGGACCGGCGTTGTCCCGACTAAAATGCTGAAGGCAACGATAAACCATAAAGGCTGAAGTCATAACCAATTCCTGGAGGTAACATTTTGACAGTAAGGAAAGCAAAAAGGTCGCCAGGACACGACCCTTGGAAGGCTGAGGAGTATCACGCATAAAGGGCTATCATCTCAAATAAGATAAGTCATATCCGGTAATTAAGCAATAACCAACATTAGTTAGCTTAAAAGGTAGTCATGTCCGATAAGGTAGAGGAAATGTAGTGTGGACTCCCCTAGCAAGGTTGCCACTCCATACATGCAAAGACACGGAAGATCCGAAACATACGGAAGCGATAAAGATACGGGAAGATAAATGCATAGACGGAATCACAGATACAAGCTGTGCAATGGGGCCGGTAATCACACTAACGAAAGGTCGATAAAAGAAAATTGTTTGTCCTAAGGTGGTAGAGGAACAATAGAAGTCAGGGTCCCTTTAGAAGCCTTTTACTTCACGCAGGTTCACGGTAGGAGAATTCTTCCAGCTCTCGCTACAGGCCATAAAGGCCCTTTAGATGCCTCCTACATCACGCGAGGTACACGGTAGAGAAATTCTGGTGTTACGGCTGCAAGCCAAGGCACTCTCTACAGGCCAAGATGTAACGGTAGGTATAGTTAACGAAAAGACAAATTCGAGATAAGCGATAATTTAGGCAGTTGAACACGTGAGAAGATAGTTCTTAATCATCACTCGGCTGAGGTTTCAGTAGGCTTGCATGCCACGCCCCGGGCAGCAATTTACCTTCGCAAGTTTTGAGTTCATAAATGTCAGTTGAGATACGTTTACTAATTTGGAAGGGCCCGACATATTTGTCAGCCAACTTGGCGGTATAGAACTTGGCGGCATCTGAAAGAACGAAATTTTTACGCCAGACCAACTGGTTTACTAAAAATTCCTCCCGTCTATGACGAGTATCGTAGCGCAACTTAGCGCGCTCATATGCTTTCTGCAAGCGAGATTTGATGTCACGATAAAGTTTAGAAAATCCTTCGGAACGTTCTATTAGTTTTTCCGGATCGCGGACCTCGACAAGTGGAGTTCCTTCAGAGATAGGAGTATCGGAAATTCTTTCTCCAGTGAGATTCATCTCACGACCGAAGTTAATGAAATAGGGAGTATGTCCGGTGACTTCGTGTCTAGCGGTGCGCAAAGCGCAAGTGACTTTGGGGAGATAGACGTCCCATTCGCGATGATTGTCAGAGACATACGAGATCAGCATGGTTTTGATAACCCTATTCACGCGTTCCACGGGATTCGCTTGAGGATGGTAATTTGCAGTATAGCATGGACGTACTTTATATTCTTTTAACATAGAACGGTAGTCGTTAGAACGAAACTGCACGCCATTATCGGAAATTACAGAACGAGGTACGCCAAAAATCAGAAACACATCTTCTTCGAGATGTCGGATAATAGTCTTAGAAGAAGCTTTACGTAACGGGAAAGTCAGAACAAACTTACTGAAGATGTCAGAGACCACTAAGATGTAATTAAACCCTCGCTTGGACCTCGGAAGAGGACCAACAATGTCGATACTGAGTACTTCCCATGGTTTAGTAACTTTAGAATGTCCACCCATACGACCAACAGGAGCTCTTTGAAGAGGTTTCGCCTTATTGCAATTAGGACAGGCTCTGATGTGACGAATCACATCTCCTAACATCTTGGGCCAATAGTAGTGTTGCAATATGCGGGCGAGAGTCTTCGCAATGCCCAGATGACCACTTGTGGGCTCGTTATGGCATTCCAACAAGACCTCTTGACGTTGTTCCTTAGGAACATAGATTTTCCATGAATCGGAATCCTCAGAGGGAAAGGTACTATTAGGCGGTACGTAACGTCGAAGTATCCCACCGATAAGTTGAAATTGAGGGTACTTCTCGGGATGTCTCTTAAGTTGTTCTAAGATACGAACGTAACATTTGTCTCGGCTTTTAGGATTGACCTGAACGATATCCAACTTGGGGACAGAACGGGAGAAAGTGTCCGGAACGACATTGAATTTACCTTTACGGTGAATGATAGTAAAGTCATACTGCTGAAGACGTACGGCCCATCGAGCCAATCTACCCGACGGAGAATTAAGGGAGTTCAGCCAGCAGAGAGAGTAATGATCCGTTATCACCGTAAAGTGTGAGCATTCGATATATGGGCGAAGCTTTTCGATAGCCCAAAGGACGGCAAGGCACTCCTTCTCAACCGTAGAGAATTTACGTTCGGCAGGCGTTAAAGAACGGCTAAGGTAACTGATTACTTTCTCTTGTCCGTCTATGTCTTGTGTCAATACGGCACCAAGACCATAGTCACTAGCATCAGTTTGAATGATGAATTCATATTGGAAATCGGGACATGTCAAAATCGGAGAGGAAACCAAGCGTTCACGCAAAGATGTCCAGGCTTCTTCACAAGCTAACGTCCAAACGAAGGGACGATTTTTCCGTAACAAATCGGTAAGCGGAGAGATAACAGTAGAAAAATTAGGGACGAAACGTCGATACCATGAAGCCATACCTACTAAGCGTCTGACTTCAGAAACATTTTTGGGAGTGGCAATTCCGATGATAGCCTTAACTTTGTCAGGGTCGACCATCAACCCACGACGATTAACCACATATCCCAGGTACTTCAATTCGTCGCGACAAAACTGACATTTATCTCTATTAAGCGTTAAGCCAGCGTCACGCAGGCGAGATAAAACTTGCTCTAAGATAGTCAGGTGTTTTTCAAAGGTAGGAGTGACAATTATGATATCATCCAGATATACGAAAACGTAGGGCTCTAATTCAGGACCCAAAACTCTATCAATAAAACGCTGCCAGGAGGCAGGTGCGTTGTGGAGACCATACGGAAGACGACAAAATTGAAACAGACCTCGATTCGGCACAGTGAAAGCTGTATACTGACGGGAAGACTCGGCAACAGGAATTTGCCAATACGCACTTTTTATATCGAGAGACGTAAGATATTTAGCGTCTCGTAATTTATCTAAGGTATTTGAAACATAGGGAAGGGGGTAGGCATCTCTCTCAGTGACCTGATTGAGCTTACGATAATCGACACAAAATCGAAAAGTCTTATCCTTTTTAGGCACGAGAAGAATGGGTGAAGACCAACCACTCTGAGACCTCTCAACAACACCGAGAGCCAACATCTTCTCTAATTCGGCGTCGACTACTTTTTGCACCGCCGGAGATATCGGATAGTAGCGTTGCTTAATCGGAGGGCTGCTAGTGATAATAGTGTGCTCTACACCTTTGGCACAACCTAACACCTCCTCGTCGACGTTAGGAAAATTTTGGTTGATGATAGCCTCGAGCTGACGTTGACGCTCATCAGATAACACCTGTGGTTCGACATCGACAGAAGACACGTTGGGTGCGTCTGAGAATACCCAATCGCCACAGCGCATGTTTATGACGATTCCCATATCTCGCCAGAAGTCTGCGCCCAAGATAAGTTGATGCGGTAGTTCAGGTACCACCAAAACGTCAAAGACCTTAGAACGATCCCTAACATTAATAGGCAGGGCGACTTCTCCTGATATCCGGCATCGTGACCCGTTGGCAACAGTGCAAAAGGGCCTAGAAGATTTAAGCGGAACAAAACCCTTTAAAACGGACCAACCTGCTTCACCTAAAATGGTGCGTGATGAACCTGAGTCCAAAAGACCGAGAAACTCTTTACCAAAGATTTGAACTTTAAGATAGGGGCGTTCATCTCCTATGGCTTGCGCGAGAATAAAATCCAACCGAGCTCTAATTTGAATTGAGTTTTTTCGGGGACTGAATCAGAAAGACGAGAAAAGAGATTTTTCATAACCGATACGTATAGTCCAATAGGTTCATTAGGACCTTGAGTCCGTTGCTTAATTTCGTCCATAAGACGGTCGTCATAATCTACGGCTTGAAACTCTTCCCGTAGACCGGCAGCTAACTCTGACCAATTAGAGTAGAGATGACGATTAGCCCGATACCACACCAAGGCACGATCCTTAAATAAGTCTATCGCGGAATTGAACAACAACTGGTCCGAGGAATTACGAGCGATTTTAAGCTCAGCTACACGCTCCAGAAAGGCACTAACTGAGAAGTTCTTCTGCCCTGAAAATGTAATATTCCAGGAGGCAACGGGGACGGGTTTAGGAGAGAAACTAGCGAAAGTCGAGTGAACTGGACCAGTAAAAGCGTTAACCGGGAGTCGAATAGGGTCATCCTCCTCACTAGACTCCTCTTCACTCCCTTGAGGACCAGAGTTACCGGCAGTGGGTGACTGTAACATACTGAAAGTTGAGGCGCGTTCAAGGGTGCGAGCCTTATCGCGGATGCGATCTTCTAGTTTAGCAACGCGACTCCTAAACGCATGGTATTCTTCCACCTCCTCTGGAGATTGTGGGACGGAGTTCTGAATTCGGCTCATTACAAAGGCAAGGGCGGTAGAAATCTTTTGAAATTCGGTATACTCACGATTCCCCACGAACTGATCGATGAGCCCTTCGATAACCGTGAACTTATCCTTAATAGCCGCGGAGTCTTCCGCATATGTAAATGGATACGTGAGCTTTGTCTCCGACGGATAAGACCTAGCATACCCTAGCAGACGTCGATACATTCGTCGCATTTCGTCCAAAGTAGATGGCACCTCGGCACCCAAAACAGTCAGTAAATACTCAAGGTCTTCCTTCGAAAGGCGATTGATCTCCAATTTAGGAGCCATGGCGAAGTTAATTCAGCAGAAAGTCGAAAAGAAAGAAATATAAAAAGAAATGGCGGTACCGGGATCAGCAAGCAAAGACTCGAATCCTAAGACACACAAAGAAATTCTGGAAGACAAGGTAGTTCAGAACCTAAGGTAAACCTCACGTTTTAATTTTTCCCCAAAAAAAGGAAGAAAAGAAATATAAACAGTCAGAATCAGATTAGGTGAGGGAGTAGACGGAAATACAAAAAAACTGAACGGTAAGGGAAGCTTAACGTCCACTTACCCACCTAAAACGAGAAACTGGCTTAAATCGAGAAAATTCAAAATTTGTTCCTGAAGATGGTCAGGACCGAAACGTCGATACAAAACAAGTAGCTTCTCCAAAGTATAGCACCACTGTGCGGTACGACGAAATGTTAGTGGCAGAAATACTTAAAGATAAGGAAAATATTCCGGAAGATGGAGAAAACTTGTCCGAAACGTTGAGCTACGACACGTTGTCACGTTAAAGCAACCAAAAACAAGGAAAGTTGGAAAAGGCGAGAAATTTCCCTGAAGATGGCAAAACTTGGTCGAAACGTCGGTTGTCAAATTTGTTCCGGAAGGTAGCGAAAACCAGGTCGAAACGTTAGGTGTCAACTTGTTAGTGGACAGATGACACACAAAAGGAAAAGGAAATTTGAGGGCGGCGAAAACTTAGCCGAAACGTTGGGTAACAAAAGGGGAAATTCTATTCCGGACGAAGACGAAAAGATGGCAGAAACGTTGGCCAACAATTTGTTAATATTATTTCCAAAAGAAAGTCCCAAAGCGTTAGTGCACCAAATTTGTACGGAAGGGGGAGAAAACTTGTCTAAATGTTAGGGGGCAGGAAAAGAAATTTTGAAAATGGCGGAAAATTGGCCGAAACTTGGTTGACACAAAAATAAAAAAAAGTGAAGATGGCGGAAAGTTGGCCGAAACGTTGGTACCAAATCTGTTACCTTATTCCCAGAAGGAAAAGCCAGACGTTAAGGCACTAAAATTTGTTCACTTCTACTAGAAAGAAAGGCCCCAAAACGTTAGGGCGCCAAATTTTTGCTACCGGAACTACGTCGCATTAAGATAACGGACTAATTAGGGGAAGAAAACGGAGAAGCGCAATAGGGGTTGATGTAACTGGATAACGCAGGGCCGAGCTAACTCAGTCGTAGACGGCGTGACGGTTCAGGAAAATAAGAACACCTAAAAGTAGAGCGTCGGTCGGCAACGACGCTAGCGACGTTGTCCGGGCACCAGGACACTATGCTATCCTACAGATAACCTACCTGCGCCTCCACCGAGCTACCACTGGCTGTGTCCCTCCAGCGGGTTACCTATTGAACTCCCTGTATAATCGTAGCACCTAATCTTATGTACGTGCTTGTCACAATAATATTTGAGATATGCAGAGGTATAAGAAATAAAAGAAAAGGTAATACGTAATGTAACAAATTTTAATTAAGACTTAATGTGTTGAATGTAGTTATGTGTTATTATTTTTTTTTTAAGTAAAGAGGAAGCTAAGTGTAACAGAAAAGTTTAATAAGTAAGACAAATTTGGAATTAGCAGCCGTTGAGTGAGAATTGAAATAATAAAAAAAAAGAATGAAAACAAGACAGTTTGGTAAATTTAGAACACAGAACGTTAGGTAAAATTAATGAAATTAAAAAAACAAGCCTTAATACTAAATTATAATCTCTGCGCTTCAGCAGTAGATGGTTGGTAGCAGAAACGTTTCATCACCTCACATTATGTAACTACAAGTGATATCATGGACACGCCACAACGGCAATGTTAATACAAAAGTGTAAATATATATTTATAAACGCAAGAAAATTAATATCTCAGTATAAAAGACTTAGTCTAAAATTGTGAAAAATTCGCTAAATACCAACATCAGGTATGAATACATGAACTAAATTAATTTAAATGAAGGATATTTAATAGCAAAGTCAAATAATTAAAGGTAAAATTAGAAAAGAAATTTTATAATATACAAAAAACACACTGAGCTTCCCCCACCAAAATTCGCTCTTACAGAAATGATTATATCTAGCTCAGAAAATTAATTGATCAACGTGAAAGACAAATTTACTAACTTACGACACTAAACGTGCAAAATTATTATCTAAAATTTAGATTAAAAATCCAACACATCATGAGACATACAATTATTGTAACGGTAATGAAAATTACTAGGTATATTACTAAATCAAATAATATCTCTCCAAGAGATATAGGGATATGATAATGAATTTACTAAAATTAGTTTTAATTAAATATACGTCTCAATATAGGGCTACAAAATTACGGTAGTGACATAACCAAAATTTTAATTAAACTGAATACTACATAAAGAAAAGCAAGGAAAAAAATAACGGTAATTTAAGTAGGAATAAATTGTGACCTCGCAGTTAACTAAGAGGTGCGATAGTTATTAAAGCACTCCAAAATTCTTAGGTCATAATCTAGGCAAAATAAAGTCTTGCAGTCAGGCGTCAAGACGTCGAAAATCAGACGTAAAATATGATGTAAAATTACAGCTTTAGTTGCACTTATCTGGCAAAATGGACGTCGGTTGGCCGCAACGATAAACAAAATGGCGTAGGCCCCCTTGATGAAAATTCCACTTCAACAGGCGGGATAGATGTAGAGATGCAACTACTGCAACATCGTTAGAAACCACCGCGCTCTTCAGCGATAATGCGGGGTGATAAAGCCAGAAATACGGCTACTGTGGGCTTTTGTGCCCGTCCAAAGAATCCTAACGGCTTCTGAGGGCTTTTGTGCCCGTCAAAAGAATCCTAACGGCTTCTGAGGGCTTTTGTGCCCGTCAAAAGAATCCTATTAGATTAGAGAAGAAAAGAAACAAAGATAAAATCCCGAACACTTAACACAGAGTTTCAAACACTTACCCCAATTTGAAAATGGAGATTCCACGATAAACGACTCACAAGTCACTCCAGGGTGCAAAATTTAGATTAATAAAAAAACCAGCACATGGCCATACGTGAATCTTTAGATAACGGTACAACGATAGAAATTCACGTTAATAACCCAAAATTAAGGTAACGGTAATTACTGCTTACTCCAAGTAAAGCCGCATACGCGAGAATATCCACATAGATAATGTACCTAAGTACTAAAGGAAGTTAAGCAATCTGCACACCATGTCCTACACAGAACCGACTATAAAGTGAAGTCCAAACCGGGAAAATCTCTTCCTTATCCAACGCGCGTCAGTTACGCATGCTTCCCGAAGCGACATGCCCGGAAATATCTCAGCACGAAAGGCGGGAGATTTCGAAAGAACATAATAGGCACAAAACTAAATTGACAATGAAGGGAGTCGACATCGTGACTTAAATATAATTAAACGCAACCCTACACATAACTTAGACGAAAAGAAAATAAACTAAATACTCAACAATTTTACGTAGAAAATATAAAGTCTGCAGTACGATAGGAAATTCACGTACTAAACAGTTGGTAAACGTGTCGCGCTCGGTCAGCTGAGTGACATAACCAAGATTTGACAGAAAGCAACAAAACAAAACCTCAAAAGTATATATACAATTTATTACGGAAGGAAAACAGATACTGCAGGTAACTATTGAAATATGCAAGCTCTAATCAAAACGCTGCAAGAAGACGGTCAAAAGAACCGATCAAAACTTATGTTTCAGAGTACTAGCGACCCTTATCCTCCACTGGGGGTTTCAAGGAAGAATTACAGAAGCTTCTAATACTTAGAATAACGATGATAGGGTAACAAGCGATCTGCAAACAATTAAAAGTATGCTCACTATTCCAAGCAATCCCCTATTTTAACACTTCTTACATTTTTAGTGACATAAACACGAAGGAAAATATTATTCAGACGTGCTAGAGAGACCATGTCTAGGAATACACAAAACACAGGCAGCAATTAATACAACGTGGCTGTCTGATGTGTGCATCATGGATTTAAAGACACACATAAATGCACTACGTAGAGTTCGGAAGTAATAAACAGTAGTTGTTGAAGAACTGAAACAAGGCGTAAAAAAAAGTAACTGCAAATGCAGATTATTCGCATCTACAGGTAGGGTAGAATAAGCTAAAGATAAGATAATTAGAATTAGTCACTTAGATACAGAGCTTTTCACAAAAATAGAGTGTATTTGCTCGATAATACACAAAACCTAACTGTCAATTTCTCGGTACGTGATTTAGGGCTCTGAAGGCTCAAAAGTAGGTTTAGTACACACGCAGGTATACGGCGGGCAGTCTTAGCAACCGGTGAAACAAACAATGTACAGGGTACGCCCAAAAAGTCACGAGCTTATACAAAATCCACGTATTTAGACAAAGACACAAAATCTTTCGGGAACCAAAACAAAAGTAAATTTTACAGCGTAACAACATTTACTCTTACGTTGCCAAGCCCACCATATTATACCGACGTTCCCAAGCCCTAAACTTGGCAGCTACGTAAATGACGATAAGCGAAACACTTCTAAAAATAATACTTGTAGAACTAACATATTGCCTGTCTTTTAATACTCTTCATTTGGTCGAGCAATGCAAAATATTATTTTGAGACACTTGCTTCTAGATTCTTTGGAATATTATCCTTAACTATATTTCGAATGAATTAATGATGTAGAGCAATCTACTTATTTATATTATATTATGTTTACCTATCACTTAAAATCATATTTTCTATAAAACAGTGTTAGATTTTATGTCACAGCAAATATCGCGACTATTGTATTAATGATTAGAAAATGATAGGTATATAAGAAAGTTATTAGATTATTTATTCTTAATAATGTGTCAAAATCGGCAAAACCCATTTTACGTCAAATGATTCAGGTAAAGCAAAAAAACTTAATATTTTAAATGGAAAGTACCCGGTATTATTACATATTCTACACGAATTTATCTTTAGAACTGTCTGCCATATGTTGTACTTAATTAATTTACCACGTAATACAATAATAAAACTGATGCACACATTAATAGAAAATCTGTGTTGGAACGTGCATTCCCGAACTTCATGACGATTCTCTGTATCCCAAAAATGATGTTTTCTTTTGTTAGAAATACCGTTATTATTGAAATTACATTTATTACTCCAAGGAATGACATCCATTAAATGCTGATTATTGTTAAGCCATTTCCAAATTATTGACCTCCTATCAGAATACCCAACCCTTAAAATGAGAATCAATTTAATTTTATAGGATTATTTTATGTTGTTTTAGAGTGGAAAATACTTTGTAGTGACTTATTGCTCTATCGAGTACTGCTTCACGTACTGAATTTCTTGGATGTGCTTTAAAATATGCCAATACCATAACATCTTCATTTGCTGAACGTTAACTTCCTGGTCTTAGCATTTTAGCATTGAAACATCCGTTTCTTTGTAAATTACGTTAAATTCTTGCCAACGTGCAGTATATGGCTGTACCCTTTCTAGTTACAAGGTTCGCTACAATGCAGAAGCTTCTCCACGATTTACATTGCATCTGACGTACGTTCTCAACATATCCATTTGTTAATTATGTGTCACAAGATGAAAATAAACAATGTCAATTTACTGTCTCTTCGACACGCTAGCAATAACAATTGAGCTCATACCATCTTTTTGTTGAACTGTCTATGTTTTGAACGCGCTCAGTTCTTTATTGTACTACGCGGTAAATAAATGATAAGGTGTGGTATAACGTAGTAAAGATAAAATCATGTAGTTTCAGAATAGGCAATAATAATGCGTACGTTCCATTTTAAATATGAAATTTATTTTTTTTTGTTTATTTTTAATTATTATAATCAATTATTTGATGTTGTTTTTCCGACTTTAACACATTTTAAAAATAAATAATCTAATGACTTTCTTATACGTCATTTTTTCATCATTCGTACAATAGCCGCGACATTTGCTGTGACACCTAAATTCTAACATATCGATTAAGTAATAATAAATTAAATAATTAATTAAACACATTTAATAATGCTGCATAAAAACGCAGGATTATTTAAGAAAATCAACATGCCTAGTATAGTATTTACAATTGTAGAATTATTTACCAAAAATTAACGTCTTTTATCTAAGGCTGTAATTAGAAATTCCACATTCAACATGGTCTAGACCTTCTTGGAATTAAAGTAAATAGAAGAATTATTAAGGTTTGAAATCTTTATCAACGAATTTATGAAAACATTTAGTTTTATTTGCTGCGCTAACATCTGATTATAACTATATTATTATAATGGACTGATTATCTAATATCGAAACTATTCCACCTTGTCTTTGCTAATAGATGCATTAAATAAAAAAAAAGAAGCAAACCTAATTAATAATGAACTACATATATTATATGTTTGAGTCCAAAAGTTAAAATTTACATATACGTATGTATAACTTCTGTAATTGTCAAACGACAACCACGATTACCCACCCCTGAATGTGTATCATTTTTGGGGTACCCAAAATAACAAATTGTTTGCAATAACTGTTTAATTAATGTATTTAATTTAATTATAAAGCCTAAATTTCATTATTTTGTAATTTTATCAATTCGAAATACTTTATTTCTTGAGACTTTCTTTTTTTTATTCAGCTAGCGAATTTGACGTATTTTAATCGTGGATATAATATAACATAATTTCCGATTTGTTTGAAGTTTCGGCATTGGTTCTTTTCAAAAGCAGGATTTTTTAAATACGTAAGCATTAACATAAAAGCTATTGTTGTAATGGGATTTAATAAAATAAATATTTGAATCAATCCTTTAGTAACCCTAAAATTGATTATGTAAAAATAAATAATAAAGAAAGCAAATCTAGCAATTTTGATAAATCAGCTGTTCTATGACGGTTATTAAAGAAGGATTTGCTTCTTCGTAATAGTCCAGACAATCTCAAATATCAGCTGAGTTGAATAAATAAAATACTCGACTAATAAATAGGAATTTTATTATATATACAAAACAAATCTTTGCCGGCAACTTAAGTTGTGCTGTATTGTTTGCTATTCTTTCAGATAATATTGTGTTAACTGCTTATGTAATACTTTATCTACTTATAACATAGGTATCTGTTACATATTGAGAATGGAGACTGCGCCTCTTTTGGATGTTCTATTCTTTTTCTGACGGGTTATTTAATTATAATTACGTACATGTGTAGTTCTTGAATAACATACCCCTGCTTACAATTTCTATAGTTGGTCTTAAAGTAGTCTGTAGTAAATAATTTTCTAATTATATATACAGGGTGAGTCAATAGTAGCCGCTTCTTCGATTGCTCTTTTGTGTTTTAAATAAAGGGAAAAACAGTTAGTGGAAAATTCATGGTAGCTTATGGTGCACATTCTAAAAATACTTTAAGCTCTGACGTGTTTCCGGTTTCACCGGAAATGGATGGAATTTAATATTCTTAACGCATTCTATATATTTTTGGATTTTCTAATACTGTTTTAAATTGTCTATTCAACTGGCCGTCAAAATCAATCTTTGAGAATCCAGAATAATTAGGAAATATGTAATCCATCATATTCATACACAGGGTTAGAAGAAAGAAATTTTCAAAATCGCTTACATTTTTTTCAACGGGCAGCAGATAAATTATCTCGACTTTCTCAATTTTTTGTTGTTTACCGACGAAGCCACCTTCTATTAAAATGATACGTTAATCGTCACAATTTTCGTTATTATAACACATAAAAACTCTCAGTTTATCACACCTGCTAACTTTTACAAATCGTTGGTCATTAAATGTGTGGGGAGGAATAGTGTGTAGTTACATAATTGAACCTTATTTTTTTGATGAAAATGTTAATGGAGAAGAGTATTTTCGTCTTCTACGGACGGTCTTTCAAAACTTTTTGAAGACATAAACATTAAAATCAGAAAAGCGTTAAAAAAAAATATATCGAAACGTTTTACGCAACGTTAGTACTTCCTTGGAAAACAGAATACTCGTGCATCGCACAAAGTTGTGGTTATGTTAAACATATTCTTTAATGAAACTTGTTTTTTACTTTTGATTGTTGTTACGTTGCTCAATAGTTTTAGGTTATCTAAATTGCGTTATTTTGTTGCAAGTTTTTTTCTATTAAAGTTTTAGGACATCAATTTATAATTTTGAAAAACTACAGTCTTCTCTTATGAAGAGGTTCAACAATAAAATAATACGAGCAATTAGGCAAATTAAATTTAAGATAGCAGCATTGTTTCATGCACCTTAGTGGAGCGGCATCTTCAAACATGTCAGTAAACATAACCTTTATTTTATTTCGTTGTTAAACAACAGTGTAAAAATGAAATACTGCAGCTGGACATTGCCGGAATTAAAAAATTGAAATGCGATGTCCTTCATATTGTAAAGCTATTACCTTTGGGATAGTTGGATTTAACGTATACTTTGTTTGACAATTGACTAATGAAGTCGGGCCCCATTCCAGCCTTCCATTGGTTGAACGAATATTTGGGTACATAGAACAGCGCTCGTAGTTCTTTAATTGACTGCTAATTTCTTCTATAGTGATTATCTCAGAAATTACAAAAGATTGGTATAGAACGTTGTTAACAAAAATGAAAGAGAATAAAAAAAGGAACAAAATCCCTCAATAAAATACCGGGTATTCCATTAAAAAAAATAAGTTTTTGGTATGTGAATATTTCGGGAAGTAGGCTTTGACAAAAGGTTTTGAGGTATTGTCGAGTGCAACTTTTACCAAAAGATGTAGAATTTTCTTGGTTATAAGCACCACCAAAGTTAATGTTTTTACTTTTAAAAACAATGTGAAAATATGTTTTTTCTGAACGCGATTTCTGGTCAAATATTTTCAAAAAAAATTAATCAAAGACTATTGGCTCAGTTGTGAAAAAGAAATAACAGTTGAATAGACAATTTAAAGCATTACTAGAAAATCCAAAAATGTATAAGATGTCATTTAAAACAATTAAGTTCCGTACACGTACGGTGAAACCGGAAGTGCGTTAGAGCTTAGGGTATTTTTAAAATATGCGCCATAAGCAACCATAAATCTTCCACTTCTTTTATTTAAAACACAAAAGAGCAATCAAAGAGGCGGCTACTAATGACTCACCCTGTACATAAAAAGCAGGGTTTGCAGTATCACTTCACTTTTATATAAGAAGTAGTATCTGTACAATAATTCCAATTATATGAAGAAGAATATTAATTTATTGTGACTTTTCAATTCTCAACCAAATGAACTTGTTAAAAGATTTATTAAAAGTAGCAGAATTATGTAGTTATGTAGATGTAAATTGATGAATATGTTAGCATATTCTAAAAAAACGCTAATGGAAGATATACACATTATTTACATTATTTGATATATTTAGAAGAATCTAGATATCTAAGTGAAACAACCAAAAATACCGGCAAATATCTGAATTACATTTAACACAATCCATTTTAAATATTTTTATTTTAAAATCTGACTTTCCTCTTCCTATTAAAACATTTTAAACGTATCAAAGCTGAATTTCATAGCACGAACAGGACTATCCAATTACATTGTTTATATATGTATACTTGGCAATGGTGTCGGGAATGACAATGTCTGATAAATGTCGCTTTTTTACACACTGGGACTGGAAAGACGGTGGAATCGCTGGGTTTGTAAACGTCGATTGAATAACAACTCGTGTGTTATACACTGGGATTGACTTGGTAGCATGAATATAGCGGACCTGGTTACGTCGGTTGAATATATATATATATATATATATATATATATATATAAAACGGAAAGGAGTCTCTGCTGTCAAAGTCAAGAAAAATGTATTCTTAGGGGGGATCCAGCATCAAAAGATAAAACTTTATGTGAAGTTCTTTATTTTTTGCCAATATTTCGTATTAAAGTCTAATACTTCTTCAGGGCTAAACTACGGTATAAAATAGATATTGTAACTTTATAAAAATGAAAATCAATAAAAATAACTTACAATGCGAACTTATTGAGAGAAACACGTGCACATAACTAGAAAACATCACTTTTTTTTAATGGGTTGATGAGTCAAATTGATAATATTTGATAATTTAAAAAACTACAGTTAAATGTTTTACAATCACAATTATTAAAATAACAATTAAAAAGTTAAGGAACTTCTTGGAAGGACCTCTAAAAATTTTAACAACTACATGTTGACACTTCAAACATCTGACAGGATATGATCAGCTGTTGCCATGACAGAAAGACACAACCTCATTGTGGTATTGCCAACTGAGTGTTTACAACTTATAAATGTTAAAATTACCTGAATTGTACAAAACGGTTGGTTAAAAAGCGCTAAATTACAAAATTGTTATGTATTATATGTAAAAATTGAAAGTTGAATTATAAAAGTGATTTTAATATTATGTTTTATTTAATGAAAGGAGATATGAATAAATGTTACTTAATTGGTCGATGTCAGACCTGAAATTCATGGACTTTGCATTATTATTGATCTCTATCATTTCTAGAAACTCTCTCGATCTCTTATGTCTCTCAATACATAGGATCTTGGTATCATCGTATAATGGATGGTGATTAAGTCTAAGACAATGTTGTGCTAAAGCACATCTCTGTTTTTTGGTGTTAATGTCGCTTTTATGTGTACGAAGGCGAGTTTTCAACCAAGAGGAGGTGTTGCCTATGTATGTCTCATCGCAATTACTACATGGGATAGAGTATACTACATTAGACTGACAATCTTTGTTGTCTTTATCTTTGACTTTCGAGAAAAGTCTATCCAAACCAAGCACACCATAATAACCGAATTTGATGTGTTCATACCTAAGGACTTTAGAAATTTTATAACTAACATCTTCTATGAAGGGTAATCTAAAATAAGTGAATTCCTGAGGGGGATTATTGTTATCGCTATGAGAGTTGTTATTTAAGTTAATAATTGATGTGTTGAATAGCAATCTTTTTACCAACGACCTGGGATACCCATTATTGATAAAAATACTGCTCAATTTATTAAGATTATCATTAAGGAAAGACGGGTGACATATCTTGGTTACTCTGTTTTTTGTAGAAGTCAATATGTTTAACTTCTGTTGTAAGGGATGACTGGAATGGTAATTTATAATTCTACCAGAGTATGTTGGTTTTGTGTACCAATCAATAAGTATGATGTTGTTAAAATTTCTAATTAGTTTCGTATCCAAGAATGGCACCGATCTTTCCGTTTCCGTTTCATGAAAAAATACAATTTACAGTTGAAACGGAAACGGAAAGATCGGTGCCATTCTTGGATACGAAACTAATTAGAAATTTTAACAACATCATACTTATTGATTGGTACACAAAACCAACATACTCTGGTAGAATTATAAATTACCATTCCAGTCATCCCTTACAACAGAAGTTAAACATATTGACTTCTACAAAAAACAGAGTAACCAAGATATGTCACCCGTCTTTCCTTAATGATAATCTTAATAAATTGAGCAGTATTTTTATCAATAATGGGTATCCCAGGTCGTTGGTAAAAAGATTGCTATTCAACACATCAATTATTAACTTAAATAACAACTCTCATAGCGATAACAATAATCCCCCTCAGGAATTCACTTATTTTAGATTACCCTTCATAGAAGATGTTAGTTATAAAATTTCTAAAGTCCTTAGGTATGAACACATCAAATTCGGTTATTATGGTGTGCTTGGTTTGGATAGACTTTTCTCGAAAGTCAAAGATAAAGACAACAAAGATTGTCAGTCTAATGTAGTATACTCTATCCCATGTAGTAATTGCGATGAGACATACATAGGCAACACCTCCTCTTGGTTGAAAACTCGCCTTCGTACACATAAAAGCGACATTAACACCAAAAAACAGAGATGTGCTTTAGCACAACATTGTCTTAGACTTAATCACCATCCATTATACGATGATACCAAGATCCTATGTATTGAGAGACATAAGAGATCGAGAGAGTTTCTAGAAATGATAGAGATCAATAATAATGCAAAGTCCATGAATTTCAGGTCTGACATCGACCAATTAAGTAACATTTATTCATATCTCCTTTCATTAAATAAAACATAATATTAAAATCACTTTTATAATTCAACTTTCAATTTTTACATATAATACATAACAATTTTGTAATTTAGCGCTTTTTAACCAACCGTTTTGTACAATTCAGGTAATTTTAACATTTATAAGTTGTAAACACTCAGTTGGCAATACCACAATGAGGTTGTGTCTTTCTGTCATGGCAACAGCTGATCATATCCTGTCAGATGTTTGAAGTGTCAACATGTAGTTGTTAAAATTTTTAGAGGTCCTTCCAAGAAGTTCCTTAACTTTTTAATTGTTATTTTAATAATTGTGATTGTAAAACATTTAACTGTAGTTTTTTAAATTATCAAATATTATCAATTTGACTCATCAACCCATTAAAAAAAAGTGATGTTTTCTAGTTATGTGCACGTGTTTCTCTCAATAAGTTCGCATTGTAAGTTATTTTTATTGATTTTCATTTTTATAAAGTTACAATATCTATTTTATACCGTAGTTTAGCCCTGAAGAAGTATTAGACTTTAATACGAAATATTGGCAAAAAATAAAGAACTTCACATAAAGTTTTATCTTTTGATGCTGGATCCCCCCTAAGAATACATTTTTCTATATATATATATATATATATATTGTACTAGTGGAGGGGATAATATACTTGCAACACATATAATAAATAATATACCTTAATTTACTCAAATCTTGCTATTTGTATTACTAATAATATCTCCTCTCTTACCTAGTCATTCAAATTTACTCAATTAATCTCAGGTTATAATCTATGATAATGATAATGTACCACTCAGTATATAAGATTTTAAAATTTTTGCACCAAAATTAATGTACTCATATGCTATTATAGGTTTCTTTATTTCTTTTATCTATGCCCAAACACTACTCAGTTTTATTCTTAATCAATTTAATTAATTCTTTTTTTTTTTATAATAATAATATTATTTAATGCATTTAGAAATAAATATTAATCTCCTAACTCTTTCAAATATTAATTACGATTCATCACTTCTTTATGGTATGACTTTCCTATAAATGTAACTAGTTTTTATTTTTAACCGCGCAGTACAAGCATTTCATTTACTTTTATAAAGATGTCGCTTAGGTATTTGCCGTTATACACTGCTACATAAAAATAACAATTTAAATGTTTCTAATAATCTTGTTATACTTATTCTTATAATGAAGAGAATATTGCTGCTAATAAATTATCCCTCTTATAGGATTACAATAGTACGGTATGTATACTTTTCCTCTCACTATAAACTTTATAATGCTATTTTATTTTTGTTTACTTGTAGGTCATTGACTTATCAGCTTCTATGTCCGTTATAAAAATGTCTAACACAATGTTACTATTTTACCAAATAAAAAGAAGAATTTCACCACAATACTAGTTTAATGACAACAAACATAAAAATCCTGATTCGAAAATATACATCCAAAATAGTTATTCGACATGTACATAAATAGTTAACCTGTCTAATCGCACCTGTACGTTTGTTGTGATATGAAGGATGTTTAGCAAATGTTATTTATTCAAAAGGTATGTACAAAATTCAACTCAATGTATCTTTTTCAATTTAGCATGCATTATACGATGCAAGTCAATTATCTATAAACAACCTTCGTCTATAAAATATTAAACAAGTTGTAGGTATGTTTTAGTACCAAGGTCATGTCAATTCATTTATATATGTGCATAATCTGTAACTTTTTATGAAAATAGAGATTTAATCTTTTAACAAAACGTATTTCTATACTTGTTCTAGACTAGTAATCAATTCTAAATAATATTTAAGACTTTTACTCGATATACAATTAAATAAATTCAAATTTTCCTTATTTAAAAATTATACAACCTCTTGTTAATATTTATCGTCTATCTCTGGTTTGTTTAAATTATGTTTTCCTTTTTTTTCTCACAGGATCTTCCTGGACTCGTTCTGTGCAACTGGTAACTCTCTGGAAACCCTCCTAGCACGACTTTTTGGTGTATCCTCGTTCTCCTCCAGGATCTGGAACTGCTTCGGTTATATCTTACAGGATGTATCTTGTTGTGTCCTCGAAACTGCGGGATATCTTCTGGATTTAAATGCAGCTGTACTTCTATTTCGAATTAACACTGAACTAGACCTCTTCGGAAATATATATGGGTTACCGGATCCTCTAAATAATTTAACATTTACTGGAACGACACCTGGTATTCTAACTAGTTGGAACTTCTCGTTTTTATACAATAAACTGGACTTTGATAACTGGAATCCCTTTTTGAACCCACGTGCAACTGATGAATTCAATATTCCGCTCGGACTTGGTTAATATTTGGTAAGTAACCTTTTAATATTTATTTTCCTTAGAAGATATCTTCTTTTTCCATACAGGATATCAATTAATTAAATTATAATGAAATTATTGAATGATTTTATGCTTCTTTATAATATATTTTGATTCTACCATCAAATAAATATTTTCTATGCTGAAAAGAACACTAATAGCACCAACTTTCGCGGTTTTAGTGAATTTAAGATATACTTTTCGGAATAAAATCGTGATTTTCCGAAAAGTACACGCGCCTTTTTTGAAAAAATATTTTTCAATATCGTTGTTTGTTTTCATCACCAAGACAATATTTCCGTTTTCTAATTTCATCCAATTAAATTCCTTTTCTCACAATTCTTGTTCAAAATGGTATTATAAAACTTTATTGATACGTTTCAGTGCTTTTCAAACTTTAGTAAACCTTCTCTATTAAATCTCTATTAATTTATAACAATGAATTACTAAGACTTTGTACTTCAAAAAATATTGCTAATCAAAATTTTCTGTAAATGTCAATTTTGACAGATCCGCTTATTCAAACTTTACCCGCGCAATTATTTACCAAGTTGTTTCCTTCATACTTCAACAATCAACATTAAATTATTTTACTTTACATTATTGTTAATTAGACAAATTTTACAAGATTTCAAACTACATTTTTACATAAATTATAATATTTAAATCTCCATTTTCAGATACCAATGAAAATTACTGCCACCAAGAACCTGTTCCACTACAACTCCTTCAAGTACTGTTTTCATAATTGACTGCACACATCTTTATTGTAATAAATAACATTTTAAGTATACACAACTGTTCTTTTTTAGTTTAAATAATTTAATTTAACAGTCACCAAGAAAAATTAGTAAAATTAAATAATCCTTCCAACTTGTTCAAAAATATACAGTGCCAAACATCAAGATTGTTACTCAGCACATATGCCCCTTTTAAAAAATGTAAATTTTCAACTCGAATCAAAATTTATATTTATTAAACAAAATCTGATAATACACATGTTTATCACTGTGCTCAAAACAATTATTTTAATCTATTAAATCCTTTAACAGATTTCAAATGAATCTTTTATTATTTGGTAATATCATATAACATTTATTTATAACTATCTGTACATAACAGTGTTTAAATTCAAAATTATTTGTGACACTCATAACTATAAAACTCAACTTTCTTATAAGTCCAAAAGTAATATAAGGCTTTTCTTTATTTTCATTTTAATTATAAAAGTATAAATTTATTTATTTAAATGGATGTCTTTGACCTGTATAACAAATTTTTTGTTTCATTATTTATCGTACTATGTATTATAATCCTTCTTGATTTTTCTTTCACTTATTAAAATATCTATATTTTTTTTTTTTTAATTGCCACCAAACTTTTTAACATTAATTGTATATATGTTTTTCTGTGTTTCCTAACTCAAACTCCTTATAACAATATTATCTGTACTAACTTTTACATAAATAGGTGAATAACATATTCTTTTTATCTGTCTATGCCTCAGTTACTTATTTGCCTCTTTTAGAATGATTCACTATGCTTACTAATTATATATTATTTTCATTATATACTGTTCTCATTCGAACAAATTCCCTTTTTACCTATAATTGACATTTTCGTCATCCCCTATACTTTCATTTATGGAAAGTCCATATTTTTTTTTACTTATCGTTTTTAAAGGCTTACGTTACCTATATAATTCTTTTTTAAGACACTTTTGGTTCTATATTTTATATCATTTTGGGTATTATTCACCCTTTTATACATATTCACTCTATAATAATTCCATATTCTTATGGTACTTTTAATATTTACTATTTATTGTAAGCATTTACTTTCATCTAACATATTTTATTTTTAAGAGGCTCTTCTTAACTTCTTTCTTTTCCATTTCTTCATCACCTAACATGTTTGTTACATCTTGATAAATATTTTCTAACTTTAATCAGTGCTTTATTTATTCTGAAACATTCTTTTTTAATTTTATAAGGCTCAAGGTTATTTATCCTCTATACAACTTCTTTATCCATTTCATTCCATTTAAATACTCAGGCAAATCTATTTACTAGTAAGATTACTTATATTACCTTCTCTTATGGTTATTTACAAATTTATATACAATATGGGAATGAGGATATAACTTATTTTTTTCTTTAATTAATCATCATTTTTTTTTTTTAAATAACTAATAATTGTAACAGACCTCTAACTAAACTAATCTAATATAATACCGGAATACTTTATGTACATTCTTTATCTGAAAATCTCTCTATAAATTCAAATTATTTCTCGATAAACATGAACTTGTCTGTATACATGTATTTCTGTTTCATCATTATGTCTTTTATTCATTTTAAAGAAAGCGAAATCCAATATGCCCCTTTCTTATCAATTTGTTATCTGTATCTGGTCATGCCCCTATCTTATAATAAGGTATTTATGTCCTCCTAATACTTCATTACTATATAATTCTTTATTTTCTAATAAACTCCAGGTCTCTATTTGTCACAAACTTTTGAAATTTTGAGATCTACATGTTACTTGGATAAGCAGGTGTTGTAAGTACCTTCAGAAGACGATCTCCTTTCTTATCTTCTGTCCTGACTAACATTTCCTAGGTATGAATTAGCATGATTCAGAGAAATAATGTCATTTCTCCTTTTACAGTTTAATCTCCCAATCTTTTTCTTACTTATGAAGTTGATGTGGATTATTTGTCATACTTATATCGTCGTCAATGATTTGTCGTTTTATATCGTTGTGGATGATTTCTCTTATTAAATCATTGTGGATGATTTGTCGTAACTCAGATTCAGGAAGTGTCGTTACTCACTTACACAATACAATCTCCCAATATTGTGTCTTACCTATTATTTCGGAAGATTTAATATAACTCAGATTTAGGAAGTGGCGTTAATCACTTTCACAGTACAGTCTTCCTAATACTGTGTCTTACCTATAATTTCAAACTGTCGTATATACATTTTCCCAGTCAATTTTTCCCATTACTAATTTTAATCGGATTCTATTCTGTAATATGTCCAATGTTACTACTTGAATCAAATTTTCTATATACCATGGATCATTTTCTTGCATAATATAAGTGATCTCGTTCATCATACTTTCAACCTTGTTGAAAAATATCATAATCCCAGCATTTCTTAGTATCAATATGTCTGTACCATCCTGAAATTCAAAATCATGTCCTAAAAATTTTCTGACATCTATATCCAAATAAACTCGTTTTCTCTTAACGTAGTCATTCCCATTTGCCGTTCCTTTAAATTGACTCCAAATTTTCCCTTCTGCATTTCCCATAACACTTCTTATATTCTTTTTCATATATGTTGGTATCACATTATGTCCAACATTAAATTTGTTTCCAGTGAATTTATCGTCCCCTGAAACTACCCCTTTTTCCTGCCTTGAAGTAAATAAAACTAACTTTTTGTCATCTTTTGCTCCTATTAAAAGTGTATCTACATACGATCTTAGAATTCTTCTACCAGAATCTAAGTATTTTGTTTTCTTTTGTAATAGTGCGATTGTATAAAATTTCTTAATTTCTACTGTCTTTTGTTTAACGTCAATGCAGTTTATAACATCCTTCTCAACCTTTTCCATTACTTCTTTAGATTCATTTCTTTCTATTTCTAATAACTGATTTCCCATAATAATTCCTTCTTCCATATTCAATATTTCCTTAACCTCTGCTGTATCTTGTTGGTCTTTCACACATATTTGCTTTTCTAATTTGTCTTCCTCCCTTTGTCGTCTTCTTTCTTCTTTATCTTCCTCTCTTTGGCGTCTACTTTCTTCAATCATCTTGTCTAATTTATCCATTAACTTCTTATTATTCTCTTCACTTGCCTTGACCAATTTTCCAATTAAATCTTCGTTCATTTGTTTTAACATTAGTAAAATTGATCCAAAGTCTACTACTGGTGTCGACATTTCTATTTTCGAAGTCTCTCCTTGGATTTCCACCTTATCACCTCTATCCTGTAACTCTCCAGTCAATTGACCTTCTACCTGCACCTGTGACATATCTTCTCCTCCCTCTGGTACATTCACATCCTGACCTACTTCCTCTTCACTGTCACTAGATGATTCAGATCTATTTAATCCAAAGTTACTCTTAGATCTGGTATTCATTTTAAATAATTATAATACACAATTTCTTATACCTTAATATACTTTAAGCTGATTTAATTACCTATGTAAAATATATACTAATGTTACCGCTATTACTATGATTAATAAAATATTTGAAATATGTTGTTTCGAGTCTTATTTTTATTGCCACACGTTGAATACGTCTTAAACATGAGCTAAGGAGGGTAATATAAATTACAAACACCTAATCAAAATTAATAAAATAATCAAAATACTATTTGCGAGTCTTATTTTAATCGCTCCACGTTGGGCACGCCATAAAATGTACTAGTGGAGGGGATAATATAACTGTAAATACTTATAATCGAATATAGCCAAAATAATTCAAATCTTGCTATTTGTATTACTAATAATATCTCCTCTCTTACCTAGTCATTCAAATTTACTCAATTAATCTCAGGTTATAATCTATGATAATGATAATGTACCACTCAGTATATAAGATTTTAAAATTTTTGCACCAAAATTAATGTACTCATATGCTATTATAGGTTTCTTTATTTCTTTTATCTATGCCCAAACACTACTCAGTTTTATTCTTAATCAATTTAATTAATTCTTTTTTTTTTTATAATAATAATATTATTTAATGCATTTAGAAATAAATATTAATCTCCTAACTCTTTCAAATATTAATTACGATTCATCACTTCTTTATGGTATGACTTTCCTATAAATGTAACTAGTTTTTATTTTTAACCGCGCAGTACAAGCATTTCATTTACTTTTATAAAGATGTCGCTTAGGTATTTGCCGTTATACACTGCTACATAAAAATAACAATTTAAATGTTTCTAATAATCTTGTTATACTTATTCTTATAATGAAGAGAATATTGCTGCTAATAAATTATCCCTCTTATAGGATTACAATAGTACGGTATGTATACTTTTCCTCTCACTATAAACTTTATAATGCTATTTTATTTTTGTTTACTTGTAGGTCATTGACTTATCAGCTTCTATGTCCGTTATAAAAATGTCTAACACAATGTTACTATTTTACCAAATAAAAAGAAGAATTTCACCACAATACTAGTTTAATGACAACAAACATAAAAATCCTGATTCGAAAATATACATCCAAAATAGTTATTCGACATGTACATAAATAGTTAACCTGTCTAATCGCACCTGTACGTTTGTTGTGATATGAAGGATGTTTAGCAAATGTTATTTATTCAAAAGGTATGTACAAAATTCAACTCAATGTATCTTTTTCAATTTAGCATGCATTATACGATGCAAGTCAATTATCTATAAACAACCTTCGTCTATAAAATATTAAACAAGTTGTAGGTATGTTTTAGTACCAAGGTCATGTCAATTCATTTATATATGTGCATAATCTGTAACTTTTTATGAAAATAGAGATTTAATCTTTTAACAAAACGTATTTCTATACTTGTTCTAGACTAGTAATCAATTCTAAATAATATTTAAGACTTTTACTCGATATACAATTAAATAAATTCAAATTTTCCTTATTTAAAAATTATACAACCTCTTGTTAATATTTATCGTCTATCTCTGGTTTGTTTAAATTATGTTTTCCTTTTTTTCTCACAGGATCTTCCTGGACTCGTTCTGTGCAACTGGTAACTCTCTGGAAACCCTCCTAGCACGACTTTTTGGTGTATCCTCGTTCTCCTCCAGGATCTGGAACTGCTTCGGTTATATCTTACAGGATGTATCTTGTTGTGTCCTCGAAACTGCGGGATATCTTCTGGATTTAAATGCAGCTGTACTTCTATTTCGAATTAACACTGAACTAGACCTCTTCGGAAATATATATGGGTTACCGGATCCTCTAAATAATTTAACATTTACTGGAACGACACCTGGTATTCTAACTAGTTGGAACTTCTCGTTTTTATACAATAAACTGGACTTTGATAACTGGAATCCCTTTTTGAACCCACGTGCAACTGATGAATTCAATATTCCGCTCGGACTTGGTTAATATTTGGTAAGTAACCTTTTAATATTTATTTTCCTTAGAAGATATCTTCTTTTTCCATACAGGATATCAATTAATTAAATTATAATGAAATTATTGAATGATTTTATGCTTCTTTATAATATATTTTGATTCTACCATCAAATAAATATTTTCTATGCTGAAAAGAACACTAATAGCACCAACTTTCGCGGTTTTAGTGAATTTGAGATATACTTTTCGGAATAAAATCGTGATTTTCCGAAAAGTACACGCGCCTTTTTTGAAAAAATATTTTTCAATATCGTTGTTTGTTTTCATCACCAAGACAATATTTCCGTTTTCTAATTTCATCCAATTAAATTCCTTTTCTCACAATTCTTGTTCAAAATGGTATTATAAAACTTTATTGATACGTTTCAGTGCTTTTCAAACTTTAGTAAACCTTCTCTATTAAATCTCTATTAATTTATAACAATGAATTACTAAGACTTTGTACTTCAAAAAATATTGCTAATCAAAATTTTCTGTAAATGTCAATTTTGACAGATCCGCTTATTCAAACTTTACCCGCGCAATTATTTACCAAGTTGTTTCCTTCATACTTCAACAATCAACATTAAATTATTTTACTTTACATTATTGTTAATTAGACAAATTTTACAAGATTTCAAACTACATTTTTACATAAATTATAATATTTAAATCTCCATTTTCAGATACCAATGAAAATTACTGCCACCAAGAACCTGTTCCACTACAACTCCTTCAAGTACTGTTTTCATAATTGACTGCACACATCTTTATTGTAATAAATAACATTTTAAGTATACACAACTGTTCTTTTTTAGTTTAAATAATTTAATTTAACAGTCACCAAGAAAAATTAGTAAAATTAAATAATCCTTCCAACTTGTTCAAAAATATACAGTGCCAAACATCAAGATTGTTACTCAGCACAATATATATATATATATATAAAATATATTACAATTCTTTGCCAATTATACAAATGTATTGAAAAATTGAAAATCTTCTTGGTAGTAGTGGCATAAAATGAATTAAAAGTAATAACAATATGACAACTGGTTGTCAATTAGAAAACAATGACAAATATAAAATGTAAATTAAAATGTATAAATGAAAATGTAATCAATAAGCATAGGACAGTCGAGATTATTTCTATAATCACATTAAAAGGCTTGGGGTCTACCACAAACTTTTTTTTTTTTTTTTTTGTGGTAGACCCCAAGCCTTTTAATGTGATTATAGAAATAATCTCGACTGTCCTATGCTTATTGATTACATTTTGATTTACATTTTATATTTGTCATTGTTTTCTAATTGACAACCAGTTGTCATATTGTTATTACTTTTAATTCATTTTATGCCACTACTACCAAGAAGATTTTCAATTTTTCAATACATATATATATATATATACCGATAGGTCCAGCTCGGAACGGGCCATACATAGGCAACAATATACGTATGGACGTAATGCTATGTGTGCTGACTATGGCCCGTTCCGAGCTGGACCTATCGGTATATACAGGCGGAGTTTTTTATCTTGAGACAACGGAATATCTCTAAACCACTGCATCAAATCAAAAAAAGATCTTAATAAGATTTGTTATAATGTAGGGGGCTCACTGAATGGTGCTGAACTCGATCCCCCACCTCACCCCCCCAGATTGAGAGGGGGGACAACTTTAAAATCTTAAATGGGAACCCCTACTTTTTATTGCAGATTCGGATTCTACGCCATCAAGTATGTAGTTTTTGTTTGAAACTTTTTTTCCGATTCGTAACTTGTCATGTACTGAATAAAGTACGGTTTTGTATCGTTGAATAGCATTCCAATTGCGAATAAATAAATGTTTCGAAGTGGAGGGGCACAGTTTCGAGCACATGGCTGTTTGAAATGTTAGTTTATGTTAAAATAAAAAAAACACAAAATCGTGTTTGCTTGCTTCTCTTTTTTGTGTATTTTCTCTAGACATTCACAACCATGTTTTTTGCGATTACATCGCAACCCGTAACGAATAGAAAAAAAAGTTTCAAACAAAACGTACACACTTGATGGTGTAGAATCGGAATCTGCAATACAAAATGGGAGTTCCCATTTCAAAGTTGTCCCCCCTCCCACTCTGGAGGGGTGAGGTGGGGGATCGAGTTCGGCACCATTCAATGAGCCCCCTACATTATAACAAATCTTATTAAGATCTTTTCTTGATTTGATGCAGTGTTTTAGAGATATTCCGTTGTCTCAAGATAAAAAACTCTGTATATACCGGCTGTCTGTTTAAGCTCGGCCCCCGGCCATATCTCGGCAACCGCTTATCGTACAACCTCGCGGAAAAATCTTGATAGTAAAATGGACGACGGAAATTACATCTAAAATATTTTTAAGTTTCCAAAATGATCGCAAGGGGGCGCAATTCTCAAGATAAATTAAAAATTCGATAATTTTTCATTAAATTCTAGATTAAGATAGATTGAAAATTTTTCTAGCAAAATTTTTAGACGTTTTTATACAACTTTTATTTGAAACTTTTTGATCTAACTCCCATACGAAGGGTAGAGGGGAGGGGGGTATGTCTGCGTACAAAAGTCGGTATAATTTTGGTTTGCATAAACGGGTTTTAATGTTTCTGGGCTCATTAGATAGAGGATCTTACAAAGAATTGAAGGACATGTAGCACGAAATTACGTGGTTGTCAAAGAAAATAACAGGGGGCGCTGTTCTCAATGTATGTATATTACTTGTTTTTTCTTTAAAATTTTAAATGGAATGGCATATTTTTAATATAGTAATATTGAAGCACATAAAAAACTGAAAAGAATGATGAAAACCGGAAGTTGCTACCTATTTTCTTGACGAAGATATAGCCATACGAAAACCATCCAAAA
The DNA here is from genome assembly GCA_963170755.1 of Amphimallon solstitiale. Classification (NCBI taxonomy): domain Eukaryota; kingdom Metazoa; phylum Arthropoda; class Insecta; order Coleoptera; family Scarabaeidae; genus Amphimallon; species Amphimallon solstitiale. The sequence continues at coordinate 67,522,061 of OY720678.1, read as the reverse complement.
AAAATAAACAATTTTTAATATAAATTTATTTATTCATTGTGAGTAATAACTTTATTTTAATTTTAAGTGTCACTAGACAGTGTATAGTTCGCTTTCACTTGAATTTTCATCATAGTCTTCCATAAATGTATTTATTTCAATCTTCTCAACGATTTTTTAATTCTTGCATATGTTACATAAGATTCTCTTCTTAAATGTTATCAAATTCTCTAGCTATTTTTAAATTTCATGCCTTGCCTTTTTAGACATTGAAATAAAATAATAATAATAATGATAATAATAATAATAATAATAATAATATATCTTTATCACCCAACTGATATAGGTATATCTAATTATAGGAAAACAGCAAAAATAATTTCCATAACTCATGAAATAAGTAGACAATAACGAAAAAAAGAAAACAATATAATATAATGCATTAGTTATAATCAAATCATTTACTCATTAGTAACGAAAGGGTACACAAATTGATATCTAAATCATCCCCGCCTGAAATTAAAGTAAATAAAAGAACCTATTATATACCTAAACATAAATAAGAAAATATATTGACCAAGTAATATAATGAAAAGAAAATATATTTCAATCAGAAAGTACAAAAAAAAACAAGAAAAAACCTCAACTTAACAAATGTTCAAAGTGTTCACTTTCATTTTCAATACGCGTTTACTTGTCGATTAGTAGAGAGCAGAGTTACTTCCATTTCGGAGGCAGCAATTGTTGTACTCGGCTATTTGTGATAAACTATGTCTTTTATTCTGCCCCATAAATAAACATCAAGAACATCTGGCAAGGTGAATAAAAACTCAATAATGTATTCTTTCGGGATAATTTAGCGAATATTTCCCCGAAGCAAGAATGCATTTTCAAAGCATTGAAAATACATTCTGATCATGTCATAAGCTTCAACGTTAGAATACGACATTTTACAAACTTAATAATTATGTGCAGGTGTCCAAAAAGGCTTAATTTGCTAAATACGTACAAAAAGTTTAACTACAAGTGACACTAATATCTTCGCATTTCGATTTTCATGGCCTACCTTGGAAATCTCATCATAATGGAATTTAGTATCACTGTGCATGCCATGTTGTATGATGAAAATTTTTAAAAAAAAAGCAAACTACATTGTTCGCTATTATCATTTTATTTCAATGTTAGAAAGGATAATAAATGATATTAAAAAAATAATAGCTAGAGTATTTAAAAACATTTAAAAGGAGAATCTAACGTAACATATGCAATGAATTAAAAAATCGATAAAAAGATTGAAATAAATACATTTAGCCAAGAGAATGATGAAATTTCAAGTGAAAACGTACTATACACTGTCTAGAGACCCTATTAATATTAAAATTAAATTATTACTCCCAATAAATAAATGAATTTATATTTAAAGAGTTTTATTTTTCCGCATTGTCTTCGTGTGACTATATCTTCGTCAATAAAAAAGGTAGCAACTTCCGGTTTTCATCATTCTCTTCAGTTTTTTATGTGCTTCAACATTACTATATTAAAAATATTCCGTTCCATTTGAAATTTTAGAGAAAAAACAAGAAATATACATACATTGAGAACAGCGCCCCCGGTTATTTTCTTTGACAACCACGTAATTTCGTGCTACATATCCTTCAATTCTTTGTAAAATTCTCTATCTAATGAGCCCAGAAACATTAAAATCCGTTGGGACAAACCAAAGTTATACCTACTTTTGTGCGCAGACATACCCCCCTCCACTCTCCCCTTCGTATGGGAGTTAGATCAAAAAGTTTCAAATGAAAGTTGTATAAAAACGTCTAAAACTTTTGCTAGTAAATTTTTTAATCTATCTTAATCTAGAATTTAATGAAAAATTATTGAATTTTTAATTAATCTTGAGAATTGCGCCCCCTTGCGATCATTATGGAAACTTAAAAATATTTTTGTTGTAATTGCCGTTATCCATTTTACTATCAAGATTTTTTCCGCGAGGTTGTACGATAAACGGTTGCCGAGATATGGCCGGTGGCCGAGCTTAAACAAACACCCGGTATATATATATATATATATATATATATATATACTATGTAATGTGTTTTACTACCGGATGGTAGAATTCGTGTTATTGGAATTTAATTAAACAGCGTTTTGTTAGCTTATGACGTTTCGGTCATTTTATTACAACCTTCTTCAGACCTTTTTTGAAAATATAAAAGAGAAACATATTACATTATATACAAACAAAACAGCGAGCTATAATCTAATCTATAAAGTGAGATACTTACATTTGCTCACACTGTATACTATGTATCATGGTTAACATAAAAAAACACATTAAAAATATTACTATACATTTAAAATATTTAGTCCTTAAATTACATTAATTTCATATAAGGTTTAAAATCTCATATCTCTTATGTTATTCTGACTGTATAAATTTGTGTGTTTATCTATCGTCAACACTTCACATCAAACACAAAAAGAAAGAAACACTGTTTTTCTACTTTACTTTTTTCCGGAATAATAAAATATTTCGTTCTTTGTATGTGTTTTCATGAACGTATCGTTGACGTGTGTTATTTTATTAGATTTTATGTACCTGGGTTTGTTATTAATTAGTGGATTGTTCTTTAGATTAGTTTTTGTTGTATCCTTTTTTAAAATGCGGTATAAAAGTCTCATAGAAACCACTGAAGCTTTGCGAGTCTGTTTTACGGTTGAGGTTTTGGGATACTGTTCTAATGGTTAATGTTTCCAGGAACATTCTATGTGTGTAGTTGGGTTCTTTGAATATGATTTTGGTGTTTTCAAAGTCTGCTTTATGGCCCGTGGTCGCTATGTGGTTTGCCAAAGCACACCCCTGTGGTTTAACCCTTATATCACTGGTCTGTTGTGTTAACCTGTTTTTTAACCTTTGTTTGGTTTGTCCTATATAAAAATTTTGGCAACTGCACTGTATGGCATATATTAGATTGTTGTTCATTTGTGTTGGAATTTTGTCCTTAATTTTTCTGTACACCCTTGAGTTCGGGAACGCTGTTGTGTAAGCTATTGAGCAGATGTTGTTGAATAACATTTTTATTTTATTTGTTAAGTTTGGTATATATTGTAACTTTTTGTATTTGGTAATGTTATTATTGGTATTGTTTGGATTTGCCGTTTCTTGTTTTGTTTTCAGGATTCTAGGGTTATTTTCTATTTTGCTTGAAGAGTACAAAAGTTTGTTGATTGTTGTCTTAGGGTAGTTATTTAATATAAGTATCTCTTTAAGTTTGTGTAAATCTTGCTGTAGATATTGTGGATGTTTTATTTTGGTTACTCTGTCCTTTAGGGCTCTGATTAAATTAATTTTATATTTTTTGAGGCAATTTGATTGATAGTTTAGAAGTCTATTGGAAAATGATGGTTTTCTATACCATCTTAACTTGAGTGTGTCATTTTCCCTTATTATCTCTGTGTCTAGGAAGGGGATGGTGTTGTTTTGTTCTTTCTCTACTGTGAATTTCAACTTACTATTGTATGCGTTGAAATGTTCCAATGTAGACTCTATTTTATTTTTAGGGATGCTACAAATTAGGTCATCAACATATTGCCAAACAAAAAGGAAATCGAAATCTATTCTGTCTATTACATATTTTATAATAGTGTTCATTATTAAATCCGCTATTATGGGAGAGAGGGAGAGTCCCATTGGAGTGCCATTTATTTGTAAATAGTATTGCCCTTCATAGGAAAAATAGACGCTGTTAAATATCCATTTCGTTATGTTTGTGAATTCGACCTTCGGTATGGCAGTATTCTTTTCTACAAGTGTCCAATTGTTATTCAGGATTTCAATGACTATATCTGTTGGTATGTTTGTAAAGAGACTAGTTACGTCAAAAGAAACTATGGCATAGTTGGTTGGTATTTTGAGGTTGTTTGGGGCTTTTGCAAACTCAAACGTGTCTTTAATTTTGTATTTATTATATGTTATGAAAGATTTATCAATAATATCTGCTATATATCTTGCTATGAATTTAGTATGAAACTCTACGCGCTACTTACTACTGGCGAATTCTACCATCCGGTAGTAAAACACATTACATAGTGAAATACACCATCAGTCACAACTGAACTCCGACAAATATTATATATATATATATACATAAAGAAAAGAAATATAGCGGATTATAGAATAATAAAGTATAGAATTTCATGGGGTAACACCGCTCAAAATGCAACTGCGGACACGTGTTTCGAACTACTTGGTTCTCGTCAGCGCAGTGTAGCCAAGGAATAGGATGGGATAACCTTGGAGCTGAAAAACATCAATCAGAGACATACACAAGGGACAGCCTACCAATTGAGGCTTCAGCTAGAGTGTCCTCGATACTGAGAATGAATCTAACGTCGCCGCGAGAGTTACCCCATGAAATTCTACCGGTAAGTTTTCGGGTGAAGCAACGACAGAGGAGTGTCCAAGTCCCCACTATCACTCGCTACAGTTATCGTATTCCCCGACGCGAACGGCTGTAGTATACTACTACCACCGCTCTGGTTAACGGAGGGGAGTACATATACGTAGTCGTTCAGTTGTGGGGACTGATACATGCGCTATACAATCGTTGCGTTACCAGAAAACCTACGGTATACTTTATTATTCTATAATCCGCTATATTTCTTTTCTTTATTGTTATCCTGTGGGTTCAGATGGCTTGCAGGTGGACAATGTCTACCTCGCGGCGCCGTTAGATTCATTCTCAGTATCGAGGACACTCTAGCTGAAGCCTCAATTGGTAGGCTGTCCCTTGTGTATGTCTCTGATTGATGTTTTTCAGCTCCAAGGTTATCCCATCCTATTCCTTGGCTACACTGCGCTGACGAGAACCAAGTAGTTCGAAACACGTGTCCGCAGTTGCATTTTGAGCGGAGTTACCCCATGAAATTCTATACTTTATATATACATATATATATATATATATAAATATATATTAATTTTTATTGGACGATTTGTAGGTCGTTATACTAGTTTTAAATAATTTTAAACCTCGCTAATTTGCAGTGTTTGAAAATTACAATTTTCTAATTTTACCACTGACTATTAAATTAATTAGGTAATTTTTTTTAAAAATTACCGACACGGCTGAGATTCGAACTCAGGACATATCGATTACTAGCCGGTTGCTCTACCAACTGAGCTACCGTCGGTGTCTGAATTCGAATTTCTAAATCGTACTGATATATGTATATCAAGTAACAGATGGAAAAGAGAATGTATATATATTAAGCACTAAACGTCCATGTGCTGTATATATGTGATATTAAATTTTTATTGACCTTTAATTCATATATGTAAATATATATTAATTTTTATTGGACGATTTGTAGGTCGTTATACTAGTTTTAAATAATTTTAAAACTCGCTAATTTGCAGTGTTTGAAAATTACAATTTTCTAATTTTACCACTGACTATTAAATTAATTAGGTAATTTTTTTTAAAAATTACCGACACGGCTGAGATTCGAACTCAGACATACCGATTACTAGCCGGTTGCTCTACCAACTGAGCTACCGTCGGTGTCTGAATTCGAATTTCTAAATCGTACTGATATATGTATATCAAGTAACAGATGGAAAATGAGAATGTATATATATTAAGCACTAAACGTCCATGTGCTGTATATATGTGATATTAAATTTTAATATCATATATATATATATACACATGTTGTCACTGGATTCCTGGTTTTCTTTCGCGTTTCCACTGCTTGGTCTTTGGAAAGACCGATGCTGGTTTCTTGACGACGTTTCGGCAAAATCACACTTGCCATCTTCAGGTCTGCTATAACTGTCTGCTTCTGCTTCTTGTTATTCGTAAACTTTTTACGAATAACATATATATATATATATATATAATGTCTTTTACTACTGGATGGTAGAATTCGGGTTTTGGAATTTAATTAAACAGCGTTTTTTAGCTTATGACGTTTCGGTCATTTTATTACAACCTTCTTCAGACCTTTTTTGAAAATATAAAAGAGAAACATATTATATTATATACAAAACAAAACAGTGGGTAACTGGGTAGCTATAATCGAGATACTTCCATTTGCCACACTGTGTACTATGTATTATGGTTAACATAAAAAAGCACATTTAAAATATTTAGTCTTTAAATTACATTAATTGCACATAAGGTTTTAAATCTCATATCTCTTATGTTATTCTGACTGTATAAATTTGTGTGTTTATCTATCGTCAACACTTCACATCAAACACAAAAAGAAAGAAACACTGTTTTTCTACTTTACTTTTTTCCGGAATAATAAAATATTTCGTTCTTTGTATGTGTATATGTCAACGTATCGTTGATGTGTGTTATTTTATTAGATTTTATGTACCTGGGTTTGTTATTAATTAGTGGATTGTTCTTTAGATTAGTTTTTGTTGTATCCTTTTTTTAAATTGCGGTATAAAAGTCTCATAGAAACCGCTGAAGCTTTGCGAGTCTGTTTTACAGTTGAGGTTTTGGGATACTGTTCTAATGGTTAATGTTTCCAGGAACATTCTACGCGTGTAGTTGGGTTCTTTGAATATGCTGTTGGTGTTTTCAAAGTCTGCTTTATGGCCCGTGGTCGCTATGTGGTTTGCCAAAGCACACCCCAATTTAAAAAAAGGATACAACAAAAACTAATCTAAAGAATAATCCACTAATTAATTACAAACCCAGGTACATAAAATCTAATAAAATAACACACATCAACGATACGTTGATATATACACATACAAAGAACGAAATATTTTATTATTCCGGAAAAAAGTAAAGTAGAAAAACAGTGTTTATTTTTCTAGTAACTTTCTTCAAAATTATGTATTAGGTTGGTCTTGGAATGCATCAATGGCACATGCGGACAAAATACGCTCACTAAGTGAGCATCGAATTTTTCCGCTCAAAGAAATGGAGGCCGCTCCTGAACATGTTCAGAGTGAGCCGACGACTATTGGACATGATCACTGAACAGTTGCGCAACTGTTGTGTCTGCTGAATGCAAGCAATGGTATTTCTAATATCTAGTAAAAGTTTGAAAGAGAGGAAATTCTGAACCCCCTATACCAAATTATCAACCTATAACTGAGTAAATCAATTTCAAGCAGTAAAATTAAATTTAAATATTTGAAATCTGTAAATTGTACAAACATGAAAATAAAATCTGTCTAGAAAAGACGTGTTAGGTATTTCATTTATTTATTGAAAATTTCTAATAGTATATGTGACAGTTAATTAAAAGAAACGTTGATCAAGTTAAGGGGGCTTACGCAGAGGTGCCGACTATCTGCCGAGAGGTAGGATGTGAGGGGGTGGAGCCATATGCGCTAATGTAAATTCAGCCGATGTAAGGTATTCGTTAAAATAAAACAAACAGCAAAAGTTTTTGTCTTTATGTTTTTGCATTAAATTGAATACAAAGGATTAATGAAGACTTCGTTGGGAGTACTTTCTTATAATTCAAATTATTTACTCCTACATTTCACTCCCAAAGTTGACAAAATTTACAACATCATAACACAGTTTCAGAAAGTTTATTTTAAAAACTAATTTCAGTCGAGCATGCATTGAGCCTTTGTTTATTTGCGTTTTAAATTTCGTTTTGATATTTCGTAAATAAAAGCGGTAGGTACTATTATTTTAACGACACCTTGTAAAGTCTAGAATTTACATTAGCGCATATGACGCCACTCACTTAACCAGAAAAGCGAATTGATATTGAGATACTCATATTTGACAGTTCACTACTATTATTTATGTGAATCAGAACTTTATTTAATGCTGGCACTTTATTTGGACAAAACATGTTTTAACTATTTGACGAACAACAGTTTTAACAGTCCCATCTAAAGATTGCAGTACAGAAGGTTTATCATTTGTCCCTTCAGGCTATAAAGCTTTCCCTGTCTTTCTAAATTCATCATCTTTTTAGTTAACTATGGCTGAGCAAATTGTAGACTAATCGACTTAGTAACAAATGAATTTTGAAGAAGTTATGCACCAATGCATATTTTTTTTGACCGTACTTATGTAGGAAAACGGTGTTTTTTGTGATATGAAACAAAAATTGAAATAAAAGTATTCAGTATATAGGTTCCGTTGTACCAAGCGCTAAATTAAAAATGACTGATGCAATTCTTTAAAAGTGATAATTCTCATGACTGTACTTGTGAAGCTGATTTTCTTAGACGTAAAATGTGATATTTTTGTAATGCTACATTGTTTATTACCGATTTACTACAATAGTGCCATTCGGCAGTAAACTGTTGTGTCTGCTGAATGCGACAAATGCTTTCATTCAACAGACAGATCGGGAACTGTTCCCGCTCCAACTGTTCACTTCCCAACAGTTGAGTGTTCGCTGGACAGGACCGCTCACCTTTATGTGATCGTCTATCATCTGGTACTTTTCATTGCTGCCATATGTTAAAATTATGCTGTCATATGTTAAAATTATACAAGGAAATTAAATCGATTAAACAATAATAAATTGTTTCTTTTTCATGGGATTTTTAAAGGTAAGCCGACAGCTATTAGTATATAGAACAGTTTCAGGACTGTCATAAATAATAATATTCATACACCTTTTGACATACATATTTTGAAGTTTGTTATAAATAATTGTCATCTAAACATTTTATATTTGTCTACAATGCTTGTAGTCCGGGAGGTAGCTTTGCATTTTAGGTAGTAATTTTACGCCGATCGACTGTTATCTTTTTCGATATGTCGAAGCGTCAGCTGACGCACCCGCGGTGGGTGTAGTTGTAAGAGGCCGCGAAACGTGAAAAAAAAAAAGAATTAAATAAAGTCATAGTACGCCGGCTGGTTTTTTATTAATAAATAGTTGACATCATAGTAAGTTGAAATAAAATCGTCAGCTGCATCGTGGAGGGGGATTATGCGTCAGCTACGCGCATGAACTTGTATAAAAATCACTTCAAATAAAGTAATAGTACGCCGGCGGATTTATTTTTTATAAATAGTTGACATCATACTGATTTGAAATAAAATCGTCAGCTGCATCTTGGAGGGGGGATTATGCGTCAGCTGCGTGCATGAACTTGTAAGAAAATAACGTCAAATTAGGTAATAGTACGCCTGACGAAAATTAACTAGGATATTGCTTACATAATTAAAAGTAGGAAAACAAATCTGCTGTGTGTATAGTGGTGAAAAGACCTTCATCCGACACAGTAAACAATGTTATTCGGACCCCCTTCATCAACTGTGCAGGGTGCATCTGCGTTTCATGTTGCTAGGTAGACCATAAGGGATGTACGCATCTCTTTCACATACGTGACAGTTTCGAGTGTACTCTTTGAAAGATCGGACGCAGGTGCAAATATGTTTAAAATTCAACCGTTTTGTGTATTCTGTGGCAAAAAGAAAGAATTATTATCTTTTACGGAAAAAACATTACAAATTAAATAATTAACATTAAATAAAAAACAACAACAATAAGTTACGACCATCAATTTTTTTTTTTAAATGGAAACATGTTTTTTATTTAATTTGTTAATTCTGCATCGAATTCTAAGTATGTTTCATGTACCATGTCCTATACCCAAACTCAACAGTTATCGATAAATTTACAATTGAACATGCAGTTATTGATATGTTCAATTGTACAACACAAGATCAACTACCGATATCAAAATCAGGCGGCTTACTATGACTTTTTCATTTGCAACGCTACCTCCCGGACTATTGCCTCCTAAACAGTTTAGCCAAATGTTATCCAAATATAGGTGTAGAAAAAATAATATTTTATAGCTTTATTTATAATATTTAATTTATAACTGGCTTTCATGTAATAGTATTCGACTATGGGAATGTACCTATATATTCTGAAATATTAATTAATTTGTTTAATTTTATTGTTCTGAAATTGTTCGGACCGATCGAAATTTGAAGTGGCATTGAATCGTCGTCTCTAGTCCGTAATTTGGCCGTGTCGGTTGCCAAAACGACTCGACTATACCTTGTCACAAAAATGCTATTACATGAATAATAGTATATTTGTTTTGTTATGGTAATTGAAAAGCCAATAATATTCTTTGAGCATAAAATGTATTCCAATTTCTTGTTAACGATGCCCCTTACCAAATGCTAAATTGAAACACTGATGTAATTGTTTAAAAGTGATAATTCTCATGACAATGCTTGTCAAGCTGACTTTCTGAGACGTAAAATGTGCGCTATTATTGTAATGTTACATCGTTTATTTCCTATTTACTACAATGGTGGCATTCGACAGTAAACTTTTGTGTCTGCTGAATGCGACCAATGCTTTCATTCTGCAAACGAATCGGGAACGTTCCCGCTCCAACTGTTCACTTCACAACAGTTGAGTGTTCGCTGGACAGACCGCTCACCTTTATGTGATCTCTGTCATCTGGTACTTTTCATTGCTACCATATGTTAAAATTATACAAATTGAACCGAATAAACAATAATAATAAATTGTTTTTCTGCATTAAGTTTTAGCATAGTTTTTCCAACCCCGAATAAAAGACTGGGTTAACTCCAACATTATAATACATTTATTTCTGCACAATACCTTTAATTTGTTGTATCTTACTTTTCTAGTAACTTTCTTAGAAATTATGTATTAGGTTGCTCACAAAAATAATAAAATACCAATACATTTTAATAAGAACTACCTTGAAAATTAAAATGTGAAATATTAAAACACAATCCTACACTCTACATAAATTAATTTAAAAATACAACTTGTTATAAAGTATGACAAACTTATTATTATACCTAATTCCTATTGATTTCAGCAGTCCCTGTAACTACATACCCCGGCAGGCAGTAATACTAAAATATGATAATCTGCCTCGAAATAAAATTCAGTTGCTTTCTCTTCTGAAGCATGATTACACGTTCATTCACAGACGTAATTACTTTATAGTCCAGTCGAATTAAATTAAGTTCTATTCTGGAATATGGTTTTGTCGCCGATTTTTTTATAGGTACATTTGACCCCCACGAGCATACCCTGAAAAATGCCAAAAGTTTAAGGTCCGGGTTTGGCCGTGAGAAATTGTTAAACAATTGAAAAGTCACATTTTCCGGTTAAACTTTCTTCCTGTAGGTTAAATGTGAAAACTGTCCGTACAAAAGTTGTTCGCCCCATCATTCTCTAAAAAACAAGCCATTGCACGATCGATTATCATTATTTGTTTAGCTCCAAATGCATAAAACCATGGCAATTTTTATTTTTTATTTTTTGCATTCAATCGATGAATAATCAACGTATGGCTTTGAACCTCATGGTGCAGGCAATATAAAATGTCCCCCAGAGAACAGTGTGTTGTCACCTGTGTTGTATAGTTGAGCTACAATAAGCGACAAGCCAAAATTCCGAAATTAGCTGTCCATTCCTTGCATATTGTCGCACATCGTTCAAAAAAATCATGGTTTTAATTCATTGAGAGGTCTTTCCGGAAATGGAAAAAAAATATTTTTTTTTCTCAAAAATTGCCATTTTTTTGGAGGTTCGAAATTATTTGCTTATAAACAAATGAAATATCTCCGACAATTGACATATTATCGTAAATATTATGGTAGATTCTGCTTCCTTTCTCTTCAACGAGTAATTTGAGACTAACTTTATACGAATATCTTGATTAGAACTGGAGATAACAACGTTCTAGTTTTATTACGTTTATTATCGTTCTGGTGGATATTTAAGGAAAAAAAATATAGGAGGAGTATCAAATTTCTCTCAATACCCCAAGGAATCGCCGTGAATTTTTTCAGATCTGTAGGAGCACTCTATGTAAGTCAAAGAAATTAATGAAGTTCGGCGCGTGCTGGCGGTGGGAAAAATTGCGACCGGGGGGCGTGGTGGGGTAAGCCAGAAGCTCGGCGCGCCGCCCGCGCCGAGCCCGAATCGCCGGTTATTTAACAAATATATAACTCCAGGCGACGCGCGGAGCCTTTGGCTTACCCCACCACGCCCCCCGGTAGCAATTTTTCCCACCGCCAGCACGCGCCGAACTTTATTAATTTCTTTGACTTACATAGAGTGCTCCTACAGATCTGAAAAAAATCACGGCGATTCCTTGGGGTATTGAGAGAAATTTGATATTTTCTTTTTTCTTAAATATCCACCAGAACGATAATAAACGTAATAAAACTAGAACGTTGTTATCTCCAGTTCTAATTAAGATATTCGTATAAAGTTAGTCTCAAATTACTCGTTGAAGAGAAAGGAAGCAGAATCTACCATAATATTTACGATAATGTGTCAATTGTCGGAGATATTTCATTTGTTTATAAGCAAATAATTTAGAACCTCCAAAAAAATGGCAATTTTTGAAAAAAAAAAATATTTTTTCCATTTCCGGAAAGACCTCTCAATGAATTAAAACCATGATTTTTTTGAACCATGTGCGACAATATGCAAGGAAGGGACAGCTAATTTAGGAATTTTGGCTTGTCGCTTATTGTAGCTCAACTATACAACACAGGTGAGTGAACTTTGCACTGTTCTCTGGGGGACATTTTATATTGCCTGCACCATGAGGTTCAAAGCCATACGTTGATTCTTCATCGATTGTATGCAAAAAATCAAAAATCAAAATTGCCATGGTTTTATGCATTTTGCAGCTAAATAAATAATAATAATCGATCGCAATGGCTTGTTTTTTAGAAAATGATGGGGCGAACAACTTTTGTACGGACAGTTTTCACATTTAACCTACGGGAAAAAAGTTTAACCGGAAAATGTCACTTTTCAATTGTTTAACAATTTCTCACGGCCAAACCCGGACCTTAAACTTTTGGCATTTTTCAGGGTATGTTCGTGGGGGTCAAATGTACCTATAAAAAAATCGGCGACAAAACCATATTCCAGAATTGGAACTTACTTGATTTCATGTCTAATTCGACTGGACTATTTAGCCCTATCTAGATCAGTGCTAAAAATAATAAATTAACAATATTTTTAACTACATTCTGTTGGTGGCTTACGTTTTTATCTTGCATTTTTCAGTTGCCTACTTTTAATTTCTGCCAGTTTAAATGTTCAACGTTAAGTCCCTTCTTGTTACATAGGCTTATGTTAGCTTTTACTCATCCATATACATCATTTGTTTGCGGTAACTATCCCTCAAGTACGTATGACAAAGTTGTTATTACACTTAATGCCTATTGATTTCAGAATTCCTGTAACCACATGCACCAGCAGGCAGTAATACTACAATATTATAATCTGTGTGTGTGTTGTATCACATTGTCGATAGAAATGCTGAAAAGAAGTCATGTTTTAGTAATTTGTATGACTAATGAAATAAATGTTGAAGGTTATGCTATTATTATTATAATCACCTACCTGCAATCAAAAATGTAATCTGTTTTTCATAATTCTCTGTTGATATTTCATTATAATGATACAGCAAGTAGTCAGTTATAATTCCCATGACTGTGCTTGTCAATCTGACGTAAGCTTCAAACTAATCACTTATTGCTGAGCCATGACTGCTTCTGTAATAATTACCAGTACATAATAAATGTCACATACAGAATAATTAACCAACCTTTTTTATTATTATTGTTGATCATTAACTCAGTCATTTGCAATCGCTTTTCAATTATTACAATTACAACATCAGTACGATAAATTAAATCAACATTCTTAATAGTGTTGTATCATATTACCGTTAGGAATGCTAAAAATAAATAATGTTGTTTTCATCATTTGTATACAAAAGTGAAATCAATGTTGAAGGTTATGTTGTTATTATTATCATCACCTACCTGCAATTAAAAATTTAATCTGTTTTCCAGTTACTTATTTTAACTTTTATTTTACTTTTGTTTATACCATCTTGGTTCTTCTACAACATTATTGGTATTTGAAAATGCAGTAAGCGTAATTATTATGCTTTCCATCATGATGCCATACTGCATAAAAAAAAATTTCGAGTAGATCTTGATTGATCCTGCGAGGTAGAAGCTAGTATCTCATGTTATTGAATTTTGCTGAAAGTAATTTAAAGTTTGCTAAATAGAACGTCCAATTTTTTAATGAAGCTGGCACAAGTTGTTTCTAGGCCATAGTTAAAAATGTCACACCTCTTATTTGGTTTAGGCATTTCTTCTTAAATGCTACTTGGTCAGAAGTTAGATAACTGCATATTTGTATTTTTTACATAATGAAAGCTGGAAATTTGTGCTGTTAATATGATAGAAGAATTCACCAAAGAATAACAATAGATGTGCAGTTTGTATATATTATACCCTTTTTAATGCTATAACAAATTTTATATTAAAATAGTGTAATTGGTAATTACAGAAAATACTTACTATCAACACTTATTGTCCTAAATACACGTTTGATCCAGTTTGATACTGTCCCATAAAATTATTAGTTTTCTATGTACCCCCATCATAACAAAATAATGGAATTCATGTTATTAACTTGTAGACACAAATACATTCCTTGCACGTAACCTAATTAAATATTGTCTATTATGACTCCTACAAACCATGTCTTCTTACCTTTAACTACTGTGTTTAATTATGCCTATTTTTCATTTGTTCTTGAAAAAATTATGTATTGTATTATACGAATTAAAATATGAATTGCCTACTAAATCGCAGGTAACCAAATTAAATACTGTCTGTTGTGACACCCACAAAAGAATGTCTTCTTACTCGTTAATCATCGTGTTAAAAAATGTTGCTTAAGTTATACCCATTTTTCCTTCGTTCTTTTATAATTAGACACTTCTTCTATCTCTATTCAAAACTAAAACAATACATTGTATTTAATTTAATGCTACTGGTGTTCAACACCGTATTTTACAATGTTTTGTTGCAACGAATCATATAAATTCAATCATCGGCATAAGTTAGATGTTTGATATTATCTATAACAAACTTAAACTACATACAATACATGTAGGTACATACCGGTAACTGTATAAAAGTTCTATTATGCCTAAAAACAGCCTGATTCTCTTTCAAAATTACACATTTGCCATTGCAAGTCAGACGCTCGAACGTTCGTTCTTGGCTTTAAGATTTGAGGTTATATTTTGAATTTAGTCTGTTGACAATAAACATGCCTCAAATACATAAAGAGAAGGTGTATGTATGAGCTAAACGCTTGCTTGGACTAATGACTATTTCTCCGGGACAAATATTTTTAAAAGGTGTTGCCTTTTCTGTATGCAATGTACTGTTGAAATTACAAATCAAAATATGTATTTACCTATATTTTAAAATTGATTTCGCTCCTTTCTTAATATTCATTTGATATATCCTAATAAAAATCCGTACGGACCCCATCTGTCTAACAAAATAACCACAACATATGCGATGCAATTCCATGTACATACAATGAATGTCAAATTGTGCTTTTCCCCTTGAAGATGGAAATACCTTTTAAAAGAAATAATTTTAATTTATAAATGAAAATTGTGTATTAAAGATATTTATTTACTTACTATTAGTTATACTCACAATCATTTGCACGAAAATTAAAAATAAACTACCTTACGTACGCTATCAAAACAGCCTTCCATACCTACGATAAAATTTGATATTTGTAAATTTTTAACGTGGTCTTTCTCACGCAAATTGGAACACGAAATGCTGCAATATATCTCCAAATAACAAATAGTCATCGGGTAATAAGTTTTCAAACGTGTTTTTCGTGAGCGTCACTTGCTTTTTCTATGTTTTCGTTTACGTAAGCGCTTTCTGGGGTCACGTTATGAGTCAAAAAACGATCGTACTTGAAGTTCACGAAATAATAACTTGCTAATAAATTTATGATCATTAAAAGAAATCAATCTGTATGTAAAAATGTTAAGTCAAACTACCGCGGGCCCATTATGTCGAGATACATAATAATATATTCATGCGGACATTACACATGACCATTATAACGATGAACATTGTACGTGACTTACTGTGTACATTCATTTCTGTGATATTTCAGACATTTTTCGACCATGTCCCGAGTGGATGAAGAGTTTAAATTCCTCCTACTATGGACACTATATGACAATGATGTTGGAATAACCATGCAAATGATTACTAAAGCTCTGTTATTTTCTACTTTGAGTCGTTTTTCTCCCTAAAAATCGTCAGAGCTTGGAATTTCATGCTTAAAAGTCAATGTTTCAAAATATTTCGTCCGCCTGTCAGATTTGCGAAAAGTCAATTTTTTGTGTTTAGTCCTCGTTTTTACTTACGTTATGGGCATTCTTTAGGCACGTCATGGCTTAATTTCGCGTGTTTTGAAAAATTCGACGGAACGTATATTTTAATTGCTCACGCGCCAGGCGACCTTAAAATATGCATTTGAGCGCGTTGAAAAGCAGAAAGTGCGGGCTTTTTAACCGTACTTTTCCCTATGCGTGTTGTAGATTCGTTTAAAAGGAGATGCCTTCAGAAAATCGGGCAACGTCTTAAAAAACAACGTTTAAATTTGTCCGTAAATATCCGGCGATCGGACAGAGTTATAAAGCTGAAATTTTAACCGTAGTTAGCTCGGACTTTCCCCTTCACACGACGATCGGTCCGAACGCGCTACCTATACAGGGCGTTGCACAATTTCGAAAAACATCACCCGTTGCATGGGTCCTATCTCTATCCCGTATTTTCTCACGTCATTTTTAAAGGTAAGCCGGCAGCTATTAGTATATCTAAAAAGTTATGAATTGCCTATAATATTCACAAAATATCGTTCTGACTTTACTTTCCAAAGTATTGATGACTCTATGACGAAATTCAACAGGAGATATTTCTTGAAACAATACTTACCATTGAAGCCTATAAAAGGTGGCATAAAAGCTTGGGTTCGCTCCGATTTAAAAACAGGATATGTTTATGATCTAAATATTTATGCAGGTAAAGATCTGAACGCTTAACGCTTCTGAAGGGACACTTGGCGAAAGAGTTAAAATTATCAGACACCATTAAATGTAATAATGTCGTATTGACATTTGACAGATTTTTATCATCTGTGCACTTACTTGACATTATCATGTTTCCTACTGTTGGAATTCCGTTGCAAAATCGCAAAAATTTTCCAAAATTTTCTGGAAACGTGGAACGAAAAGGAAGTCAATTTCAGTTCAATGAAAACGGTACAATAGTTTGGAGATGGTAAGACACAAGAGAAGTGTTGGCGATCAGCAACTGCTTTTCTGATGAAACTTCTCTAATAAAACAAACTATGAAAGATGGCACCAAGAAGGAATTCTCTAGTCCGACAATGTTGAAGTTCTGCAATGACCATATGGGAAGAACAGATTTAGAAAATCAATTTGCTGGCTTATACGCTTTGACAGAAGATCAAATAAGTGGTGGAAAAGATTTATTCAAACTATTCATGATAGCTGCAAGAAAGGCTCATATTTTCTACGATGATGTAAAACGCACAAACACTTCATTCATACCATTCCTAATTACAATAGCAGAAGAGTACATTGCGTTGGGAGCAAGTGGTGAAAAAGTAAAAAGAAAATCAACAAAATCTTTAGTTCAAAAAACAAATATTTCAAAATGTGGGCGATCATGTACCTATTGAGGGCTCTACAAGACAACGCTGCTCCAGATGCGCACAATTACAAAAAGAAGTAAGAACCAAAAGTTATGTGTAACATACCACTTTGCAAAAATTGCTTCCCTCCTTACCATCTGCAGTAATATTTTACCTGTTTTTCAATATTTTTATATGTCCGGCCCTTAGCGTATAAAGGGCGCACCCTACAATCATAAAACTATCATTTCCTGATATTAGTATCCACATCTACATAAAATCTGGCAGATATAAAATAAATAAACGAAAAATAAATCAGACACCAAAGGGTATAAGTTAGTTACTTGACTATATATTAGTTTAGAAATATGCGGGAAGTTCAAAACATTTTATTAAATTACATTAATTGACATCATTAATTATTAATCATCATTATTACATTATTTGAACAATTTAAGAATTACAGTGTAAATTTATGACATCTACATTAACTGATTTACTCCAAAGAAGCACAAGATTTAGCAGACCATAATATTATTCTTGTATTGAGTTGTTTAAGAGGAGGTTTTCCTATCGAAAACTATGGCCCCGTAAGGCATCGCCGTTCAGCGTTTTTTAAGTTTGTTTTGTAATTTTAGAATCTCAAATTTGGATTAGCGGTGCAAAAGGCATAAATTTATAATGTCAAGGCCAGTTTTTGTGTTAATTTATTTTCTTAAAAAAGTTATGTGTTTTAGAAATAACTACAAAAATGCCTACATTTGATTAATGTCTACCAACTAAGGCTGGTACACAAAAGAAAAAAACAACCTCTACGCACCAGCTACACATTTGATGAACGATATAAAAAAAAATCAAATTTACGTAATTATATTTGAATATAAATAAATTGAAAATAGTAAACATTGTCACACACATTTCAGGCAATTGTTTTTTGAAGCCATCCCATCGTCTATCCTCACTTTATGGTATCCCTACCGGGCTTAGCGAAGACGCAAATCTATCGGAATCGATCGGATATTGCAGACTCCAATCCGAACGACAGACAGTTTTTGCAATTAGAAAGAAATACAGTACGTATTGGAGTGTATATAACAGATAGGCAAGGGGAAATTGAATTATTATAAAAAATCAACAAAACAAAAAAAGTAAATATGCAAGTTGAATGTAAAATAAAATTACGACATAAGTAATTTTTTGTCTACAATTTTATTTACATTATTTTGATATTTGTTAATTCAATTTAGTTTTAACTAAGTACATAATACCATAATATATACATAATATATTGCAGACTTGAATCCGACCGACAGACAGTTTTTGCAATAAAAAAGAAATGAGGTACCTATAATACTGGAGTGTATATAACATATTGGCAAGCGGAAATCGAATTATTATAAAAAAATCAACAAAACAAAAAAAGTAAATATGCAAGTGGAATACAAAATCAAAATACTACGTAAGTAATTTTTAGTCTACAATTTTATTTTATTTTGTTATTTGTTAATTCAATTTAGTTTAACTAAGTACATAATACCAATATGCCAGTAGATTTCAGAATTTAAATATTTGACGACTCATTTTATGTACCTATATATTAATATTTTCAACCCACGATAGGTATCTGTTTCGCGTAATTTTTAATAATTGTTTTGAAAACGTTTAAAAATAAAAATTGTCTGTTAGCCTACTTGAAGGTAGCTGTATCTAATTATTATTACTATTACTCCAAAATGAAGAACATAATGTTGTCCATAATAACCATCACTTGGAAGACCGTACAAGATCCTAAGATCCTCACGGTCATATGACAGGTATCATTTTTCAAGTTTAAATTCATATTGTGTTTCTTTTAGGAATATTGGTCCAGCTGTTAAGATTTGTCAACTTAATATCGAAGGTATATCCAAAGACAAATGAAATTCATGCAGCATCAGTGAATTGACTGGTTTCAAGAGGAGAATAGTATGTTTTTCAATTGAAATATGATCGCGGGTCCAGCTTGTGATTGAGGAGCTGAGATTGAAACAGTTATACATATTGTTGAAGAATGTCCTATAGCTAAGTTTGAATTTGGATACACGGACTTACATAATTTAACTCAGAGGCTGTTGCTTGGATCTTAACAACTAAAGACCCTTAGTTTTGTGGCACTGTGATGTAGGTTTTTTCCTACATCCTAGACCAAATGGTGCAGTGTTTTAGAGCCCCCCCTGCAGATATGACCCTTCTAAATATATTTCCACGTTTGTAATATAAGTTATATATGTTTCTTTTCTTGTACCTGTCATGTAGTTTTATACGAATATATATATATATATATATATATATATATATATATATATATATATATCCTACTATCATTAGCGCGTCCGTACATTGTAAATTTCCATTCAATAGAGCGTCCGCCTACATAAAGCGCCCGTATATGGACGCTCTAAGCACTTTCCATGTAAAACTTCGTTAACAAGCTTACATGGTGATATAATGCTGTTTAACAAAATTTCGGAAGACGCTATTTTGTTGACAATATGCATGTAATATAACCATTTTGCGTATACTATTAGTTCAGGGTATTTCTACGCGAGGCGCTGCATCGTGTGCCGTATATTTTGAAATATACACATGTCTTTTATATTCTCGATAATCGAGCGTCCGGACAATTTGGCAACGCACACAGAATAATTCGTAAAGGACACTGGTCATTATGGTAGATATGTATATACGAAAACATGCTTGTATCATAAACTTTACTTTTTTCTTCGTAGTATAAAGAGGTATTGTGATGACGAAAATTTTCGACCTCGAGATTTTTACAGATGTCCACGTTTTGAAGTCACCTGATACCGAAAAACTGGTTTATATATAATGGAAGTTATAAAAGCGAAAAATTCTACTTTAATACTTGATAATAATACTTTTTGTAGAAATTTAAAAAATATTGTTGGCAAAAATGAGGTAAATTCTTATATACAGACATGACCACAAAAATCTAATTAACCAGGAAAAAAAATAAAATTAGTGGCAATATTTTCGTTGAATGCAATAAGCCGAATCTGTGGAACGTGAGTGAGAGGTAGCGGAGCATCTGCTGGGTTATCTCGTCAGGCGCTGGTTGAATGTAAATTTAGCAAGTGTCTAGAAAGCAGTTTTGTTCCATTTTTATGTTACAATTATTTCTTTTAAATAATTGAGTGTTTTGTTATAACTGACTAACTGAGTATACTTTGAAAGCCATGTTTTGTACCTATGTGTAACAGTGGTTATTAATCCAAGAAGGAAAAAATTTAATTATTTAAAATTCCCGGGGATAACCTTAGCAAATTACAAAAAGAATCCTTGTACTGAAAAAGAACTTACCTAAAAAGACTATGTGTATGGAATTAATTTTAATGCAAATTATATTATTTGCGAATTACAAAGTTTACATAGTTAATTAGGTCCTTTAGTTGAAAAACCTATAGTTTAGTAATGTTATTAAATATGTTTTACTGTGGTGTTTACAGTTGATAAATGTTTAAACTATAATAAACGATTATTGCAGATCCAACTTCATACAAACAAATTAAGAGTTAGTGCAATCAAAACAATTTTTCCAAACTGCCTATCTCAAAGGAAAGTAAAAAACGACGAACAATTGTAACACACTAATCATTTCCAAAAACAAAGAACAAAGGTAGATATGGACGATAAAGTAGATGATCCAGAGCCAGTGAGTGGATAGCCCATTATTGTTAAACGTAGGTCAAGTTTTCATAGTAAAAAAAAAAAATTTGGTTTAGAATTCTGATTGATCATAATAATTATGACTCATTGACGTTTTCTCTGTAGAAACGCAGATTGTTACTTTAATAAACAACATGTATTAAAAAATGAGGTGTGGCCACCACACGACTTTCTTATACGTATGAAAGTGTTAATCGCTAAGAGTAAAAGTGCTACTTCCGGTCCGAATTTTGAAATTTCATTTATACAAAAAACATTGCAAATCTAACTATAAATACATTTGTACTCTTGATAAATATATACAAAATGCATAATTTACGACATATTTGCAAAAAGTCGCTATTCGGTAAGATTAAAAGTGCTACTTCCGGTCCGAATTTTGAAATTCTTTTCATACAAAAGATATTTAATACATATTATCTTTTATACTCGTATTGTACCTGCCTAGAATGTATGGCTTGCGAGATATTCTCAAAAAAATGATTTTCGATAAGAGTAAAAGATCTACTTCCGGGAGCAATTTCGAAAAACTTTTTTAACACACTTTTTCTCAAACTTAATTTTGAGTACATTTGAGTTCTTTATAGATTTGTTTAAACTTAGTATGTCTTCTATAGCGATTTATTAAGAGAATAGAAGTACTTAGAATAGGATTTTGAATAATTTATGTGTAAAAAATTCTTAAAATTGTATAGTTTGAAACGCTCATACGTATAAGAAAGTCGTGTGGTGGCCACACCTCATTTTTTTAATGAAGTATCTGCTTGTTATGCAGGACCAAGTATTAATATACTCTCCAACTTCTAAGTACATTTTACACAGTGGGCAACATTACGAATTATTTAAGTCATCACAAACGTACAGTTGTTGTCCTTGAATAAAAAAAAAGACACTAAAAGTACAATTATATCAATTCAAGTCAATAATATAAATTCATTTCTGAACTTTACAATGCATTTTGATCAAAAGTAAACATCATTCTAGCTCTAAACTGATTTTCAAGATATTTTTATTTGCTAACAATTTTAACATTTATATTGTTTGAAAGAAGCAGTTACCTTTTAAAATAAGTAAATCCAATTTTGAAGTTTCTTAATGTTTACATCCTCCGATATGATTATAGTCGCATTTTATGATCTTTGTTTCCATCGCTCAAACTCAATGAATTTTAAATGCACATGTCTTCTCTTTTTAAGTACAACAAACACCATATATCTAGTCGTAATAATGAATTCTTATTAAATAGTATTAAGAATCCGCTACTTCTATATGTGTGATATATGGTATTTATTATTTCCCTACTATTATTTCTGTCATGTCTAAATCATCATTAGACAGAAATTTAAAAATTACCCGACAATAGTAAATATTGATAAAGACAGTCATATTGAGTCACAAAATCAAGTTTTGTTAGATATATTCCCTTTGTTGGCCATAGAATTCAAAAACTTCTACCAAACCATCTGTTAGGATAATATTGGCTCAGAAAATGAGGCGTCGGGATCACACGACTGTCATAGATGTATGTGATTCGAATTAGTTTTACAAAGTTGTTCTGAATGAAGTTTTAAATACTTTTAACAACTTAACAAATTAGTATAGAATGCACAATTTGCGAGGTAATTACAAAAAGATTCTACTCGATAAGAGTAAAAGTATTGTTCCAAATCAAGCTTTACATCCTTTTATGCTTGTAGTCTATCTGTCTAGAATGCAGAATTTTGGGAGATATTCACAAATAACTGTATTCCGATAAGAATATAAAGTCAACTTCGGGTAAGAAGTTCGATATTTTTTATAAACTTGTTCTATAATTCTTTTTTAAATACTTTTCTATACTTTAGAAATTCGTCTAAACTTAGTAGTTGCTGAGATATTGGTAAAATTGGATATTTCGAGTGAGGTAAATTACTAATTACGCTCTACCGAATTTACCGAAACTCTAACCAGATCTCGAGAGGTAGATTATACTCTTAAATATAAAGTTTGATATTTTAAGTCTTGTGGTCATACAAAGCGAGAGTTAGGAAGAGGATAGGAAGGAGAGAGAGCGAGAGAGAGATGTTTGCAAAAACCACTTTTTATATATCAAGTAATTTCGAAACTTGGATATCTGCTATATCTCGAAATCACACTACTTCCGCATAACGAGATTCAAGAAGATCCCGCCTAGTTAATATGTAAACATATTTTTTAGCTAACCGTCTCTTTGGAGCAATTTTTTTGGATTTATCGGAAAATGTCTAGAAGTATATTTTTGATTACGAGTAGGTCATAACAGGAGTATGCATCCTGTTTTTACTTTCTTATACATAGAATAAGGAAGTATTATGATGATGAAAATTTTCGACCTCGAGATTTTTGCAGATGTACACGTTTTAAAGTCCCCTGATACTGAAAAAGTGTTTTTTTTAAATGTCTGTGTGAGTGTCTCTCTCTCTGTGTGTGACCACGATAGCGGTCAAACCGCTATAGGTATCAATTCAAAATTTTGTATTTACAGGTATAATCTCCCTCTTGAGAACTGATTAGATTTTCAGGAAAATCGACAGACCTGATGTAGTAGTTTACTTCAGTGAAAAAATGAGGTGTGGCCACCACACGACTTTCTTATACGTATGAGCGTTTCAAACTATACAATTTTAAGAATTTTTTTATACAAAACTTATTCAAAATCCTATTCTAAGTACTTTCATTCGCTTAATAAATCGCTATAGAATGCATACCTTGCAAGATATTATCAAAAAAGCGCTCCTCGCTAAGAGTAAAAGTGCTACTTCCGGTCCGAATTTTGAAATTTCATATATACAAAAAATATTGCAAATCCAGTTTTAAATACTTTTGTACTCTTGATAAATGTATATAGAATGCATAACTTACGACATATTTGCAAAAAACTGATTTTCGATAAGAGTAAAAGACCTACTTCCGGTAGGAATTTCGAAAAACTTTTTAGATAAAATTATTCTCAATTTTAATTTTAAGTATATATATTGTTTAAACTTAGTAGTTGACGAAATATTCGCAAAATTCGATTTTTTCGCTGAAGTAAACTGCTACTTCCGGTCTACCGATTTTACTGAAAAACTAATCAGATCTCAAGAGGGTGATTATACACGTAAATACAAAATTTGGAATTGATATCTACAGCGGTTTGGCCGCTATCGTGGTCACAGACAGACACACAGCCAGACACACAGACAGACACACACACACACAGACATTTTTTTAAAAACCACTTTTTTGGTATCAGGGGACCTCAAAACGTGGACATCTGCAAAAATCTCGAGGTCGAAAATTTTCATCATCACAATACTACGTATAAGAAAGTAAAAATGGAATTCTGCCAATATTTCGTCAACTACTAATTTAAACAAATTTAGAAAGAATTCATATGTACTTAAAATTAAAATTGAGAACAATTTTATTTAAAACATTTTTCGAAATTCGTACCGGAAGTAGATCTTTTACTCCTATCGAAAATCAGTTTTTTGCGAATATTTCGCAAGTCATGCTTTTGAGACGGGTACATTACGAGTATAAAAGTATTTAGAACTTAATTTTCAATATCTTTTGTGTAAAAATAAATTCAAAATTCAGACCGGAAGTACCACTTTTACTCTTATCGAATAGCGATTTTTTGCAAATATGTCGTAAATTATGCATTCTATATATATTTATCAAGAGTACAAAATTATTTAGTACTAGATTTGGAATATTTTTTGTATAAATGAAATTTCAAAATTCGGACCGGAAGTAACACTTTTACTCTTAGGGAGAAGCACTTTTTTTCGAATATCTTGCAAAGTATGTGTTCTATAGCGATTTATTAAGAGAATAGAAGTAGTTAGAATAGAATTTTGAATAATTTTTGTGTAAAAAATTCTTAAAATTGTATAGTTTGAAACGCTCATACGTATTATTATTATGCCTATTGCATAGGCATAATAAAATTTATTCATACAGCTGGTCGTCAGATAAATTAGTTTAAATCAGAAAATGTATGTTTCAAATATTAATAAAAAGACTAAATATGTCATTATTAATTGCCAATAACGCCTACATAAAAATGTTAAATATTTAGAACTGAATATTATATATATTTTAAATCTTTCCAAATATAGAATTTTATGTTTAGCGAGTCTTTATCTTGAATGACTATCGAATGGTTATTATGAATTTCCAGACATTAATTTCTCGAGGGAATATTCTTCTCTATGTATGACGCAAAAAAAAAAAACAAACAAACAGAAACTACTACTATTTTCTGTTCTGAACAATATAACCCACTGTGTCGCCGAATGTAGATAAATGTGTTCATTGTATTGCTCCTCTTGATTTAAAGTACATATATTTTTATAAAGTAAGCATACAGACACATTGTGGCAACATTGCTGGACTCTCTAATATCTACCAAATGTAATGTAATATACCCGATGGAAGCCAGAATAGCGAAGAAGTGAAAGTTAAATGGTATATTACAGGCGCTTCATGCACGAGAAAATAAAAGGGCGCTACTTCGCCATTGAAGTGAAATGTAACTAACTTTTTTTTATCTGATATTTAATTTAGTGATAATACTATACCTGTTTTGATCAAAAACACAAAGTATATGCAAAATATTAACGAACTAATTAACTTTTCGAAGGTGGACGCTACATTCATGAGTTCCGTAAGGACGCTATATTGTTAGTAGGATTTATATATATACATATATATATATATATATATATATATATACATATATTACTATTAAATTACCGGTTTTGAACCGCCAATTTTTACTTTCTTATACACAAGTATTACAAGTTTATTTTTCTAAAATAAAAGTATTTAAAACAATTCAGAACTAGTGTATAATTTGAAACGCTCATACGTATAAGAAAGTCGTGTGGTAGCCACACCTCATTTTTTTACTTTCTTATACGTAGTATAAGGAAGTATTGTGATGATGAAAATTTTCGACCTCGAGATTTTTGCAGATGCCCACGGTTTGAAGTCCCCTGATACCGAAAAACTAGTTTTTAAAAAATGTCTGTCTGTCTGTCTGTCTGTCTGTGACCACGATAGCGGTCAAACCGCTATAGCTATCAATTCCAAATTTTGCATTTAGTAGTATAATCTTCCTGTTGAGAACTGATTGTATTTTCAATAAAATCGGCAGACCGGAAGTAGTAATTTACTTCAGTGAAAAAATCGAATTTTGCCAATATTTCGTCAACTACTAAGTTTAAACAAATTTATAAAGAATGTATATGTACTTAAAATTCAAATTGTGAAAAACTTTATTAAAAAAGTTTTTCGAAATTCCTACCGGAAGTAGGTCTTTTACTCTTATCGAAAATCAGTTTTTTGCAAATATTTTGCAAGTCATGCTTTTCAGACAGGTACGTTACGAGTATGAAAGTATTTAGAACTTAATTTTCAATACCGTACCGTCCCGCTACTAATACAAGTTGCATAAGTTTCTATTTATCCAGATGCAGTTGGTAAATGCTCCTCTAAACTAACAAACTTTTCGTAGATATGCTATTACAGAATTTATATTAATATTTGAAAAACATTTTTCTTTGTTTTTTTTTTATTGTTTTATTTTGAAGCACATGGTTATGTTTTAAATGAAACATAGATACTTATTACCTTCAATAAAATTATTTAACAATAATTTTAGAACACACACATTTAATTCTATATATAATTTTCTTTTCTATTTTAGTACTGATAATTATTTTAAATAGATAAATTTTAATTTAAAAAATTACCCATGGCTGGATTCGAACCCAGGATCTCCCGATTTCTAGTCGGTTGCACTACCTCCGCGCTACCGCGGGTGTCTGCGTTCGAGTCTTTAAGTCGTACTGAATTATATCAAGTAACAGATGGATATATGTACTGTTGGCAGTCTGAGTAAATAGTAAATTTAAATTACTCTAAAGTTAGTTTTTCTCATTGTTGAAAATTCTAATTATACTTCTCTGCTTTTAGCACTTATTATTATTTTGATTAGGTAAATACCGACTAGCAATCGGGAGGATCAGGGTTGGACTCTCAGCCGTGGGTACAATTTTTAAATTATAAGTGTATCTAACTAAATTAATTATCAGTGCTAAAAGGAGAAAATTATAATTAGAATTGTCAACACTGAGAAAAACTAATTTTAAATTAAATTAGAATTTACTATACACTTATTTAAAATAATATTTGATAAGATAAATTTATAATATGTGACTCTATCCGCTGTATATTATTTAAATGACATGAGTTTTTATATATAAAAAGGTTTGAATCAGTGATGTAAAATTACCGTAATTTATATTTTTGGTAAATTACCGTGGTAAATTATCGCTCTTTAAATTACCATGGTGATTTACATAAGAAATGGTAAATTACGCAAGAATAAATCTCGGTAAAAAAACAGTGGTAATTTACCACGGTAATTTACCGAAAGATATAAATTACGGTAATTTTAAATCGCAGGTCCGGAAGTATCAGCCCGAAAATACGACGAACAAAAGAAATAGTGTATAACATCAAGATTTATTCTCGCGTAATTTACCATTCCCGAGTAAATTACCATGCTCAAAAAATGGTAAATTACGCAAGAATAAGTCTTGGTCAAAAAGAGCAGTAATTTACCACGGTAATTTACCATAATAATTTGAATATAATAATATATTCGGATTGCAACGCGAAGTACATAGTTGGAAATAAAGAAGGCCTAGTATATCATATTTTAATAAAATTATTTAATACAGAAATATTATACAGAAATAATAAATACTATGTAATTATTTATCCATTGTGCATTTATTTATTTATTAAGTTGCGGATTATAGTGCAGAAAGAAAATGTCTTCCTAATCACCTGAAATGATACATAAAATACAAGTACCTACTACTTATCAGAAAAGATTGCCTTACTGATCCAAAGGCATCAACATTGATATCTATGAGACCCCCTCCAGAAAAATAGTGCACTCTTTGGGATCTCATCATTGTAATCTGTATAATTTTTTGAAGCATTATGTCGCTATTGTACCATTTTGTTACAAAAATAGCATCAGATACATCTGAAAACTTCACATGATATTCTTTATTAATTTATTTTATTTTATCATTTTTGATAGTATATGACTTACTTCAAATGCCACCTCTTCAGCAGGAAATGCATAAAAGCCGAATTGGGCAACAAATAATATTACCAATACGAATTTAATAAAATAATTACTCAAATCCGTATGCCTGTAACAATAGAATGAGAGAATATTAATACTTAACCTACAGTTTGTATATTCTGCGAAATAGTTATTTTTATTAAATCGCGCAAAATAGATATCATTATGGTATTAAAAAATAAACAGTTAGGATTTGATTATGTTAACAACAGAATTATAAAAAAAAGTCTGTCCAGAAATTGTAAAACCTCTAACATATTTAGTTAATTTGTTGGTCGAGAAAGAAGAATTTCCGAAAGTTTTGAAATTGTGCCGGTGCAGTAAAGTAGATATGAAGAAAATGTGGAAAATTACAGACCAATCTCAATCTTGAGCACTTTTCTGCAATAATTGAGTAATTATTGTCACTGTATTATGGCAATATTTAAATAATTTTAAAATACTTTACCCAAACTAACATGGATTTAGAGAAAACCATTCCACATTCCTTTAACTTTATACAGCTTGCCAACAGAGAATTGGATCAGGAAAAATACGTTACTGGGTTGTTCTTCGATCTTTCGAATCTTTGACGCCGTTACTGTGGGGTTTGTGATAAATGGATTAATTACCTTATTTATGGAAAGCAGATACATATACCGATAGAACCACCGGCCATCTGCCTATAGGGAATTGTATGCAGTACACATTTATATGTACATATACCTATGTATCTAGTCCTACCGTTTATCAGAAGCGTTGTCTATGCCGACGCTAGGGATCGACAGTCAACCTCAGTCGTGTTTTGACTGCGGTGGAGTATACTCATAGTTGGTCGAACTTGCAAAAATACGCAAATTCTTGCTGTCTGCATCTTTAGGGTTTAGAATTATTTAGAGCTCAGTATTTTTTTCTGTTTTTTTACCGATATTCATTTACGTATTTACTATGCCGTTAGTTTATAGTAAAGAAGAAAAAATAAATATTATTAAATGGTATTACTCATCTCAAGGAGGTACGCAAGAAGTGATTGGTCGTTTTGTTTTTTCGTTTCCTGATCGTCCAGTTCCCTGCCGTCGGACGATACTAGATGTCATACATCGTTTTGAAAAGTCGGGCTGCATTAATGGATGTTCGAAATGCTATCAGAGTAATTTCCATCCTATTTCGGAGGAAAGAATAGAGAAGGAAGTCAGTGTATGCGCCTTTGTAGAATCAAGTGAGCCCTGCTCTAGCCGCCAAATTTCTGAACAATTAGGTATTCCAAAAACCACAGTTAGGCGTATATTACACAAAAAGAAATATAAGTGTTATAAGGTTAGAAAAAATCAAGAAATATTCCCAGATGACCAGTTTAGACGTCTCGAATTTTGTGAGGCTATTAGAGAAAAATGTGATAATGATGATAATTTTACACGAAATATTTTGTTCACTGACGAATCAACATTTTCCCTTCACAAACGCCATAATCCATCTGCCGTTCGCTACTGGTCTCAGAAAAACAAACATTTGAGCAGGGATGTCAACACTCAATATCCACAGAAACTAAATGTCTGGGCAGGAATCTTAGGGGATCACATCATAGGGCCATTTTTCCTAAACGGAACATTAAATGCGCAGTCATATTTACAATTACTGCAAAATCATATTGTTCCTGCAGTGCGTGACCTTGCTGTAAACTTTAATGATATTTGGTTTCAGCAAGATGGCTGCCCAGCTCATAATGCCAGAATAGTACAAGAATGTCTTCCATTGCATTTTTCACATACCATTAGCACTAGAGGTAATATTTCTTGGCCGCCTAGATCCCCTGACTTAACGCCATGTGATTTTTTCCTTTGGGGATATTTGAATGAAACCATTTATGTACACCAGAATGAAAGACCCCGCACATTAGATGATTTACGAATGCGAATTACACAACTCTGTAATAGTATTTCACCTGTAACTCTCTCTAATGTACGTAGAGAATTTTACAACAGACTGGGCTACTGTGAGGCAAACAATAGAGGCTTGTTTGAAAGAGATATTTATTAGCCTCTAGAATTCTATTTTATTTTCTCTAGAATTTTTTTTGTTTGACATCAATTATTACTTTTTGAACGTTTTTTAATTTCTCCATGTTGCTTCCTTTTTAGAATTATTTTTCTTATTTTCTCTTGGTTTAGTAATTTGCAATTTAATTTTATTTAAGTAGGTACATTCAGAATCACTAGTTACTACTTCTTTGGAATCTCAAACCTTCGTTTTCATTACAAATCTACTACTAATATTTCTACAACACGAAACATTATGCCGATGATTGATTCTTACAAATATCTACGAAATGAAATGGCAATATCTGTGTCATATTTAAAGATTAAATATGCTTTATCGACGGATGTGTATTTATTTCTTTTTACGCC
This sequence comes from Amphimallon solstitiale, assembly GCA_963170755.1. Lineage (NCBI taxonomy): Eukaryota > Metazoa > Arthropoda > Insecta > Coleoptera > Scarabaeidae > Amphimallon > Amphimallon solstitiale. Next base: position 67,491,254 of record OY720678.1, on the reverse strand, counting down.
ACAAATTATTATTGCCGGTACGTAGATATATACGTAGGCGTATATAAATGTGTACTGCATACAATTCCCTATAGGCAGATGGCCGGTGGTTCTATCTGTATGTAAATATAGGCGGTGAGAACTATGTGAGAAAGAGTCTGAGCTTTGGAGTGCCGCAGGGGTCATCGTTGGGTCCTCTCATATATGTCCGTTATACATGAATGATCTACATCACTTTATAAAGACTGGTTATGCGGTTAGTTTTGCAGACGACACTTCGATCTTGGTGTCTTCTGAAACGGTGGATAATATGAAATTGTTGATTGATGCAGCTATGAGCGAAATGAAGAAATCGTGTGATCTCAACAACCTGATGCTGAATATGTACAAAACAATAGTTATCCATTTCCACAGTCGGAAAAGAGTCGGGGTTACTGCAAAGTTTCTGGGGGTACTTCTGCAAACCTAATCCGTCATTGGAAAGCCATGTGAACACGTGGTCGGTAAACTCAATAGTGTCATTTTGTACTGTTGTCGTGCTTATTTGTATGTGATCTATTTTTGTACACTATGACGTAACCGATATCACTAATATCTGTCCATCGAATCTTTTGGGTCACGTCATCAATTGCGTGGCGTTAATAAGGAAATCGGCACCTAGAATGTATAATATGCTCATTTCTTTCCAATCTCAATGACTAAATAAGAATAGAAATTTTAAACTTTATCGTGGGGTTGCCTTCCCCGTAAGAGTAATAAGACAGACAGAGAAAATATAGCGCCATGACACTCTGCTACTGCGTTAGTCAACCTATATGTTGTAAGATGAATGAATGACAGACCCGTAAATTTTGTTCATAACCAGCGGTTATTATTGTTTTATTAAATTTCATTATAATAGATATAGCTAATTTTAAGCAATGAATAAAACATGTTATAAAATACAGAAAATATTAAATATAAGCATCACAAGCTCTTTATTTTTAAATATTAAATTCTATTTTGTAAATAATGAATTTGAGCCAGAAGTGTTGATTTATTTCATATGGATGAAAATCAATGGCGTAAGCCAAAAGATCCGACGGAAAGATAGTTTGTGATTGCATGGCTTAAATAAATACCTTCTGCTTCTTCTTCTTATTATTATTATTATTACAGTAAATCCTGTGTTAACAGTCACCTCTCTAAAGCAGCTACCTAAGGGTAACGGACAGTTTCAAAATGTCACGAATCGACTTTAAGGAATTTCCCGTATACGACAACCCGTTATTTACGGTCACCCTTATAAAACGACCTCGGCCAAATAAACCCACATTTTTATGACCTATTCTCATTGAAATTTACCTGTCAATATCGTACAGACTATTTATGATGTGATGGAAATAATATTTGATTTCTAGAAGAAATGATAAACGACATTATAAAATGGAAAAATGTGGAAATCGAAATCTAAGTCAAACTATGAGATTATCAGCGCTACCCAAAGTAAAGCTGAAAAAATTAACGTAAGGCGTTCATAGAACTATTAATTTTATAGCCGCACTGAAAGATAACCACCTGAATGTAGACGAAATGTTTGACCAATCATTTTCAAGAAGCATGTACGTTTCTGATATGATGAGGCCAGATTCGAATTTTTGACTAATTGTTTAAGGATTGATGACAGGTCTGAAAGACTCATATACATAAGGAATGATTGGTTTAAGACAATTAGAAAAATTTGGAATATATTTATTAAAAAATTTCGAAAATATTACGGTCGTAGATTACACTTCACAATCGATTTTCAACCTCGAAATGAGCCTGGCTAAATACGAGCTAAACATTGTGATGATATGCAATAGTAATACCAGATATATGGTGGATACCATCCCCCATTTAGGTAAAAGTACAAATATGGGCGTTTTTCCTCTTGGTGAATATTTCGTGAAGGAGCTATCATGAACTTTTACGGCTTTAACTGAAAAGTGACTATGAACAATTGGTTTACGTCTATTCCACCGAAAAAATTGTTTAATTGTCATCCGTATAGATGAAAAATTTTGAACGCCTTGCGTTCAAATTAAAAAGAAATTTTAAAAAAGATGTATTGAAGATCGACAAGTGGAAACATGTACGTTTTGTTTTCCGAACGATTTAGCACTGCTGTCATAAAAACCAAGGCAAAAAAAATTGTTTACTTGCTATCGTCTAGTGGGGAAAAGGTACCGTCAATAAATAGTGAAACAAACCACATATGCTTGAATTACAACCAGGCAAGAGGCACTGTGGTTATTTAGAACGTCATGTCATGCATAACAAAAATATGGCTTATGCGCATATCTTATGAAATTTTGATTACAGCCTGTATCAAGAGTTACGTAATCTATTACCATAATATGCACAAAGATGGTAAAAAGTCCTTAAATCGCAAAGATTATATGAAAAAATTGCACATAAGATTAGTGTTGCCTTGGATACATAAGCATTTGGAAGCACCTACATTAAGAATGTTGCAAAAAACAATATAGAAACCTTAACACGCAAAAATACCTTAGGTTTGCATAATTTTTTTTCTTGCGGGTGGACATCCCATGTTATTTATTTTTATTCTATACAATTTCCAGTGCCTTCTATACCTATCTGATACTTTCTTTTATGCTCCCTTGTCATTGATTAATTCTATCCATCATTGTACCTCCATTAGGCTTATGTCACCTTTTACCTGGTCCTCCTATCTTAAACATTTTTAGGATCTTTCCAGATAGCTTCTTCTTTGTGATGGCTTGTAACGCTGTCTCTTTGTGTTTCCGGCACATGTATCCATACCATCTTATCCGTTGGCATTTTATGCACCCTTCTATATCTTCCTCTTTTAAAAGTTTTCTATTTTGTGGTTCCACGGCATTGGATACTACTCGTCTGGTTACATATTTGCATTGAATCCAATTTTCCTGTTTTTTTTTTAATTTTCTTGAAAGTTGTGATAGGCTTTGTTACTAACCTGTATTCTGGTAGAAATCTCCGCGATTCTTTTATATACCTTATTATACTGCCTCTGTCCGAAGTCTATAAAAAATACCTATATTGATGCTGTACTCGTCGCATTTTTCTATTATCTGGCTCATTATATATGTGTTTATTGCGTCAGTGGTGGATCTTCCTCCTCTGAACCCTTGCTCGTAGCTTCCTATTTTTTTTTGCTGCAAACTTTATCAGGCGTTGATTTGGTAACTTGTAAATATTTTATATGTTGTTTTTCGCAGCATAATTCCTCTATAATTCTCACACTCCCATGGACTTTCTTTTTTTTTTTACTAATGACACAAGTAGTCTGTCCTTCCATTCTTTGTGCATCTTTTCATATTTTCATATTTGTGTAGTTAGCTTGACCAATCTAGATTGCAATTCTTCTCCTCCGTGTTTCACTAAATCATTATTAATTTCATCTGGGCCACCCGCCTTTTTATGTTCTAGTTGCTTTACTATTATTTGGAATTCTTGGTAAGATGGAGAGTGCTCTTCTTGGCTGTCATCCAACTCTGCTTCTCTCTTGTCTTCCTTGATTTATTCTCGGCCAGCTTCAGTTAGATTTAGTATAGTTATGTAAAGTGCGCTTCCCAGAATATTTTTGTTGTTGTTTTTGTTGCTGCTTTCTACTTTTTATTATTTCCTCAATTCATTGCTCCTTTTTTTTTTGAGTGCTTTTGTACATTTTATTCTTCTTTCTCTATGTCTGTTGGTCATTCTTCTTTGATTTAATCCATTTAGTCTGGCTTCTCTTTTTTCTTGAATTCATTTTTTACAATCTTCGTCCAACCACTCATTCTCTTTTCTTCTTTCTTTTCTCTTTCGCCGTAGTTGTGATGGCGTTTTTATTTCTTGCCATTCCTCTTCGATGCATACCTTTCGAAGTCTCTCCTTAAGCTATGCAGTTGCTTTCCCCTTGACTTTTTGTTTTATGGCTTCTGACTCTAGGTTGTTGACATCCCAACTGCTCTTCCTAACGGTAACACTTAATTAAGTTATATAAAATTTTTTAATTAAGTATGAAAGTTTTACTAGTTTATAATATTAATCTAGTAGCACAATATTCTGATATTTGTTAAGATGGAAGCAGAGTACTTACTTTTAAATCAAAATTTAATAAATTTATTTGCAATGTGAATATTTTAAACCCAATAGTAGTAATTACGTGGAATTTTACATTTTTAATAAATTTGCTAGACGTATACATAACTAATAATAATAACACTACTAAAACTCACCCGTTAAGTACCTCGAATAGAACACTACAAGTTGTAACAAGGCTTACAAAATAGTGAAATAAGAATATCACCGAAAATATGGACTTCAGCCTTGAGAATATACTAAAATATTAAATTTGTTCTATTATATATATATGTATATATATCTGTAATAGGTAACAATAATTTCAGCCGTTGGACCTCTTTTCAAACTTAAAATATACATTTTCGATATTATACCATGTTCAACAAATAGATGAAGTTTAGTATACTACACGTGTTTATTTAGGAATCTTATACGAATTGACCGTACAAATTATAATAATTTAAGATACTTTTTTACCAGAAGTAAGAATAAAGATCGTCTTAATGAACAAACACACTATGATATTGCACAGAGTAAATCACAACCACAATGTTATATCTCAGATTTTATTTTGTGATAAAGCTGCTTTTAAGTTATAATAACTGTGATTCTTGATAATAGTAGCTTATACCGCATGTGCCAATTTTCATTATCCATAGGGGATCAACGCATGCAATAGGTGGCAACGTGGTACCCCTACTTTCCTCTTCAATGCCAGCGACGACCGATGCCACAACGATTATCTCGCAAATACATGTTAGCAGTAACTATTGGACCGTAATGCGTTCAGAAATAATATTTACGAGTTGCAAGGATTTGTTTTTCTGTTTCCTTTCAGTAAATGCAGAGAATTCTTAAGCTGCGTTCACGCTGCATGACACAAACAAAAGCGTAATCCTAATAAAAGAAAAAAATAACCCTAATAAAATAAATAAAAAAGAATTCTGAAAATATTAATAAACTATACCAGGGGCTCAAAAATTTCTCCCTGCATAGCAAGACATAGCCCTAGGCGGTCGTAGAAATTTACTCTTACGTTTTCTAACATGTGAGCAGTTACTGAATTAGCATAGCAGCCTCAATTATTTTTTCTCTATGAACTATGTTTTCTGTCCTATCAGCTTTATGGGTATAATCAATATTTTTTAGATATCCCCAAAAAAAAATCATTTGTAAATAGATCAGGAGATCGCAGAGGCCATTTGATGTTTCCCGTTCCAGTAATAGGACGGCCAGGGAAAGTATTCCCTAGAAATTCCTTTACCCTGATTGCATTATGTATTGGACAACCACCATGTTAAAACCAAACGATTTCCTGATTTATTCCACTATTGTGAATGGCGGGAAGTATTTGATTTTGCAATAATTCGAGATACTTGTCGGCATTTAATACACCATCAATTAAAAAAACGCTCCTATCAAATGGTCACTCAAAATACCTGCCCAAACGTTTACTTTTTGAGGATAGGGGTGCGGTTTGCAAATGCCGGTATTCATTTTTCGTAGCCCAATATCGAAGAACAGAGGGATTGTGCTTTCCGTGCAATAGAAAAGTTGCTCATCGGTGAAGCAAATACTTCTAACGAAATTGTCGTCTCGATCTATCTTATACATAACGGATTGACAAAATTCCATTATTCGAAAATGGTCCTCCGGAAATATTTCTTGGGTTTTCGAATACTTAAAACATTTCAAAGTATTACGTTTCCAAATACGTGAAACATTTTTGTTACTTATACTAAAATTCTCGACAACACTTCTAGTTGATATCGTGTTGTATATTTCCACAATACTACAAACTAATACATTCACTTTCCTCAATTTTTCTGTGGGGATATCTCTATTGGTTTGCATTTAGTGCAGTTATTCAGCTAGAAACATTTTTCAAATGTATTAATAATATTATGAATTGATTTTACTGAATGCTTTTATTGCACACCGCAACGTGTTCGTAGATAAACATTGAATGTAAAATCTGGGTAGGGAGTAGTGAGAAGAATGGGGATCGGTGAAAATCGTTGTGGTATCTGTGTTGTCGGCATTGGTGTCGGACAGTAGGGGTACCACGTTGCCACGTATTACATGCATACGTATAGATCGCACGTAAACATTGAATCTCTATGCCTAATGGTATTTGACACATGCTGTATGTTCTTCAAGATATCGCGGTAGTTACAGAAGTTTTCAATAACGTAAATTTAAATATTTGTATTGACGGTTTGCTTTTCAACTGAAGTTATAAATTAAAATAAACATTCATATTGCAGGCAGTAAAATTTAGTCATTTAAGTTACAGTGGTATCATTATAAATAAATATTCAAAACGCCATGAATTGTCCTGGAATAGTCATAAAATATTGCCCATATTGATGAGTTTATTTCAGTGCAAAATATTTTATAAAAATAGAAGAAAGAAAAGAGAAATACGCCCTGCACTTTTAACGGAGTCAATCAATTATTCTATTCCACTTTTACACTTTGCGACTAAATCATACGAAAACTATAATCTTCATAATAAAAATATTTATGCGATTTGTGTTAATTAAAAATACTTTTCGATAAATTAGTTATTCACATTATTTCGTTATTCATTTATGACCTCCATCAGGAGATAGCTAAATGTGAAAGTTAATAAAAACCACATACTGAATTCCAAAGTTTGCTGATTGTCTATAATTCTTTACATTGTGCTTCCTTCCATACTAATTATCGTTTTAACTATTCTTATTTTCAGTCATGTGTAACTGGTATTGATTATATTTTGAAACAGAAGTCAAAAGACTGGAATAACGGTAAATGCTATGTCACAAACGTTATAATAGAAAATGCAACGGAAATTTTAGGCTACTTACGACAACAAAAACTGGTGATGTCGTATGCAATTGCTCGCTTCAGAAATTAAATTCTTTCCAGATTTTCTAAGAATCTCTTTCAATTTTTGCTTCAGTAATCTTGTCTGCAATACTAAATGAACACAAAGTGCCAAATAAATTATGTCAAAACTGAATACAACAGATATGCCAAGATAAAACAAATAAAAGTGGCACATCATCAATGTAGCATCAAGGGCGTCTGATTTTGGTGTATACATTTCTAGGACAAATGAAATATCTCTATCAAAAACCGGTCTTAAGAAAAAGACAAATGTTAAAAAAATTGGAACAGATACAAAGCATCTTTGAACTTTTTCCACCGTTCTATAAATTTTTCGAGTTCGTTCCGCAATATCTCTATGAAATCTCTGAGAATTCCAAAAGTATTTTAATATGTCAACAAGTAATTTTTCTATGTCCAGTTTGTAATATATAAAAAATAAATATTTCAATAATATCTGCAAGAATTTCTGTTAATTTAAGAATATAGAAGCGTTTTAACAAATACATACGTGAGTTATATTTATGAATGATTGGAAAGTATTCACGAAACGTTTACCGCTGACGTTGAAGAAATTGACAAATACATATGTAAGAACAAATAGCAGAACGCTGCAATTGAATGCACGAAAGGCTATTAATTTTGTATTACTATGGTTAGTCTCATGCACCAACTTTAACAGATCAGCTCCTAATCTTAACATTTTAATCTTATACAAGTTTTCCATATCTAACTTTAAATGTGTATTTACGTAACGAAAGAAGTATTGACTGTTAATTATATGTTACGGTTACTTTAAGAGTTATAAACGGCCACACAATCAAGGAAATTTCTTGTTGTATTAGGATATGATGAATAATTAACTAAATAAAGGAATAATTACATTAACGATAGTTTTTATAAATACGTAGTAATTTTATATATACAGTCACATTTTTATTAAAAGAAAAACAATGTGGAATCAGCACTTGCTGAAATTTTAGTGCATACGCTAAATATACAGACCGGTGCGAAATTATCTCATAAGTTCAGTTGCATTCGAATTAAATGATTTTAATTATTATTTCTTGGTATTATAATGGAAGCTTTTAGAGAAATATTATGTGAAGTAGCGTCCTGGCGTAAGTTTCAGCCATTAAAAGGGCAAATGAAAGCTACTTTAAGGACAACAGAAATGGACTTCTGATAAGGAGTAGCGAACAATTTCAAAATAAAAAAATTAAAAATTAACCAGTAGTGTAGCTATGAGTATTCTAATCCAAAATTCTTTATATTTCTTATGAATTTATTTGATAAAGATATTTTGAATAGGTTTATTCTTTTAATGGATATTTATACAAATGTGTAGTTTTCTTTCTTCTTCCTACATGTTTGCTATTCGTAACATACAGCATGTGTCAATTTTCATTAGCCATAGGCGATTAATCCATACAGTACGTGGCAACATAGTACGCCTTCTTTCCTTTCCAATGCCAGCACGACCGATGCATGCTCGTACAAGTTAGCGTGGTTAGCAGTAACTATTCGACCACAGGCTTGGGTGTTTGTAATGCGTTCAGAAATAATATTTACGAGTTGCAAGGATTTGATTTTCTTTTTCCTTTCAGTAATTGCAGAGAATTATTTAGCTGCGTTCACGCTGCATGACACAAACAAAAGCGTAATTCTAATAAAATTAAAAATAAGGTAAATAAGAAAGGATTCTGAAAATAATAATAAACTATGTACTAGATCAGGGGATCGCGGCGGCCATTTGATGTTTCCCGTTCCAGTAATAAGACGGCTTTTATTGCAGACTAGATCGCAACGTGTTCGCAGCTAAACATTGAATGTAAAATCTGGTGAAGAGAAGTTGGAAGATCGGAGAAAATCGTTGTGATATCGATTGTTGCCGGGATTGGTGACGGACAGTAGGGGTACCACGTTGCCACGTATTACTTGTATACGTATAAATCGCACGTAAACATTGAATCCCTATACCTAATGAAAATTGATACATACGGTATACGTTTACTTAATTGGAGCCCGCATTTTAATCAAGTAACAATGGTTTTTCTTCGATATTTACTATTCTATCGTGAACGTTGTTACGTTTGAAACGCCCCTTCTAGGTTCATTTCATTTATTTTGTTGCTTTACCATAATTTTCTTTCATATTAATTTAAATTCTCTACAATTACTTCCTCCCATATTTGTCGCTAATAAATAGTCCTATTTAAAAAATTCAGTACTTAATATTATCGTTGTTTTCTAGTAATTCCGTTATAAATTTAATACGCATTTCAAATATTATTTTGCCTTTCTAAATTCTCTGGAAATTATTTATCTCCTTATGTCTAGACAGTTTTTTTGTTCTTCTCAAATATTGCATTTCAACCTTTAGTACTGCGTATTTTCCAATCTTCCATACACTTTTTATTTTCTTATACGTAGTACAAGGAAGTATTGTGATAACGAAAATTTTCGACCTCGAGATTTTAGCAGATGTCCACGTTTTGAAGTCCCCTGATACCAAAAATGTGATTTTAAAAAAAATGTCTCTGTGTGTGTCTGTCTCTCTCTCTGTGTGTGTGTGACCACGATACAGGTCAAACCGCTGTAGATATAAATTCCAAATTTTGTATTTACGAGTATAATCTCCCTCTTGAGATCTCATTAGATTTTCAGTAAAATCGCCAGACCGGAAATAGAAGTTTACTTCAGTGAAAAAATCGAATTTTGCCAATACCTCGTCAACTACTAAGTTTGAACAAATTTATAAAGAATCCATAAATACTCAAAATTAAATTTGAGAAAAGTTTTTTGAAATTCCTACCGGAAGTGGGTAACTTAATTTTCAATATCTTTTATATAAAAAATATTTCAAAATTCGGACCGGAAGTAACCCTTTTACTCTTACCGAATAGCGATTTTTTGCAAATATGTCATAAATTATGCAATCAGCATATATTTAACAAGAGAACAAAAGTATTTAGAGCGAGATTTGCAATGTCTTTTGTATAAATGAAATTTCAAAATTCGAACCGGAAGTACCACTTTTACTCTTATCGAATAGCGATTTTTGCAAATATTTCGTAAATTATGCATTCTATATATATTTGTCAACAGTATAAAAGTATTTAGAGTTGGATTTGGAATATTTTTTGTATAAACGAAAATTCAAAATTCGGACCGGAAGTAATACTCTTAGCGAGTAGAATTTTTTTGCAAATATCTCACAAAGTATGTATCCTGTAGAGATTTATTAAGAGACTGGAAGTACTTAGAATAGTATTTTGAATAATTTTTGCATAAAATAATTTTTAAAATTGTATTATTTCTTTGTTATTTGAATACAACACAGAATTCAAGATTTTGAATAACTCTAGAATGTTCGAGAAAAAAGGACGAACCGGATATGCTCGGTGAGGCTGACGTATGTCTGGAAACATATAAAAGTGCGGGCCTGAGGGAAATATGATGATTATTAGATTGATTGGCAGATCGTACAGTAGTGTATTAGTTGATTACTTCTCGTTACGTATAACACCATAAAGGGCCGAAGCGGGTGTATTTTTTGTTTGAATAGTAAAAGTGTTTTAGTAAAATTGTTATTAAAACTTCCCCGAAGGAAAGGGGGATCTGTGCTATTCCAAACCAGAAGTTCGATGCCGCTTGTCAGGGCATTTTTAACGCCGAGAGCTACCCAAAATCACGAGGCCCCTTCGATGATCTTTACGACGGAACGAGATAGAGCCGCTGCACATTTGCCGTCGGCAAAATTAGCTTCGACTGCAGGTACATACACAACTTTAATTTTGACTTCAGAATCTATTAGAAATTCAGAATAAAATTTAGTATTTAGTTCTTTTAATAACGTAACAAATTTGCCGAATGGTGAAACCTGTGAAATACTTCACCGAAAAACTCCTTTACTTTATCCGCCAACAGTTGTTTAATTAAATTAATAAGTATTACGAATTCACCATTGTTAATGTCGCTAAAGATTTAGATGCTATATGTCACATTTTAAACTGCAAATTTCTTGTGTATTGCCATTTGTACAGTGTGGCAAATTGATTAGTGTAAAAGCATAGATTACTTATTGTTGTTTCTGCTTGAGATTTATGCTCTGAGCGAAATTAGCGACTTTGATTTATTGTAAGCCTTGTATTCTGATTTAATTTTGTTGAGTTCTTTCTGTAATTAAATTGTAAAATTTTAGCTCAAGTAATTATCTGTATTTGAATGTCTAATAATAATACAAAATAATAGTGACTAGTATTTGTATAAGATCTCTTTTGGCAGAGGATCCTCTCTCTCTCTTTTTCTTTCATTAACTGGCAATGACCATTTTTCTTGAAAGAATATTTTTGTATTTTTATTCTAATTAGTAGTAATGCTATTCATTTATTTATGGTCAATTAGGAAAACTTTATTTGTAATAATAGGTTCAAAACATTTCCAATTTTTTTTGTTCTATTCATTTACTGCTTTGTTTAATGTAATGTCTAATAATGTTTAATATTTGCATTTCTTTAAAATAAATTGTTATTGTTTTTGATGTGATTGTGTTCTTGGAGGAAGGTTCACCTGGTGTCAGTTTAAATTGAGTTCCGATTTAATCAATTTAGCAATAACATAAGTGGTCACTGTAAGTGATATAAAATCGGTAACGCATTTACACGGGCAATTATAACATCATAACCAAGGAGTCAAACTTGCTATATTTTGTGAGCTAGCATTATCAGTGCCACTAACGAACAGGAGCCATTGGCCTTTCTTGGGGGGGACTGCGGATCAAATAGGCTGAGGTAATCAATAATAAGCGATTGGTACCTGAGAGGTAGGTGGGTGTTCGGACACACACACACATGCGGAGTCAGATTCTGACTCGGACACTCTCCACAAAACTGTCATAGGAGCTACTAACGTAGCCGACTCTGATAGGTCAAGTCAAGGAGAACCTGGTAAAACAGGAGGCTCTGGCGCTAAATCTTCAGCAGGTGAAATCACGGATGCTGAACAGCTTACGAAGGGGATACAGGGTATTGGACTCGCAAGCAAAAAGCTTTCTAGGGCTCATAGAAAGAGGCTCATGAAAGAACGGAAGATTGCTGCAGACACGTGGACTGCGAGCAATCTTCCCAAGAAAGGGGTGACGAGGGAGGCGAAGGTAGAGGGTGTTAAAAGACCTCAATCGGAGTCTCAAACGCCACCAAAAGACACGGGTACTGAGAAAACTAGGAACCTACACCGCATACGGTTCCTATAGCGAGGCGGTTAAGGGAATCCGCTTAGCGGTAGTCCCTAGTAGCCACCGGAAGTGACTTTGAGTAAGGAACAAGCGGACCTGATTCAAAACGCTTTAGTGGTGATGATGTTTGATGCTCCGTCGAGTATCAGTGCTCCTCCACAATTTAACAGAACAACCTTTAGCGTAGGAATCCTATGGATGACCTGCGATAAACAAGGGACTGCTGAATGGGCTTAGGGGGAACATAGAATCTCTTGGGTGGCTCTGGGAGGGGTCAGCACTCACTGTGGTGAGTCCTGAGGACCTTCCAGCAAGGGCAGAGATTCTTGTCTCGGAAAATAGAGAAGGAAGAACAACTCCTGGCCTTCTCTATAGACGCAAACTCCCTCAAGACCCTGAGGGGTCTCAACTTAAGGCGTACTATAAGCTGGGACGTGTGATTTTCAGGATCTTGGGAAAGAAGAAGGGGAAAATGATCAGGGTAGTACAGATCAACCTCCAACACAGTAAGGCGGCCCCGGCGGTCCTTGCTGTGGCGATGGAGGGAAGTGATGTCGCCCTGATACAGGAACCGTGGGTCAGCCACAGGGAAATCAAAGGGCTGAGTGGAGTTGATGGAGAACAGATATACAGTAGATCCATCGACATGCCTCGGACTTGTATACTCATTAAAAAAAAGTATAAATGTACTGCTGCTAACTCTTTTCTGTTCTAGGGATTTGACGGCAGCGAGAATCAGACGCATCGAAGGAAATGGGCTGAGGAATATAATTATCGGATCGGCCTACTTGCCCTTCGATGATCCTGAGTCAACACCGACCAGGGGAATGGAAGAGCTGGTGAGGCACTGCCGGCAAAGAGGTACTCAGTTGATCATCGGCTGTGACGCAAACGCACACCATACCACCTGTGGAAGCACAAACACCAATAAAAGAGGTGAGACTTTACTACAATATATTATGGCAAATAATTTAGATATAATTGATGTAGGGAACAAACCTACCTTCGTTAACACAGTTAGGAAGGAGGCAATTGATGTGACATTAGCCTCAAATTTCTTGAGTAACTACGTCACGAACTGGCATGTATCTGATGAGGCTAGTTGTTCAGATCACAAATACATTAGATATAATATTACAGGTGTAATAGTTGAAAATACTTATCGTAATCCTCGGAAGACAGACTGGGAGGCGTATAGAGCAGACTTGCAGTATAGTCTTCATCAAGAGCGTGATAAGGGACAGAGACGATCTAGAGTTGGTAGTGGAGCAATTCAACGACGCAATCAACTCTGCTTTGACAATTGCCCACTCACGACAAGGAGGTCCACCATGAACGTGCCCTGGTGGAATGAAAGTCTTGCGACATTGAGGGGATACGTCAGGAGAGACTTTAATGAAGCAAAAAGAAATGGTCAGTGGGAAATACACAGAACCACATCGACTAGGTAGGGAGTTGAGGAAATCTAAGAGAAAGTCTTGGAGGAGGCAATGTGAGGAAACAGAAAGTACTCAGGAATGTACCAGACTACAAAAAATTCTCACAAGAGGATCTCAAACCCCAATTAGCTCATCGAAGAATAGTCTCGGTGAGTACACAAATACAGGTGACTGTTAGGAAACTCCTAAAAGTGCACTTCTCTAGATCAAAAATAGTGGATCAAACTCAGGAATTAATGACTGAGACAGAATTTCGAAGGGCTTCCAGAGAAGACTGGTAGACCTCGAAAAAAGTCATAGACTACGAGAAAGTCAAGTAGGCAATTAGCACATTTGAACCATACAAATCTCCCTGGCCGGACGGGATTTACCCCATAATGTTACAAAAGGGAACGGACCTTCTGTACAGAATACTCTGCAACATTTTAAGGAGCAACCTAGCCTACGGATATATACCAACGGCTTGGAGGCGTATTAGGGTAACGTTCATACTGAAAGCTGGGCGAACAGGACAGGATTCGGCGAAGTCCCTAAGACCAATCAGACTTATGTCTTTTGTAATTAAGATGTCTGAGAAACTCATGAATAGGCATATTAGGGACGGTGTACTGATGAGTAACCCGATTCATCCTCACCAATACGCATATCGGACAGGCGTTTCCACAGAGACTGCGCTTCACCAGCTGGTCAATGAGGTGGAAGCCACACTGGACTGCGGGGAAGTGATGCTCGGTGCATTTCTGGATGTAGAGGGGGCATTCGACAATACCTCCATTGACTCAATAACCAGGTCCCTCAGACACAAGGGAGTCGAGGATACCTGCTGTGTATGGATCGACTCTATGCTGAGAGGAAGGGTAGTAGAAACGACCGGAATTGGCGAAACTCTGGCGGCATGGGTGCGCCGGGGGTGTCCCCAGGGTGGGGTGTTGTCCTCACTATTGTTGAACCTGGTAGCGGACGGCTTGCTGGAGGGGCTCACCAACGGGGAACACAAAGTCCTTGGATATGCTGACAACATACTCATAATATCACGAGGCAAATTTAACTCAACGGTTAGGAGCGCATGCAGGACGCCCGCAACCGGACATCTAGTTGTGTAGAAAGAGAGGGACTAAACATTAGTCCCACTAAAACTATTCTGGTAGCATTTACCCGAAGGCGTAAGCTGGGGTATCTCGGACCGCTTACCCTAAGGGGAGAAAACATACAGATCTCGAAGGAGGTAAAGTACCTAGGAGTAACGCTAGACTCAAGACTTACCTGGAATCGAAACCTGGAAAATATTACGAAGAAAGCGGTAACATCTCTAATGATAACTAGACGCTTACACGGGAAACAATGGGGTTTAAGGCCGGACATGTTGTACTGGACTTACAACATGTCCGGTTGGCATACGTTAAAACCGACCACCACACTAGAGAGGCATACGTTAAAACCGATTTTAACGTATGTCTCTCTAGTGTGGTGGCCCAAGACACAACAAGGAAAGGCCATTTTACAACTAGGCAAGGTGCAAAGACCGGATCAATGCGGACCACTCCAAATGCAGCCATGGAGGCCCTCTTAGGTCTCCCGCCTCTTCACCTTGTGGTACAGGGGGAGATTAGGATGGGGGTCTTTAGGCTTCAGCTGAAAAACGCAAAAACTAAAACGGCGGGACACATGGCAATTGTGGACCTTGTGGGTGGAGATGTCTCAAATATGAGAACGGACCACATGGTAAAGCAGTATAGCCTAAACAGACCATTCGAAGTAAACATTCCAGAAAGACTCGAATGGGAGAATGGCATTCCAGGTATCAGCAGGCGGGATCAGACCTGGTACACAGATGGGTTGAAGACCGCAGCTGGCACTGGATCAGGAATCTACTCTGCTAACCAGAGCAAATACTATGCACTGGGGGGTATGCAACTGTGTTTCAGGCAGAGGTGTATGCCATACTCCAATCTGCTATAGAAAACAATAGGAATGACGTCAGTCACCGGCGAATTCTTATATTATCTGACAGTGAAGCGGCACTAAAGGCTTTATCAAGCCAAGAGGTGTCGTCAAGACTGGCCTGGGAATGTCTCGAAGAACTTAAACTGCTGGCGACCCGGAATAAGGTAAAACTGACCTGGGTGCCAGGGCATAAAGGGATTGAGGGCACTGAAAAAGCTGATGAACTGGCTAGGAGAGGATCAGAAGCAAGATCATAGGCCCAGAACCGGCTCTGGGGGTACCCAAAAGTATGACCCGAAGCCAGGTTAAAGACTGGGTTTCTGAAAAACACAAACATCACTGGGCAACATCATGACAAGGAATATATTGGCCAACCATGCAACAACAGAACCGTAGAACTACTACACATGAGCAGGGAACGGCTACGAACAATAACGGGTCTTTTGACTGGTCATGCACCTATTAAAGTGCATCTCAACAGGATACGCCTGTAAGATAGAGACCTTAGTTGCAGACTCTGCAATAAGGAACCAGAAACAGTCGGGCATGTCCTGGTAAACTGTGAGGCACTGGATCACAAGAGGCAATGCATCAAATACTATTTAAAACTTATTATAAATATTTAAAGACCATAAATAGATATTTATGTTAGCTTTCATAAAAATAAAGAGAAGAAAGCTACAGCATGCCAATTGGACATGAGAAAATAATAAAATGTAATTGATAAGAATTTAATATATATGTCCACATAATCATCATTCACACATATTCTCAAAATTTACCAAAATTTAAAAATCAAGTCAAACGCGTAAATTTTGTTTGCCATCACTTTACTTATTTAGTTGTGCAACGCAGTTAAAGAGGACGCTTAACAGTTTAAAAATGATACTTTGATAAAAATTTAAATTAGCCTATTTGAAAAGAATTTTGAAATATATATTGAATCTAAAAAATAATTAATGATTTTTAAAAGTCATTATTTTAATATTATGATGGAAAATATTTCGTAAATTGAAGGATTTTAAGACCCTGACGGTTGTCGACATTAAAATCCTTATCGATACGAAAACAATTGACTGCAATTTACACAATGCTATAAATACCATTTTCGGATGAAAATCCGGGTCTTATCATTTAATCAACGTCGACTCCGCGACGTTTAGTTTTTATAAATACGTGCTGTTAACCTAAGGCGTATTCACATGTGTTGACAGTTTACATATTTAAAGTAACACCTGCATACAATAATAAATAGACTTCCGGCCAATAGCACATTGCAAGAACGAACAAAGGACAAATTATAACCTTATTTTACCGACGAAGAATTTTGCCAAACCAGTAAACAATACCTGAAAGAATAAGGTGTGGCCACCACACGACTTTCTTATACGTATGAGCGTTTCAAACTATACAATCTTAAGAATTTTTTTATACAAAACTTATTTAAAATCCTATTCTAAGTACTTTTATTCTCTTAATAAATCGCTACAGAATGCAAACTTTGCAAGATATTCGAAAAAAAGTGCTATTCGCTAAGAGTAAAAGTGCTACTTCCAGTCCGAATTTTGAAACTTCATGTATACAAAAAATATTGCAAATCTAACTCTAAATACTTTTGTACTCTTAATAAATATATATAGAATGAATAATTTACGACATATTTGCAAAAAATCGCTATTCGGTAAGAGTAAAAGTGTAATTTCCGGTCCGAATTTTGAAATTTTTTTTATACAAAAGATATTGAAAAGTATGTTTTCAATACTTTTACACCCGTAACGTACCTGTCTAAAAAGCTTGACTTGCGAAATATTCGCAAAAAACCGATTTTTGATAAGAGTAAAAGACCTACTTCCGGTAGGAATTTCGAAAAACTTTTTAAATAAAATAGTTCTCAATTTTAATTTTAAGTACATATGGATTCTTTATAAATTTGTTTAAACTTAGTATTTGACGAAATATTGGCAAAATTCGATTTTTTCACTGAAGTAAACTGCTACTTCCGGTCTACCGATTTTACTGAAAAACTAATCAGATCTCAAGAGGGAGATTATACACGTAAATACAAAATTTGGAATTGATATCTACAGCGGTTTGACCGCTATCGTGGTCACACACACAGAGAGAGAGAGAGACACACACACAGAGAGAGAGAGAGAGAAAGAGAGAGAGAGAGAGAGAGAGAGACATTTTTTAAAAACCACTTTTTTGGTATCAGGGGACCTCAAAACGTGAACATCTGCAAAAATCTCGAGGTCGAAAATTTTCGTCATCACAATACTTCCTTATACTACGTAAAGAAAGTAAAAAGAGATGTTATTAGGACACACACAAGAACACTTACCACTACAGATTTGCTGCCCACTACAAGAGACCGACAACACGTACATTTAAGTACCTGTTCTACGGAAGATTGTAAATGAATTGACCCGACAATACTAAGAATAAGATAGACATCCAGAGGTCGTACCATTCCTTAGATCCTACCCCTCAAACATACCATTTCCAATACAAAAGAAATATTTTACTGTTCAAACCACACCATATCTTCACACCTAAGATATACAGAGATATTAATACAGAGTATTTAACGAGTTAAAATAAATATGACATCAGCTAAATAAAGAAAGTTGATATAAACTAATTGCAGATATATGTAAATTATGTCTAATTGTCGTATCTAAAGTAGCTATTCTTAAATCTCGTGCAACTAACAGTACTAAATATCGATTAGTTAATTCGTAGATTCAACAAGTACGATCATACATATCGTATAGGTTTTTAAGTTTCATATCAAATAAATTTTCTCTGAGGACGAATTCAACTGTGATTGATCGTCAACTAAATTCAATATAACATATAAAGTTTTCCAAAGATATGTAAATGATGATTGTGTATATTTAATATGTATATCCTGTTAGAATCGAGATACAATACAATTGCCCAAATATTACAGATGAATTTGTGTAGTTGTTAGAAGTAATAAACATTTTTTTAAATATATTTCCGAACAATAAAGGATTGTTATACTTGAGAACAACTGAGGTGGTGTATATTATTTATTTAAGGAATTACGCATATCCCAGAGAGAGATCTCTACATACCTCGATATGTGCAGTGTTGAATATTTATTTTACAGCTAGACACGTATAAAGTCATAGAGATCTACCCCAGAGACTTCGACCATCAATACTTACAATTACTAACATTACCTTGAAAAGATGTGGTTAATCGATGAAAACATTGGGATAGAATAAATACTTACTTGAATACTTTCAGCACTAGTAATGAGCGATTAGTTGTTGTTGCAACTGAGATTAAATATGTAATGAGAAAACGAAATCCCGAAAGATTACTTAAATAAATAATTTCCAACAACCACGTGTTGATGCATCTATGCAAGAAATAGAACGCGTCGCATCTTTAACCTAATCATATGTATTTTCATTAGATAGAACTACCTGCTGACGCCCGTATATCTATACGCACTTAATTACTCAAATTTAAATGTTTAATTAGTAATTAATAATTTATTTGATAACCTATTAGTAATATTAACGTGGTTTTTAATTAAGAAATCTCATATTACGATTAGCAAACTATTTTCATCTACTCATAATTTTGTTTGAATGGTTTTTCTCCTGTGTTTCGAAGGTGCTAATAATTGATGTTTTAGCATTTTTCACATATACAGGCTGACCATAACAAACTGGTATTCCCAAAGTGGAGCCATAACAATATACAGTGTGTCCAGATTTCGAAGCTCACCCGCTCTCGATTAAATGGGGAATGTTTTGCAGAATTCAATGCTCGCAACAAATCTCATTTCAAATTCATTCGGACTTTTTTCAGTTTTGAGATATTTTGAAAAAACCAATATTTGCCGATTTCAATTTTCCTCAATAACTCGATAACGCCTAATGCGATCGCTTTTAAACTATAACATTGTTGAGACACTTTTTTAAGACAATTATGTTGGTGTTAACTGTAACCCCCGATTTTCATTTGTTTCCAAGTTCTTAGCGCTACCTTTTGTTTTTCTTATGGCGGCCATATTTGATTTTTAATTAGTTAGATAGTTCTTAAAAATAGCTATTCAGTAATGTACAACATGCCTAATAAATCTTTATTTACACGAGAGATATGAACATTTGAATAAAATTTCACTCTAATACGGAATTAGTTGGCTATGAAATTAAATGTTAGTGTAAAACAGATGATAAATAAGCTCAGTCATTAGTTACATATAAAAGTGCAGTGCAATTGGTGGAAGATTTAGAACTTTGTGTAGTAATTATTGATAAGTAATTCATTTGTTGCCCCGTTCTTAGCGCCATCTTTTGTTATTCTCATGACGATCATATTGCATTCTCAATTAGTTAGATAGTCCCTAAAAATAGCTTTTCAATTATGTACAACT
Organism: Amphimallon solstitiale; assembly: GCA_963170755.1. NCBI lineage: Eukaryota > Metazoa > Arthropoda > Insecta > Coleoptera > Scarabaeidae > Amphimallon > Amphimallon solstitiale. Next base: position 67,471,273 of record OY720678.1, on the reverse strand, counting down.
TGCCTAATAAATCTTTATTTGTATGAGAGATATGAACATATAAAATAAATTTCACTCTAATACGAAATTAAAAGTTCAGATTTACTTAAACAAAATGTTCAATATGGCGACCATTCTGCCCCACACACTTTTGGTACCTTGTTTTAACAGAGTTATAAACTCTAAGTAGTGTGTTTTCGTTTAATGATCTTAGCACATCCAGCACTCGTTGTTCTAAAATTTCCCGATTCTCTGGTGGTTCAAAATTAGATACTTTGTTTTTAGTGGCACCCACAAATAAAAGTCAAGGGGGGTAAGGTCGGGCGATCTCGCAGGCCATTGTACTGGTCCATTATTTGAAATAACTCTCTCATTGAAATGTTCTCTCAAAAAATGTTGCACGTCACGAGCATTATGGGCAGGGCAGCCGTCCTGCTGAAACCAGACGTTTTGCATGTTTTCAGGGTTAATAATTTGTCTTACGGCAGGCATTATCTCGTTCGTTAGTAGCTTCAAGTATCTATTACCAGTTAAATTGTAATCAAAGATGAAAGGACCTATTAAGTGATTATCTAAAATGATAAAACAAAAACTCAAACAACAAAGAAGATGTCAATAAAAGTTCGTACCAATCAAACCACACCAGATATTAAAACCAAATCAAATTTGAAATCTTCTTTGATTTGACAAATGTGGATTATCAATTGACCAGTGATGATAATTATGCCTGTTGAACACTCCACAATTGGTAAACCGTGTATCATCTGTCCAAAGTATTTTCCTAGGAAAATCAGCATCATCTTCATATTTTTGTAGATACCACCTGCTAAATTGTAATCCTCGTCATTATCGCTTAAACCCTGTACAATTGTTGGTTTGTATGGGTGGTATTTGTTTTTCCTCAACGTTCCATAAACACTAGATTTCGGAATTCTAGTTCTTCGAGCCACTCGACGTACTGATGTACTTGGATTGTTTATAACATTTTGCAAAATATTATTTTGACGTACAGCAGCATTGTTAACTTGATAGTTGGATCTTTTTTGTTCGAAGCTTCCATAGTCCACTAAATTTGTGATTATTCTGTTAAACATTGTCCGGTGTGGTTGTGGTCTTTCCGGAAAACGCTGAGCGTAATTTGTGCAAGCATTTTCAGAGTTTCTATTTGCTTTGAAATAAACTTCTAACATATCAACCTTTTCTTCATTTGAAAATGTATGTGCCATTATCAGTTCTTATCTCATCTATTCTAATCTCAATGCTTAACCGTAATTACTTATCAATAATTACAACATAAAGTTCTAAATCTCCCACCAACTGCAATGCACTTTGACATGTCAACCAATGACTGAGCTTATTTATCTATTTATCGTCTGTTTTACACTTCCATTTAATTTCATAGCCAACTAATTCCGTATTAGAGTGAAATTTTATTCCAATGTTCATTTCTCTCCTGTAAATAAAGATTTATTAGGCATGTTGTACATTATTGAAAAGCTATTGTTAAGGACTATCTAACTAATTAAAAATCCAATATGGCCGCCATAAGAAAAACAAAAGATAGCGCTAAGAACTTGGAAACAAATGAAAATCGGGGGTTACTCTTAACACCAAAAAATTTGTCTTAAAAAAGTGTCTGAACAATGTTAGAGTTTAAAAGTGATCGCATTAGGCGTTATCGAGTTATTGAGAAAAATTGAAATCGGCAAATATTGGTTTTTTCAAAATATCTCAAAATTGTAAAAAGTCCGAATGAATTTGAAATGAGATTTGTTACGAGCATTGAATTCTGCAAAACATTCCCCATTTAACCGTTCCTCTATCTCTTCTAATAACCGATATACCAATGGTGATCATCGAAATCTGGACCCACTGTATATATATATTAATTATATTACAATTCTTTGCCAAATATACAAATGTAATGAAAATTGAAAATCTTCTTGGTAGTAGTGGCATAAAATGAATTAAAAGTAATAACAATATGACAACTGGTTGTCAATTAGAAAACAATGACAAATATAACATGTAAATCAAAATGTATAAATGAAAATGTAATTAATAAGCATAGGACAGTCGAGATTACTTCTAAAGTCACATTAAAAGGCTTGGGATTTACCACAAACTGTTCAGTCAATATGTCCTATGCTTATTTGCTTTCATTTACATTCATACATGACTGATTTTACATTCTATATTGTTATAATATCAACAGTTCTACTCTTAATTTTTCATTACATAGTTGCGTCGTTGTTATTTGTATCATTGCATTGACTGAACAGTTTGTGGTAAATCCCAAGCCTTTTAATGTGACTTTAGAAGTAATCTCGACTGTCCTATGCTTATTAATTACATTTTCATTTATACATTTTGATTTACATGTTATATTTGTCATTGTTTTCTAATTGACAACCAGTTGTCATATTGTTATTACTTTTAATTCATTTTATGCCACTACTACCAAGAAGATTTTCAATTTTCATTACATTTGTATATTTGGCAAAGAATTGTAATATATTTTATTAACTGCCTGGTTGAAATAAGGCATTACACAGTATTAAGTATTTGCACAGTTGTTTTACACTTGGACATTTTGGATTGACATTTTAAGGTAATACTATATTTTTTATTCAACACATTTTAATGCTTTAACATACACCTTCTTTGTTATGCTGCACTGACGAAACCAAACTAGGTAGAAACATATATGTCTGTAGCTACAAATACATCTTAACACATACATAGTTGCATCGTTTATTGTTTATGTATTTCAATCAAATTGTACATGATTAGGTGAACCTAATCCATTTTGATAGGATTACATGGGTAATGCCGATTGTCCTATGCTTATTTGCTTTCATTTACATTCATACATGACTGATTTTACATTCTATATTGTTATAATATCAACAGTTCTACTCTTAATTTTTCATTACATAGTTGCGTCGTTGTTATTTGTATCATTGCATTGACTGAACAGTTTGTGGTAAATCCCAAGCCTTTTAATGTGACTTTAGAAGTAATCTCGACTGTCCTATGCTTATTAATTACATTTTCATTTATACATTTTGATTTACATGTTATATTTGTCATTGTTTTCTAATTGACAACCAGTTGTCATATTGTTATTACTTTTAATTCATTTTATGCCACTACTACCAAGAAGATTTTCAATTTTCATTACATTTGTATATTTGGCAAAGAATTGTAATATATTTTATTAACTGCCTGGTTGAAATAAGGCATTACACAGTATTAAGTATTTGCACAGTTGTTTTACACTTGGACATTTTGGATTGACATTTTAAGGTAATACTATATTTTTTATTCAACACATTTTAATGCTTTAACATACACCTTCTTTGTTATGCTGCACTGACGAAACCAAACTAGGTAGAAACATATATGTCTGTAGCTACAAATACATCTTAACACATACATAGTTGCATCGTTTATTGTTTATGTATTTCAATCAAATTGTACATGATTAGGTGAACCTAATCCATTTTGATAGGATTACATTGGTAATGCCGATTGTCCTATGCTTATTTGCTTTCATTTACATTCATACATGACTGATTTTACATTCTATATTGTTATAATATCAACAGTTCTACTCTTAATTTTTCATTACATAGTTGCGTCGTTGTTATTTGTATCATTGCATTGACTGAACAGTTTGTGGTAAATCCCAAGCCTTTTAATGTGACTTTAGAAGTAATCTCGACTGTCCTATGCTTATTAATTACATTTTCATTTATACATTTTGATTTACATGTTATATTTGTCATTGTTTTCTAATTGACAACCAGTTGTCATATTGTTATTACTTTTAATTCATTTTATGCCACTACTACCAAGAAGATTTTCAATTTTCATTACATATATATAAATTATCATATCCCCCTTTTTACCCCTTAGGGTGTTACACCTTAGGGTTTGTATTTTCTATTGCTCATGCAGAAATTGACACCATTTCTCTCTATCCTGCGCTATCTTTATTGCTTGTGTCCATGTCTTGCCTCTTTTGAACAAAATGTTTCCAATTACATTGTACCGCTGCTTGCCTCTATTTCTTTTACTAAAACTCCTTGCTTAACTTATAATCTTTACTGAAACACTTTTTTTATTATTTCTAGGTGGCTCCACTTGCCTTTGTTGAATAAAGTCATGCAAATATAGCTCTGCGCTCATTCTTTCATTTCTTATTCTACCTCTACTTGTCACTTCGTTGGCTTTTAAGATATCTCAGCTCTGTCGCTTGCACCATGCTCTCCTGTCTGGCTGAGAGTATCCAGGTGTCCCACTCATATGTGAGTACAACCTCGTATATTGATTTGTACACTTTCAGTTTTGATTGTTTTCTTACTTCTCTTTTATTGATAAATCCTCTACTCATAAAGTAATACATCCTATTAGCCTTTTGGATTCTTTGGTTTGTCCTAATATCGTTGTTTACATTGTCCTCAATGAAGTGCCTAAATAATCAATGTGTACACCTGTTCCAATTTATCCCATCTATAAATATATTCATATTTCCTCTTTCTCTTGCTGTCATCATTACCTTTGACTTAATTTTATTGATTTCATTCTTTTTTACCAATGCATCATTCCATACTTCTACGTTATCTTTCAATTTTCTCTCGAAATCTGAAATCACTACATCTTCGGCAAAGGCAGAGTCTGTGATGTCAAAACGTTTAATTTCTCTATAGCCCTCAAACACTATCTTGGTCCGTTGTCTGGTCTCATTGATGATGTCATACATGTAAATTACGAACAGTAATGCACTTAGTCTTCCACCCTACCTGCATAGTTCGTTGTCATTCGAATTTTCAATTTTGTTATAAACAAACATAAATCCAATTCGGACTCGGAAATAGTTTTGTTTTCTAGATAAATTTGTATAGGATGCATAATTTGCGAGGTATTAACAAAAAAGTATTTCTCGCTAAAACAAGAAGACCTACTTCCGGTAGGAATTTCATAAAACTGCTTTTATAAAATCTTTCTAACATTCATTTTTAGTACTTGGTTAGAAATTTGTTACCTGTAGCCGTTTGGTTGCTATTGTGGTCACACGCATACATACAGGGAGACAGACACCGTCACACATAGATACATGTTTGTAAAAACCACTTTTTCAATGTCAGGGGACTTCAAAACGTCGACATCCCCAAAAATCTCGACGTCGAAGGTGTTCGCCATCACAATACTTAAAGTAAATTCACAAGTGACGTCGTTTTTCTTCGGATTAGAAGAAGGGGTGAAAGAATTTTTTGAGAACTTTCCAAATTGAAGATATTGCCTTATTGAAAAAACGCAGAAATAAATGTGTATCTTAGTAAAATATTATTTTTTTCAAATGATGCCATAGAAAGACACATAAATTAGTTGATGAAAGTTATTTTTTGCTCTGATAATGACAATATCCGTTCTCGATTTCTCCAAATTTAGAATGTCCTGATACCAAGAAAGTGATCTTTGTGAACATATATCGATTTCTCTGTATGTATGCGTATGTGCGACTACGATAGAAGCCGAAATGCTGAAGCTATTGAAGCAAATCTTTGCTTTCACGAGTATAATCTGCTGTAGAGATTTGACTAAATTTTTAGTAAAATCGGCAGGCCGGACGTAGTAGTTTATTTCAATGAGAGAATCAAATTTTTCCAATTTCTAGTCTAGTACTAATTTTAGGCAAATTTTTAAATAAAAAAAGTGTTTCTGTATTACTACTGAAAAAGATGTATATAAAAAGACTTTTAATCTTATTGAATAGCAGTTTTTGGCAAATATTTCACAAATTAAACATTCTAAAGACATTTACAATTTCTGCACAGAAAAATTGAAAGTTTGCACATAAAATATTGCTTTTACTTTTACTGAATAGAATCTTTTTGAAATTATCTCGAAAATTATGCATTAAATATATGTATATATTTATAAAAATAAAAATATTTAGACTTGATAATAAACAAGTTTTTAATACCAATTTATCGAAAAGCAATTTTTTGAAATTATCTGGCAAATTATACATTCTGTACAGATTTATTAGTGGTATTTAAGCATCTAAAACATAATTTCAACACTGGAAATATTTCCTTAAATTGAATGCCATAGGAAATCTTTTTAAAAAAGTAAGCACATTGCTGAAGGCTATTTAAATATTGGAAAACATTCGCTATAATGAAAGAGGAAATATGTAAGAAAATTAAAGAGAAGCTTTTCAAGTAGAATAATATTCATTGTAGTCATAGTACATCAGCAACAGTATTAGAGAAGGATAAACATGAAGACATGCCGTGAAAGTCAAATCTCTAATGTGTTTTGTTTATTAAGTTCTGCATAATTGCACAAAACGAAAATGTTTTTCTAATAACCTGAAACATGATAATTACTAAATCGACCTCACGTAAGTGTTTTACTTTTCTTACTGATCCAAGTGCGTCAAGATTCATGTCTATTATACCAACTCCAGAAAAGTAATGCACTCGTTGAGCTTTTATCATTATAATCAATAAAATCTTTTGGAACATGACGTCACTATTATACCATTGCACTATGTAAACAGCGTCGGATATATCTGAAAACTAAATGCAATAGATTATTTTTATTATATTCCTATTGGAAGAAGGTCAACTTACAGCAAATGCCACATATGCAGCCGGATAAGCATAACAGGCAAATTGTGCGAAGAGGTACAATACTGTCATAAATTTAACAGACAGGTTGCCCAGAGTGGTGTGACTGAAACAAGAAAATGCATCGCTAGAAATAAACGATTTTTGAAGAAGAGTGATTTGGGAGAACTGTGGGTTTGCCCGTTATTTGAAGCTTCTTGGAGTACAGATAATACTTATGATGTTTTTATAGATCATAAAATCATAAAATTACTTATTATATTCGAGAATCTTTTCAAGGTGTAACACTTCCTCGATTTGACATGCGTAGACTTTTGAATTTGACAGTACAAATCGGTCTTAGATAATTTCCTCAACTCCTTTTATTTAGATTGTATAAATAACTTTAAGATTATTTTGAGAACTGATTATTTTCTAAACTATTTACTAACTTGTTTCAAGTTATTGTTACATTATTTTTCGAGGTTATTGTATGTATGCCCTGTAAAAGGAATTTTGATTCATTTCTTTATATTTTTAGAATTATTGTTTTGTTTTGGTTTTGTCATTTTTACGTATGTATACTTTCACTAGAATAATTCTGATTTATCACTTAGTATATTCAGTTGTTGCCTTCCTGTATATCTTAAATTAAATACGAATTAATTAAATTATTTTCCATTTATTTCTAAGTTGAGTATTGTCACGACATCTGTCGGCGGCGAGCACTTGTTATCGGCTAGCATGTGCATACTTTCCAGCTGCCAACTCAGAGTTAATTTTTAGTTAAATGCCTAATTTCATGTTTTGGTTTTTAGCTTGTTCCTAATAATGTTTTCTCCTCTTGGCTTGTTCTTGTCAATTCTCTTGTACATTTTGAAATTGTTTGTTACGTAATTAAATTGTCCGTGATTCTCGTTTTCTCCGTTGGCGCTGCTCGTGCGAGATTTTCTAGCAACGTTTATCCTCCTTGTTCCGAAGTTTGAAATTCCCTAGATGTAATTGGAGTGGTGAGTTAGTTGATTTTGGAGTCCGTGGTTTAATGTGGACCAACTACTGTAGGATCTTCTCTACCAGTTGCTAAGTGCCACATGTTCTATATTTTATGTTTTCTGTACTTATTTGTGTAAATTGTGAGTAAATTTATCCTAATACAGACCGCATATGTCTGGGAAATTAATTCCTATGATTCGTTCACTATTGTAAGTAACTTTTGTTAAATTTACTCGAGCACTTCTTGTGCCGGAAGGCTGAATTTTAGTTGAGCTTTTTGTGTAATTTTATTAGTCAATTAAGCAAAAGAATTTTGATCTAATTCTTGTGTATGTAGTAAATTTTAAGTATTGATAGAATTTTGCCAGTAACCTTAACTTTGTCAATTACGCGGTCTATTTTGAACATTTGTATGATTTGCCGGATTAATTTTTGAATTGTGGGCCCTCAGCCGATTTTAATTAGGTTAACAAATTTTAAATTTCACATTTTGCAAATTTTCAGTGATTTTAATTAGTGATTTAATTTGTTCTTGGCGATCCTGAATTATGTATCTGTAGACCTATGTAAAGTGGAGATCTCAACTATTCATTTATTTCATACCTAATTTTAATTTGTACTTAATAATATTCTGAAACTATACAGGGCGTCCGAAAAGTTCGGTCCCTTACTTGCATTTATTTGTAACTTAGTTTACTTAATTCAGAATTCGTGTATGCCCATATTTTGCCTACTTAACCTTCTTAATTTCAATTTACTGTTATCTGTTCTAATGCGTAACTTGATTTGTCTTTTTTTGTCCTTTTGCTTAATATCAGAACATTTTATTGGCAATAAAACTGTTGTTGTTTGAAATTATTTTGGTTGTGTACTTTCTTGTACGACCTTGGTATTTCAAAAGTAAGTTTCAGATCTTTTGAGGTGGGGCATATTACATAATAGGGGTGGCGTCCGAAATTCATCCAGCTGCGGTTTTATGTAAGCCCACGGCCATCGTTATTGAGCAGAGGCAGTGCCCTTCTCCATCTTTGTCACCTGTATCTAGGGAAGTGAAAGGTAGGACATTCCTGAATGTGGAAGCAGAAACATTTCGAAACTTAGTGCTATATTTTGCGGCGTTACCATTATTTTAGCTTAGTCAAAACATTGAAACATTTTATATTGCTAACATTTCGAACACGGATGAATATATTCTCCTTTCCGTCGACACCATTTTTCTTGCCCCTTTTGAATTTAATAGTATGAATTCGTGAGGGCGTAGCATTGTCCAGTATTTAAAAGTTATTAATTTTGGCAGGAGTATAGAACGAGAAAAGAGGAGTATAGTACATTTAAGGAACTACAGAATGTAGAAGACAGAATCATAGCAAGATAATGATTATGGGAGAATTGCGCGAAAGAATTTGCATAAAAATCCCAGAAATGGTGTTTTGGGAGGACAGGTGAGAATGTCAAAAATAACGATTGGTAAAGAATATTAAATTCTGGATAGAAAATTTAACGAAAACAAAAATCACTGGTTTCGTAAAAAGGCAAGTGATAAGCGAAAAACAAAATGATGTATTATCTTTTAATATGTCAAAACGAGTGGAAGAGATTTAGAGAATTAATAGTAAAAATATGACACCTTGACAAATTTCGAAAAATTGGAAGGAAGAACAAAGATTAAGTAAAAAGTAAAAAGAATAAAAGGAAGTATCAAATATATCAAAAAGTGGTAACGCAATTGAAAATAAAAGGACGAAACCTAAAAATGATAATAGAAGCAACAAGAGCATATGAAATATACTATTATTATATTATATGACCTGGTTTATGATAATAATGGCAAAAATATTTAAATGAAAATTTTTACTCACCCATTAATAACCTCGAAAAGTACACTGCAAGCCGTGATTAAGCTTACAAAGTAATGAAATAATAATATTGCCGAAAATATGTCGTTCAAGCGCAGAAACACACTGAAAAAAGAATATATTATAATAAAGTTTTAACGTTAAAACGTAATACATAAAACGCAAATTTATCGAAAGTGTACATGATAAATAGGAATATATACATATACATAATAACAAGAAAGAGAATAATAACGGGTAAATTCCGCTGTATTATTATTATTGAATGTATCCTCGTTATTTCCTTTTTTTTTCATATAGGTACATAATGTATAATACATAGAAACAAAAAACGATTTTTTTACTGCTCAAAACAGAATTATGGGTTCTTTTAAAGATTGGTTAATACACAGTTTTATGCATGTAATGTGACGTTTCGATTGTGTGTTTACAATCTTCATCAGACCTTTAATAAAAGAAATCAACATATACAAATTTGTCCATTAACTTTATTTACACTAATATAGCACTGTCACAAAAAACCATACAAATAAAGAATACATTTCATAAACAACGATACATTAAAATACGTACCTATAAACTTTTCAAACAATTTAAAAAGTTCCCTACATATTAAGGCACTGCAGGTATGAAAATAAATAATGCATTGACAATCTGTTCTACACCGACACGTTTTTCACACATTCCAATTGGTTTTTCTGTTATATTTTTTTGTGTATATATAAATAATATTTTTATTTTACAATTAAAATTTTTTAATTTTGTAATGAGGATATTGCGTGACTACATTTTACATTAAAACAAAAAATAACGCGACTGCCCGGATCGGATCACCTGGGCTTGGCTTGAATTTCGTGTCTGATCCGAGGGATCAAAGCCGAATAAATGTTGCTGAAATTGCTGCAATCGCTCTTATTGTTGATATTGGATTGTATGGTTTTAATGGCTAAGGTTTCTAAAAATAGTCTCTTCACTAAAATGGTTTCTCTGAATAATACTTTTATGTTGTTAAAAACTATGTCATGATTGGTGTGGGAAAGCCAAACCGCTTTTGATTGCACTCGCATGTTATGTGTTCCGTTCCGTTAGAAGCTGCTTTGTCTGCCCGACATGATAATAGTTGCAGCTGCATTTTAGCAGGTACCTACACCACGTTGCTATTGATGAGGGTAGTTAGAGGGTACTTTAATGGTGTATATAGTCTGGAACAATATTCTCGAAAAGCATTTTAATTTTAGTGGTAAGGCCAGGAGTTACATAACTAACATTATTAAGTAATATATAAATATAAAGGGCCACCCTGTATATGGTAACTTTCCATACTTATAACTTTGTATTACATTGTATTAGGGCACGGACACGAGCGAGTCATGACTCATCGCCTATGGGCGCACTATTGAAATGTAGTATTTTTAAAGAGGTTTTAATTTTATTTATATAATTGGATAACAAGTGGCTGGTGATCTATAAAATACAAAATACCTTATTATTTGTTCATTTTCTCTTCTCTAAGACTTGCTCTCTTTGAATTAAGTACATCCTTGCAGATAGAAAACGTCCTTTCTACATCGCAACTGGTTATATGTGCGTACTGGAAATATTCTTTTATTTCAGCGTATTTAGCATACACAATTGCCGCAATGTTATTAAATCTGGATTTCTATTAAAAACTGCGTCTAACTTTTGCCGAAGGCCACATCCAAAGTCACTTGGAATTATTAATAGCCACATCTAATAATAATAATAATAATAATAATAATTGTCTTTATTATCCAACAGATTACTCCATTAACAGGACAATATAATACAATGATATTGTACAGTGTTAAAAATAATATATAAATAATAATAAAATAAATATATTAATGCTATGGCAAAACAGAAACAAATAGCTAACAAACAGTTCTTGCGTACAACCCTGTATAAATTGGAAATTCAATGAAGACTAGGACTAGGAAGAGTGGAAGGGATCTGGGAAGATTTTATTCGCATTTCTGCTCATGTGGGCAATCGGTGCTTTAGCAAGGATATTTGTTCTGGCTCTGGGTTCAACAAATGTCTCCCTTGATCTTGTACCATACTTTGGCACCGCTATATCCACTTCTGTGAGCAAGTTGGGGGCATCTATGCCATTATTGATTAATTTAATCATAAAGTTAGCACTGGCCATCTCTCTGCGATATAAAAGTGAGGTGAAATTGTGCCTCAGAAGGAGCTCATCGTAGTCGACGCCCCTGGCTGGATAGTTACCAGATGATTTATAAATTAAATATTTTAAAAATCTTCTCTGCACTCTCTCAATCAGTAAGTTCTGGTAAACATAGTAAGGGTACCAAATTATTGAAGCATATTCGAGTTTCGGACGCACCAGTGTATAATAGAGAGTTTTTAGCGTATTTAAATTTGAAAATTTTCGGCAGGATCGAATTACGAAGCTGAGTGAGCGTGAAGCGGAATTGTAAACGGAGTAGATGTGGTCAGTAAACTGCAGGCGATGATCAAACAAAACACCTAAGTCCTTTATTTGTGTTTGCCTAGGAATATTGACAAGATCTAGTGAGTAGGAATGTATTATAGGATTAGTTTTTCTTGTGTAAGTAACAACTGCGCATTTATTTATGCTGATTCTTATCTTGTTCCTATTACACCAGTCACAGATAGTGTTTAAATCATTTTGCAAAGTTTCACAATCGAAAGTTGAAGATACTTTCGAGAAAATTTTCAGGTCGTCGGCGTAGGCAAGGACTCGGCAATTGAGTAACGACAGAAGATCGTTAATGTAAACATTAAATAATAGTGGGCCAAGATTCGAGCCTTGCGGAACACCTGAAGAAGCGGTGAAGACCGAGGAATAGAAGCCATTATAACAGACGTAACACGAACGATTATAAAGATAGGAAGCTATCAACTTAGTTATAGATGACGTAAAGCCAAATGTACTCAGTTTAGATAACAATATGGTATGGTCAATAGTGTCGAAGGCCTTCGCGAAGTCGGTATACAGAACATCAACTTGATCTTTTGAGTCCATCCAAGAACTGATATACTGGGTAATCTCAGACAAATTAGTTACAGTTGACCTTCCTGACATAAATCCATGCTGTTGCGTGGAGATAAAGCACCGAATGGAGTTATATAGTTTATTATACAGCAATTGCTCAAAGATCTTAGAACAACTGGACAAAATATTAATTGGTCTGTAATTCGAGATATCATGCTTGCTTCTTTTTTTGAATACAGGCGTAATCCTGCTTATCTTCCAAGTTTCAGGAAATGTCGACGTGCGAAGGGCAAGATTGAAAATTGTGCATAACGGATTGCATAGAATGGACGCACAGTCCTTGATAAAAAAGTTGGGTAGACCATCATGGCCAGATGTAAAGTCTGCCTTGAGGTGGTTAATGGCTGCCAATGTATCAGTTTCGGAAATAGACCCGATGTAGAAGTTGTTCAGACTTTCCTTGGAGGCCGACGTACTAGAAACTTCTTGTACCCGATATATATCTGAAAAAGTTGTAGCAAAAGCTTCCACTATTTCTTCTGGATCCGTGAGTTCACCATCACCAAACTTCAAGCAACCAGGTATTCTCGACTTACCCGTCTTTTGCCCAATGAATCGCCAAAATATTCTAGGGTTCCTGGATATTTCCATTTCGAGACCAGAGAGGTATGCCTCATAAGCTCTGAGTGTTTCAGACTTGACCAGTTTGCGTAATCTAGTAAATTCAAGTCTAAAGCTTGTCGAACCGGAAGATTTCCATTTGCGATAATAAAATTTCTTTAATTTAATATTGTTGATTAAAGTTAGGCTATACCAGGCAGGAAAACCACGCGACGATGTTGTATATTTCGGCACATGCTTGTCAATAATAGAAAATACTGTTGTGTAGAAAGTGGACACGGCAAGGTTCACATCAGTACACACCTTCAGCTGGGACCAATCCACATTTCCAAGTTCGCTATATAATTCCGGAAGATTAGCTTTCCGAAAATTATACCCGGAATCGATCCTGGATGGGAAGTTTTTGATTGGACGTCTCTGTAGATTCATATTAAAGCTTAATGCTGGATGAAAGGTATCCTCTGGAACCAATGGGAACAGGGTATGCTCGACAACAATAGAGCAATCAAAATTAGTAAAAATTAAATCCAGCAATCTATTATCTCTATTTACAACAGTGTTAAATTGGAACAGTTTTAATACATGTATAAAGCTTTGTAAAGTTCTGAATCTTATGTCATTAGCATTGTCGGCTGCATTAAATTTAGGGCAATTAAAGTCTCCGCAAATTACAACTTTTTTATCGATCAGATTTAATGCTAAGTTTTCAAAAAATAATTCACAATCATCATTAGAAATATACGGTGGTACATACAAAACAATGAAATAAACAGTTTGTGAAACAAAATTACATCTAGAAATAATTATGTCTACCAAAGGAACTAAAACAGAAAGGTATGATGTATCACATGGGATTATTGGCACCTCATTTGAAGCTGCTATCAAGACACCGCCACCAGTCGATTTCCTTACGGCGTCGAAATCCCTGTCACTTCTGAGCACAGTGTAGGAGGTATCAAACAGTTCATCGTCATTAACATCAGATGAAAGCCATGTTTCGGAAAGCAAAATAAGATGTAAGTCTGAAGATACAGCAGAGCAGTAAAGCTCATTTATCTTGGATCGTAGACCACGCGCATTCTGGTAATTTAAATCGTAACGGTGGAGACTGTCTGTTGGATGTTCCTAGTTTCCCTGATTACGATGAACAATTTTTGGAGTCCCATGAACATATTTAATGTAGAGGTTGGACTCGCCTGCGGCAATTCGCTGGTCAAGTTGGCATTTTAAATCTTTATGTATGGCATTCTGTAGAGGAGTTCGGTCCCTCACAAGAAAGATAGACCTAAACTTTTCCATGCTCTTCAAATTAATACTTTCCCGCAAGACCGACAATACCCGATCCGAAGACGAAAGAGTCACCTTGACAGGTCGCTTACGATGCTGTTGTGTTGGATCGTATTTACCAAGCCTAGTAGGATTCAGTTGATCAGCAGGGATGTTTAATTTTGCAAATATTTCCTTAACGGAAATTGTATCAGCTGCAATCTGATCTATTTTTGTACCCCCTCCAACTCGGGAAGATTAAAAACAATCAAATTATTTTTACGTTTTTCACGCTCAGCTATTTCCCGCACCATTCTGTCAATTGCGAGAGAATCAGTCATTTCGACCGGTGTAGCATCAATCCTAGGTCCACTGGCTTTCAAAGCCTGAATTTCAGCTTGAAGCGACACAACCAGCGATGATAATTCGTTTAATTTAGTTAATTGCAACTTAAAGTCACTACACGTTGGACAGTAGTACATCAGTTTACGTATCTTGCTCTTTAGGCATTGGACTTCGTTTCTTGTCGTATGAATAACGACTTTGCATAAATCGCATGCTATTTCATTTTCAAGGATAGCATTTTGATTACAGATACCACATTCAGCACTCATAGTTAGTGTCAAATAAAAGAGACTTGACAGGTTTGGCTAACAAAAGGAGAACCAGGAATAAACAAGGACACAAGTTTTCACACCAGAGGGGCCTATCTCGGTGACTAACAATACATACACCAAGGCCACGGAAAAGCAGGGAGGTATGAAGACTAATTACAATTATAAAATAAGGAGAACTTTTTAAATTGTACCTGTATGTTAAAGTGCAGATTTAGAGCAGCAAAAACACAAAAAGGAAAAAGTTGTTGAGGTGTAGCGGTAAAAAGGAAAGAAAAGACGGAGATACGGTTAGGTATTAAAAGAAATATGCGTTTAAAACACATCAAATTGCAATCCAACAAAATACGGTAATCTCAACCGACAGGCAAGATTATAAATTATACCAAGATAATAAAATTAAAATTTATAAATTCAATATTACCCAAGTAAACAAGCGAAAAAACAGAGCTGAAGAGAAACACTGCACACTGCACAAATAAACACGTGCATCTAATCTAATATGGTTAATCCATTTTTTAATTTGAGATTCGATTTTCAAAATATGTGATTAGCTTAGGCAAATTTCCAAAGTGTTCCTGAAGGAATAACAACTGATTTTTTAAATTTGGGATTTGTGTTAGTTCTTTGGACTCAGAACTACTTCGAGCACCGTCATTTAAACATTTAACGAAATTTTGTAAACTATCGAAATTCTCGGCATAAAAACTATTTCTGTGTATGTTTCAGCAAAGCTAAGTGACGAACGTGCGATATTTTGGCATTCTGTAACCATATTTTACAGACTTTGTAATAAATTTCGGAATCACTGACACTTCATTTTCATATCAGAAAAAGCAACATAATCAACGTTCTAGATCTAAATAAATGATAACTAAAAATGTACGCGTATGTTATTGAAACGAAATAACAGTAAGTATATACATATTTACATTATTTCTCTTGCGAAATATAAGGTAAATATAATAAGTTTTAAAAAACCCTCGAGCTATCTACGCCGATGTAGAAAGAATTTTACTCATAAATTCCTTTTTTTATGGCCATTTTTTGCTCTCATTCTCGGGATCTTCTCGTGTTGCAGTTCATGATATGAATTAGTGCTATTCAGTAAATGTGTGTTGTTTACATTATTTCTTTGCTCCGTTGTAACTCCGTCGTAGTTTAACTCGGTCATGTCCGCGCCCTACATTGTATGTATTTGTGTGGTCTGCAAAACACTTCGTAGAAGCTCAGAAGATAAGCAAAGTCACCTCATGGGAACCGCTGACCATGCAACGTTACCAGCGTTATATTATCACTAATATTCCAAATGTAAATCATTCTTATTTGTAATGCCATAGAAAGTAGTTCTAACATTATATTTCAGTTTCATTATTATAATATTTGCTTGTGAAATTTTGTATTTAAAATAAACGTTTTTAAAAAGTGTTGTTCATCGAGTAGATATATAATTGGCGCAGTCAGAGCGGATTTGTTTAAATAATATCAAATTATTTAAATAAAACCAAGGAGTGTGGAAAGGCAGCCAAAGCAGTCCTTCCATTTCAATCGTTCATTCCACAACGAGAACCAGGCCTAGGGAAAGAAGATATCTTCCCAACAAACAGGTTAGTGTTGAACATTCCTTTTGACCATCCACGACTTAAGGAAACGCCTTATGTTTAGAAAGTTTTATAAAAATTTGTGATAAATTTTATAATAGATATGGAACAACAACGGACGAGAGCTTAACAAATTTTGTCTCAGACGTATTAATTTATAAATTAAAAGATCAAGTTTTAGATCACATTTTACAAAGAAATATTCAGGAGTGGCCTGATATTAAAACAGTACTTCGCGAAAATGTATAGATAGATAGATGATAGAATAGATAGGCGAACACTTACACAAAAATTCAAACACACAATAAGAAATAAAAATGAAAATATTTTAGATTTTATTGTTAGAGTTAAATGTCTAAAGACCCGTGTAGCGAATAAAATTATTTGATAAATCAATTAGAAAGTAACGCTGTAGATATCCTCATGATAAACACAGACGGTATAAGCAGATACTTACTACAACTGGAAGAACCTAGTAATCTTTCCGAAGGTTCCGAGTTAATACACAAACAGTACTATTCAACACAACGTTTGAATGCATTGCAAAACCAAGCTATGCAAGTACAAAAGCTGCTATATAATAAGCCTATTTCAAAACAATACACAAATTTAAACAAACCAATGTCAAGTCAAAAACCAAATTTTATTAGACAAATGCCAATGTCTCAAAATTTCAATTATAATGCGAATAAAGAAATTCCAACTTATAAAAATAACTATAATAGTCAATATAGACCGAATTTTGTCCAACAACAATTTCCTCAAAGATTAAATTTTCCTACAGGTCCAATAAACATACAAAGTAGACCCGTATTTGGTAAACCAATTAATAATCCCAACGTACTGAAATCAAACGGAAATGTTCCCCAAAATAAACCGGAACCAATGTCTATAAGGACCAGTATGCCCAGCAGGCATACGGAAAATTTTAACACTCAGTATAAACCATTTCAAAACACAACTTCACACGAAGCAATGATAATAAAAGAAATGTTTAATCAAGAATATAATCCTTATTTAGAACACGAACAAAACTTTGATAAATATTGTAGTCCTCTTCTCCTTCTTCTTTTCAATAGGACTATGTACTGTTTTTCCAACTTTCATTCAATATCCTGTGACGATGAGGTCCAGGAGTTAGCCCATCTTTTTGGTAGTGTAAATGCAAATTACAGCGATACCAAAAATTATTGCGAGTTCAACCCTCACGATCACACCGAAGAAAAACAATTTTACTTTAATCCACCCAATTTTAATTATCAAGAACAATATAATTCAGATGAAAACACGTGTTCATTCCAAACACCGGATGAGATCTTTCCAGTAGACGAAAGCACGCCCTTCCAAATGCAAGAAGAATTTTTTTACATTCAAACCTCAATAAAAGAAAAGAGAATTGATTTAAATAATTCAATACTAAATTCACTTCCATATATTAAAATTAATAATCCCCTTATGTTACTATTAATTTACACAGGTTGTCATGCATCTTTAATAAGACTCTTTATTGCAGAACGATATTATCCTAAAACGGTATACAAAGCCAAAACACCGATACAAACGTGTGCAGGAACTAGACATGCATTTTCAAAAGCTACAATACCCTAATTTAAAGAATTTTCACCTCTTAAAGGAGAATTAGATTTTGAGTTATTCCCATTTCATGAATACTTTGACGGAATTATAGGAGTACGAGATTTGAGAAAATCAAAATTAAATTTAGATTTAAATAACAGAATTTTGTATAATAAACATATTCAGATACCTTTACATTAGCGAGAAAATTTTAATTCACAAACTTTAGAAATACTAGCTGAAAGTAAAATACTAAAGAAATAAATACAGTTTTACCGGACTCTGAAATAATTATGCTAGAATTAAAAACATATGACGATACAGTAATCATATCACCTGGAATTTTAAAAATACAAAACAACGAAAGAAAAATTTAATTGACAAACAAATTATCAATATCGCAATCAATTCGAGTTAATTACGAAATGTTAATACCTTACGCTAATAAATCTATCGAAAAGGATTTAGTATATTATAATCTAGAACAATTAATTACATACTCACAAAAATGTTAAAATTAATTGTTTTGCATGTTGGTAGTTTAAGTTTGCGAAAAGCATGCACTAAATTCCATGTTAGACATCCCAACAAAACTCGTCCTACTCCAGAATTTTTAAGACAAAATTTGGTTAAGTTGAAAGCTACAGGAAGTGTGCGTCCAAGGATTCGACAAAGAAGTGAAAATACTGCGGTACAAGAAAATATTCTTTTGGAAAGTGTTGAAAACCCAAATCGATCTACAAATAAGATTGTGCAAGAAGTGGGCTGCTCTCAGACTACAGTTGAGACAACCTTAAATTCAAATAAATTTCATCCCTATAAAATGATGAGTGTACAGCAACTTCATGACGAGATTGTGATCGGCGCGGGCGACTGGAATTTTGCGATTGGTTTTTGGAGAAAAAGCGGCTACAATCACATTTTCAAAATTATATCTTATTTAGCGATGAGGCTTCCTTTTATTTAAGAGGTTTGGTAAACCGGCAAAATTACAGATATTGGTCTGATAATAATCCTTGGTGTGGCATATTTAACAACAGAGTGATAGGTCTTGTTTTCATAGAAAGGAATTTAACGGGTGCAAGGTACTTAACATTGTTACGAAATCTATTAGAAAACTTTATTGATGAGCTTGCTCTGAACGACAGAAGAATAATGTATTTTCAGCAAGATGGTGCACCACCCCATTTTACTTTAGAAGTTAGAGTATATCTTGATGAGCTGCTACCTGAGCGTTGGATTGGAAGAAGAGGACCAGTAGAGTGGCCGCCCAGATCTCTCGATCTCACTCCTTTAGACTTTTTTCTGGGGACATCTGAACAATAAAGTTTATGTTAACGCTCCTGTGTCAATTGATGAATTAAAACTAGCCATACAACGGAAAATTCAAAACATAACTCCTCAAATGATACATAATGTTTATAGAAATTTTGTTGAACGTATTTGTTGCTGTAGAACCCAACAAGGAAGTCAGTTCGAATATTTTTTTTTAAAAAATGAACTTTAGGTAATTAATTATTGTTACTATTGTTAATGTTGGAATATAAATCAAGTTTAGGCACTATTAGCTCGTAAACCGCCACTCTAATCAAAAACTTGTACCCTCTTGGTTTTGTCTAGAATCTCAAGGTATATTAAATTTTTTTAAAAAATGCGGTATTGCCATTTAAGAAAATATGTTTCTCTGAAATAGTGCCCCATCTGGCAACAACGCGTTTATTTTTTTCACACATTTTTCTTATTTGGACTAATTCTTTGATTCAGGAACTATAGGTCTATCTTTTCAAATAAAAAGTTAGCCTATGTCAATATTTAAAAAAACAACCCTGTATATTTAGTATTCTATTCTGTCGTAATTATTCCCAGTATATAAATAACAAAATTCACCAAATTTTACTTAAGTACGACTTGTCATTTTATTTTCAAATTACGTTAAACACTTACGAAAAGAGGAACTGATGATGACGCACGCAATTTACTATTTCATAAATGGAACACTTTTCGGAACTCTCGAAAATTTCCTTCAATTTTTCTTTCATCAGCCTTGCTTGTAGTACAATGTGAACGCATAATGCGAAATAAATACAATCAAATCCAAGTGTAACACAAATCCCAATAAAGAGGAAATAATAGTGGGATAACAAAACTAAAGCGGCAACAGCGTACGACTTTGGCTCATAAGTTTCTAGAGAATACGGATGATATTTATCATACAGCGTGAAGATACAAGAAGGAAACTTATAGAAACTACTGATTTTTGAATAAAGTCGACTGTCCTGTACGTTTTCTGTATTGCTACTGAAATAGATTTTTTAAAAAACTGCACTTTCCAAAAGTACTTAAATATATCTACTAGGAGTTCCTCTATATCGCCTTTGTAGTAGATAAAGAATATATATTTCAATAAAAACTGCAAAAAACCCGTAGTAAATACTCATTAATTGAAGAAATTCGAAAAATACTTACATGAGTAACATGCATTTGCGATTGTAAAGTTTTCACAAAAGCGTCACCATTTATAACGAAGAAATTCGCAAAAATGTACGTAGCAGGTAATATCAGCGCACAAATAATCAAAGCGCGCAAAATTAATAATTTTATAGATGAGTGTCCAATCTCATATATGAACGTGTACAAGATTGCGCTTACTTTTAACATTTCAATATTGTATAAGTTTTCCATGCCTGATCACTTTGTAACTGCTTGCTGTCTAATGAACCTCGAGTACATGTTTGACCCGCATAATTACGGAAACTTCATAAAAACTTGAAATATCAGAGCCAAATACAAAAATAACGTTCTGAACGGTAAGTGGGTTAGTTTTAGTAATTGCCTATATATACTGTATAATTATATAATTGAATTCATAAGTTGGTAGATTGTATTTATTATTTAATATAGAGTTGCTTCGACATATGTTTTATTCAGCCATATCTCTTTTAATATTGCAATTTTATTATTAAAATTAAATATAGATAAATTCGTATTTCTCTTATAGCTACTTAAATTGTTTTCAATTACACAAAATGTCTCATCTGTCCTATTCACCCTTAAAATGAATTATTGAAATCAAGTCAGTATTATCTGTTGGGGAGGAATAAAACGTTTCTATCTAGAAATAAGGAATCCACTGTCTCGAGAAAAATAGTGGATTGCGTAATGATAGTCAAGCATTGCTTTAATTAGTGTTAAGTTTTGAAATAACTTCCTGGCATGCTTCACATATAAAAATAGGCAACACTCAATCGATTATACGAAGCATGTCCGGAAAGTAAGTACCGTTTTGGAAAAAAACTCTTCAAAACAAAATTTATTTGTACATGAAAGGACATTACTTAAACTATTTTTCTACATAGTTGCCACCATTGTTTAGACATTTGTCATAGCGGAAATGCCATAAATTCACAGCCCTATAAGATTCTGGTATTACTGTTAGATTTCCTTCGCTGTTGTAACCTGAACCAACACCTGATACCAGTGTTTTTTGACGAAAATGAAGGTTTCCGAAGCTAATATAAATGTTATAATTGTAATGTTGAATGGAAAAGCTTGTGCATTGAGTAATATAATATATATTGTAATATTTTTGTACACATAAACAAAATTTTAAAATTTAAACAATTTATTTTCAAAAACAATAAGTAGATATTGTTTTTGAATATTATACGTAAAAATAGTTAGCCCATTTCTGCGATCACCATTTACGATATGATAGCTGCAAATGTGAGAATGCTTGTTTGGCTCTCTATCCTTGCGTGTAAAAATAATTACAATTATATTTATTGTAGATATGGCATTATGCCAAGTACTTAACTAGTTTCAGTCACTTCTTTAATTTACCTGGTTGGTTTAATAAAACACACAATGCAGGGCTTTTTCTCACTATAATGTTAACAGGTTGGAGCAAGACACATCACGATGGTTCTAAAATAAAAGAAGAGTATTAAATTACTTAATCACAATCAAAAACCTATTTTCAAGGTAGTATATTAATTATTATCTTCAAAAACAAACTTTTCCTATAATACACATAATCTCATTTTTCTTAAAATTTTTGTACTTATATAGTAAATTGCAATTGGAAATATTATTATTACGAGCTTTAGTACACATTTGTACGGAATGTTTAAATATACTTGCCTTCAAAAAACGAAATTATTTACATAAAAAAAAAATAAACTTTCGTAAATGGCTAAATGCAAGTTAAACTTGGTTTGTTTGTAACGCGAGTTTGACAGATCCCGCAATATGGCCGACTATGACGATATCACTTGTGGAGTCAATTTTAATCTGAGCTGTAACTACAACTATTATGTGATTAATTAAACTTGTTCATAAACGATAATTGTATAAAAAAACGTAGAATTCCAATAGCACGTATTACTAACAGAATTAGATACACAAGAAATAAATACCAATTCTATATTATTGAATTTAATCCTAAATTGATCCACTATCACAGATACAATACAACAAAGACGAATATGCTTGAGATGCTTGAAAAGATTCCGAGTTTCTTAGCTACTGTGGTCTTTAACAACTTTTCGGGAAAACTGAAGGACCGCTTCAGTTATTTAAATATGGAGTAAAAGAATATGTCGTTGCTATAAATTATAACTCATTCCTTATATTTGTGAATACACAATTGGTATAATATGTTAATAAGTGTAATTGCAACGAATTTTATTATATATTATATGACACAGTGACAAAGTCAATGTCTTCTTATGGAGTGTCTGGCGAGTGTTTTGTGGCCTGAGTAAGGCTTTCGACTGTGTTTCGCATGGTATTCTCTTGCAAAAGCTGGGAAAGTATGGATTTGACGATGGAAGTGTTTCCATTATAGGAAGTTATCTGTCAGACAGGTATCAGCAAGTTAGGGTTGGGGGGGGGGGGTCGGAGAGGCGAGGATTGGACATGGGTGTGCCCCAGGGCTCCGTTCTTGGGCCACTGCGTTTTCTGATCTAAATCAACGACCTTCCAATCTGCTATCGAGAATCTCACTTTAGGCTCTTCGCCGATGACACCACTATTTCCAGGGTGGATAGAGGTTATTTTGAGACTCGGGAGAGTGTGGACGGGGCACACCGAGGCACTGTGCGGTAGGCTCAGTTCGGGTGCTTTCCTTCTGAGGGGCTTGGCGGGTTATGTGTCTGGGTATGTGCTGAGGAGTGCCTATTTTGCCCTGTGCCATTCACATATTATGTATGCTGTTTTACTTTGGGGTCATTCTGCTGGAGCTATGAGAGTATTCCGTATACAAAGAAGGGCAGTCAGAATAATTTCGGGTCTGTCATACCAGGCTGACTGTCGGCAGGCTTTTGTAGATCAGGGGATCTTGACCTTGCCCCCTGTGTTCATTCTTGAGAATCTTGTCTACGTAAAGAATCCACATGGATGAATACCCCGCACACAGTGACTTGCATCCATATGACACCAAACATGGCGAGGACCTGGCTGCTGGCTATTGCCGCCTGGAAAGATGTCGAGCATGGAGGAATTTTTAACGTGTAATGATGTAACGTAGATAAATGTGTGTTGATGTCTAAATTTTGTACATTAATTATTCTTATTATTATTATTGTTTTTTGACTTGTGTAAGTATAACATTATACATGGCACCAATAAATGAATTGAATTGAATTGAACAATAAAAATTAATTTATGTTTTAATTAGAATTATTGATATTATTGTTATAATACCGTACTGAAGAAAGCTGACTGAAGATGAGTCAAACATGCCTGCGGTTGTACTACACGTAGAATGTTCCAATAATTTATTCTTATTTTATACATTTCAGCATTAAATATTCCACCCACATATTTCAATAAATAAGAACAATATTGCATGACCCTCTATTAGGCTTGGTCAGTTATTATTATGTTTGGTTCTTAATTTAGAGAAATCTTTTGATTTTATGTTAGAAACTTTTATTTATTTCAATAAACTTAATTCATAATCAGGGAGTGAACTCAAATATACTTCATAAATACTTCTTATCAATCTCTAACACTTACTTACGAAAGAACTATTATTTATTTTTCGTCAATAAACCAGTCTGTTATATACGAGATGTAACTTCACCTAGTACTGTCAAATAAGTAAGTATATTACATCGATCAAACCATTCTTTTAGAAATATTATGAAAATACTTTCGATTTCGAAAACAATACTAAACGTAGTAAATAGAATGTTAATTGTACCAGGAAAAATTCAATATTTAACTATAAATATAGATTTAATATGATTTCAAGTATTAACATACTCATATAACAGGACAAGATCCTCTTGAACTGGTAAATGATTAGAAATTATATTTACTAGCATAATTCTATACTATATATAATATGACATAGTCAATACCATCGAATGAAGGTCTATGACAGTAAATATTATTATTGGTATTATTATTATAAAAGAGGTAAAGTTTGAAAACATAAAAACACTCATTTAGAAGCTTTACAATTTTCGTAATATTTATTATATTCATAAAGCAAAAGAGTTCAAGACAGATAAACATTAACAGTAGAAGTAGAATATCTAATGTTATTTATTTATTAAGTTCTGCATAATTGCGGAAAAGGAAAACGATTTTCGAATAACCTGAAACATAATGATCATTAAATCGAACTCGAGTAAATGTTTAAGTTCTCTTACTGATCCAAATGCGTCGATGTTTATGTCTATTATACCACCTCCGGAAAAATAATGCACTCGCCGAGCTTTCATCATTATAAACAATAGAATCTTCTGGAATTCTACATCACTATTATACCACTGTATTATATAAATAGCGTCGGACATATCTGAAAACTATATGCAACAGACAATAATTAAGCAATTAAAATACGTAATATAAAAGTTACTGCAAATGCGACATGTGCAGCTGGGAACGTGTAGTATGCAAATTGTGCGAAGAAAAACAACATCATTACAAATTTAACGGAAAAATTTTCCAACGTTGTATGACTGCAACAGAAAAACAAATCGTAATATACATATCTGATTTTTATTATATTTGTAGAAATTAAGTATTTCTGAAGAAATATTAGCTTAACAACTCGAGGGTCTGCAGATTGAGACTTTTTAAGTGACAGATATTTCCTTAGATCTTTTCATAGAAATAAAGTATTATCTTTCACAAAATCATAAAATTAGTTATTATATATGAAGATCTTTCAAAGGTGTAACATTTCCTCAATTTGACATACATAAAGTTGGAAATTCAGGAAGTCTTAGATAAATCTCTTAACTTGCTTTATCTGTATTGGTATAAATAAGTTTTCATGTTTTTTAAAGGACTAACTAAATTTGTTAATCTTTTCGATCTTGAATGCACCTCTTTTACATCCGCTTACGGCCATACTACAATTTCTTGCAAAACGGCCGCATTGCCTGCCCTGTATATATGTCTAATTAGAACTTTTTCACAAAACTGTCATTGTATCAGAAGTTACTGGACGTTTATTCGTTCCTATAGTCTATTCCAGCTAGAAATTGAAATACTTATACATATTGTTGAAGAATGTCCTCTAGCTAAGTTTGAATTTGGATACACGGACTTACATAATTTAACTCAGAGGCTGTTGCTTAATAGCACTCTTTGCGTGGAACATTCTGATTGGTTGTTTTAAGCAAGAGGACAGATAAACCATTTTCCCCTTAAACGGGATAAGACACTTTCATTTCGATCGTCGAACTATAAGCAGCTTATTACCTGTCTGAAGTACCTTCTGCACAAATTTTGTGATGTAATTAAGTACCGTCAACGTTAAATTACGCTAATTTGAGAGCGGATTATTCAAGCAGAAGTACGATTCTTTTCGTTTATTTTCAACTTTGTTGGATATCTCTTTAGATAGACAGATTAATGGCTGGTGAGTTTAGTATTTCTTTTTTTAAAAATATTCATTAATGCTTTTCGTGTCTTTTCCGTCCGTCTTATTTAGCTTTTACCCGTGGGTGACACAATTTCGTTACGTGCCGCATTGTGGTTAACGTTCAACGACACATGCCTTTTTTTGTCGACCCAAATACCGCCATCTTATCAAATGATTTATCTTGAATGGGAATTTGGAATTATAAGAACAATTTCTACAGTTTTATGGTGAATGGAAGTTCGCTGAGTCTACCGCCGGCTTATGTGACTGTTTCGAGAGGAGAATCTCCATACCAAGGAACTTTACTTTCCAATCAGGTTTTTCTTTTGTGTTATTTTTTTCCGACCCTCGTAAGAATCGTATTACATTAGAACAATTAAATATCGATTAGGATTATACAAGTTTATTTTATAAAAATTAAATTAAGTGCATTGCTCAGTCTTTTTTTGGATTAATCTATGCCCGATAGTGTCAGTTATCGGAGGCTCAAGTTGTACCCAATATTTTATAATTGTAACCCATCGTTTAATTAAGCGTTCAAGCGTTATTCTAATTTTGTTGCGTAATTTTGGATCTTACAAATGTTTCATTTTAAATTTCTTAACTAATTTAAACATATACCAGCCGAGGAAAAGTTTTGAGGTTAACGTTTTGAATAATTACCAAAGTGAATTTTATTCAGTGCCTTCATCGAATCTGTTAATTTTTACGTTTATTTTCACGATTTACAGTTGATGTTTTGTATGTTACATTTGATAATTAATTGTGTTTAATTAAGATATATATACATCTACAGCGTGCGAATGCTGTGGAGGCATTTTGTGTAACTAGTATGGTAAGATCTTACTATCTCCATTTGATGCCTTTTTTTTGTAAAGATACATTTGATTGCTGCTGTATATTTAATCTAGTTTCTGAACATACATATCTCTTAATTTTCATTTCCCTTTAAAAGCTCATTGGTAATTACATGCCTTAATTCAGACTTAGTTGCATTCTAGCAACCTTGGCAATTTAAATACCATTTTAAGTAGTGGTTTGTGTTCATGTAAATACGTTTATTGAAGATATACATACAGGGTGAATCACCCATATGATTAATCATACCTATCTTTTAAATCATTGTACTGGATTAATTATAATTTCATTACACCTTTTATATTATTATATTTATAAATATAGTGTTCCTTGTGTAGGGATTCAACTTATACTTTTATGGTAATGCTGTTTACATTTAATAAACTTGTTATTCGTTGATTTTTTCGTGTATGAATGACTTGCTACACCTAGTACACCCAAAAATTATTTCTGCTGTCGGGATAAGTAAGATTTTGAGTGGTCCTGATTAAAAATTAGACAGCTGGCGCCAAGTCGTCCACTTCATTAATCTGAGTGACCTATGTCCCATAAAACCGAGAGCTAGAGGCACAGAATCCACCCCATCTTTTCCAACGCGCACTAGGGAAGTAAGGTAAGGCAGGTTGAAGATGACACACAATAAAGTTTCCGAAACTTTCATAAATTTATTTGGACGAGGCTACAGGTGTGAAACTCCGACAATCGGGCACACCTTTAATTTTCGACGGATGACATTATTCTAGTTGCCGTCAGCGCCATTTGTGCCTCCCTTTCTGCCAGGAAAATCCTGACAATAAGTGGGGGTAGCAAACTATCCTTATTGGTACATAGAACGTTGTCAAGTCGCTTGACGTAATTAGGACATGTAATACTTGAACGTAAGCACAAATGTCAATATGACAGTCAGCCATTACCGTTATTACTACTATCGTTACGAAATTTACCTAATACCAACCCTGTCATATGTCATACCTAATACCTATCCAACATTAAAGTTATGCAACGTCGCCTATGATCTCCATAAGAGCAATACTTTAATTCTAGGGTGGAATAGACTATATAAAGTTCAAATCTATTGCGATATCTAATTGTCAAATTGAATGTCATTCTGGACATAAGTAAATGTGGCGATTATATTTATTAAGTTTCTTAACATTAAGAATCACTTTTATAATATAGAAAACTTGTTATTGCCATGATTATACGTACATGTGATAAACATTTCAATTTATTGACAATTTATAGTAATACAGAGGAAATGATAGGAGATAATAGGTATCCACTTCAGCAGTCAAATACCACGCTTGAACATTATTTCTGTACCATTATATATTCACATCGTGTCTGTTCATTAGCGCCTATGTAACTATTATTATTGAACTTCGTAAAGTTAGTCTTTATTCATCAAAAAACAAAAAACAAAATATCGTTGCCATTTTATGGCTCCCCTTACGTTCTTAGGTGACCAGCCAAATAAATGCACTTTCTTTCCCAAACTGTTCAACATTCGTCGGTTTTCTGACGTTATGGCTTGACAACTGGTCGATAATAGTGACTATCCTTCCTCGCAATTTTTTCGCACATTTCGCGATCGTTATATCTTTAGTATATTCAGTATTTAGTAATGTCAGTTGACAATATTTATCAGACGACATAACACGTCGTATTGCACGATCGACACTATTATATCACTGAATCATGACGTTTGCCAGCAAGTGTCATTGCCTATTGATCATTTTGATGGTTCATAACAAGAATCGAATTTTTATCGCGAATCAAACGTGAGATGAATTTTTGGTCCGTCAATGTTAGTTTCCTGTTACTTTGAAGGATATTCTTACACTTAAGCTTAATTACATATCAACGTGTCGAATTCAAGATTGCATATCAAAGAATTGAAAATAAGTGTCTCTCCTGTATCACTTCCTGGTTTCGAGTTCACCTTTCTTCGAAGAAATGCTAAATTCGTGATCGATGAAATTAATGCCATTTAGTGATTTCGTATTTGATTCTCGCAATATATTTGAATCCTTCTAGTGTTTAACGAACAAAACCTGAAAACATTTAAGACTGTAATTTCTAAATGTTACACGATCATATGTAGTTATTAAGACCTTGTGGCTTCAATCTTTCTACCTTAATTTACGATAGGGCTCGTGCTGTCGGGCGTTTTTGTAAGTGTGATTCCTTTAAATTTATCGCATGTCAAAATTTGGCCTTTGCTTGAGGAAGGAGTATCGCGCTCCGCATGACTGACAATATTCTATCAAATTTTGACTTTTTCCGGCAAGTGTCATTGCGAACTGAATTGATCGATGATTTTGACAGTTCATAACCTGCAACTGAATTTTCGTGTGACTGCCAACCTTAATAAGACGTCAGATGGATTCTTCACACTTCAATTTTGACGTTTCTCGTAACGTTTAACTCAACCTAACGTGGATTTCATGTAGGCTATAGAAAAATTTGACGATCTACACGTCGTCGTTACGGGGGGGGGGGGATCGATGCAGCGTGATTTACTACGTAGACAGATTTTCAAAAATTCTTTTTGGGGCTTGGCCCTTGCATCGAAGTGATGAAAAATAGCCTGTGGTACTTGCAATTTGTGAATTTTGGGGTATAGCTACGCCATGTTAATCGCTTGAGTTACAAAGTGATCGTCGAATGGCTTTTATTAATCTTATAAATAAAAACAGTGAGGTGGGAGAATACAAATAGCATTAATGACAAGGAAAACATTTAATAAAATGATTAAATGGGATTACGTATTAAATTCATTTGCCTCTAATATATATTTTTAATGTAATTGAGTTCTTTCCGCTGCGAGATTTCTGTTTATTTATCAATATGTAGCTATTTTGACTGATCTTGATTTTTGTTAGCCTATACAGGGTGATTCTTAATATATGCGACAAACTTTAGGAGCTGATTCCTGGGGTTATTTTGATTATAAAAGTTCATAAGAACATATGTCCAAAACCGCTTAGTTCAGAAGTTATACAATGTTTAATAGAAAGTTAAAATAATAAATGGTTTTATTATAAATTAACAAAATAATTAGTAAAACAAAATAAACTTACAGTAACTGTTGAAATTGACCGCCCCCAACTGTACTACAAGCTGCTATCCTCCGTCGTATTGACTGGCGAGTCCGTTCGAAAATACCAGGGGTATTTCGAATTGTTTCAAAAGCTGCTATAATACGATTTCTTAGTTCATCGACATTTTCCATGGGAGTCGTGTAAACTAATGATTTAAGGTGGCCCCAGAGAAAAAAGTCCAATGAATTTATGTAAGTCTGGAGACCGAGGAGGCCAAGGTTGTGGACCTGCCCGACCTATCCACCGATTTGGATACGTACTGTCCAGAAACTCGCGAGCAAGTAAACTAAAATGCGCTGGATCACCGTCATGCATAAAATACATTTGTAATCTTAACTGCAACGGAACTTCTTCCAGCAGTAGTGGTAACTCCTCTTCAAGAAAATTGCATAACTTCTGAACTAAGCGGTTTTGGACATATGTTCCTATGAACTTTTATGATCAAAATAACCCCAGGAATCAGCTCCTAAAGTTTGTCGCATATATTAAGAATCACCCTGTATATTAATTATTTGCATTTGCTTCCATCATTGGAATTCCGATATTATTTATTTTTACGATTCTGTCTCTTTCTCTGCATCTGATATTACAATTGATACGAGTGATTAACGACGGAAAAATGACTAATTAATTTGGTTATAAAATTTAATTCTTAATTATTCAGAACTAAAATTTGAATGATTACGGCGGGATAAGGTTATTATTTGATAATTCAGAATTTATAATTAGAACAATCGAAATGGGAATACGGTTATTCCTTGATTATCCAGAATTTATAATTAGACCAAATAACGGATCTTAACCTTTCCGAACATACAGTTAGAACGGCTAAGGTGGGATACAGTTTTATTTGATCAGAATTTATAATTATATCAATTAACGGATCTTAACCATTCCGGGCATGTATTTAGAACGGCTAAGGGGGATGCAGTTTTAATTGATCAGAATTTATGATTAGATCAATTAACGGATCTTAACCATTTCGAACATGTAGTTGGAACGGCTAAGGTGGGATACGGTTTTATTTGATCAGAATTTATAATTATATCAATTAACGGATCTCAATCATTTCGGACATGTAGTTAGAACGGCTAAGGGAGGACGAGGAATTCAATCGTGCAAACTTACAGTTAGACCAATTGAAGGGTAGAGTGACTTGTGAAGCAATTGTTTCTCTGTAGGAACTTTTTGGTTCAAAAACCCATCGGAGGCCTGCATATGTGACCAACAACTACATATATCATCCCAGAATCATGTGAACATTCAATATATATGCTGGCGTATACGATGCATTGTTCACGTACGCAGATCATGACGTATTGCCTGGAAATTTTCCACGTAATATATACAGATTTTTAATATAAACGTTAAAACAAATTTTAAGGTTTACGGAAGAATATACAGAGGGAAATGAATTTAAACAATTTTACGGCAATCAAATATATGTTACGGAATAGAAAAATATCTTACTAATTAACGAGAATATTTACATTTGAAATTAATTAGTTGTGACAAGTATCAACTTGGTAACATCCTCGGTCAGGCGAATTAACAATCAGCTGTCAAACGAAGCTTCGTTAATGTTTATGTGTGAAATATGTGTTTTCTGGTAAGGTAGGCTTTGTAATTCTCATTCTTCTTTGTTGGACAAACATTAAATTGTTACTATTATGGAAGCTCATTTGTAATAATTTTGTGATTAAATTAGAGTTTAATTAAGGATTAATCAGGATTATTTTGGCGCTAGTACTTTAATTTGTCATTATAGTTTATTTTACTATACCAAGTCCAAAGTTGTTATATATCTTTTATCTTAACGTTTATGAATCATATTCATTAGTATATTTAAATTTTGGTATACACCAGTGCTATATACAGTCACTATTACACCTTGCTTGTTTGATTTTTTGTGGTTACTCTTGTTCTAATTTTTAATATAAATTGTACTTCTCGTTTATACACCTTATGTGTATTTCCGATGTGACTTTGATTCTTCATTTAGTGGATGTTTTATTCGCATTTTTAACATGATCCTGTGCATATACTGGGTAATAAAAAATTCAGCTGTTATGGCTCAATATTTAGTTTAATTTTTGTATGATACTTGTGCGATACAAAAGGTCTCCTAGGCCAATAATCAAGAGTCATTTGATTAGGCTTTAATTAGCATTATCATCTACTTAGATCAGTTATTTTGTTTGCCGATACTTTTAATTATTTTTGTGTATTTTTGAAATATTTAAACTGCCTAGTGAAAGGCGGTATTATTCTTGTTATATAAATTAGCTTTGTGTATTTAGCGTAACATCTGCAGTGTTCCTTTTTAACTAATTGGTCAAACGTAACTTACCTTTGAGTCACCATTTAGTTCTCTTTTATTTCGGTCCTTTATCTACGATAGGCTTGTAAATTCGCAGTAAAATTTGTCGTCTTAACTTCCTATGATATTTCGCGTACCTATAAAAGGTGGCAAGGATATAAATTCATACTCTCATTATTCTTTAAATTTTCTTGTTTTGCCTATGTAACCTTGTAGGAACTGATATAACTTCATACTTATTTGTAGATAGTGCATTACAAATCCCTTGCAGTTATTCTTCATATGCCCCTTCTTCTACAATTTCAGGATCACTGTTGCCCTTAGCACTCTCATAGCTGTTATTTGAAAGTACTGGTTCATTTTCGTTTCCCTCATCGTCACTACCATTTAAAGTATTGTCCAATTCTTCGTCACTTGTAAATTCACCACTACTCTTTAAAATAGTTTTTCTATGAGCTAATGGTAACCATACGTAAAATTCATGTGTGGAATCTTCGACTGTGCTTTCTCAATTAACTGAACGAGGTCATTTTCCGTGACCTTCGCTAGAAATAGGGAGGGTAAGGGTGTAGGGATAGCATTCCTGGAAACACAAGTTCAGCAAAAAAATACACCGAAGTAATTTGTTATTTGTATTGGTTACTATGTAAATTTTACGTAGGTTACCTTTCTAGGTTTAATATTGATTAAATGATAATAACCTGACGCACAGAAAAGAGACATGCAGAATATGCATTTACAAGAACGATTGCCTTTACTAAGCGATATTTTGATAAAAATGGGTTGTTTTGTATTTATTAGTTATGTTCAATCTTACATATTACCTTCATTGAATTAAATTGTTAATTAGCTAAATCTCGTCCACAGGTATAATTTAACATCATAAAAATTTTATTCTACAGCAAAGATCAAACATCTTAATAACTACTTTTAAGTGATAAGTTTATGAAGACCAGAAAAATTAAAAAAATTAAGACATTTCCTTATTATCCCTAAATATCAGTTATAAATTGTGTTCACATTTGTCTAATAATATGCTACGACAAAAATAATTACATTAAAATTTCACTCACCTATTAATGACTTCGAAAAGTGTACTACAGGCAGAGATTAAGCTTACAAAATAATGAAATAATAATATCATCGAAAATATGTCCTTCAGGCGCAGAAATACACTGCAACAATAAAAAATATATTTGAACACAAAAACATGAAATTTACATATATTGAAAATGTTGAAGATATACTGCATACTTGCATATGAATTGAATTATTGATGTAATTTGGGAAAGTTGTGGGAAAGAGACAAATAAAGAATTGTCGAAACGTCTAGCAATGGTGTTTATTATATCTTTTTGCTGACATAGAATATATTGGATAAAAGGTAAGAAATTAATCTAAACTATCAATCTTGATAACATGGCTGGTAATTCAGACCTTACGTTATATGGCCCATGAGTAACACAATATAATAACAATAACGCCGAAATGTGTAAATTAAAGAATGGAGGTGGAAACTATCAGATGTAGATGTGTGTGTGTCAAAAATCTTCCAATGGGACTACATATAATTTTAGGTTGTTTTGCATATTATTTTTCGATGAAGCCACTAAGTCGATACTGACAGTTTAGTTTTTAATACGGTACGTTTCTTTAATACTGGCAAAGCAAAATTTAATTGTTTCCTTAAAATAAGGAAACAATTAAATTTTATCGTCGTATAAATATATATACTGGACGTCGTCCATGATATATCAGAACCATCTGATGAAACTACATGGATAAAAGCGGCTATTCTATGCCTAAATTTTTACATTTTCACACACACTTTCGTGGTTATGCCATGCTGAAGAGAACAAATAAGTTAGAAGCACATGTGTCTATGGCTACCTTATGCTTATTAGTTTACATTTTCATGTTTGATTTAGAGGATTCTGCATTCTCATTTTTCTTTGTTTGATCACTCATGCCTTATTTGATATCATTTGATAGCTACGACATTTTGAATTGAACAGTGATATTAGATATCGTCCATGGTAAATCAGGATCTTCTAATAGATAAATATGAATAGTATGGAGCTGGCTGCTCTACACCTAAATTAAATTTTTACATTTATTTGCACAATTCGGGTCGATCTCATTTTTTGGTGGAATTGTATGCTTTATTTGTAAATCAAAAATCTTAAATGAATAAGTCTGTTTAAATACATTGCTTTCCTAATGGTCTTTTTTATTCATTAGTTCACTATTTTTAATCAACATAGCTCGACATTATATTGGAAGCTTAGTGTAATTACGTTTTTGTTGTTGTGTTTGTATATACAGGGTGAGTCATCTCTGTAAGGAGGGCCGATTGTGACTTTATGAGAAAAGATATTTCGAAGCCGTGTTCCCCTAAGATAGCCACACATTAGGACCATATTCTAAATTTATTTTGTGTTATACAGCGTGTTCCATAACTGGATGCTTGACCATGTTTAGATGCCAAGGACAGATGCCTTATGGCGAATAATGGACACTTTCATTACTGTTGCTTGCTTATTTAAAACCACCGAAACCGAAATGTAATAAATGATGAAAATGAATTAGGAATTCTTATAGTAACAACAGAAAATGTTCACGTCAGTACCCGTGAAGTAAGTTGTTTGCCGGATATTAGCCAAACCAGCGTTGCATGGACCTTGAAATAAAATGAATATCATCCGTAGTAAATACATTTAAATATTAATTTACGCACCCGTCATTCAAAAGCTAGAAGAGTGTTCTGCTTTTGGGTAATAACTAAAATTAATGTCTCGGCAATTTGTTTTGATAGTGTGTTATTTCCAGGTGAAACTACTTTCTATACTAGAATGAAAACTGTTATTAATAGTAAATAAATCATCAGCATACGTGGAGCATAAATGTATGGGGCAGAATGTTTGTTGAACAGATGATAGGCCTGTACAAAATATTACATATACAAATATACCTGTTTGGTCTTTGGCAATCACGGAATTATTTTTTTTATAGCGTTAGATAAAACACCAAATATACAGTATACCTGTAAACACAAAAGAAAGTATGAAGGAACATATACGAGAAATATTTAAAAATATAGGTGTTCCACTCCTTATTAATGTCGATTCGGAAGCGTGTTCAAAAATATCTAGAAGTGAGTGAATATTCATTTGAACACTTGTTGAAATAATGTTTATCTATTTTAAAGGTCATATTCATTGATATTAAACTTCAGCAGCTCTAGCAGAATTTTTCTGGCACTGAATGTAACATTCAACCACATCACGCTTTTCTACGTTAGAAAATTCCATAGCCAATGCAAACTTATGATTAGCGACCGTTTGCACCGCTTATAGTTAAGTTACAATTAAATTAATTAATAGTTAATTGTCAATGTTTGACAATTAACTTGACTTAAAAGTAAAAATTAACAGCTCTCACTTCTGTCACTCAACGTGAAAGCAATGTTAGTATATTTATCTCAACTGCTCCAACGAACACTATTGTGAATCAGATTTTTCTTTTTTTGAATTACAAAACACCAAAAAAATTTTTTTTTAAGTTTGTATCTTATAAAGTGAACAATAAGAGAAATGTCAATATCCTCTTTATTTTTTAAAATAACAATATCAAACCTTATATCATTATAATCAGCAAAAAATAAGCTTTTTAATGATGTCAAAACCAACTATGGTTTCCATTTAAAAAAAACACAAGGTTGTGTCATAACTCGATAATCGTGAACGAAAAAAAAATATTAGCTACACAGTTTTATTTGACGTAAAATTATCTAAAACTTTTGTCTGAACACTTTTTCTCTAAAATTACTATTAACGATGCTAAGCATGTTTAAAGAAAATCGTAAAATTTAGTTTTCTTTGAATATCTAATAAGCCATGAAACTTATCGGAGAAACAAAAGCAGTTTTAAATCAAACTCGTAAAACTGCGCATCTTTCCCCATTTAAGCGTTTTTCTATTTCCAGTAGTTTCTGAGATCCCAATGGTAAACATTCAAAAAAACTTACTCTCTCTATATATATATATATAAATTTTATTATTTCTTGGTGTTAGCGACCTTTTCTATCTACTTAGACACAAATAAAAAACATTTTTTTTCCTTTTAAGCCGTTTCGACACTTTTCTTTTTAATGTCTTCCTCAGTTATTATAAATATATAACACAAATACAAACATATTAAAAATTTTGATTCACAAATTCTGCAATTTAAAATTTTATAAATCAGAAATACACCAATCAACCCACGTTTTCAAAACAAAAAACTTACCCAAAAAATGTACAGGTATTTTGCCACAAATAACTTTTTCTTATTGTTATCAAGAAGTCTGAAATATCAGTATGTGTAACATCATATGTCTATTACGTGTCATATCAATGACAAACAATTTGACATAAAATAAGAATACACTAAAATTTTTCGATTTATCGGAGAACACCTATCTACGAAAAGTACCACGTGTTTTTTTTTTTACTAGTTGTTTTCTACTTATCATTTTATACTTTAGTGTTGTCAAACACAAGTTTTCAGACATACAGGGTTTACTCATAAAAATTATCTCAGTTGTTATAATATTAATTAAATCTATTGAAAAGCCGTTATTTAACGCAATAACGTATGTTCTGTTTAATCCTGATTCAAAATTTTCTTTATTCAAAGAAGCCTTAATTATTATATGGAGCATTGATTGATAATTAGATAACTTTTGTGATATGGGATGAAACGAACGTGCGTGTGTAGTTTTGCCTGTTTGTGTAGGTTTGTAGTAAATTGAAAATTCATATTTTTAGTTATACCCATGAGTTATAGTTAGATCTAAAAAATTGATAGTTTTATTTTCTTCTATTTCAATCGTAAATTTGATGTTTGGGTTAATAGTGTTAATATAATTATGTAAAGTTTTTAATTACCTATCTATATAGTTAAAACAAACTAATATGTCACCCACATATCTTAACCAGCAATGCAATGTTTGAACAAAATGTGTTTGCTTATTATGTTTTCTGAATTACTCATAAATATGTAGGCAATTAAAGGACTTAACGGGTTTTCATTGCTAAACCCTCTGTCTGTTTATAAAATTCATATTGAAACTGACAATAGTTCTAGTCTAAACATATTTCTAGTAAACTCAGAAGTTCAATTGTTATAAATGGATTTGTCTTATTTTCCTTCAATTTTAAGGGGATTATATCTATTAAATCCTGGGGTGCGATACTTCTCAATAGATTAGTGATCTCAAATAATAGAAGTAAATCTATGTTTGAAATTCTATTTATTAATTCATTATTATTTAGAACTTACAAGTATTAATAAATAAAATTTCTATTCTATTTTCCATACAAAAAGCAATAAAAAACAATAAAGATAAAACGGACAATAGATTAAATTCAAGTGTACAAGTTGACATATGAAAACTGTTAAAAATTGTACGTAAGACAGACCATCGATACTAGAATGAAATAACACGAAAGATGTTATAAGGATGAGAAGACAGACTCAACTTTTACGAATCATTGCTTAGAACAGGATCATAAATACCAACTTTATAACTTTATATGTTTTAGAAAAAGTAATAAACTTAATACGCTTGAAAGTATAAACTAATAAAGTAGGTATAATTTTAAATGACCAACCAGATATAAATAACTCCACCTATTTAAAATTCAAATCTGTCCGCCCTCTCTAAGAATGAGATCATTTTTTTGTATTTTTGTATGATATATATATATAGGAGCTAATATGCAATTTGAAACTGTATTTTCATCCACCTGATGCAACCACAGTGTAGCGAAACATATGTCATGTGAATATTATAATTTTTGAAACTAAACAATTGTGTTTTATTATATATGTACCTATATAAATGAAAGAATAAGAAATTATTGCGGATACATAAAATATCAGAAAAAGAAAAATATTGGGTATAATCCGCTGTAGAGCAACCGTAGACACGTGTTTCTGACTAATTGTCTACGGTTGCTCTACAGCGGATTATACCCAATATTTTTCTTTTTCTGTACCTATATATATATATATAATGGAGTTTCAACATGTATCTCCTTCGTCCATTATTAATTTATAATCATTATGTAACAATTTTATAACAGCTTGACCAATGTCTTCAAAACAAGTATTTTTTGCCACGTTTCTAATATCTTTATCTATGCTATCAGGTAGATTTGTTGCATATTTTAAATATTTTCTTTTCGATATTTTGGTAGTCGTTGGTTGTTAGGCCACGTATAGATTTGAAGAGAAACTAGGAAATAAATTGTACAATTTACAGTATATTAAATCTAATATTCTTCCGCAGTGATTCCCTGTATTTTGGTATAATATGCAGAAAACAAGTTAATTTAGAAGTAAACTTGTTTTATAGAAACACGAAGATTGCTAGAGGGAATTAGCTTTGCACCCAATTCCGCTTTAATATCCACTTTTGAAATTCCATTGTATTTTTAAGTTACATTAAATACTTACGTAAAGAGGAACTGATGGTGACGCACACAGTTTCCAATTTCAAACATCGAACATTTACTGGAACTCTCGAAAATTTCCTTCAATTTTTCTTTCATTAACCTTGCTTGCAGAACGATGTGAATGCACAGAGCAAAATATATAAAATCAAATCCAAGTGCAATACAAATCCCAATAAAGAAGAAATAGTAGTGGGTTAACAAAAGTAAAGCAGCAAGAACAGGCGACTTTGGTGTATAAGTTTCTAGAAAAAATAAATGATCTTTATCATATAGCGGTTTTAAGTAGTGTATGAATGCAAGAAGGAAAGTTAGTAAAACTATGAATTTTTGAATATGCTCGACTGCCCTGTATGTCTTCTGCATTGCTGCGATAATGGATTGTTTCTGAAATTGCAATTTCCAGAAGGATTTAAGTACATCTAATAGTAGTCTTTCTATATCTACTTTGTAGTACATAAAGAAAATATATTTCAATAATATCTATAAAAGACCTTAGTAAGTAATCACTTACTACAGAAATTTGAAAAATACTTACATGAGTAACGGTAATTTGCCACTGCAAAGTTTTAACAAAAAGGTCTCCATTTACAACAAAGAAATTAGCAAAAATATATGTAGCAGAGAAGATAATCGCACAACAATTGAAGACGCGAAAAATTATTAATCTTACAGGGGAGTATTTAATTTCATTCAAAAACATAAATAGGTGTGCGCTTAATTTTAACATTTCAATCTTGTATAAGTTTTCCATGCGTCTTCACTTTGCAACTGCTTCTTATCTAATAAAACTCGAGTATGCTAGTGCGAGTGCTCTACGCGCATAGTTACGAAAACTACATGAAAACTTTTTCTACCAGAAAACAATAAAGGTATAATATTCTAATCAATAAGTAGATTAATTTTTATAATTGCCACCAGTTATTTTACAATGATATATATACCGGGTGTCCCAGCGTAGCGCTAAAGTCCATTATTGGTATCTGATAATGTAGATAGCGAATAATTTTTCATACAAAAATTGTAGATAATCATAAGCACTACAATCTAAATATATTTTTGTTTATACAGAGTGTTCGACAACGACGAACCACACAAACTTATGTTTTTTTAAATGGAATGCTATGAATTTTTTTACATTTTATGATAGCCCTTAAAGGATTGATTAAACTGATATCAACTAGTATTTGCCGATTTTCAACTGTTTCTGAGATATGGCGATTTTTCGTTAAAAATTGTACAACATTTGAAAAGTTGCTATGACATAAGGACTGATGGTGAAATACTTTTTAAGGACTCAATTAGTAGATATACGTTTTCAGTTCGTAAAAGTATTGTTTATTTTGACATATTTACGCTTGTTCTTTAAAATTACTTGCCATTCGCAAAAGTTAAAAATTCTAAAAATAAATAAATGGAACACCCTGTATATTAATGCGCCATTGAAAAGTCTTTAAAATTTACTATTCAAAAATATCTACTTTCTTCCGCCTGTGGGCGATATTGCAGAAGTTATAGGGTGTTATATCTGAATAAACCCGATTACGACTTAAAAATATGAGTTGTCATGACTTACATTACACATAGCATAACTAAAAGTAAACGAGAAAAAATACTTCTAATATTTTCTTTTTACAAATAAGTAATTTTTATTGAAATTTTAAAACTCGTGAAATGGAAAGTTTGGAAGTTCATAGATTAGCAATATTTTAAAAAATATCGCAGTCGTTATGTCTCAAAAAATGTAAAACTTCAAACTTAGATATATAACTTGCGTTGAAAAGCAAACCGTCAATAAGAGCATTTAAATTTACTTTATTAAAAATCTCTATCTTGAAGAACATGGCGTAAGCTACTATTTTCAAGCATCACAGCTATTATAACTAACAAATTAGAAAATGCGTGTGTTTGGTTTTATAGTATGTTCTTATTATTTAGTAATAAAATATGGAAACACATACGTTTACAAACATCTATTATAAATGTTCAAAATTCTGCCCTTCTATTTCTAAACACTTTTGAAGTCGTGTATCACCTGTATGACTTATAGACATTTGCCATCGTTCTCGATTAATAAAAGAAAATACTTCTCGAATTCTTTTTGCATATTCTCTCTTGTGGTTCGAACAATTCTAGATACTCGCTCCTTAACATAACCCCAAAGCAAATAATCCATTGGAGTTAAATCTGGTGATCTAGGTGGCCACGTTAATGGAGCACCACGGCTAATCCAATTTCCCTGAATGTATTATTTAAAAAGTTTCGAACGCTTCTTGGGTAATGTGCTGTAGCTCCATCGTGTTGGAAGTACATTACGTGGCCCGTATACAAATCTATAATTTCTAATAAGACAGGCGCTAGTTCTCAAGAAATTGTAGATACCTCTCTCCTGTTAGTGTACCATCCAAAAAAAAGGTCCGATAACTTGATGGTTAAGGATGCCGCCCCATACATTTAACGACCATTTATGTTGATGATCAACGTTTCTCAATCAGTGCGCATTCTCAGTGGCGTAGTATTGCATATTGTGTCTCTTTACTAGACCTTAATAAAAGTAGCTTCATCACAAAACAAAATCTGAGTTACAACATTGTGGTTTTGATTTATTTTGTGCAACATCGAGTGATAGAAGTCAACTCTATTACTAAAATAATTCCCTTGAAGGTCTTGATGTAAGCTTATATGATACGGATGGTATTAAAACTTCTTTAAGGTTCTGTTAAGGCTGAACGCCCGCTTCAAGCTGAGTTCGATTTGAAAGAGGCGTACCACTGTTTTTCGTGCAACTGTAATAAAAGACAAATGTTTAAGGGTCCGCGTGCTCTGTCTTATGCTGAGGAAAAAGATAGAGAAAAGAACTTGTCACCTAAGCTAATCTGCCTGTAATTTATGGCTGCGTTATGGTCTCAGATAATCGCCGGTTGGCCCACATGTTTGACAGTCGGGAAGCAACCTCCCCTAAATTAGACAATCTATATTTTCTCAAACACAAAAAAAGTGAAGCTGAATACTATCCGTCCATCGGATCTTTTGAATCACATGATTAATTGCGTGCGTTATCAAGGACATCCGCACCTAGAATGTATATATACTCATTTCTTTCCAATCTCAATGACTAGATAAGGATAGAAATTTTAAACTTTAAGGTGGGGTTGTCTTCTCCATAAGAGTAATAAGACAGACAGAGAAAATATACCGCCATGACATGATACTACGTTAGTCAACTTATTAAAGTTTGACATATAACATTATTCTCTGCGTTTTGGTTTATTTTTGTTATATTGCTTTTCTAATTCGTTTTCGTTCTATCTTGCAAATAATTGTTCTATTCAGAACATATATATTCCTTGATGAAACATGGATATATTCAAAAGATAATTGAGGAAGATCTTGGCATGATACTTCTACAAAAAGTGTTCGAAAGCCAGAAGGTTATGATGGCAAAAGGTTTATAGTTTTACATGCCGGAGGTGAATCAGGGTTTATTGAAGGTGCAAGTTTGATATTTGCATGGAAAACCAAAGCAAAATACTATCATGCTGAAATGAACAGTAAAAAGTTTGAGGAATGGATTAAAATACAATTCACTTGTGATAATGGACAATACACCATATCATAGTGTAGTATTAAATAAAATCCCAAATTCTGCATCGAGAAAACAGGAAATAATAGACTGGCTGTCCAGCAATAATAAGTTTTTCCGGTGAATTCACAAAATATGAATTGTTGGATTTAGTTAGGAGAAGCAAACCTGAGAAACTGTATTTAATCCTAATGAAACATCCAGTTCAGATTCAGATTTAGAATCTGAGTGACTTTTTATAATATAAAACAATGTGTTTGTTGAGTTTATAAACATGATAATGCAGAGTGATTACTTGACGAAGTTCTTATCTGAAAACCCATTTATTAACAACTTCTTTATTTTATGTTGAAATGTACGTGTTTTTGTTTCGGTGAAACATTTATAAGAAGTTAATTTAAAACCAATGGATGTGTAGTGAGTGCATTATTATGAAATGTGAATCAATACTTTCGGCTCACTCTACATGCATGGCTGGTAACAGCCGAACATTGTAGCTATGTTGGTGCATTATTATTTCTAGTATACGAAGAAAAAGAAAGCCACTCATGCACTGATTAAGGATTACTTATTTAAATTTACAATACCTAACAAAATAATCGTGAGATTATAAAAGTTTATTATAGATATTTAGCATACAATAAATAACAGTTTAAAAAAATGTAAATAGATTTCAAATATATTAATAAATAAATTTAACTTCTTATTAAAGTTTTGTGTTTTTTGAGCTGAACTGATTTTCCACAAAATAATTCCATTAAAAAATTGTCACTAGAAAATAGGTAGAGGTGCATTTAAACATTTTATGTGTTCTATATTCAGACTGACATGATTTGTTGTTAAATATTTTGAGATA
The DNA here is from genome assembly GCA_963170755.1 of Amphimallon solstitiale. NCBI lineage: Eukaryota > Metazoa > Arthropoda > Insecta > Coleoptera > Scarabaeidae > Amphimallon > Amphimallon solstitiale. The sequence goes on along the minus strand of OY720678.1, from coordinate 67,428,044 downwards.
TTATTCCACTATTATATTTTTTTTTAGTAAATACATACTAAGGAATTGTACATAACCAATTTGTTGCATGGTGAATGAATGACAGACCGATAAATTTTGTTCATAACCATAACCAAATTTTATTATTATTTTATAAAATTTCATTATGATAGATATAGCTAATTTTAAGTAATGAATAAAACATGGTATAAAATATAAAAAATATTAGATATAAGCATCATAAGTTCTTTATTTTTAAATGTTTAATTCTATTTTGTAAGTAATGAATTTGAGCCAGAAGTGTTGATTTAATTCATACGGATCAAAATTAATCACGTGACTCAAAAGATCCGATGGACGGATAGTATGTAAAATCACCTGCCGGATTCAAATTTTGAGTTGGAAAATAAAATCGAAATCGCAAAAAGGTCGAAAAATCGTTTTTTTGTGTAAATTTTAAAATTTTCATTTTCTTCAATTTTTAATACTTATCTCGTGATATCTCAGCAATGCAGAGAGCTAGGGATCTGTTTTTTTTAAGGTTATACCCTAAAGTATTTGGATGATACTAGTGTTTTCGATTTTTCTTTATGGTGTGTAAATTTTATAAAAAAAAAAAGTTTTAGTAGACGACCAATTTGTGTAAGGTATTTTTCAGCTATCGAGTAACTAATCTTATTTTTCAGAATTTACCCATATACAAGTGAAACAAAATAAAGCCAACATTCCAAAATTATTTTTTGTGCAAAAAATAAATTTCTAGATCGTTTCAGAAGCAAATTATTGCGAGTCAAATATAATAATTAAACTCCCTGCCCGCAAGCCGTGTGAGTCCTAGCATTCGCTTCTAGCAGGTATAGCGTTAGGGACGGGAAGAGATATTGCTTTTACTTTCTGATACGTAGTATAAGGAAGTATTGTGACGCTGACACTGTATATGTACACTATATTGTAAAGAAAATATCAACGGTTTCGATAAAATAATGTCCGAGTAACGATTACTTTTTTAACATGCACCGATCTCAGAAGTATTTTACAAACTGCGTAGAAACTGCCCGAAATGGTAGGCGGAGCTACCTCTCGACACAATGTGCGAGCGTACCACATACTCTATTTGATTTCAGTGAATTTCGCCCAAATTTCAAAATTTTGTTTTCCGCTTCGTGACCTTATTTTTAAAAATTAAGAAAAAATAAAATTTATTTATTGCTGTTGAGTGTTACATAATTTTAAATAAAGGCTTGTTTTTTGAAATTTTTTACATTTTTATTTTTATTTAGGGCCCTTTGGACAATTTCGAAGAAATTACGATTTATCCATTGAAAGGCATTTTTTTCTTAAATTAGCGTGTAAATTCGGTAAGGTTTTCATGAAAAATACGATTAGGAAATGGGAAAAACGATTTCGAGGCCGGGCGTATAGCCTTAATAAAGTTTTTGCTTACGTCGTGGACTCTAGAAAATTCACGCACGCTTGTATGTGGGTTTTCTTGAACGCATAACAAAACATCCATTTGCGCATCAGCATTTTACTTATTTTTAAAAAGAAAATATTAGAAGCAACGTTTTTCGATTAATTTTAGTTATAGCAGTGCAAGTCATGGCAACTCATATTTTTAAGTTGTAATCGATTTTATTCAGATATAACACAATATAACTTTTGCAATATTGCCCACAGATATAAGAAAGTAAATACTTTTAAATAGTAAATTTTAAGAATTTTTTAATGGCGCATTAATATAATAATGTTCCACTTAATTTTTTTTTAGAATTTTTAACTTTTGCGAATGGCATGTAATTCTAAAGAACATGCGTAAATATGTCAAAATAAACATTACTTTCACGTACTGAAAAGGTATCTCTACTAATTGAGACAATAAAAAGTATTACATCATCAGTCGTTATTTCATAGCAACTTTTTAAATCGGCAAAGACAAGTTGATGTCAGTTTAATCAATCCTTTAAGAGCTATCATAAAATGTAAAAAAAATATAGCATTCCATTTAAAAAAACAGTGTTGGTTCGTCGTTGTCGAACACGCTGTATAAATGAAAATATTTTTAAATTGTAGAGCTTATGATTATCTACAATTTTTGTATCAAAAATTATTCGCTATCTACATTATTAGACACCAATAATGGACTTTACCGCTACACTGGGAGACCCCGGTTATACAGGGTGAGTCATTAGTAGCCGCTTCTTCGATTGCTCTTTTGTATTTTAAATAAAAGAAAAAGCAATTGGTGGAGGATCCATGGTTGCTTGTGGCGCATATTGTAAAAATACTTTAAGCTCTGGCGCACTTCCGGTTTCACCGGAAATGCACGGAACTTAATTTTTTTAAATGACTCACCCTATATATTTTTGGATATTCTTGTACTGCTTTAAATTTCCTGTTCAACTGCTTTTTCTTTTTCAAAATTAAGCCAATAGTTTTTGAGTTATTAATTTTTTTTGAAAATATTTGACCAAAACACGTGTTCAGAAAAAAATCATTTTCACATTGCTTTTAAAAGTAAAAACATTGACTTTGGTGGTGCTTGTAGCCAAGAAAATTCTGCATCATTTGGTAAAGTTGCACTCGACAATACCTCAAAAAACATTGTTTTTTCAAAGCCTACTTCCTGAAATTTTCACATACCAAAAACTTATTTTTTTAAAATGGAACACGCAGTATTTCATTGAGTCATTTTATTCCTTTTTTTATTCTCTTTCATTTTTGTTAACAATGTCCTATACCTATCTTTTGTAATTTCTGCGATAATCACTATAAAAGGAATTAGCGGTCAATGAAAGAACTACGAGCGCTGTTGTTCTATGCACCAAAATATTCGTTCAACCAACGGAAGGCAGGAATGGCGCCCGACTTCTTTAGTCAACTGTCAAACAAAGCAAATGTTTAATCCAACTATCCCAAAAGTAATAATTTTACAGAATGAAGAGCATCGCATTAATTTTTTTAATTCCGGCAATGTCCAGTTGCAGTATATCATTTTTGACACTGTTGGTTAACATCGAAATAAAATAAAGGTTATGTTTTTTGACATATTTAAAGATGTCTTCAAAAAGTTTTGAAAATTCATCCGTAGATAGCGAAGATAGTCTCTCCATTAACATTCTCATCAAAGAAATAGGGTCCAATTATGTAGCTGCCCACTATTCCTTCCCACAGTTTTAATGAAAAACGATTTTGAAAGTTTACAGGTGTGATAAAGTGGGGGGTTTTATGTGTTATAATAACGGAAATTGTGACGATGAACGTATTCACTTTAATAGAAGCTGGGTTGGTAAACAACAAAAAATTGAGAAAGCCAGTATTATTTATCTGCTGCCAATTGACAAAAATGTAAACGATTCTGAAAATTTCTTTCATCTAACCCTGTGTATGAATAGTACTAGTATGGGGGTGTTCGACTATACTCGCAAGTACCATAAACGTCTTATTATTATTATTAATATGCTCACCAGTTATTGCTTTTTCCGCTCTTTCTTTCATATTCAATACTTTCTGTTCTCTCAACCCGTCCCTTCATACTTTCGAAGGTTTCTGGCTCGGTTGACTTCTACCAGAAATCACTGTGAATAAAGTCTGGATGCTAGCAGAGTTTCTTTCAGATTCACTCAAAACGTCAATCATATCTATTAGCTCTTCATAAGAATAATTCATTTGGAAGATATAAGCTTTTATAAGTTTGACATAAATGTATACCGACTTTCCTTAACAGTTGACTCAGGCAGTCAGCCGCATTCCAGTCTTTATTGGACGAATATTTGGGTGCATAGAACAGCGCCCGTAGTTCTTTAATTGACCGCTAATTGCTCCTATAGTGATTATCTCAAAAATTACAAAAGAAAGGTATAGGACATTGTTAACAAAAATAAAAGAGAATAAAAAAAGGAACAAAATGCCTCAATAAAATACTGGGTGTTCAATCTAAAAAAAATAAGTTTTTGGTATATGAAAATTTCAGAAAGTAGGCTTTGAAAAAACAAAGTTTTTTGAGGTATTGTTGGGTGCAACTTTACCAAATGATGTAGAATTTTCTTGGCTACAAGCACCACCAAAGTCAATGTGTTTAGTTTTAAAAGCAATGTGATAATGATTTTTTTCTGAACACGTGTTTTGGTCAAATATTTTTAAAGAAAATTAATAACTGAAAAACTATTGGCTCAATTTTGAAAAAGAAAAAACAGTTGAACAGACAAGCCATGGATCTTTCGCTAATTGTTTTATATTTTGTTTAAAACACAAAAGAATAATCGCAGAAGCGGCTACTAATGACTCACGCTGTATGTGGGTTTTCTTGAACGCATAACAAAACATCCATTTGTGCATCTGCGTTTTCTATGGCACTATTCTTTTTTTCATACAGAATACTTCCAGTTTCTTCAAATCTTGTTAACAGTTTTTGAAAAGCCTTTGTCGATGGCAGTCGCATATTTGGATATTTTAGCCTGTATATTCGTTGTGCCATTAAACAATTTCGAGCACTTTCCCGCAAAACATAGACCATATTTATTAATTCAAATTTTAAAAATTTTATTTTGCACACAATGTACTTATAATAACGATGTCTCTTTAAACTGAAGCTATAAATCCAAGTTTGACGTTTAAACAATTTTTGACACACAGCGACTGCAATATTTTTTATACTATTGCTAATTCATTAAATTTCCAAACTTTTCATGAGATTTAAAGTTTTAATAAAAATTACTTATTTTTAAAAAGAAAAGATTAGAAGTATCGTTTTTCGATTAATTTTAGTTATAGCAGTGCAAGTCATGGCAACTCATATTTTTAAGTTGTAATCGATTTTATTCAGATATAACACAATATAACTTTTGCAATATCGCCCACAGATATAAGAAAGTAAATACTTTTAAATAGTAAATTTTAAGAATTTTTTAATGGCGCATTAATATAATAATGTTCTATTTAATTTTTTTTTAGAATTTTTAACTTTTGCGAATGGCATGTAGTTCTAAAGAACATGCGTAAATATGTCAAAATAAACATTACTTTCACGTACTGAAAAGGTATTTCTACTAATTGAGCCCATAAAAAGTATTACATCATCAGTCGTTATTTCATAGCAACTTTTTAAATGTTGTACAATTTTTAACAAAAATAGCCATATCTCACAAACAGTTGAAAATCGGTAAATACAAGTTGATGTCAGTTTAATCAATCCTTTAAGGGCTATCATAAAATGTAAAAAAAATATAGCATTCCATTTAAAAAAACAGTGTTGGTTCGTCGTTGTCGAACACGCTGTATAAATGAAAATTTTTTTAAATTGTGGAGCTTATGATTATCTACAATTTTTGTATTAAAAATTATTCGCTATCTACATTATTAGACACCAATAATGGATTTTACCGCTACGTTGGGACACCCCGGTATATATGTAAAATATATTAAAATTCTTTGCCAAATATACAAATGTATTGAAAAAATGAATATCTTCTTGGTAGTAGTGGCATTTTGACTTTCTTAGAGTAGCGGCCTCTTTTTTTGAAGTCAAACATATTTAAAATTAAGAATATTATACAACACTTATTTTGTTTTATTTTCCTTTTGCGTTTCTGCAACATATAGAAATATATTGTTAATAATACTTCGAAGTAAATTTTCAACTTATATAATTATATAATTCAAAGATTTTCCCCCATTTTCTGATAGCATAAATATCATAGCTAGTACAATTGAAATCAAAATGTATTCTAAGCACAATCTATTTTTATGAATTCTTGTCCTCGGCAAGGATTTTCCGCAATTTAGAAGTGGCTTTTATATTATTACGCTAATTTTAATTATTGAATTTACAAAACCTATGATTTCATTAATTTAACTTTTATATTACCGGGCTTCCGACAAACTGCAGAACACTCTAATGATAGCGTTCAATAATTCAATACTACCAATAGCTTATCCATATTTTCATAATATTATAAGGGTAGGAATTAAGCGTGCATTTTAAAATGAACTTATGCGCATTAACCAACTATTTTTTGCTATAAGGAAAGCGCTACTGAGCATTTAGAAACTTCTGTTTGAGCATTTTTTTTTTAATTTCCAGAAATAAATTATTAAATATTAAGCGTAAAAATATATATTTTAGAGCATTAAAAAATTAAATGTTATTGTTTAACTTCTGGGCATTATTTGTTACAAAATAGGCACTGAAGTAAATGAAAATACATACTGGTAAATTATTAATAATGTATTCACTGCACAATTAACGCTTTTCTAGCTTTCGTAGGTCGACCACGTTTTCTTTTGGTGCATAATGGCACATTTTTAGCCTCAGGAGGTGCTTCAACATACTTAAAACGAAGTGCTATTCTTAAAATTTTATACCAGCAGATGTTTGCAAATGTAATTCTTTAAAAAGTATGGACATGTGCACCGTTAATCTTTCCAACTGACCTCGTCCACAGGCAAGAACAATTTATAATAAGAAGATTTCTTCCTAATATATTCATCCAATTCTTTAGACTGCAAGTAATCGGGCTTCAAAATCTCCTTGCTTATTTCTAGTTTTTCGGCAGCAGGAATAACATACGTTCTTAGAGTACCATTATCTTCATCAATACATTCAACTTTTTTGTTTAGTCGTGCCCATTGATACGATGTGGTCAAAGTATGTAAATCTATCGTAACTGAATCCGAAAAATGATATAAGGAATTTTTATTTTTTCTTGAAAATGATTCTATTATCTCCAGTACAAGATGGCAAAATCTGGAAAGTGGAAGTCTTTCTCGCAAAGTGTACTCGTCTTTAAGAAAACGGTTTGTTGACTCGAGAGCGTTGTTTGTACTAGGTGTTCCTAAACATGCTTCTTCAAACTAATTTTTATTTTTATTGTACCATTCTTCTTGGAAGTACTCGATTAATCCCGCTTCATCTAACCATTTTTCTAAGAAAAGTTTATAGGCGGTTTCAAATGCTACTTCATCTTCACTAACTTAAATTTGATCTACGTCAGGTAAAATTTTGTTCGAGTTTGATTTTTCAGTTAGACTTTGAACTTTCTTTTGCACATTACTTCTCATATATGCCCAACACATACGCACAGTACAATTTCCAAACACATTTTGAAACCCATTGCGTATACTGACGGCAGCATCGGCCACCAAAACTTTGGGTTTCATTTCAAAATGAAACAAATCAAAAATTGCCTCCTTCAAACTCTGAAAAATAAATTGAAAATCGGCAGTTCGTTCATTGGTGCATACTGCTATTCCCAGTAAATGACATTTTTTATCGAGGTCAGTTGTTCCTATTAAGAAAACAGGGAACGCCTGCCAAATCAATCTATACGTTGCATTCATTTTCTAATAGAATGTTACTGCTTGCCACGAATCTAAAAACAGAGTAGTACTCATCGGTTGTGAAATGTTTTACGATAAAAGCTTTGCTTTGTTCATTGGGGACAGCACTATTCTTTCCAGTTCACCAAGGGATATTGTTGGTGGCCCGTAAACGGTTTTTCTTAATTAAGCCAGAATTTTTTTTATTTGGTTTATATTTGGTGGTGGATTATATTTCTGGGCAAGAACATCCAAAATTGCTTTCGGTTTCATTTTTTTGGTAAAGAAATCATTGATTTCGTTCTTTAGTTTGTCGTTCATTTCGGTACAGGAATTTGTTGCAATAGAATCACATGAATGACTTACTTGCGATCGAAATAGGAGAACATTTTCACAGGATGAATCCAGAATTAATTTAATACCAGTTGCACATTGTTGTCCTCGATATTTAACTTTATTACATCGAAAATACTTAACTACACTAGACTCGGTGTTGTTTGTGTTTCTTAAGCTACAACAAGTTTCCGATTTGACAAAATCTTCTGTCTCGTTACGGTTAATGAAGGTTCTTTCGTAATTCCACGTTATGGATCTTTTCTTCGCACGTCTTTTTATCTGCCTCTGGAAACTGATCAGTTTCTGAATCACTAAAGTCGGGTACAGATGCCATTTTATTTCACATTTACATACGCGAGCAGTTACAGATTCATACTCTAAGAATCTAAACAAACAAATAACATAACAACGGAAACTGCGCATGACCGCCGAATTAAAGAAGTCTCCCAAATAACTTACATTTATTTAACTTGATGCTCATTTATTCGGAATAATGTGCTTTTATTCATTTTAATGCGCAATTATTCGTTTTAAGTTGAATGTATTTATTTACTAGCTTAATGCTTTATTACTGTAAACAAAACAGTTATTTTTATTTTATAAAAAATAACTATTTTAGTAAAGATACATTTTGTAATCGGAAGGGTAATTTTTTTTTAAATAGTGGGCGATGATGTTTTTGTTGGTGCGCATAGATTTTTTAGTGTTAAAATACATACACTGAGGTGCATTCACTTAAAATGAATTGCAAAAAGTTTTTTTACTGCAAGTTCAAGTTTTCAAAGGATCTCATATTTAAAAATGGATTAGTAACATTTAAATAATGCACAACTGTAAGCTGCATTTATTTTTAATAATGCCCGTTTAAATTGTAGTGATATTATAAGCGTGTGTATGTCATAGACATTGTCAATTCATTTAAATTCAGGTTCTTGCAAAGTATCAGGCAAAACTTGAAAACAAAGTTATACAAGAATTGCTTGCTTGTCTTAGCTTTCCATCAATACTATTTGATGTGATGTCTAGAACAACAAGGAGAAGAAGACGACGATGACGAAGAATATTAAGGAGAAGAAGGAACTAAACCAAAAAGGAGGACGGAGCAGATGAAGAAAGGCGCGGAGGAGGAGAAAGGTGCGAGAAAACTGAAGAAGAGCAAGAGCAAGAAAAAGAAGCAGAAAAAAACGCTGAGGAAAAGAAAAGCAAGTATAACATAAACTTCTAAGTTCTAATGTTTTCGTTGAAAGAGATTCAAAATACTTAATCAAATGGTATGATATACAATTAGGGCATTATTTGGAATAAAGCGGATGTACCACCTTTGTGTGTTTGTTATATTTTTGAGTATGATTTTTCACGTTATTCTTAATGTTGTTAATGTTATTGCTTTTCAGATAAATTATTTTCTAATTAAGAATTTTGCCTAGAGCATTCTTTGAAAATTTTGACAGTTGCTTTAATGGTTTAAGCTTTAACTACTTTCATACTCTCAATTGGAACATATTTATGTAAATTTGAGTTTGCCCCAAATATTACGATTGTACTTTAGTTTCAAAATGAACATAAACTGTTACATAACAGCTTTATTATTTTATAAGGTAATTAAATAATAAATAAAATGTGAATGGAGTATCATGATATGTGCTCATTTTGTCGAAATAAGTTTTCATATGTTTGCAAAACGGTAGTGAGTCTGCCTTGGGTTGTTGCTGTCTTTTCGACTTCCAGATTTTTGCAGATGTCCACGTTTTGTTCCCTGATACTGAAAAAGTGATTTTTAAAAATGTCCGCCTGCCTGACTGCCTATGTGTATGTGTGTGAACAAGACAGCGGTCAAAACATTGTAGCTTTCAATTCTAAATTTTGTATTTTCGAATATTTCGCAAGACATGCTCTATAGACAGGTACATTATGAGTATAAAAGTATGTAGAACTTAATTTTCATTACCTTTTGCATAAAAAGATTTCAAAATTCGGACAGCAAGTAACACTTTTATTCGTATCGAATAGCGATTCTTTTCAAATATGTCGTAAATTATATATTCTATATATATTTATCAAGAGTACAAAAGTATTTACAGCTGAATTTGGAATATTTTTTGTATGCATAAAGTTTCGGATGTAAGCCTTTTACTCCTAGCGAGTAGCACTTTCTTTCCAATATCTCGCAAAATTCTATAGATATTTATTAAGAGAACAGAAGTATTTAGAACAGGATTTGGAATAATATTTGTATAAAAAAATTCATAAAGTTTGGACTACTCACAGGTCTATTTTTCTGAGAATATAAAAGTATTTAAAACAATTTAGAACAATTTTGTATAATTTGAAACGCCAATACATATAAGAAAGTTGTGTAGTGGCCATACCTCATTATTGTGTTCTTGTATATAGGCAACTTACAGATAGTGGTTAACAACAGCTAACTGTTTTTGGTTTATAATGTGTCACCATCCTTTCATAATTTAATAAAATATCACGGTTCCTCTTAATTCATCAAATTGTGCATATTAAGGCAAAAATGAAAATCTTTTCTGATAAACTAAAGCTTTTGACGTGAATAAGTTACAAAAAATTCAAATCTTTTACCGACCCAAATACGTTAATGTTAATATCGATTAGAACACCTCCATAGAAATAATGCGCTCGCCGAGATTCCATCATTATATGGAATATATTTATACATCTTTTTTTTTCTATGAAAGATATTGTGCGATTCCTTGCTGCAGTCTCATTTTAATTATTGTGACACAGTGTATGGCCCGTGATTGCGCGGTGGTGACGTCAGGAGGATCTCGTGCTTTTGTTTTATTTATGGCGGAAACGACAAAAAATTTCTCACAAACTTAATGAGACTCTGTGTTGTATATGAGCTGGCGTTTCGTGTGTTTCATTCATCAAGTAATTAATAATAGGTTTGTTCCTACATACACGTTTGAATGGATCCGTGATTCTACGGAGCAAGCGCAGTGAATAATCACTGTTCCAACAACGCGAGCTGACAAATCCGGAATCAATTGCAATCTGTTCCAACATAACATGATCTAGTTTGAGGACTGTCAAAACATAGTCCGAGCGGTTTGCTGATCTTTTACAAACCGAAATTTATGGATATTTACCGCATGCGCACCAATGCCAATTGTACTACGATATTTCTAACGCTAACCTAAGTTATTGAATTGGTAAAATAATTTATTACTTTAGGTATCTACTGCATTATATGAATGTTTTGAATGAACGATAAACATGAGTGAGAGTGACATTAGTTTCGACAAAATGATTCTTCTTTACTTTCTCAATTACTCTACGTATTGCAGTAGCTTTGCTTTCAAATTAAAATATGGTAATCTTGTACCAACAGAAATTAACCAAAAACAACGATAATACAAAGCAGCATAATATATAACAAATGCAGAGATTGCGTTGACATGTTAAAAAAAAACTACTTCAATAAATTTATAAATTCAATCCCTATTAACTAACATTCATATTATTCTTGTAGGTTCTAGCAGTGATCCTTCCTTTATTTGTCGACAACATTTCTTATTTAAAATTAAATAGGATAAGGTTAATAATTAAAAAAAAAAAATCTCGTAAAATATTTGTATTCAACTCAATACTTGATAACAACATCAGTAAAGAAATTCTTTTGCCACATGTGGCTGTAAAGGAAATTGTCCTTTTTATTTTTCCAATCACAAACAAAAAAAAATGTAAATTTTTATATAGACGAAGAACACATTGCTTTTAATATATTATTTAGATTTAAAATAAAAATATTACTCCTTGCTTTCTTCAAATTTTTAATATCGTATAGTTTCAAAGAAATAAAATTTTTCTTTTACGACGCTGAATTTTATTTCAACAAAGACATTCATTTGCACGAAATGCCTCTGGAGATCTAAAATCTTGCAAAGTAGAAAACACCTTGATAAGACTCTCACCAATCGTCATATGCAAATATTTACACTTTGTACATACCACAAATTGGCTATTTGTCCATCAAAAATGCTTATACCTTTACGTATTTAAATATGCTTGAAATCTTTATTAAATTTTTATCTAATAACTTGTTAATAATGCACAGTTAACATTGCTAGCAAACATTTTCACGTTGTGCCATTAATGCCCTTTTTACATCATTAACAATACTCCCATGATTTGTTAAATTAATCTACTATAGCAAAGAAAATAATATTTTATTCAAAATATTGACGATGTTAAACGCTTTGCTAAAAAAATGAACATTTTCACTTAGCATCTTTAGCATACGCCACACATCACAAAATATCTATTATAAATTTATTTCAACCAAAAATTACTTATAATATTCATACATTTCATCTAATTCCTATTGATTTCTATCTACCATTTTGATAATAAAAAAAATAATGAAATTAAACAAAATAACAATGAATTAATTATAATGTAATAAACTACTTATTGAAATCAAAGATAACTTAATACATTTAACTAAAAATGATTTTATGCAGTGTATCTGTACGCCTGAAATCAATTCAGCATCAAACAAAATTTTTATGTCCGAACAATTCAAAAGATCGGCAGCTTCTTCTCCTTTATCGTCGATCGCGGCTTTTTATGATCTCGGTCATCGAAAAAACACAACTATTCGTCTGCAGCGCCACAATTCACGCACTAATGTTTATGTTGGCATTGTCCTGCTCATATTTGTTTTCTTCAAGTTTTTCCCCAGGTTGAACTATACCTATATTGTTTTTGACAGTTAGAAATTGCACAAAAATATACACACACACAAATTGTTTATTATTAATGTTCGTGCACATTCGCGATTCCTTGTCTTGAGTAGGTATATTCTTCTTCCATTAACGCCATTCCTCATTGTATTTGTAAATGAATTTGTTGCCTCTTTCATCATAGTTTAAATACTTCCTTTTCCCATTATTTAACACTATCCATATTTTTCTTTTGCAGACATCTTCGTTAGAAATAATCGGAAAGACATTGCATATGATTACTTTGTCAGGAACATGGACCTTGACAGCTCTATCCCTGTCTTCGAACCACCTTCTCTCATCTTCGTGTAGGTTGATTTGTACGCAGCTGTTAACAACATTAACATTATTCTTTTCTTTGTAGATTTATTCAGATTAAACCAATTTTATGCCATTATTTCTGGAACTTTTTTGGATTAAACCAGATTTATCCCGCTATTTCTGAAGTTTTTGCTTTATTATATCGTGTCGAATAAAAAACACCTTTCTATATAGGTATCCTTTTTTTTAAATTACTATTAAATATAAGTATTAGGTATTTATTGTATTGTTAAGTGTGACCATAAAATGTCTAACAGATAACAATCTTTTATAAACTTATTTTATTTCTTACGTCTATTCATGATGAAAGATGTTTTCATGTCGTGAATGTCTAATTTCACCTTTTTCATACAATTTTACAGCATTCAAATGACTAAGTCTTTTCACTGTTCCATCTTTCATCATCACTCTCTCTCTCTCTCTGTGTTATTTATTTTTAACACATTATTAAGCTTGAATAGTGGTTCACTTCTCAATATATTTAGTGCCACTCTTACACAATGCAAAAGTTTCGTTCGGCCTTTGTATACTGAAAATACATCTTGTGCTCCTCGTTTCTATAAATATAGAATACATGAATTTATTTTCGTATTTATTTTTGTACCTTTCATATAAATTTTATTTCAATTTCAATTACCATCTACCCATCATCATAATGTTACGCCGTTGCGGTTATGCAACTTATAATTCATTTTTCAACAATTATGTTTACTACTAAAAATTATTTCCTTATTCTAATACTTAATTGTCTAACTATTTTATAATGCCTAACCAATAGGGATCACGGCAGTACATAATATTAATTTTAATACTAATAATCGTTTATGTAATCATACGATTCATCAAATACTTGTCAATCACTGAACAAGTACCATCAACCCACAAATATGATAACTAAAAGGCTAAAATAGTGTTCTAACACACTTTAATTGCAGTTTGGTCGGATACTGGTTTCTGATAAAACATGCGCAAATGCAACAGTCATAGATCGATACAAGACTGATCAGTGATTTCTTTGTTGGAACAAACCTAATAGCAAGCCTCCTTACCTTGCACGTAGAATTAGGTATCGGACTGATGTGCACTCAATTAATGTCAGGAGGAGGGATTTGATGGACGTTCCGGCACATACTACTCAACAATTTAAAACATCATTTAGGTACTTGTGTGCGAAGTATATAAACGGATTGCCCCTGGATATTAGAGCTTTTTCGTTGTGTGCATTTAGGTCGACTGTGAGGAGACGCTTGCTAGATGAGCAGATCTTGTTATACTGTTGAATTCTTTTTCTTTTTTTTAAATAGTATTACTTTTTTCTTTTATTACTATATTATTTTGTATTGTTTACACTATCTTCTCCAATGGGAACATCAGGCAGAACAGTGAGCTTCGGCAGAACTGATGGTGTTTCTCTTTGGCTCAGTTTTATAATATAATTGTTATTTTTGTTATTATTTGTTTTGTGAGTTACTGACCAATAAAATATTATTATTATTTTTATTATTATTATTATTATTAAATACAATGACGCAACTGTACTACGGCAATGTGTAAATGGTAAGAGTTACATCTGAAAAGAGTTTGTAATACATATCAAAATGTTCAATAATTATATTTATGTATGTCTTACTTCAAATGCAAATCGTTTAGTTATAAGGTTGTGAGAAGCAAATTGTGTTAAGATAAATAATACTATCGGAGATTTAAATATTTGCCAAATCAGTATTACTGAAAAACTTGAGTTTAAAATCTCTATGTTTAATTTCCACACAAACAAACAATCACTGCGCCCGCAAGGTGGCCTTATAGAAGAAGAAGAAGAATGGTAATAGAAGACTAAGTAGACTTAGACTATATCCATAATAACACTACTGAAAAAATTCTGAAAAACACAAAGTTTGGCTTAATTTAAACTCATGTTATGTGAGCTAATTTAAAATACATTTCTTAATTAATACATTTTTTTACACAAATAAGAATATTTAGTAGTAGATGTAAAGTAATACACACACATTCACGCAACTAGAGAGAGCGAGAGAGCGAGGAAGGGAGAGGGAAATAAAGAGAGTATCATACGCAAGATACACACATTTTGAAGGTGTGTATCTACGAAAACCTTGAGGTCGAAATTTACCATCATAGCAATACTTTCTTATGCTACGAATAAATAAGGTAACAACACATATTACTAACAGAATTACACAAGAAATAAATAGCAGTTCTATATTATTGAATTTATTCTTAAATTGAACCACCATCACACGCACAATAGAAGAAAAGTGAATATGCTTGAAATGCTTGAAAAGAATCCGAATTTCTTAGCTATTGTGGTCTTCAACAACTTATAAGGCAAGCTGACAGACCGCTTCAATTATTTAAATGTGGAATAAAAAAATATCTCATTGGAAAAATTATTATTCATTCATCGAGTTTATGACTGACCCTGAACATAAATTTATGAATGCACAATTTTCATAATAAGTTAATAAGTGTGATTGCAAAGAATTTTACTATATATAATATGACAAAGTCGATATCTTCTTACCGGTGTCTAAGGCAATAAATATTAATTAATATTATTAATATTATTGTTATCATGAAAAAGGAAAAAGTATAAAAACTTATAAAACACATTTAGAAGCTTGCAATTTTAGTAACATTTATTATAATCAGCGTTCAAGGCAGATAAACATAAATACATACAGTAAAAGTAGAATTTTTAATGTTATTTGTTTACCAAGTTCTGCATAATTGCACAAAAGGAAAATGATTTTCTAATGACCTGAAACATAACGATTATTAAATCGAAATCGCACGTGTTTTAAGTTCTCTCACTGATCCAAATGCGTCGATGTTTATGTCTATTATACCACCTCCCGAAAAATAATGCACTCGTTGAGCCTTCATCATTATAAACAATAAAATCTTCTGGATTTCTACATCACAATTATACCACTGTATTATATAAATAGCGTCGGATATATCTGAAAACTATATGCAACGGACAACAATTAAGCAATTAAAATAATATAAAACTTACTGCAAATGAGACATGTGCAGCTGGAAAGGCATAGCATGCAAATTCTGCGAACAAAAATATTACCATTAAAAATTTAAGGTAACCGTTTTCCAAGGTTGTATGACTAAAACAGAAAAAGAAATCGTAATATACATACCTATGTGATTTATACTACATTTATAGAAATTAAATGTTTCTGAAGAAATACTAACACTTTTTTAGGGTAGGTACAGATATTTGCTGGGTGTTTATATAGAAATAAAGCATTCTCTTTCATAAAAATAATAAAATTAGTTATTATAATATACGAAAACCTTTCAAAGATGTAACATTTCATCATTTTGGCATATGTAGATTTAAATTTGGAAATACAAGAAGTCTTAGATAAATCTCTTAACTTGTTTATTGGGACTGGTATAAATATTGATATACGAGGGTGGTTCAAATTTAAACCGGAATTTTTGAATAAAGGCGCGCAAAATTTAGTGTCGTAAAAGTGGTTGCACTGGATGTTAGACCGGTCTGTTACGAGGCGTCGAGAACAGCCGGGACCGCGTAACATCGCTTGTTAGTGTAGTTAGAGCCATGAGCGAGAAGGATGTACCAGTGTCTGTTGCGCAACACATCATCATTCGTTTTTTGGTCAAAGATAATGTAAAATCCGCGGAAATTTATAAAAAATTACTCGAGCAGTTCGGGGATGAGTGCCTCTCCAAGACTCAAGTGTATGAATGGTGTTCCGCTTTCCGAAAAGGTCGAGAAGTGGTGGCAAACTTGCCACATACGCGGCGTCCCAGAACAAGTGTTACCGATGAGAACGTCAGCGCTGTCAAAACACTCATTTTGGAAGACCGACGCACCACTGTACGCAATATGGCTAAAGAAGTGGGCATCAGCGTAGGTAGTATTGAACAAATAATTCATGAACGGCTTGGTTACCGCAAAATTTCAGCCAGATGGGTGCAAGACAACGCCAGACCGCATACGGCTCGGCTTACGATGGATACATTGAACGAATTGGGTTGGGAACCACTGGAACACCCTCCTTATAGTCCCGATTTGTCACCATGCGACTATTACTTATTTGGTCCATTGAAAGAGGCACTTGGCGGACTGCGATTCGAAAGCAATGTGGAGGTAGAATCTTTAGTGCGCGAATGGTTACGTGACAGGTCGACAGATTTTTACGAAAAAGGCATCCGAAAGCTTCCGGAGAGGTGGCAAAAGTGTGTAGAGTGTGACGGAGACTATCTAGAAAAACTGTAAAAAATTTCAGCTCTGTAACTTAGTAATAAACATATTTATAGCAAAATTCCGGTTTAAATTTGAACCACCCTCGTAATTTGAAGGACTAGCCAAATTTGTCAATCTTTGCAAGCTTGAATGAGCCTCTTTAAATCCGCTTACTGCTTTATTACAATTTCCTGTAAAATGACAGTATTTTGCCATGATGCTTTTTATAATATACGATTTTCTAAACTTTTGACGAGCTATCTATATATAGAGAAGACGCGGTATATTCAATTGTACGTCATTGATGACGTTTACATGTTGTCATAACTGTATTAGAGAAACTAAAAAAATTACTCTGTTAATTTCTATTTGACGGCTTTTATTTTATTAGTTTAGATAGAAAATGTATAAATTGATCATAATATACGCATTTATGGCAAATAGACACATCATTTCCGTTTCAATATTAAATTTCTCTCTGACATGTTTTTAATAGACTTATATTCAATTCCGTGTTGGTAGATAAATCATATCTGTCAAAAAGGCGTGTGTTGTGTATATTTTTCCTGTCAAATTTCCGTGTTTACTTTTGCTTTGATACACGTTTGATATAAATTGTATAAAAACAGTTCAAGTTTTAGAATATTTCAATTAATAAGTATACTACGTTATAATTATTGTTTTGCAAATATTTTTTTTTTCGCTTATATCTAATGTCACTGACAGAAATAAAAATAGATCCAGCAACATACAGAAGGCGAGTCGTCATGGATCTTGTATGACGTCCAATTGAATGTAACGCATTTCCTCTATACATCTAATTAAAACTTTTTCACAAACTGTCATTGTATCAGAAGTTACTTGGCTATTATTTGTTCCTATAAACTTCAAATCTATTGCGATACCTAATTGTCAAATTGGATGTCATTGTTGACATAAGTAAATGATATATATTTGATTACAACATTTATGATAAAATTAGAATAAACCAGCTTTCATTATTATCGTTAAGCGATAGTGTTTTTTGAGGATCTGTCTTGATTATAGGTAAATTGTGGATGTGTAATTCGGACTTTTTCAGCTTTTACCCTGTAACGTTACAAATGTTCACGTGATTTCCTCGTGATTAGTCAATTTTTTTTTGTGATATAGAGTATAGTGACAGGCCGCATAATTCTTTATAGATACATTAGCTTTGTGTATTTTGCGTAACCTCTGTAATATTCCTTTTTAATTAATTGGTTACACGTAACTTACGTTTGTGTCACAATTCAGTTTTCTTTTGTTTTGGTCCTCTATCTACGAAGAACTTGTAAATTCGCAGTAAAATTTGTTCTCTTAACCTCCTATAATATTTCGCATATCTTTCACCATAAAGGGTGGTGGTAAGGATATAAATTCATACTCGAATTGTTTTTTAAATTTTCTTGTTTTGTCTATACTTCCACTGCTAAGAGCGAACCACGGGGGGGGGGGGGTGCTAAATTGAGATACAGCGTATACATCGTTTTACTTCTGCCTATAGTTGGTAGGTGGCGTATGTTAAGATCTGTTTACGCAATTTTAACATCCAAAGTCAATTGGTTTTCATGAGTGGTTGGAAGCTGCAGGAGATCCTAATTTATTCAATGTTATAAGAGAAGATCGACGATTTTCATTTAACCCGTCACCGGTTAAGTGCGACTTATGTCACGTCGAGTGTGAGGTGGAGTCCCTCGGACTCCCGAATAAGTTCATTTTTTTCTTTTGAATACGAATTAGTATATGTCCAATTTAGATATTATGGCATAGTATTGAGTCTATATAAACTATTTATGTTTAGTGTGGTTATAAATTTTAATATAAAAATCTAAATTTCATGAAAAATCTCAGGAGCGTACAAAATTATATAATTTTGGTAATGACTGGCAATATCTTGAAATGTAAAAAAACAGAATGTTTTATATTAAGGAGGATCATAATAAGTAGTCAAACACAATAACAAATGATTTCATTGTTAAACAAAAAAAAATGACATTCCTTCAAAAATACATATATTGAAAAACAATATTTAATTTTTTCACTTTTTCAATGTTCAACGCATTTTAGGCATAGTGTACGACCGCAAGATAAACGCTTTTGTTTCATGCATCTTGTGCATAAAAATGACGTTTTTGTATGGATCTTGGATGGGCATAAATGACAATACTTCCGACAATCCAATTTATCTTCCTGATATGAAATTGGGGTATGTATTCGAAGAATGCACCCGATTGAATTTCTAACGTCAGTGCTGATTAAATCTAGCATTGTCTTTTGAAGTACTATCATGTAAATCCATCTAAAGTATCATAAATGTAAAAACAAACATTAACATTCTTAACCAAAAAACTTATGTTAACAGTGAGGTGGAGTCAGCGAGACTCCCTGACATACCAAAACACAAGTATACTGACGCATGTTTCATGTAGAACTGTAACCAAAGCAGCAAACAAGACTCACGTATCCAAACTAAAGGTACATAGGCGTGCGTTTTTGCCACTTAATACAACACGTAGTTATAGCGAAGAAAAATCTGTCGCTTTTCTCCTTAATATTTTGAAATAGAAATAAGTTTTCATATAAAAGTAAAGCATTACTAAAAAGATATGTTTCTAATTTATTATTAAGTTATTATTTATAACGCACAAAATTTTTTAAATATGTCATCTTTACTTACATTAATAGTTTTTATTCTTCACTTTAAACTACTTAAAATGTAGTAATATGTGTAGCATATTTTACTTTAAAATACAGCTACTATTTTATCTCCGAACATTTAAAGTGAAGAATAAAAACTATTAAGGTAGTAGATACAAAATAGAATAGAAATATATAATATTTAAATTTCCGCCGAAATGTTATCTTGTAACTTAAAGATTTGAATACTGAATTGCTCCAAGAACGATTTAGCAATTTATTTCAATTACGCGATTGTTACTTCCACTAATTGCCACCTAAACCAGCATAATAATTTTTTTCTTAATGTTTAATTATTCAGAAGGGCCGTCACAATTGTAAAACGAAAAAGCCCTGAGGAATACGGACAAAAATAGCAAAAGCTTACAAGAACCAACATTAAAATATGTTCTTTGTAATAGTAAGAAACAAAAAAGAAGATGAGTACAAAGAATGCAAAAGATAAAGAAAGGAAACATATGAACGACAAATGAAGATAGATAAAAAGGTCAGGCCAAACCTAATAATATAGAAATATTAGAAACGCAGAGAAGAACTACACAAGTCATAAAAACAGGAATTATAGAAAAGCATTAGCGAAATAATTGGAGGTATTGAGGTACGTAATGAAAGAAGATGTTCTACAAGTAGATTGGAAAATGGGTATAATTACACCAATATTGAAAAGTGGCTTCTGTATAGAATATAAGAACTAGTAATTACACAAATTAGTGGTGGGATACATCCAATACTTTTAGAGAAAACGGTGAGATAACTTGGAGACGACATTAGATTAATAAAGAATAGTCATTTTGAGGGGTGCATTTCTGCTGATTTTGGTATGGTTCTTCATATGGTTTTATGTTCAATACATTTGAAATTGTTTTCTTAAATTTATTAGACAGTGTTTGAATCTTAAATTTTTGATGTAGCCATGGGGTCATCAACTGTTCTCTAGCTTCAACATGAAATCGATTCTTGAAAGAGGTTTATTGTTTATTTTAGTGTTATTATGGTAATATATAACGCACGAATTGATTGCAGCTATATTTAACACTAAAAAAATAAAAAGGGGCCACCGACTGTGTTTTTCTGTTGTGCACTCTCAATTCACTGAACGAGGTCAATTGCCGTGACCTAGAAATAGATAAGGTAAGGATGATTCCACACCTGCATTCCTAGAAGGACAAGCTCAGCAAATACAATGCACCGAAATAATTTGATATTTGTGTTCGCTACTACGAAAATTTTACAATAAGTTAACGTTCTAGAGTTAATATTGATTAAATGGTAATTATCAGAAGCAAAAAAAGAGAAATGGAGATTATTCGTTTACAAGAACGATGGCTTTTACTAAGCGTTACTTGAGGAGATAGGGTTGTTTATATTTATTGGTTATGTTCAATCTTACATATTACTTTCATAGAATTAAATTTTTAATTAGCTATATCTCGTTGACAGTATCATTTAACATCATAAAATTGTTATTCTACAGAAAAGATCAAACAGCTTGATAACTACAATTTAAGTGATAAGTTTATAAAGACCAGAAAAATTAAAAGAAATTAAGACATTTCCTTATTAGCACTCAATATCGGTTATTAACATTTTTGTAATAATATTGTATGACAAAAATAATTAAATTAAAATTTAACTTACCTATTAAGGGCATCGAAAAGTGTACTACAGGTAGAGATTAAGCTTACAAAATAATGAAATAATAATATCATCGAAAATATGTCCTTCAATCGCAGAAATACACTGTAACAATAATAAATATATTAGAAAGTTTTAACACTAAAATAATACATGAAATTTACATATAAGTATTGAAAATGTTGAACATATACTGCAATCTTTCATATGAATAAGAAAACTCAGTTTTGAGTTTGTTTATATTTTTGTAGTTCTGTATTATTGATGTAATTTGGAAAAGTTGTTCGGAGGGAGACATGTAAAGAATTGTCGAAACGTCTAGAAATGGTTTTTATTATATTTTTTCGCTGACAAATATATTGGATAAAAGGTATGAAATTAATCTATACTATTAATCTTGACGTAGTGGATTTATTGAAAAATATAGTAAACTATTAACAAAATAGCAACAAGGAAGCCAAACTACCATATGTGGAGTTTCATTGAAAGATCTATAATTATTCAAAGACAAC
The DNA here is from genome assembly GCA_963170755.1 of Amphimallon solstitiale. NCBI lineage: Eukaryota > Metazoa > Arthropoda > Insecta > Coleoptera > Scarabaeidae > Amphimallon > Amphimallon solstitiale. Next base: position 67,406,223 of record OY720678.1, on the reverse strand, counting down.
ACCGAACTTCACCACATAGCAGGTAATTCAAACCTTGCGTTAAATGACCCACGAGTGACAATATAAAAAGATCATAACACTGGAATGTGTAAATTAAAGAATGGAAGTGGAAATTATTAGATGTAGATGTGACAGTTTAGTTTTATTTAATACATTTCTTTAATACCGGCAATTAAAATTTTTATTTTTTTCTGATTGTAATATCGATTTATAAATATATGTATAACATTGGATATCGCCCATGATAAAGGGTCAATCCATTTCAAATCACCCCAAGCAATGTTGCTCAAATTTTTTTTGTCCTGATTTTTTTATCATGAGTTCCCTATAGGTAGACAGTCAGAAAACACTCTTTGAAAAAATTTTATAAGTCATGGTTTTTTTTTCTGGCTGCCATTTTTCAAAATGGCGGTTGAGCAAATTTTTAAGAAAAACGTGGTTTGCGGAAAGTTTAATTGCCACGCTATTTTAAAATCAGAATAATTCAATAACCATTATGTTCAGCATAAAATGTACTTCATGCGTACTTTTTTAAATTTTTCTATCATGCAAGAGAGTCAGTTAAACTCTTTCTGTAAAGACTCCGAAAAAAATTATCAATCGTTACTTTTTAAGACCGTAAATTTGTATGAAGGAAGAGAGACTCACCAATAATATGTTATTTCTGTGTTGAATACTTACATAGCTACCTGCAGTATAAGTTTTAGTCCTGAGACTGTATTCCTTTTCTTTCTAGAGCTTTTCAAAAATGGCCGAAAGCATTTTAACATCAATTTTCTCAGGTCAGTATCCAAAAAGCGACTGAATGAAAACAAGTGAATATTTTACCGATTTTTCTTTACAAACACAGAAATATGTCACAAAAAGGATTATGACTGAGACTCAACTACATTTAGAGTAACAGAGCAGTGAATTTCAGTAAAAATGCTTCCCTTCCACACGTTCGTGCAGTGCCAAGTTAGCAAACAAGAGCTTGAAATTATTACAATTGACGTTGGTCGAATGATGTTTAACTCATTACAAACAATTAATGATCAAATATTTCTGCTTTTAAATAACAATGTGCAGTGATAAAAATAGGTAAGAATTTTAATTCTTCAAATTAATTTACCGATACATTTGTTGTACTAAACTTGCGTCCAGTATACACATAATATTGTGTGTATACAATGTTTCTCTATGTATTTAGGTTTAAAACTTCAGTTGTAACTATTTTCTAGCTGCAATTTTCATTACAGAGTTAAACACGCACGATAGACTGAACTTTTCCATTTGCAACAGTCTTGTCTGTGCAGCTTTTAAATTTTCTGTTCTTACATGTCTCTGCAAGTGGTGACATGAACTTACACGAGCTTCTCTTCAAAGACCTTACACAGAACAGACTCCACAAGATAAGTCAAATACTGTCGAGAGAATATTACTGGAGTTAAGTTCTTTCAGCTGTAATTGAACAAATGGAAACAACACTGATTGAGAGATTTGAATGTTTTTTACCAGTGAAAGGAACAAGAAGCTTTCACAGGTATGTCCCCATAAGTGACAATCAAAGAAGTTGTTTTGTTACTTCAAAGGGCTCAAACTTGGAGGATTATCAAAGTTCAATGCTTTTTACAAACGTACCATCTTTTAGAAATAATGACTTAGTTGTTTGTATATGCGTTGAAAAATTGAAGACAAAAGTGAAGATAACAATGATGTTTTGGTGCATTCCTTTCACCCTTCTGGACCAAAAACTGCCTTTCAACTTTCCAAAAATAATACTGCTTGGGTGCCTGCAAAGAAAATAGTACGAAAAGTGACTCCATTGGAACTCACAATAGTGTCTTATAGAACACATAAAACAACTTATAAACTGTGCAATGAAATATCGTGTTTGTTTAACTCTCTAATGAAAATCGCAGCTGGCAAGTAGCTACAACTGAAGTTTTAAATCTAAATACATAGAGAAACATTATTGTGTGAATACTGTACGCAAGTGTAGTACAACAACAAATGTATCGGTATAAGTTAAGTTTAAGAATTTGAACTTTTACCTATTGTTGTCACTGCCCATTGTTATTTAAAAGTTGAAATATTTGATCATTTATTGCTTGTAATGATTTAAACATCATTCGACCAATGTCAATTGTAATAATTTCAAACCCTTCTTTGCTAACTCTATACACTGCACGATCGTATGGGAGGGTAGCGTTTTTACTGAAATTCACTGCTCTATTACTCGAAATGTAGTTGAGTCTCAGTTATAATTTTTTTGTGAGATATTCCTATGTATATAAAGAACATTCAGTAAAACTTTCACTTGTTTTCATTATGTCCCTTTTTAGATATTGGCCTGAGAAAATTGATGTTTAAAAGAAAAAAAGGAATGCATTCTCGGGACTAAAACTATATTGCAGGTAGTTATGTAAGTATTCAACATAGAAATAACATATTATTAATGAGTCTCTCTTGATCCATAAAAATTTACGGTCCAAAACAGTACGATTGATAATTTTTTTCGGAGTCTACAGAAAGAGTTTGACTCACTCTCTTGCATGACAGAATAATTTAAAAAATGTACGCCTCAAGTTCATTTAATTTTCGAATTATTCTGATATTTTTTAAAATAGATTGGCAAATAAACTTTCCGCAAACCACGTTGTCCTTAAAAAATTGCCCAACCGCCATTTTAAAAATGTCTGCTAGAAAAAACTATGGCTTAGAAAATTTTTTCTACCTATAGGGAAATCACGATAAAAACAAACAAAAATTATTTTTGTTGGGTGATTTGAAATGGACCGACCCTAAATCAGGACTTCTGATGAAACTACATGGATAATAGCGGCTTTTCTATACCTGAATTTTTATATTTTTACAATCACTTTCATAGTTATGCCATACTGAAGAGAACAAATAAGTTAGAACCACACGCGTCTATTGCTAACTTAATCCTACTAGTTTACATTTTCATGTTTGATTTACACGATTCTGCATTATCATTTTTCTTTGACTTATCACTCATGCATCATTTGATAGCTAAGGCATTATTAATTGTGCAGTGAAATTAGATATTATCTATGATTAATCAGGATCTTCTAATAGATAATTAAAAATAGTATGGAGCAGCTCTACACCTATTTTTTTAAATTTTCACTTTTATTTGCATAATTAGCGCTGATCTTATTTGTATTATGGAAATGTATGTTGTATTTGATATATCAAAAATCGTGCAGTCTGTCCGGTTAAATGAATTGCTTTCCTAATGGTGTTCTTTGCCATTAGTTTACTTATTTACTCAACACAGCCCCACGTTATGTTGATAGCTTAGTGTATTTTCGTTTTTGTTGTTGTATATGTATATTGCACTATATAAGCTCGTTATGCCTATACGTTGGGCACCAAAATGCACTAATATGTCCGTTATGCCTCTACGTTGGGCACCAAAATTCACTAATAAGCTACGTTGGGTACCAAAATACACTAATAATACTCTTCGTTGTGTATCAACGAACACTAAATTCTTACCCTTATGTAGAGATAGTGCTTATGTTTGCATTAACTTTACGTAATTTGATATAATTAAATTTTTATAATGTTCAATTTAAATTTTTATTGACTATATTTTTAACTTTGTACAATGTTTATCTTACCTTACTGTAACTAAAATTCCCCAGTCGTCTATTTTTATTTTATGGCTATGTTCGCTCCAATTATATTACAAGTGGTGGGAAAACGTATTCACAAAACTATAAAGTTGGTTATGTTATTTTCTTCCGGCATTTATTTACTTAACAAAAAAAATTGTTTGAGTATTATTAATTAGCTCAGTTCTAACATGTGAGACTCTAGCAAAACAATCTCAGGCTTAGTGAGTTATTATGGGTTGGAAAATACTTTAGATATAAGGAAAATACAGTGTAATTTCTAAAATCCAATGACTATATTGCAAAGAAACATATATAAAATTTCCACGTAACATTTTAATTAAAATTGAACAGCATTTTATAAATGGACAACGAAGCTATCCATGGAAAGAAATTAATAACAAATTACTGGATTCGACATAACTCAAGGTAGGTATATAATTCTAATACTATGTTCACAAAATGACTAACTAAAATATAATACGTATAGATAACGAAAATTAATTCCTAAGATTTATGAAATATTCGAAGTTAAATAATTTTTTAAACCTTTTGTTTAATGTATGATAATTATGATGATACAATTATAATAGCATATTCTTACAACATTGATACAAAACTATCTTTCCTATTAACAATATGCTTTCTAAACTCTTATTCTGATTCAATATTTTTTTTATTACTGACTTTGATAATTAATATTGAGATCTCAATAAAACTATAATGTTTATAATTATTTTAAGTACTTAACTTGTATTATTTTCTAGTCTAATGGTGTGTCTTGAATCCTTTCCGTCTTGTTTCCCACGTTGATAAGTGTAGAGTCGTCTCAGGATGTAAAAGTTCCCAAAATCCTCGGAAAAATCACTTTCACAGTTCGTTTAAATTATTTTCTGTAGGTAAGCTTCTTTATATGATTTTAATTTTCAACATTAGAGTTCATTTTCACTGTTGTAGACAGGTGTGCACATAAATTACGTTTTTTAAGACTTTATAATCGAATAAATTTTAGTACCAATAGGTTTGATTTATCGATGGAATATATATTAACAATTTTACACACACTAAGGTATTATTTTTAAACCTTTTTACAATACTTTTACTTAAAAATTATAGACGCGTCTTTTTAAGCGTCCTTTCTCTTCAAAAACTTAATTTCTAATCCCTTTGTTTTTTAAATTTCAATGCTACCTTTATTTTCGAAATGTAACTTGTATATTGAGTTGTCTACATTTAAGGTACATAATATAAATAATTTATTATGATATTTAAAATGTTATTATAAATTTCTTTCTCTTGATTTTTGAGAAATTAATTATTTTAGAATTTATTACATACTTTTTTACAATTTACCCTTATTTCTGTGGATAATGCTATTAACTTGTATATGAAGTTGCATATTCTTAAGTTACTCTGAATTGGCAATTTCAACTTCTGATATTTCATTAGGCTTATGTGTTACTTTACATACACATATCATGATAATATATAGGCTGAGTCATCTCTGCGGGGTAGGACGATTGTGACTTTATGAGAAAAAATATTTTGAAACGTTTTTTCCTAAGATGTCCACTCATTAGGAGCATATTCTAAATTTATTTTGTGTCATACACGGTGCTCCATAACTTAGTGGTTGACCACAGTTACACTTTTTTAAAAGGAAGAGATGTATATTATTAGATTCTTGCATTCCCCACATAAATCTTAGTCAAAGAATAATAGGATAGTAAAGGCCTAAAATGTAAAGCTTTTGATTTATTACCTTTTTTCTGAAGAATAACCAAATGCAAGCATGTTCCATTTTTTCAACTACTAGCTGCTTACACAGAAATCTGGATTAGAATTAAATGACAAATTTTTGTCTAAAGCTCAATTTTTTTAATGGAACATCCTGTATATTGCTTCATTTTTGAATTGCTTGCTAAATTCTACACCAAAAACATATAAGACGTTATTACTTTAAAAGTTACCACTACTGTGGTATTGGTATGTTTCTATAAAATTTTGCCAATTTTATGTCTTATTTGAGCAAGGTATTTTGGTACTGGAGGAATGTCAAAGAAATTATTTATAAGCCTAGTGAGTTTACTGACGGTGCTGCCCTGCAAGAAGAAGTTATGCATCCATTATTTGAAAGCCAGAAGAGTGTTCTGATATTATGTAATAACTAAAGTTAATGTTCAGGCATTCCTTTTGATAATGTGTTATTTACTGGTGAAACTGCTTACCATACTAGCACAAATTTTCATTATTATTCACTACATCACTAGTAAATAAATCATCAACATACGTGGAGCATACATGTATGGGGAGGTATTTTTGTTGAACGGATGATAGGCCTGTACAAAATATTTTAATTTAAATGTTTCTATGGAAGGGGCTGGCTCGTGGAAGCTCTCCCTTTTTATAAGCCTGCTAGGTCTTTGAACATAACAGAATAAGCCTTTTTTATAGGGCTATATAAAACAGCAAATATACTATATATGTTTATTAATGTCGATTCGTGATTACGGAAGCGTGATCTAAAATATCTAGAGGTGAATGAATATTCATCTGAACAGTTGTTGAAATAACGTTTACTATTTTAAAGTACATATTTATTGTTATTTTATAGTTCCTCTATCACTAATTCCTCATCCGCCAACGTAATAATTCTGGTCTCTGGGCTTACTATAACCAAGATATTAATTTGTTTTGTTTTAAATTTTATTTATTTTACTTCACGTTTGTTTTCTATACACATATACATACATGTATATATACATGTATACATGTATATATACATGTTGCAGAAAAACGCTCGGACAGGTCGATTAGTATTTTTAGTTGTGAATTTATTGACATAAGAAAATCATATACAAGATATCTAAAGAAGCACATTATGCCGTGATATCTCGCAAGTTTATAAAATAAGAATAGCTTTAAGGATTAGTTTAAGTTTTGAAATAAAATAAAAATGACAAAAATCGTATTTAAATATGAAAGAGTAAAAATATGCAACAAATTACATGGATGTATATAAAGTTGCATACACATGGTCAATATACAAGCAAGTAATTCAAAAGTCATTATTATTCAAGTGAATAGTAAGAAAATGTAAAATAAAATTTATTAAATAAATATGAAATAAAAGACAAAATAAATATAAACAATATATTTCTTTTGTAGAAAGGATACACAAGATGTATGGTTTACATATCATCAAAAAGAACCTAATTTTATACAATGCGTAAAGATTGCTTTAAACATTCTAAATAATGGACCGCTGTTTAAGTCAAAAAGGGTAATGAAGGCAAATAATAGAGAAAGGGTTATGTTAATGGACGGAACAATCAAGAGAATTAGTCATGTAAAAGCAATAGAATTGTATGAAAAAGATCAAATACGATATGCAAAAAACATAAATATGACTGAATAAATTATTATGATTTACATGCATAAAGCAATAAAACTTTATGAAAGAGTTTAAGAACTAAATTATATTAAAAGATAAAAATTACCTTAGCTTATAACTAGAGACTAAGAAAAGGATATAAAAATATATGTAAAACGTAAACCCGATCAGCAATAACAATTGATATAAAGGTAGCTGATAAAATAAATAAAAAGTGTATGTGTTTATGATTTGTTTGTAACACAATGCTTCAGAGACTGGAAACAGACGTGTACAGTTTCATGACCTACAAAAGATAACAAAATATAAAACTTGTGTAAAGTTTATTGCAGATAGACATATTACCCATGGACAGATGCGATGGAGAAACAAACGTATCTTTCAGGTGCAGGCAGTGTTGGAAGAAAAATATGCATTCTTTTCAACGTGTTTCCGATCTTACCAAGTCACAATCCAGCTACAAGAAAAGTGAAGAACATAAATAAATGGGAAAGAAAATATGTATTGAACAATGAACAAGGCAACAGGTTCATTGATGAATACAAAGAAGGATGGTATTAACAAAAAGAATAAACCTACCGTCGCAAAGGCAGTACGAGGCTGTGAAAAGGATTCTTGGATGGGAAAACAATTTGTGTTGACGTTTGGTAAATAAAGAACTGTCAGAACAATATGTGTGTGTGTGTGTATCAAGACGACAACATGTGGGCAGCGATTTCACTGGAGGATATATTCCAATGCCAACCTAAAATATGGACTAGAGGGCGCAATAGTCAACGTAGAGTTTTTTTTGCCGGTATAAATTCGAAAACAAGATCCGACAAGAGGGACTTCTTATTACGACTTCGAAAGAATAAGACTCTTTAAAAATAATTGTTACATTGTAGAATAGTAGTTTTCATTATTTCTTTATCACGTTTATTCATAATAATTTTCTTTTATTAATATATTTAAATTCATTTGAAACGTTCAATATGGACATTCAAAATGAACATTTTGATGAAATGTTTAAAGATAGCAAGTAAGTTTTTTTTTGAAAAGGAGTTATCTAAATTGTTAAACAGATATTGGTTTTTACGTGCAAATGATTAATCAATGTAATGTTGAACAATATAGATAAGCGAATATTATCCTGTAAGGTTTTCTTTTAATTCATAAAGTTGGAATTACAACAAAAATAGGACTAATGGTGTTGGGCAGTTGAAGAGATGCTACGTGCGAATGAGCATTTTCTTCATGGCTTTGTCTAGGCATCATTAATCTTTTTCAAGTTATGTTAATAATTAATTAAAAGTTTTACAAGGCAAAGATTAAAAGCTAGATACAACACGTGCAAATGGTTGTCTAAAGCAATTAATTCAAGCCAATATAAAAATAATTACATCGATAAATATCACTATCAATGTACAATAAAAGTTCACATTTTTTTATTTACAGGATAAATATTTATTTTTTTTGTTTAGCATCATAAATAAATAAATAAAAGATTTACATACATTACAACCGACATTTGGTATAAATGATATGAGCATTTTCAATTATGTATTTGTTTAGAGCATTAAGGTGTATATAAAAATATTTGAATTTACAAATTACAAAATAAAAAGGTGTATGATCATGTTGTATAGATATTCCGTTTTCTTCTTTAAACAAAACTATTACCTCGTCAATATTGTAACGAAACCAGCAGACGAAATGTGTTTACATTAAATAAAAACGAAATTGTCACACGCACAAAAAAAGACCATAAATCTCTCTCGATGTTTGGATATCGTAAGCGGTGAGTCATACACTTACGCATGGTACTGTATCGGAAGCGGATAGAAATGTATGGAATATTCTTCACACATCGAGAGAAGTATGGAATTGAGAAGAATGCTCTAGTAATCTTCACATATGTATATAAGCGACGAAGTCACCGGGATACAGGACATTACGGAATTGATTACGGAAGTAATCGCGGAGATTACGGGATTCATTGATTGCGGGATAAGTAGTCTCGAGTGCGTGGTAGCCGACGCGACTAGAAATAAATATAAGAAAAAAAATATACGGCGTACGGTAGAAATAGTTCTTTAAGTTATATGTAAATAAATAATTGCACGAGTTGTTTATTGGAACCCGAAAACGTTACAATTGGTGTCAGTGTGGGATAAACAATATAGAAGTGCAAATAAATAAATAAATAAATAAATAAATGGCTACCAAACGTTTGGAAGAATTAAAGGTCTCCGAGTTAAGGGCAGAATTGGAAGAAAGGGACGCAGATGCGTCTGGAAAAAAAACAATTCTCCAGGACCGGCTTCGTGACCTTTTAATAAATGAAGGTGAGGATCCCGAGAAATATTTGTTTCAAGTACAGCCTGATTTAAGCGTAATAGTGGAAGAAATTAAAGATGCAGTTGCAAAACAATTCAAGACTATAGGAGATGCAGTTGAAAAACAATTCGAGATTAATATGAAGACTCTGGAAAAAATTGGGAGTAATTTGGAAGCTTTAAATAATAAAATTGCAAATGATTCAGAAGCTTTGAAGGATGAAATTGCAAATAATTCAAAGGCTTTGGGAAATGAGGTTGCAAATGATTCAAAAGCTTTGAAAGATGAAATTGGAAATAATTCAAAAGCTTTGGGAGATGAAATTGCAAGTAATTCAAAACAACTCGAGACTACTTTTAAGGAAGACATTCAAGAGAATTCATCGAATAGGAGGCAGGAATTTTCTGAGGCCATCGAAGCCATGGAACAGAAAGTTGAGGAGCGCGTGTTCGGAATGGGGGACGAGTTTGGGGTTCAGCTTCAGTTGCCAGCGCTGAACGACTGCGGTCCCCATGATATCTCAAGCGGAAGCCTGGAGATTGCCCGAACAGCGAAGGCAAAGGTAAAGCCTCCCACCTTCGATGGAAGGACGTCATGGATGTCGTACCGGAATCAATTCGAAGCCGCTGCGGGAGCAAATGGGTGGATATCCCCGAAGAAAGCTACTGGTCTGATTGTGTCATTAAGAGGACAGGCCAGTGATGTTCTGCAGACCGTACTTCCGGAGGAAGAGTGTCAAGACTACCTTAAATTGATCAAGCGTCTTAAGATGAAGTATGGGCATGCGCACCTGGGACAGGTAGTCCGACGATTGGTGAATAAGGTGCAACCCAAAAGAAGAACGCTCCGATGCTGGAATTGGAAATGGAGATGGAAATGGAAATGGAGATGGAAATGGGCCATGCGCATAGTAAATGCGCAAAGAAGCCCAAGAAAACCATAGCGGAGCAGCGAAAAATGAAACGGGTCGATGAGAAGAGGCAATCGTCGATCCAGTATCGTGGAGCCTCAAAATAAATAGCGCAAAGTGCATCTGTGCAACACCAAAACGCTGATGCTGTTGCAAGAAGACCACGTCCAGGAGACTGCAGGCATAGCAACCGCCTAGAAGAAAAAGCGGCCAACACATTCGGAACAACCGTGGTTGACGATCAGTGGCATCCTGACAATTTGCGGATCGGTCAAGAAGCTGATGAAGACCTTGGTTCCTTGATGGTTTGGAAAGGTACTGGTCACAGACCGACTTGGCAAGAAGTGGCTCCTCGTTCACAGGGACGGGAATCCTACTGGGCTTAATAGGACTCTCTGAAAGTAGAGGATGGATCTACTTAAGTGTGTTGTGGAGAACCCAAATGGAGAAGACTGCGTCAGTGGATCCTGGCGAAGGTTGAAGGATGTCCACGAGCGAGTACGCCATCACACTCAGGATGTCAGCGACAGGACGAAGAATCGTTACCACGTGCAAGCCGAGTGAGAGAGATGGTTACGGAGAAGGAGACCTTGTTTGGTTGTATGAACCTCAACGTCGCCGATGCCTGTCCCCAAAGCTCCAAGAATACTGGGAGGGACCATACGAAATACTAGAGCAAATAGATGACGTCGTTTATCGCATGAGACTAACACCCCATAGTGAGCCAGAGATGGTGTGTTTCAACCAATTGCCCCATACCATGTACGTGACGGCGGTGAAGTGGCGGATGTGCGACAATTTGCTGGAAAACCTAGAGAGCCAGCTTATGGGAATCCCTTGTCGATCTACGAGGACGTGCACACGAGCAGGATGTGGGGATGCTGGCAATTCCGAGGATGGGCTGCGGATTAGACCGTTTGGTATGGAAAATCGCAGGAAACATGCTGGAGGCAGTGTTTCGGCGTGCTAGTATGGAAATGGTCGTGTGCGGCTGTCGGACCGATCAGCCCGTTGTGCAGCCTGGGACGGTGGATTGCCATTGCCACAAGACGGCTGGGTGCACCCGTGGGTCTCGGTGTGGATTTCGTTATCCGCCGGCGTCAAGGACATGGAATAGTGTGTTTCGGGACGAAACGCAGTTTTTAAGAAGGGGGCAATGTAACGAAACCAGCAGACGAAATGTGTTTACATTAAATAAAAACGAAATTGTCACACGCACAAAAAAAGACCATAAATCTCTCTCGATGTTTGGATATCGTAAGCGGTGAGTCATACACTTACGCATGGTACTGTATCGGAAGCGGATAGAAATGTATGGAATATTCTTCACACATCGAGAGAAGTATGGAATTGAGAAGAATGCTCTAGTAATCTTCACATATGTATATAAGCGACGAAGTCACCGGGATACAGGACATTACGGAATGACGGAAGTAATCGCGGGGTAACTACGGGATTCATTCATTGCGGGCGGAGTAGTCCTTACGTAGTGGTAGCCGAATAAATAAATATAGTAGTGCCGTCTTATATAAATAGAACTGTTATATAAATAAATACGGACAGAGATATAAATAATATTAGTAGTAAATAAATACCTGTGATAATTTATTAGTAGTAGTTTAAGTGTGTTAAGTTAGTTTTTATGTTTTTATATTGTTATATAATTTTAAGTATATAAATATACAGACTGTTTTAAATAAATAATTGCACGAGTTGTTTATTGGAACCCGAAAACGTTACACTATTATAAGTAAGAGAAAGGCACCAGTGAAGGAGAAGGAACCACATACATTGCCAGAACCCACAATAGTTATTAGGTACATGCTTCAACAATATAAATAAAATACAAAACCAATTATAAGTTTTTGGTATAAAAAGAATAATTTTTAGAGCACAGCATATACAGATGACTATACCCACAAATATATGCTATCACAGCAATATGTAGCAATTATTGTTTTCTTAAAATGAAACATCCTGTATATTATGCCATTTTTGAATTGTATGGTACATTCTCAACACTTTTTGTGTAACATACCATATCCCCAAAATCAGCGATGGCGCACCTGCTTATTTTGCAATTGTAGTTCGACAATTTCTTGACTTAACTTTCCCTAATAAATGGATTGGACGCAGATGTCCTATTGAGTGGCCACCATAGTCACCGGATTTAACCCCATTAGATTTTTTTATGGGGTTATTTGAAATCTAAAGCTTATGTGAATAGACCAAATAATCTATATGGCCTGAAAAATAGAATACGCTAGGAAATAAGACTTATTCCACCAGAGGTAATTGAAAACGTTCAACAGGAAACAATCCGTCGACTACAAAAATGTATTGAAGTAAACGGACAACATATTGAACACTTATAAAGCAAATGTTATTATTTCTTTTGTATGTTTCATTATTTAGGGTCATGTATTTTTTTTTTAATTTATAACATTTCATACGTCATTATTCCGAATACCGCTGACTTCGGGGATATGATATTTTACACAAAAAGTTTTGAGAGTTTACCCTACAATTAAAAATGACGTAATATACAGGCCGTTCCATTAAAAAAACAATGATTGCTGCATATGTTCGTCTTTAGATACCCTGTATACAATTTTCTTAAAATTTACAATTAAAAATACTAATCGACGCGTCTGAGCGTTTTTCTGCAAAATAATTACCTGAATCTTAAATGAAATTGTTCCTTTCATCATGAACGTATTGTATATTCGTTATAGTTATACAATTTAGCTTTATAATGTGTGTGTAATTAATTCACTCAGCCGCCATTTGGAATTTCACGATTCTTGGGTTTTACAATTCCATCCCCGCATAAATTTAAATTAATTGCTTCATTATACATTTTAATTTTATAAACGCAACTTAAAGGGTCTTTTTAGCAGCGATTTTGTATATTACCATAAACTAATCAACTTTATAACAGGTTATTAAAGCCATTTCAACATATTCGCAATGTTATAGTTGCAAATATGTATTATCTAAACTACTCAAAAATGAATAAGGAATTTTTACTTCTTTGTATTTTTTAGAAAATATGGGTAAATACTTGTAGTGTATTATATTAGATACATAATTGTACACAATAATTCAAAATTTTCAAGTATATTTATTCAGAAAAATCGTTAGATTACTAAGAAATGATCAATTACGAAATAAGCAACTTTTTTATCAATAGCTAAAATAAACATTTTTCTGTAATAATTAATTCTAATATCGTGTATAATGGCCACGGACATCTCTCACAGCTGTACATCTTCGGGACATACTCATAACGCAATTATTAATGTGTTCTTGTGACACTCTTCTCCAACACAGCGGTAAAATGTCCCGCAAGTGTTTTACGTTAACTGGGGGTGGATTATGTTCGTTGAGCTGTTCTTGAAGTATGTCCCAAAAGTGCTTAATTGGATTCAGGTCGGGAGACGTTGGTGGTAAAGGTAGATGGTTAATATGGAGGTCATTTATTGCTTGCATTACAATTTGTGCAGGATGAGGTCGTGCATTATCTTCAATAAAAACCATGTTTTCATCCACAACCTCACGAAAGTCGACCACATATTGCTGAATAATGTCATCTCTGTATATGTGTCCATTGACATTGTTTTCAAAGAGATGGAGGTTCGTACGTCCATTCAAACTAATGCCCGCCCACACCATGATAACACCGCCGCCAAAAGGCACCACAGCTTTTGTAAACTCGCGACTATAGCGGTCTCTTCGAATTCTCCAGAACCTTACTCTACGATTATCACTAAATAAGCAGAATCTGGATTCATCGGTGTATAAACCACGCTTCCATATTGAAAATTTTCTGGTAGTCGTTGGTTAACCCAAGCTCTTCTAGCCATTCTGTTGGGATTAGTTAATTTAGAGCGCCTCACAAGCCTGCAGCTATGAAGATCCATTTCCCTCCAACGGTTTCTGATGGTTTGATCCGAAACTCTAACTCCAGTGGCGGCACGTAACTGTGTTTGCAACCATACAGCACTTCTAAACGGATTCATCCTTGTCTGAATTCGTATGTAGCGGTCTTGTCTCTGATTTGTTTTCATATCAGATCCACTACCAGGTCTTCTCCTTGCAGATCCTGTCTGTTGGAATCTTGTTAGAGCCCCACTAACAACACTTGGAGACACATTAAAAATTGCGGCAATTTCTGCTCCAGATTGCCCTCGCTGATGCAATAACGCAATTAAATCAAAAGTTTCTTTATTTAAATGACGTCTTGGCATCGTGAAAATGTGAAATGACGTTTAAAATGAATAATATTTGTCAAAAAATGCGATTTTTATAATTTTGTATTCTAAATTATTTTAAGGTTAAAATACAAGATTCAATATTTTATCACACAGACCAACTACAATGTCCACAAACGACTGTGGGTCTTCTAATTTATCTATAGATTGAGAAAATACGTTAAATTTAATCGAATTAATTAGATCTGTTAAAAAAAGATCTAATTCCCTATTCATTTTTGAGTAGTTTAGCATATGGTTATATATACCGGGTGTCTGTTTAAGTTTGGCCACCGCCCATATCTCTGCAACCGTTATAGTAATAGATAGTAAAACGAACCACGGGAATTTCAACAAAAATATTTTTAAGTTTCCAAAATGATCGCAAGGGGGCGCAATTCTCAAGATAAATTAAAAATACGATAATTTTTCATTAAATACAAGTTTAACATAGGTTTAAATTTTTATTGGCAACATTTTCAGACGTATTTATTTGAAACTGTTTGATCAACTTCCATACGAAGGGAAGGGTGGAGGGGGGCATGTCTGCGTACAAAAATAGGTATAACTTCGGTTTGCCTTAACGGAATTTAATGTTTCAAGGCTCATTAGAGAATTTTACAGGGAATTGAAGTGTATGTATTAGGAAATGATGTGGTTGTCCAAAAAAATAACAGGGGGCGCTGCTCTTAACCTGTATATTACTTGTTTTATCTTTCAAATTTTAAATGGAACAGTATATTTTTAATATCATAAATATTGAAGCACATAAAAAACTGAAGAGAATGATGAAAACCAAAAGTTGCTACCTTTTGTCTTGACGAAGACACAGTCATACGAAGACAATCCAGAAAAATAGAATTTTTAAATATAAATTTATTTATTTTTTGCGAGCAATAATTTTATTTTAATTTTAAGAATGTGACTAGACAGTCAGCTTTCATTTGTATTTCCATCATAGTATTCCATAAATGTATTCATTTCAATCTTCTCACCCATTTTTTAATTCATTATGCAGGTTACGTTAAATTCTCCTTTTAAATGTTTTCAAATTCTGAAGTTAATATTTTATAAATTTCATTTTTTGTCTTTCAACATTGAAATAAAATAATAATACTGGTCAGTGTATAGTTTGCTTTTATTTAAATTTCCATCACACAATATCGCATGCACCACGATACTCACTTATATTATTGTGAGATTTCCAAGGTGGGCCATAAAAATCGAAGTGTCAAAACATTATTGCCACATGTGTGGTACGTATGTGGTAGTATGTGCACGTGTGGTACGTATTTAGCAAATTAGGCCTGCGTGTGGTGTGATATCGTGGAAAACAATATCATTTGGCGTTTTATATTTAACGAACACCTAAATGGCATAAATATATATTTTTTTAAAACAATTTTCCTCCACTATTAGAAAGTGTGTCATAGGAATGTAGAACAAATAGGTGGTTTCAACATAATGGTAACTTATTTTGGTGGCCTCCAAAATCTCCGAATCTTACCATTCTCGATTTTTATTTACAAGGG
The DNA here is from genome assembly GCA_963170755.1 of Amphimallon solstitiale. Taxonomy (NCBI): domain Eukaryota; kingdom Metazoa; phylum Arthropoda; class Insecta; order Coleoptera; family Scarabaeidae; genus Amphimallon; species Amphimallon solstitiale. The sequence continues at coordinate 67,390,192 of OY720678.1, read as the reverse complement.
AAAAATAAAAGACATAGTTTATATCAAAGAGCCGACTACACGTGAAAATATGATTCAGAGAATAACAAATGCGATTAATACAATTTTTTCCTCCAAAATTGATGTAGGTGTGCTCCCTTAATCGACGAGTAAACTTGTGTATTGAAAATAATGGTGAACATTTTGAAAATTTCTTAAGCGGAAATTTTTTTGCTTTATTTTTTGCACTTTCTTATTTAAATATATTTAGTTTGTTTCGTTTATATTACTTTGTCAATATATTTCCTTATTTATGTTTAGGTATAATGATCTGTCCTCTTGCTTATGTTAATGTTATACACGGGGATATTAGATATCAATTTTTTATACGCTTTCGTTACTAATGAGTAAATGATTTGTTTATAACTGATATTATATATATATATATATTACATTTTTTTAATGTTATTGGATACATAGTTCATGAGTTATGGAAATTATATTTGCTGTTGTCCTATAACTAGATGTATATCTGTTGGGTAACAAAGATATATTATTGTTATTATTATTATTATTATTATTTTATTCCAATGTTGGAAATGACAAGAAATGAAATTTAAAAATAATAACTAGAGAATTTGAAAACATTTAAAAGTGGATTTCAACGTAATATATGCAATGAATAGAGAAACGGCGAAAAGATTAAAATGAATATATTTATGGAAGAGTATGCTGGAAATTCAAATGAAAACAAACATATTTTTGTTAATTCTCCTTGTTAAACAGGACTTCTTCGTTTCTAAAACGTTTATACGTTTACAATCATCGTGTTTAGAAGCGCTGCAATTTGTATACACTGTTCTGATGAAGACAATAAAGTGTCGAAACGTTAACCCTTTAATTATTACTTACCACCAATAAAAAAAGCCGCATTCCAAGAATAAAAAGAATATATTTATATATACCGGGTGTTTCGGAATTGCACGACACTATTGTAGGTACTTGTTCTCCAGCATAAAATAAACAAAAAAGTCCATATAAACATATGTCTCAAATTAATTAATTACAAAGATATTAGAGCATAAGGATATTTATTTAACAGTACAACATCAAAAAGAACTGTTTAAAGTGGCCACCGTTTTGTTGAATGCAGCATTAAGCACGACAAATTAATGCTTCTCTAGGACATCGTATAGCATCAGGATGATTCTTGATAGTTGCTGCGGCTTCCACGATGCGATTACTCAACTCTGATGAATCCCGATCTCCCGATCTAACGCCGTTAGATCGGTAGTTTAGTAATCGCATCCTGGAAGCCTCAGCAACTATCAAGGATTATCCTGATGCTATACGAAATGCCAAGGAAGAATGAATTTATCGTGCTGAATGCTGCATTCAACAAAATGGTGGCCACTTTAAACAGTTCTTTTGGACGTTGTATTGTTAAATAAATGTCTTTATGCTCCAATATTTTAGTAATAAATTAATTTGACATATTGCTGTGAACCTTGCGTTTAAATAAAATTTATATAATTTATTTATTTATTTGTTAAATAAATAAATAAAATTGAAGTTTGTGCTAGCTCTATAGGCAAAACAGCATAATTCATTATCTCTCGTGGGTTCTACTGTGATTTACTTCTTTCCTTACTTGTTTCACTTTCGTTATTATTGTGATGTTGTGTGGGATAGGGTTATAAATAATTATGACACCAGATTACTCATGTGAAAAATGTATTATATACTTATTGATTACAATAGGTAAAATTTATTATTGACTGTATATTATTTATTTTATTTATTTATTTACAATTCTTACAAGTAACAGTTTTCACAATAATATCATGTTCGTTCATTTGAATATGTATTCAATCAATACAGGGTCTCTCCGCTTTCACTCTTTTCTTACGAAGGCCTGTATATTTGGGCCAAATTATATTGACTTGATAATGAAGGTACTGACTAATCGGCTTTATGCAAACATTCACACGTACTACATAAAGCTTGGATCAATCACCACCCCAGATACATTCCTAATGCATCACAAACTAATTGTCTAAACCTATATTCTCACGGAGACTTTAGATTCTTAGTGCGAAGCGTTTAGGCGTTCCTGTTTATAAAAGTTTGAATATTGTTCAAAGCAGTACTTACTAAGGTCTTTCTTAATGAACACTGGTCCGTTGTGCAAGTATTCGCACACAGTACACTATTAAGACTAATGTTCTTAATTTTTAATTAAAAATTGTGTCCCTATATTTACGTTCTATTATTTAAATAACTAAGTATTAAAAGAAATGGAGTGATTAGAGAGAACCTGTATATTTCTGATTGAATTTAATAGTTATAACAATATTATTTACTACTCACTGCGTAGATTCATATAATTCCTCGAATTCTTGTTGAAATTGGTTTTCCATTTTTGTGGATTCTTCTCTCATTGGAATCTTCTATAAATTAAATGATGACGCTCACTTTTTGCAAATATGGCGACCAGAAAACAATTGGAAATTATTCCTATAGAAGCGTATAGGCTTCTTGTTTGTTTGTGAATTGTTAGGTAATTCTTTTATATTTGTTCTGCGGTAATAATGGTAAGCGTGTAACGACCCCACTTAACCATTATTTGCTCAACACGTAGATGTATTATTTACTTCAAGAGACGCTATTACTTTGTTGTGAGTTAGAAGTTTTTAATGTCACAGGAACCAGCTAACATCTAACTAATTTTCTGTTCCGACGCGCTTTTTATAGTTGAAAATAAATGCCACTCGCTATTTGATTGTTTTGCGGACTTTTATTTTTGAATTGTTCGTTGTAGCGCCTCTAGCGGATATCTCGACATTTATGCCTTGTCTCTTCTTCCTCTTGTCGTATTTTAGGTTGGTATTTATTTTAGTATGTTCGATCTTGACATTTGATGTCTTCTACATTCACCAACGACAGTATTTGTTGTTGTTCCATATATTTATATCTAATGTGCAGTAAGTATATTGATATTTATTTTGATGTTTTTCTTACGTTATTTTATTCGTTTATTGCTATCGTAAACATTCATTGTACTTATAAATATATTCATTGCTACTTTCGTTGTTTCGTAGGTACATTCTTCGACCAAGCGCTAACCTTACTCGTATTTTTGTTCTGGTGCTTTTAATCGAAAAGAATGGAAAGAAATTGGATATTGTTTCGATCGCCAGTCCCTCCGTCTGCTGCGTTCTCTCCTTGAACCATCTCACCGTTCGTGGAGAGTTTTGTATGTTTAATATGCTGCAATAAATCATTGCTTTTTTATATTAATGCTGCTTATTCCTTTGGTTACAGATGTTCGTTTGTATGTGCACTAAGTTTGGAACCATGAAGAGAATTGCAATTACTCGCATTACAATGAGAATTGATACCTTTGTTGCATATATTAAAAATATTATACGATTTTGTGATGTTATTAATGATATACTTTATCTTAATATCCTTTTCAACGCAAGTGTATGTATTTTATTTTTAAGTTACTTGAGTGCATTAAGCCTCTTCATATACATTACCAGCATATCTTATTTTATTCTCTGAATATAGTTTAATTGCTTTTAAATGATTGACTCTTATAATTGTTCCGTTAGTTAACATCACTCTTTCACGGTTGTTGGTCTTAAGAGTCTTTCCATTTTTAAATGTAGGTTCTCTGCATAATATACTCAGAGCTCTTTTTGTTCCTAACTTGTAGTCAGGTTCTTTATTTTCAAATTTAAATGTTATCTCGGGTTTTTCACTTCTGAAAATAAATATTCATTTGTGTCATTGACTGTTATTGTTGAGGTTTTTCCTCACTTATTTCTAAATGATATGTATATATATATATAATCTTAATTAAAATACTTATATTCTATGTGCATACCTGTGTTATCGTATGATCGAATAAATATTTATTTTAAAATAAATATTTCTTAAACTATAAGTGAGTTTTCTTATTGCTAATATTGATTTAAATACACGAGTATATCTTAGTGTCAACGTTAATTATATCTACTTCTAACATTTTATGATTATATACAATATTGTTTTAATTTCTAAAGTAAAATTCACGGCAATATGTTTATATGGACTTTTTTGTTTATTTTATGTTGGAGAACAAGTACCTACAATAGTGCCGTGCAATTCCGAAACACCCGATATATATATATATATATATAATTTTTAAAGTTTTTTCTTTGCCGTGTATTTTAAAAATTTAATTTTGCTTCTTAGTATTTTTCGGCATTTATGAAAATTAAAACACTTATTCCATTATAAAATGTATTATTAATTTGACGTTTTAACTGTTTTTTTTTCGAGCCTTTTTCAAAAAATATATAATGTTTTTATAATTTATAGTGGACATCAACAACGTTTAGATTGTCAAAAATACTTTTTGTTAAAAACATTTTAAAAAACAGCACTTTTCTCTTTCCAAATTTCAAAGTTTCATTTCACTTATATCAGTGGTAATAATTATTTTCATTTTTATATCTATCAAAATGTATGTTTTGTACAACCTCACTTGTGTGTATTTATTTCTCACACAAGTGAGGTCACGGTCTGAAAAAATACTTGTACGATAAGACCAAAAAGCGTGTTTATATATTTTGTTTATATTTTAGGTTGGTCATTTTTATTCCTTGCACATGTAAATATATGTATGCGATATGCGCTGTTTAAGTATAACACCAAGACGTTTAATTTGTTTTTGTTTTCACTTACTTTATTCTCTCTAACCAAAATTGGGAAAGCCTACTTTCTTTTATTTTGAAGTTACAGTAATTTGTAAACTGTAGCGTACATACCATAAATCTGAAAGTAATCCGAAAATCCATATAACATAATTTCAACAGAATAAAAAATTATATTACTACAATGTATGAACTATGTATGTATGTACAATCGGCGTAGTAAAAGTGGTTCGTAAAGAGGGTTAATATAATTACCCGTTTTAGAAATATTGTCTGTTGAATAACCATTAGGTTATATTAAACATTTAATGATGTTTGCACATACGGAAAACGAACAGATTTCTCAGCAAGTAAGAAAGTTTTGACCATTTCAATACGTTTCATTGTGTATCAATAGAATGCTTTCTCAATTTTACCGTGAGTTATCATTACCTGATATAAAAAAGGCAATATAAATATTAATATTCAACCGCTTCACGAATATAATCATATAGTGTTAATAATTATATTACAAAGAGAATGTTAGATATAGTCATAAGTAAACAACAGAAGAAATCCATAAAGAGTGCTTGCAGTGAGTGTTCCGTCGTACGACGTTGTCGTCATATATTATTAATCATATATTGTTATTATTATTAATTTAATTATTATTAAGTTTCTATTTGTCACACTGTATATCATATATTCGTGTTCCTGGTTGACCTAATTGACCATATCTATACCTGCGCGAGAAGGTACATTTGCGATGATTTCTTGTCGGATATTTATGACCACACGTAAATATAATTATAACTAAGTATTTTGGAAAAACATTACTTTTAAGTTTACGATCCTTTGTCAAAAGAAGCAGATATTTGCCTATTATTTAGTTAGTACCAAAAGGTTTTTCCCGTTCAAAAATATTGCCTGTAACTTGCTTTCTTTGACAACGAGACAGCATCTTTCACTTTTATTGCACATAATTTAAGATAAATTACAAAGGCAGACGGTCATCAGGAATTTCCATTAGAACCTTGCAAATCGTTACATTATCATTAATAAAAGAAATTTTTAGGTTGACGTCAACAAATAGGGTGATCTACCAATAGCATTTCGTTTGGTGGGAGTAACTCATATTTTCAAGTTATTCTTACTCTTAAGAAACAGACAGTACAATTCAAGATGTAACATCAAACAGTCGCTTCAAGACTTAAATCAACATTTCATTTCAAGATTTCATATCAAACAGTGTGTGTTCAAAACAAAATTTAAGTAGTTCAATTCCTGATTGTAAAACAAGACAATTCGTATCAATATACGAATAAATCGTTACAAGCAATTCGAATTAATTAAACAAACGCGTCAATTTAAGGTGTAGTTAAAATAAATAGTTAGTGCTACAGTGCTGCAGTTTTATTGAAACAACGAAACCTTTGGTCCTTCGATTAACATTTGAGAAAACTAGCGTGGAGTCGCCTCTACAGTCCATCATCAAAATACATTGGCTTCACGCAAACCCAACATTTGGTCAACTTCGAGCCGGATTTCAGCGCCACAGGAAAAGATCAACATCAGGAAATCAGCAAGGAAAACAATTAGACAACAATCCACGGAAAGAGGTGAGTCTCCAATTTTGTTACTTTCCCGCACTTCCTAATCCATTCATATCATCATGTCTCTTGAAACGGAAAAAGAGAAATTACTATCAGGACTCGACTACAGAACACGCGCAATAAAATCATCAATCACAAAATTCAGTACATATCTTAAAACAATCAACGAAACAAATTTCAGTGCTTTTCAAATAAATACACGAATATCAAAAACAAAAGAATTATGGACAGAATATTATCAGGTTCAAATGCAAATCGAACTGCTCAACATTGGGGAAGGTACAAGGAGTAATGATTCAGCATTTGAGGATCAATATTTATCGTAATATCACCTGCCGAAGAAATATTAGCCATGTATTTAAAATCCAAGACGAGTCAATTTTGATTTACAAAGCCAAAGCGCAACATTACCACACGAGAACCAAGACATTCAAGGTCGCATCCGACTGCCGCAGATTTCATTACCATCATTTTCGGGAGCCTTTGAAGAATGGACTCCATTTAATAAAACATTTGAATCATTAATAAATTCCAACGAATCACTTTCTAGCGTACAGAAATTCCATTACCTTAAGTCATGTTTAAAAGGGGAAGCTGCTAATTGCATTCAAGAATTGCAAGTTTCCGCAATCAACTACGAAATTGCATGGAAAACATTAAAGGTTTGATAATAAACGATTAATAATAAAAAAAACATCTTGTCGCAATTCTTGAACTGCCGAATTGCATGCATGAGAATTACATAACATTAAGACAAATTCTTGATGGTGTGCAAACTCACACGAGAGCGTTAAAATCATTAGGTCGCCCGGTAGACACTTGGGACGACTGGTTAATACTTTCAATCACAAATAAAATAGATAGAACAACTAATATGGAATGGGAGTCAAGTATAAAAGAAAATACTGTACCAACATTCAAAGAATTTTTAGATTTCTTATCACATAAATGCAAGACACTGGAAGCTATTTCAAAAAACCTATCTCAAGAAGTCACATAAATTTCAGAAATCAGCATTAGCGCACTTTTCACGACAAGACAGTCAATGCGTTATATGCAAGGCCAATCATTTTATCTATCAATGTCAAAGTTTTTTTAACATGTCAGTAGTGGAAAGATCAAAGTAAGTCAAGTCTGCCAAGCTCTGTTCTAATTGCCTCAGGTCGGGTCATCAAATAAACAAATGCAATTCGACCAATTGCAGGAAATTTGGTAACAAACACAATACATTACTTCATTTCGAAAAAGCAAGAGTGTCGGAAACTCAAGACGGACTATTAACAATAAATAATACAGATCAAGCAATATCAAATGCAGTGTCAGCACTCTCTTCAGAATTATATTACTCTGGGCAAGTTCTGTTGTCTACAGCTATTATTAAAGTCGCAGATTGTAATAATGCATGGCACTCATGTAGGGCATTATTAGACTCAGGCTCGCAATCTAATTTCACATCAACCTCACTAGCGCAAAGGCATAATTTAAAAGAAAAGCGTGTGAATATCCTTGTGAGCGGTATCAATCAAACACGTACACAGATAAGCAAGTCAGTTCTAGTTAATATCAAGTCAAACTATAATGAGTATGGCACAGAGTTAAATTGTCTAATTCTAAACAATATTACAAACGATATTCCATCAAATTTAATTGAAAGGAGTTGCCTTAATATTCCACAAAACTTAAAATTGGCTGACCCTGAATTTAATCGCCCCAATAAGATCGATATGTTAATAGGAGCGGAGTTGTTCTGGCATCTTCTATGCGTAGGTCAAATAAAATTAGCAAATACTAACCTAATCATGCAAAAGACGCAGTTGGGGTGGATAACATCCGGGGCACTGAACGATAAACGGGCACAACAAACAAGCAAAATATGTAATTTAGCCCTAGATGACAGTATAGCAAGGTTTTGGGAGATAGAACATGTCAGAAACAGCAGTAATTACACCGCGGAAGAAGTAGCTTGCGAACAACACTTTATTAACAACTATACTCGAAACAGTGAAGGTAGATATATTGTTAAGTTACCTCTTATAAACGATGCAGAAATAAGTTTAGGAAATTCGAAAGATTTAGCAACAAAAAGGTTTTACTCACTAGAAAGAAAGATGCAGGAGCAACCGAAACTGAAAGAACAATACGTACAGTTCATAAACGAATATTTACAATTAGGACACATGCAAGCAGTAGAAGTGGATGAATCGTTACTGGATGAGAACAGCACATATTACCTACCACATCACGCGGTAGTAAAAGAGGATAGTCTCACTGCGAAATTGCGTGTAGTATTTGACGCATCTGCAAAAACCACGTCAGGACACTCACTCAATGATATGCTAATGGTAAGACCGTCAATACAAGAAGACTTGTTCTCCATCATTTGCAGATTTCGCACACATAAAAATCGTATTAACCGCAGATATCACAAAAATGTATAGACTAGTGTTAGTCGATCATTCACAAATATCATTACAGCGAATTCTTTGGCGCCCAGATTCGTCACACGATTTACTCACTTACGAACTCAATACACTCTCATATGGCACCGGTTGTGTGGCGTTTTTAGCGATTAGGGTTTTAAAACAACTTGCTCTCGATGAATCTAGCACGTTTCCATTACGTGCAAAAATCGTACAAAGAGATTTCTATGTAGATGACTTGTTAACCGGGGCAGATGACGTAAACAGCATTAAGATCATCTTTGAAGAGGTTAATTCCTTATTGCAAAGGGGAGGTTTCCAACTTAGAAAATGGGCCTCAAGTGACAGCGAATCTCTATCACAATTACTTACAAATAGTGTCGAACCGAGCATATTAAAACTTGATAAAATTTGCACAACCAAAACATTAGGGAATTCTTCAGAGGACACTACAATATGTTACACCACCAGAGAGGCGATGTATGGCAACAAAGACCGTGCATATAGAATTAATTAGTAGTCTCGACACTGATTCTTACATGAACGCCTTAAAACGATTTATATCAAGACGAGGGATGGTGTCAAATATTTATTCAGATAATGGCACTAATTTTGTCAAGGCAAACAAGGAATTAAAGGAGCTTCACAAAATGTTCACAACAAACGAACACGAAAAAATAATAAATTACTTATCGAATGAAGGAATTTCATGGCATTTTATACCACCTAGAGTTCCACATTTCGGCGGGATCTGGGAGGCGACAGTCAAATCCTTCAAAAATCATTTTAAACGTACAATTGGAAATGCACACTTCACATTCGAAGAATTCTCCACTATTTCCATCCAAATTGAGGCCATCCTAAATTCCCGGCCTATTATTCCTCTATCCGAACACCCGACAGGCCTATCAGTCCTAACTCCGGGTCATTTTCTTATTGGAGACTCACTTAGAGGTATTTTAGAGCCTAATGTATTACCGTTACAAATAAATAAGTTGTCTCGATTGCAATTAATATATCGCAGCAAACAGCACTTTTGGCAGAGATGGTCGAAGGAATACCTTCAACAGATGCAAGGAAGAAGTAAATGGACAAGGCATTCGGACAAGGCATTGCAAGTGGGACAGCTAGTTCTCATAAAGGAAGACAACATACCACCAATGATCTGGCCCGCAGGAAGAGTGTTAACCATCCATCCAGGGAGTAATGGTGTTGTACGTACAGTGACATTAAAAACAATACGAGGCGAAATGGAGAGACCCGCCAACAGATTATGCATTCTACCGATGTCAAATGAGTGAAGTGCTATGTAACTATTAAGTTTCGAAAGCCGATGCTTTCAACGCGGGCGGCATGTTCCGTCGTACGACGGTGTCGTCATATATTATTAATCATATATTGTTATTATTATTAATTTAATTATTATTAAGTTTCTATTTGTCACACTGTATATCATATATTCGTGTTCCTGGTTGAGCTAATTGACCATATCTATACCTGCGCGAGAAGGTACATTTGCGATGATTTCTTGTCGGCTATTTATGACCGCACGTAAACATAATTATAATTATAACTAAGTATTTTGGAAAAACATTACTTTTAAGTTTACGATCCTTTGTCAAAAGAAGCAGATATTTGCCTATTATTTAGTTAGTACCAAAAGGTTTTTCCCGTTCAAAAATATTACCTGTAATTTGCTTTCTTTGACAAAGAGACAGCATCTTTCACTTTTATTGCACATAATTTAAGATAAATTACAAAGGCAGACGGTCATCAGGAATTTCCGTTAGAACCTTGCAAATCGTTACATTATCATTAATAAAAGAAATGTTTAGATTGACGTCAACAAATAGGGTGATCTACCAATAGCATTTCGTTTGGTGGGAGTAACTCATATTTTCAAGTTATTCTTACTCTTAAGAAACAGACAGTACAATTCAAGATGTAACACCAAACAGTCGCTTTAAGACTTAAATCAACATTTCATTTCAAGATTTCATATCAAACAGTGTGTGTTCAAAACAAAATTTAAGTAGTTCAATTCCCGAATGTAAAACAAGACAATTCGTATCAATATACGAATAAATCGTTACAAGTAATTCGAATTAACTAAACAAACGCGTCAATTTAAGGTGTAGTTAAAATAAATAGTTAGTGCTACATTGCTGCAGTTTTATTGAAATAACGAAACCTTTGGTCCTTCGATTAACATTTGAGAAAACTAGCGTGGAGTCGCCTCTACAGTCCATCATCAAAATACATTGGCTTCACGCAAACCCAACAGTGAGTAATAGCTTTAAAATTCCACATGATGACAAAAAACGAAAATCGATATTAAAAGTAAGCGAAGAGCATCAGGCAATTAAAAATCAAGAAATAGAAATACAGAAAAGAGCACTAAAATGTTTATAACTTTGTTTTGGCTGCGCATACGACAGTGAAACACGCACATTTAGAGCAAGTAGTTTAGCACTTTATATGGGAACAATATTAGAGCAATTGTGGTGGTAACAACGCCACAAAAAAAAACTATTGTTGAAAGACATCAAACGATTAAGTAATCTTATAGAAAATCACTGGAATTCAGAAATATCTAGTTCAATGCTAAAAGCATAATTGAGAAGAAATAAGGCTAATCAAAACTTTTGCCACTTAATAAAATGGACCATAGGAATTTCAACCAAAATATTTTTAAGTTTCCAAAATGATCGCAAGGGGGCGCAATTTTCAAGATGAATTAAAAATTCGATAATGTTTCATTAAATTCTAGATTAAGATAAATTAAAATTTTTACTAGCAACATTTTTAGACGTTTTTATACAATTTTCATTTGAACCTTTTTGATCTAAGTCCCATAAGAAGGGGAGGGTAGAGGGGGGTGTGTCTGCGTACAAAAGTAGGTATAATTTCGCCTTGCCCCAACGGATCTTAATGTTTCTGGGCTCATTCGATAGAAAATTTTACAAGGAATTGAAGGATATGTAGCACGAGATTACATGGTTGTCAAAAAAAGTAACAGGGGGCGCTGTTCCCAACTTATGTACATTACTTGTTTTTTCTTTAAAATTTTAAATGGAACGTTATATTTTTAATATGGTAATATTGAAGCACATAAAAAACTGAAGAGGGTGATGAAAACCGGAAGTTGCTACCTCTTTTCTTGACGAAGTCATACGAAGACAAACCAGAAAAATAAGAAATTTTAAATATAAATTTATTTATTTATTGGGAGCAATAATTCAATTTTAATTTTAAGAGAGTCTCTAGACAGTGTATAATAGTTCGTTTTCACTTGAATTTTCATCATACTCTTCCATAAATGTATTCGTTTCAATCTTCTCACCGATTTTTTAATTCATTGCATATGTTACGTTAGAATCGCCTTTCAAATTCTCAAGCTATTTTTAAATTTTATGTATTGTGTTTTTAGACGTCGAAATAAAATAATAACAATAATAATAATAATTATAATATATCTTTATTACCCAACAGATATACATCTAATTATAGGTAAACAGCAAAAATAATTTCCATAACTCATGAACTAAGTAGACAATAACGAGAAAAGGAACAATATAATATAATATAATGCATTAGTTATAAATAAATCATTTACTTATTAGTAACGAAAGGGTACAAAAATCGATATCTAATTCATCCCCGCCTATAACATGAAAGTAAGTAAACGAACCTATTATTATACCTAAACATAAATAAGAAAATATATTGACCAAGTAATATAAACGAAAAAAAAATATATTTAAATCAGAAAGTACAAAAAATAAAACAAAACGAACTTCAACTTAACAATTGTTCAAAGTGTTACCAGTATTTTTAATACACATGTTTACTTGTCGATTAGTAGAGCGCACAGTTACTTCAATTTCGGAGGCAGCAATTGTTGTTATCGGCTTTTTGTATAAACTCAATAATGTCTTCTTCCCAGATAATTTAGGGAATATTGCCGGGAAGCAATAATCCATTTTCAAAGCATTGAAAATACATTCTGATCATGTCGTAAGCTTCAACGTTAGAGTATGACATTTTACAAACTTAATAATTATGTGCAGGTGTCCAAAAAGGCCTAATTTGCTACATACGTACAAAAAGTTTAACTACAAGTAACACGATTTTTAAATTTTGAATTTCACGGTGCATGCGATGTTGTATGACGAAAATTTAAAAAAAAAAAAGCAAGCTCCACTGTTCAGTATTATTATTATTTTATTTCAATGTCGGAAAGGACAAGAAATGATACTTAAGAGATAATAGCTAGAGAATTTGAAAACATTTAAGGAGAATCTAATGTTACATATCCAATGAATTAAAAAATCTATAAAAAGATTGTACTGAATACATTTATGGAAGAGTATGATGAAAATTCAAGTGAAAATGATCTATACACTGTCTAGAGACTCTCTTAAAATTAAAATAAAATAATTACTCCAAATAAATAAATAAATTTATATTTAAAAATTTTTATTTTTCTGGTTTATCTTCGTATAACTATATCTTCGTCAAGAAAAGAGTCAGCAACTTCCGGTTTTCATCACTCTCTTAAGTTTTTTATGTGCTTCAATATTACGATATTAAAAATTTACCGTTCCACTTAAAATTTTAAAGAAAAACCAAATAATATACATAAATTGAGAGCAGCGCTCCCTGTTACTTTTTTTGACAACCACGTAATTTCGTACTACATATCCTTCAATTCCTTGTACAGTTCTCTATCTAATGGGCCCAGAAACATTCAAATCTTCTCTATAGTTTAATGAAAAATTATGGAATTTTTAATTCATCTTGAGAATTGCGCCCTCTTGCGATCATTTCGACACTTAAAAATATTTTTGTTGAAATTCCTGTGGTGCATTTTACTATCAAGATCTTTTCCGCTCGGTTGTACGATAAACGGTTGTCGAGATGTGGCCGGTGGCCGAGCTTAAACAGACACCCGATATATGTGTGTGTGTGTGTGTGCGTGTGTGCGTGTGTAATCTTAAATTATATAAAAATATTTTCTTTGGGATAGGGGTGAACGTTAATAATAAAACTATATTTGATTGTGACGTTTTAACATTTAATCATGTTTTCTTCAGACTTCGAAAAAAATGTTTTGATTTTAGGACCTAATTTTTGCATTTCAAAAACAAACCTAATTGCAATTCCTGATATAATAGCGAACACTGAAGCCACCTTACACGATATGCCCGACAAGGTTAATAATAATAAAAATAATATTTGAGTTACAATATGTAATATTATAACTAACTTCATGAATTCGGTAAAATCAGAAAACCAAAATGGGGCACAAACAGAAATGCAGAAAAATATAACAAAAGCCAAGAAACTTTTTAAAGACAACACAAATATTTGCGCAATTAAACCATACAAAAGTAACAAGACAGTTCTTATGTATGTTAATGAATATGATAAAAAAATTACGAGTTATTAAATGATGAAACCACTTATTTAGAAATTAAAACAGACCCTACAAAAAGATCCAAAAACAGAATAATAATTTAATAAAAAAATGGAGCAACATGAATATAATTCCTGATCATACTTCTAAGACCTTAAAAATAAATAACGCATTGCCTCCGAGTATATACGGACTCCCAAAATTTCATAATAATAATATTCCCATGAGACCAATCGTTTCATGTATACAAAGTCCGTAATATCATCTTACGAAATACCTAGTTAATATTACTGCAAACGTAACATGTAAAAATAAATATTTAAAAAAAATTCCCTATGAATTTAAAAATGTAATCCGTAAAATACAACTAAATAAGCAGGAAAGGATTATATCATTGGATGTCCCATCGTTATATACAAATATACCTGTAGACTTAGCAAAAGATACCATAAAAGAACATTAGCATAAAATCAGTCAACACACTGAGATTCCTCTAAATTTTATAAACCAATACAAAAATTTTAAATACTGAGTTTAACAATAAATCCATATCAGTATTGGAACTCATCCAAATTAAAAAGAATGAGTCAGTTTGTGTTAATGACCGTAATGAAGTCAATTCGCTATCCAAAATTTACTTTTCTTTACTAACATAAACAAAATGTTCCTTTTATAATTTTAAAAAATTCAGTTGATTTATAATTTGTAGAATATATATAACTTCATGGTATTTAAATTCATAGTAACATTGATATTTATATTTGAAAGATGTGAAAAAATCTTAACTGACATTTAGTTTTAAATGTTTTTATTTCTATACAATAATCTTATAATTTTTTATTCCTTGGCTACACCGTACCGATGACGACCAATGAGTCAGAAACACGTGTCTACGGTTGCTCTACAGCGGAATTTACCCAATAATTTTCTCTTTCCTGTATTTCATGTATCCGCGATAATTCCTTTTATTTTACTTATAATTTTATATATGTAAGTTGTGTTTTTAAATATTATCGTAATTACTTATAACACTTATATACTTTTAGTTCTTCTGAGGAAGACAATACAATAAATTTGTCGAAACGTTAAGATCTTAGCTTTTAAATAACAGAGCCGCATTACCAAGAGTTCTGATACTACATATATATATATATATATATATTTATTCAACCGACGTAACCAGGCCCGCTATATTCATGCTACCAAGTCAATCCCAGTGTATAACACACGAGTTGTTATTCAATCGACGTTTTCAAACCCAGCGATTCCACCGTCTTTCCAAACCCAGTGTGTAAAAAAGCGACATTTATCAGACCTTGTCATTCCCGGCAGCATTGCCAAGTATACATATATAAACAATGTAATTGGATAGTCCTGTTCGTGCAATGAAATACAGCTTCGATATATTTAAAATGTTTTAATAGTAAGAGGAAAGTCAGATTTTAAAATAAATTTTTTTAAAATTGATTTTGTTAAATGTAATTCAGATATTTGCCGTTATTTTTGGTTGTTTCACTTAGATATTTAGATTCTTCTAAATATATCAAATAATGTAAACAATGTGTATTTCTTCCATTACCGTTTTTTTAGAATATGCTAACATATTCATCAATTTACATCTACATAACTACATAATTCTGTTACTTTTATTAATTCTTTTAACAAGTTCATTTGGCTGAGATTTAAAAAGTCACAATAAATTAATATTCTTCTTCAGATAATTGGAATTATTGTACAGATACTACATCTGATACTGCAAACCCTGCTTTTTTATGTACAGGGTGAGTCATTGTAGCCGCTTCTTCGATTGCTCTTTTGTATTTTAAATAAAAGAAGTGGAAGATTTATGGTTGCTTGTGGCGCATATTTTAAAAATACCCTAAGTTCTGACGCACTTCCGGTTTCACCGGAAGTGTACGCAACTTAATTTTTTTTAAATGACATCCTATAAATTTTTGGATTTTCTAGTAATGCTTTAAATTGTCTATTCAACTGTTATTTCTTTTTCACAACTGAGCCAATAGTTTTTGAGTTATTAATTTTTTTTGAAAATATTTGACCAGAAAACGCGTTCAGAAAAAAAATATTTTCACATTCTTTTTAAAAGTAAAAACATTAACTTTAGTGGTGCTTATAGCCAAAAAAATTCTACTTCCTTTGGTAAAAGTTGCACTCGACAAAACCTCAAAACCTTTGTTTTTTCAAAGCCTACTTCCCGAAATATTCACATACCAAAAACTTATCTTTTTTAAATGGAATACCCGGTATTTTATTGAGGCATTTTGTTTCTTTTTTTAATCTCTTTCATTTTTGTTAACAACGTTCTATACCAATCTTTTGTAATTTCTGAGATAATCACTATAGAAGAAATTAGCGGTCAATTAAAGAAGTATGAGCTATGTACCCAAATATTCGTTCAACCAATGGAAGGCTGGAATGGGACCCGACTTCGTTAGTCAATTGTCAAACAAAGTATACGTTAAATCCAACTACCTATCCCAAAAGTTATAGCTTTACAAAATGATTTTTTAATTCCGACAATGTCCAGTTGCAGTATTTAATTTTTACACTGTTGGTTAACAACGAAATAAAATAAAGATTATGTTTACTGACATATTTGAAAATGCCGCCCCACTAAGGTGCATGAAACAATGCTGCTATCTTTAATTTCATTTGCCTAATCGCTCGTATTACTTTATTGTTGAAGCTCTTCATAAGAGATGACTCTAGTTTTTCAAAATTATAAATTGATGTCCTAAAACTGTAATAGAAAAAAAATTTGAAACAAAATAACGCAATTTTAGATAACCTAAAACTATTGAGCAACGTAACAACAATCAAAAGTAAAAAACAAATTTCATTAAAGAATATATTTAACATAACCACAACTTTGTGCGATGCACGAGTATTCTTCTTTCCAAAGAAGTACTAACGTTGCGTAAAACGTTTCGATATATTCTTGTAAACGCTTTTCTGAATTTAATGTTTATGTCTTCTTCAGACTTCGAAAAAAATGTTTTGATTTTAGGACCTAATTTTTGCATTTCAAAAACAAACCTAATTGCAATTCCTGATATAATAGCGAACACTGAAGCCACCTTACACGATATGCCCGACAAGGTTAATAATAATAAAAATAATATTTGAGTTACAATATGTAATATTATAACTAACTTCATGAATTCGGTAAAATCAGAAAACCAAAATGGGGCACAAACAGAAATGCAGAAAAATATAACAAAAGCCAAGAAACTTTTTAAAGACAACACAAATATTTGCGCAATTAAACCATACAAAAGTAACAAGACAGTTCTTATGTATGTTAATGAATATGATAAAAAAATTACGAGTTATTAAATGATGAAACCACTTATTTAGAAATTAAAACAGACCCTACAAAAAGATCCAAAACCAGAATAATAATTTAATAAAAAAATGGAGCAACATGAATATAATTCCTGATCATACTTCTAAGACCTTAAAAATAAATAACGCATTGCCTCCGAGTATATACGGACTCCCAAAATTTCATAATAATAATATTCCCATGAGACCAATCGTTTCATGTATACAAAGTCCGTAATATCATCTTACGAAATACCTAGTTAATATTACTGCAAACGTAACATGTAAAAATAAATATTTAAGAAAAATTCCCTATGAATTTAAAAATGTAATCCGTAAAATACAACTAAATAAGCAGGAAAGGATTATATCATTGGATGTCCCATCGTTATATACAAATATACCTGTAGACTTAGCAAAAGATACCATAAAAGAACATTAGCATAAAATCAGTCAACACACTGAGATTCCTCTAAATTTTATAAACCAATACAAAAATTTTAAATACTGAGTTTAACAATAAATCCATATCAGTATTGGAACTCATCCAAATTAAAAAGAATGAGTCAGTTTGTGTTAATGACCGTAATGAAGTCAATTCGCTATCCAAAATTTACTTTTCTTTACTAACATAAACAAAATGTTCCTTTTATAATTTTAAAAAATTCAGTTGATTTATAATTTGTAGAATATATATAACTTCATGGTATTTAAATTCATAGTAACATTGATATTTATATTTGAAAGATGTGAAAAAATCTTAACTGACATTTAGTTTTAAATGTTTTTATTTCTATACAATAATCTTATAATTTTTTATTCCTTGGCTACACCGTACCGATGACGACCAATGAGTCAGAAACACGTGTCTACGGTTGCTCTACAGCGGAATTTACCCAATAATTTTCTCTTTCCTGTATTTCATGTATCCGCGATAATTCCTTTTATTTTACTTATAATTTTATATATGTAAGTTGTGTTTTTAAATATTATCGTAATTACTTATAACACTTATATACTTTTAGTTCTTCTGAGGAAGACAATACAATAAATTTGTCGAAACGTTAAGATCTTAGCTTTTAAATAACAGAGCCGCATTACCAAGAGTTCTGATACTACATATATATATATATATATATATATATATATATATGTAAATTTTAAATAATTTTAAAATTATATATATATATATATATATAATTCTAAATTTTAATAATATAAATATATGTATATATTGAAAAATTGAAAATCTTCTTGGTAGTAGTGGCATAAAATGAATTAAAAGTAATAACAATATGACAACTGGTTGTCAATTAGAAAACAATGACAAATATAAAATGTAAATCAAAATGTATAAATGAAAATGTAATCAATAAGCATAGGACAGTCGAGATTATTTCTATAATCACATTAAAAGGCTTGCGGTCTACCACAAACTGTTCAGTCAATCCAAATATACAAATAACAACGACGCAACTATGTAAAGAAAAGTTTTTTTAAAGTTTTTTTTTTTTCTTTACATAGTTGCGTCGTTGTTATTTGTATATTTGGATTGACTGAACAGTTTGTGGTAGACCCCAAGCCTTTTAATGTGATTATAGAAATAATCTCGACTGTCCTATGCTTATTGATTACATTTTCATTTATACATTTTGATTTACATTTTATATTTGTCATTGTTTTCTAATTGACAACCAGTTGTCATATTGTTATTACTTTTAATTCATTTTATGCCACTACTACCAAGAAGATTTTCAATTTTTCAATACACTTGTATAATTGGCAAAGAATTGTAATATATTTTATATGTATATATATATATATATATAAGAGAAAGCAAGAAGTCTTTGCCGTTAGAACACAGGAATAATAGGTTCTTGGGGAATCTAGCAATCATAAACTGGTTGTGCTTTAGTTCTTTATTCTTTCTGCCAATATTTCGTACATATGATCGTGTACTTCATCAGGGCATCAACTGTGGAAGCAGATCACAATAATTGAGTGTGTTGATATATTAAAAGTTTACAAATGTACTTACAATGCGAACTGTTTATGTGGACAATATCACATGATACAGAAGTGCATGTTTCTTTTGGATTGATTTTCATTAACATTATTGGTCTTAACAGTGGTTATGATAATGATGTTCACAGATTAAAATTCATTAAAAACTCCAGACGGAACACAACAAAAAAACACGTTAAAATTATTCTGGTTAACACCTCGTTACATTTTAAAAGAATATATAATTTTTCTTTTTTGAAAACACTGTAGTGTAAAGTGTATGATTGAACGGTCAAGAACAAAATGTCAAGTAATAGATGGATGTCAACTTTTCTTTGCCGAGCTTCTTTTATCGATGCTATCAGATAGCTTTGTTGCATATTTTAATTTTTTTTCGATATTTTAGTCGATATTTTATTCGTTGGTTGTTAGTCCACGTATAGATTTAAAATGAAACTAGGATAAAATTATAAAAATTACAATATATTTAGTCTTATATTCTTCCGCAGTGATTTTCAGTATTTTGGTACATAATGCAGAAAACAAGTTAATTTAGCAGCAAACTATTCTCTAGAAATACAACGACTGCTAGGGGGAATAACTACGCACCCAATTTCGCTTCAATATCCACTTTTTTGAAATCCCATTACATTTTTAAATTACATCCAATACTTACGTAAAGAGAAACTGATGGTGACGCACACAGCTTCCAATTTCAAATATCGTGCACTTAGTGGAACTTTCCGAAATTTCCTTCAATTTTTCTTTCATTAACCTTGCCTGCAGCACGATGTGAATGCACAGAGCAAAATATATGAAATCAAATCCCATCGCAATACAAACCGCAATAAAGAAAAGATAGTAGTGGTTTAACAAAAGTAAAGCAGCAAGAGCATGCGACTTTGGTGTATAAGTTTCTAGAAAAAATATGTGATCTTTATTATATAGCGGTTTTAAGAAATGTATGAATGCCATAAGGAAATTTAGTGAAACCATAAATTTTTGAATATATTCGAATGTCCTGTATGTTTTCTGCATTGGTGCGATAATGGATGGTTTAAAAAAATGCAATTTCCAGAAGTATTTTAATACATCTAATAGTAGTCTTTCTATATCTGTTTTGTAGTACATAAAGAAGACATATTTCAGTAATATCTATAAAAAAAAACCTTAGGTGGTAATCACTTATTACAGAAACTTGAAAAATACTTACTTGAGTAACATTTATTTGCCATTGTAAAGTTTTAACAAAAAGGTCTCCATTTACAACAAAAAAATTAGTAAAAATGTATATAGAAGTGAAGATAATCGCACAACAATTGAAGACGCGAAAAATTATTAATCTAACAGAAGAGTGTTTAATTTCATTCAAAAACATGAATAAGTGTGCGCTCACTTTTAACATTTCAATCTTGTATAGGTTTTCCATGCGTGCTCACTTTGTAACTGCTTCTTGTCTAATGAAACTCGAGAATTCAAAACTCAACGCGCATAGTTACGAAGACTCCATGAAAACTTATTTTACCAATAAGCAACATAGACACAACATATTAATCGATAATTAGATTAATTTTTATAATTGCCATCACTTATACAGGGTTATGATAGAGTAACGCACAAAATTCATAAAACGTACAATATTAATTTTTGAAAAAAATGCAAAAACACGTCAAACAGTTTATTTTATTCCGCATCTTTTAACATAAGTCAAAAAAATAAAACGTCAAATTTGTCAAAGTTATGACGTCATCAATATTTTTTTTAAATATGAAGCTTGTTTTTTTTACTTTATTTGATAAAGCTTGTTTTTCTGCATTATAAAGAAATAATTGAAGTAGGGGTCAGATAAGAAAAAACTGATAGAATTAATAAAAAACAAAATAAACTTTATTATAGTAATAACATTTAAATTAACTAAACAAGTCCATTAAACCAAAACGATTTCTTACAGGAATTGTTCAAACTGTGTCCCAACACTAATTGTAAGACTGACACTGACAAACAGTTGTATTATTACTAGGTAACTTTAAGTTTTAATTCTTTTAATATCTAGTTTCTTTTCATAAATTCAAAAACTAGTTTATTTTGTTTTTTATTAATTCTCTCAGTTTGTTCTTATGTGACCCCTACTTCAATTATTTCTTTATAATGCAGAAAAACAAGCTTTATCAAATAAAGTAAAGAAAAAACAAGCTTCATATTTAAAAAAAATATTGATGACGTCATAACTTTGACAAATTTGACGTTTTATTTTTTTGACTTATGTTAAAAGACGAGGAATAAAATAAATTGTTTGACGTGTTTTTGCATTTTTTTCAAAAATGAACATTGTACGTTTTATGAATTTTGTGCGTTACTTTATCATAACACTGTATATACATACATATATCATTGATTAATATATTGAATGTATTCATAATTGGAGGGACAACATTTATTATTTATTATACATCTTGTCCGCCTAAGTTGTATTCAGGCATAACGCTCTTCTTATTACAATTTTATTAATCGCTGTTTGAATTAAATATGGAAAATTTGTATTTCTAACATAGTTACCAAAGTTATTATGTTTTACCATCCCTCTTAACTCATTAATGGATTACTGAAATCATGTCAGAATTATTTGACTGGAAGAAATAAAACACTTCCTTCTCGAAATAAAAAATCGGCTGCCTTGAGAAAAATTAAAGTTGTACCTTTTTTTAGAGTTATTTATTAATTACGATAATATAACAAATTTTATAAACTACACAATAAGTGTGTCTTAAAAAAGAGGTATTCAAAATCAATTTTTAATCTCGCATTGTAGATTCTTGCATAAGGTGTAATAAATTTAGTCAAGCTATTATTTACGAAAGACTTAAGTTTAATAGCCATCGTGAAATTGTTATATAGAATACACAAGCTTGCAACCAAAGAAAGTGTTTAGAAATTTTCGATGTTGACAGGATAAATAGTCAAAAATTCCATAAAGCACCAATTTTTCACAAATTATTTTTTTTTATTTTTGTTGCCACCGGGATAAGCATTTAATGTCAACACTGGTGAAAATTGGAGATTTTTAGGGCAACGTGTAGTGCAAATTAAAAAAAAAAGTAAAAACCTGTTTTTACGTTTTAAGCTTGATTTTGCCTCTAACAAGTGTTTTTAGTTAAATTAATAGAATTTCTGTTATTTATCAATTTTAATTTGTTTTGTCTGTTCTTTACTTTTGTTTATCCTTGTATATTGAATTGGTATTTGTTTTCTTAACTACAAATTCAGGTTTTATTTATTATTTTTGTAACTTCATTGCCACCTGTAATCGACATATAGAATTATGGATACGTTTAGATTAAGATCACTGCTTTTTTGGTTGTAACTGTTTTTAGTAAGCGCTATGTTTAGTTAGGTTGGAAATGTTCTAGTTTTTTGTTAGGGGTTAAAACCCGTATGGAAATAAATTAATTGATCAGAAACTATGCTTGTCGCGGCGTCTCAATTCAATTAGTATTTTCCTACAACACTCAATTAATTAGTGATTGTGCTCGTAGCGGCATCACCAATTAACGACATCAATGAGGTCAGGGTGCAAGATAATTGTGAGTCAGAGCATGCACTTACCTTTAATATATAATAATTAATCGCTTATGATTAATTGTATTCAAATTCCTAGATCTTGTCCTCAAAGAAGCCCGTTGATGTTAAACTGTGACCCACCCTGTATCTAGCTCAGTTTGTTTAGTAAGGGCTTGAGATTACTCAAAAGTGTTAAGTAACTAATGCACTGTTGTTAAAGTGTTGCACAATTAAAATGGGAACTTGTACTAATATAAAGGCCTACCTCGATGGAAACGCAGGTTAATAGAAACAATAACAATTTATTATAATATATAAAAGCCGAGTCGCCAATGGTTACCAAACGACCGCCAAAATCGACGAAAATTGGTTACGCGGGGGGAAGAACTCCTCTCTGGATACGCGAAATTGAAAGCTGCCCTTTGGCATGGGTATACGGGCGACATTGAATTTCCGGTCGACGGAGAGATTTTCTTCCTAAGTGGAGCGGTTGTAAAGATATGGGCTTTTAAAGAGGAGCGTGCATTCGATGTTTTAACAGAAAAATTGCTTACGTTATGACCGATTCCCACGTCAACCTATAAATATCGTAAAAATGTCAGGTATGCCAGGCACGCGCGAAAGAATTGTAAAAGTTTCACGAAGAAATTTCAGGCCGTCGAGGTTTAGAGTGCGGAAAGAGGGTTGGAAACCAAAAGAGTGGACTTTTCCGCGACGATTGAGTGCACTGTCCACGTGCCAAGTCTGTCGCTGTCGAAGGTGCGACTCATTTAAGGCTCTTCTGCAGGAGAATGCGGTAAAAAAATCTCGCGATGACGAGTTTGCGTGTCATTAATTCACAAACGGACGTACGATTTTGACAGCTGTAGTTTAAATTTTTGTGATGGAATTTGATGTTTCGAAATTTTCTTATAACGACGGACAGTGCTAATTTACAGAAAAACGCGCACACGTATCAAGATTCATAATTATCAGGACGATGAGCGCAAATAATTGACATTTAGAAGACAGTAATGTAAGATGGAAGGAATTATAACGCCATAAGGTGAAATATATTGTTGGTATATCATTTAAAAATTACAGTCTTATATGCTAGCAGGTGTCGTTTATTAAAAACTGGAACTATCAAAGACAGGCGAGCATATAGATCGAGAAAATCAAATATGTACGAACGCATTAAAGGGCATTAACTTTACTGAAAACGATTATAGTATTTATACGACAAAACGTAAACTAAACATACAAATTATTATAGAGAAGAAAAGCAGTTAGTAAATTGCTAATGTAATATGTAATAAATCGGCTTACGCGATTTATTTGTTAAAATTTTATATTTTTATTTCATGCATTTATTTAATTCTTTTGTATTTTTCCCAAATGATTCCGGTCAATATTTCATAAAAACCCCTCTCCTTAAATTAAAAAGGGCGGCACAAGAAATCTTATAAACTAAAACCACGCCTATCGTCTATATACAAGGACCAATGAGAAATTTATACATATTGCTTAAAGCAATATATTAGTTCTAAGATTGTCAAGGGAAATGAAATATACAAGTACCTTTAAAAGAATGCATGAATATTCGCTCAGGACAAGTATAAGTGTCTGAAATAAAGCTGTTACGTGTAAGCGATATACGCAACGGTTGGCACCAGCCACATTAAAGCAGACGGTCAGTAGATATCCGTTACATTAGTTTCAAGTAGTTTATTATGGGGTGGTTTAGAAACTCTATTGTTAAAATGGCATAAATATGTCAATAGTAATTGGTAATGCGGAAAGTACGTAGAATTCTGAGATAGGGAGACAGGGCATAGACCACACGAAGAGCAACATGTGTTAAGACAGACCTCTAGTCAAGTGTGTTTTAGACATTCTTACGTGTACTGAAAAAATATTAGATCACACACAGTGGTGTTTAAATTATATTAATGACAAGTCCAAAATAAGAAGGTACATGTAAAAGGCGTACTTTCAAGTAACATCTGCAAAATAAGTTCAACCAATAAGAACTAAAAATGGATTCGTTAACTGTATACAGGGCGTGACATAATTAGACCAAGAACTGATAAAACTAGGTGCAGAAGAAAAATAAAGAGACTTTTCGGCGGAGTCCCGCCGGGGCTCCGACCGCTCCGACCGTTCCGACCGTTCCGACAATTTCAAAGTCCCGGGAGTTCCGGCAGAAGTTCGAACAGTGCGACAGGGTCTCAACCTCGACTTGAGTCATCCTATAAACAATCGCAGTTTAAGTTGTGTATTAAGAATTCGGTCTAAGAGAGTATGAACTGCCTATAATTGTATAACCAGTTTAATTCTTTTTTGTAAAATTGTGTTTTATAATTTTTTGTATGTGTTTCTCTTTTCTGCGTTGTATAAATTACGTTCAAGCTATTGTAATAAATAATTAAATTCACCAGTGAGTGATATTTGATTTGTGAGTTTGGTTAATTTGTGGTGTTGTAGACGATAGGCTGAATGACAATAAGGTCGGTAAGTCGTTAGTGTATTTTGTTTTGTTTTGTTGTGGTTAATGTTAGTTTTGGGCTTAAATTTACGGAGAATCATCAGCGGGATTATTACAGCTTTGCGTATATAAGATTTCAGAGGCCGAGATAGCGCCAAGTACATTCTTTTAGTTGTGATATTTGTTTAATGTTTTATCGCATTCTGTAATGTTTATTGTATTATAAGCAAAGTACCTTAGCATTATTAAACGTTTAGTTGTTATTACAAAATACATGTTTTCTTTATCTCAATCCCGTAACACCCCTCGCTTGAAGAGATCATAGCTACTTGACCAGCTCGACGCGTTACTCAACAGCACGTTACACCTGATTGGAAAAACATTAATATAATTATTATATCTAATTAATGTAACTATAGTTTACATTTGGTGGCAGCGAAAACAATAATCTCCGATTCCACAGGTGCAGGTTGTTACAATTTGGTGGCACAGTGGGGTTACAATTTGGTGGCATCACAACGTGTTGTTACAAATGTATGTAATGCGGAATATTTTTTAAGATAACAAGAAGCTTCAAACATCCAACTGAAGTTTGATTTTCGACGACAGTCTTACGAAAATTGGATTTCAGCTATCACATGTAAGTACAACAAAAACAATAACGAGTTTTTAATATTATAAAAATGCTTCTTAATACAAAAAAAAGTACGTATAATAGCCACATTTACTTATGTCAACAATGACGGTTAAACGTCAACTAATTTCAGATGACGGTTTGTGCAAAAACTTAAATTAGACGTATATACAGTGCACGTCAAAAGTTTAGAAAACCGGACATTATAAAGAGCATCAAGGCGATGCTCGCGTTTTAAGCGATTCAAGGTCGAAGAGATTGAAAATTCAAGTAGTTAAATAAAGAAAATCAATTTGGTAGATATAAAATTTATTACATTACAGCAAAAATATGAATGATTATTGGTTAAATAAGTATAACTTTAACTTTGTTGTCTTAGAAAATTACTCAATTTACACTAGATTCATCTGAGACTAATAATTCCAAATTTGTTACAGTAAACTAAATTTTAGAGAGACAAAGTACACAAAAAAAAGCAAGACAATAGGAAGAAACTTAACAAGTAAACAAACTAATAAAATTAATTGATTAAATTCGGTGCACCAATTTACCTAGAAATGTCTATGAAGTAATTATCAAATATTCTAGAAAACTCACTAGATTTAATATATTAAAAACAAATTGACTAGGTTAACTAGAAATGACTATTATAACACAAAAAATATTAATATAGGTACATATATCTGGACAAGCACAAACAAGACCTCTAATGTACGTGGTGCCTTGTACGTGATAATATTTAATGTTATTAAATAGATATCTAATACCTAGGATCGATGGCAGTTTGGTAGTTATATAGTTTGTTTATTTCGCAGCCCTAGATAAGGTTAATAATGTTAAATACCTGACAGGTAAAGTTTCTAACACTCGCAAAGGGGGTCCGTCGGGTGGGATCCCGATCGTCGTTCGGTCCGTAATTGTGTCGATTAGCGGTGGTCTTGGATGTTGTCGGTGGACAATATCTCTCACATCCGGATAAATCCGTGAATGGAAGACACTAAATGCTTCATAGTTCTTTTAATTTAGAAAGAGGCGTATCTTTATATTTATGGACAATTAAGGCCTCGATCCAGGATAGATATTTTTACCTTAGACCTAACACTTGTTAAGGAAACTTCCTATTTTGAAAGTACCATAAAACTCAATTTCAGTTCAAATACACATTTATTTATTTTCGGTGTGCGCCGATATTTCGGGGCCGCTCTGCATCGAATATAATATATACAGCATATACAGGGTGAGTCATTAGTAGCCGCTTCTTCGATTGCTCTTTTGTGTTTTAAATAAAAGAAAAAACAATTAGTGGAAGATCCATGGTTACTTGTGGCGCATATTGCAAAATACTTTAAGCTCTGGTGCACTTCCGGTTTCACCGGAAATGCACGACACTTAATTTTTTTAAATGACTCACTCTATATATTTTTGGATTTTCTTGTACTGCTTTAAATTGTCTACTCAACTGTTTTTTCTTTTTCAAAATTGAGCCAATAGTTTCTGAGTAATTAATTTTTTTTGAAAATATTTGACCAAAACACGTGTTCAGAAAAAAATCATTTTCACATTCTTTTTAAAAGCAAAAACATTAACTTTGGTGGTGCTTGTAGCCAAGAAAATTCTACATCATTTGGTAAAGTTGCACTCGACAATACCTCAATAGACTTTGTTTTTTCAAAGCCTACTTCCTGAAATTTTCACATACCAAAAACTTATTTTTTTTAAATGGAACACCCAGCGTTTTATTGAGGAATTTTGTTCCTTTTTTTATTCTCTTTCATTTTTGTTAACAATGCCTATCTTTTGTAATTTCTGAGATAATCACTATAAGAGCAATTAGCGGTCAATTAAAGAACTACGGGCGCTGTTGTTCTATGCACCAAAATATTCGTTCAACCAATGGAAGGCAGGGATGGTGCCCGACTTCCTTAGTCAACTGTCAAACAAAGTAAATGTTATATCCAACTATCCCAAAAGTAACAATTTTATAGAATGAAGAGCATCGCATTTCAATTTTTTAATTCCGGCAATGTCCAGTTGCAGTATTTCATTTTTAACATTGTTGGTTAACATCGAAATAAAATAAAGGTTATGTTTACTGACATATTTGAAGATCTCTTCAAAAAGTATTGAAAATCCATTCGTAGATAGCGAAGATACTCTCCTCCATTAACATTTGCATCACAGAAATAAGGTCCAATTTATGTAACTACCCACTATTCCTCCCCACACTTTTAATGACCAACGATTTTGAAAGTTTACAGGTGTGATAACTTGGGGGATTTTATGTGTTATAATAACGGAAATTGTAACGATGAACGTATTCACTTGAATAGAAGGTTTCGTTGGTAAACAACAAAAAATTGAGAAAGCCAGGATAATTTATCTGCTGCCAATTGACAAAAATGTAAGCGATTCTGAAAGTTTCTTTCATCTAACCCTGTGTATGAATATGCTACGGGTGAATTTCGTATTTCCTAATTATTCTGGATTCTCAAATTTGACTTACATCTAACTGCCGACTAATTTTCGTAGTACTAGTGTGGGGGTGTTCAACTACACTCGTAAGTATCATAAACATCTTATCCTCACAAGTTATTGCTTTTTCCGCTCTTTCTTTCATATTCATATGCTTTCTGTTCACTCAAACCGTCCACTTTATATTTTCGAAGGTTTCTGGCTTCGGTTGACTTCTACCAGGGATCGCTGTGCATAAAGTCTGGATGCTAGCAAAGAGTATCTTTTAGATTCACCCAAAATGTCAATCATATCTAATAACTCTTCATAAGAATAATTTATTTGGATGATAACTAATAGCGGTGCTTTTATAAGTTTGACATAAATGTATACCGACTTTCTTTAACAGTTGACTCAGACAGTCAGCCGCATTCCAGCCCTTATTGGACCAATATTTCGGTGCAGAGAACAGCGCCAGTAGTTCTTTAATTGACCACTATTTGCTCGTATAGTGATTATCTCAAAAATTAGAAAAGATAGGTATAGGACATTGTTAACAAAAATGAAAGAGAATACAAAAAGGAACAAAATGACTCAATAAAATACTGGGTGTTCCATTTAAAAAAAATAAGTTTTTGGTATGTGAAAATTTCAGGAAGTAGGCTTTGAAAAAACAATGTTTCTTTTGGTATTGTCGAGTGCAACTTTACCAAATGATGCAGAATTTTCTTGGCTACAAACGCCACCAAAGTCAATGTTTTTACTTTTAAAAACAATGTGAAAATGATTTTTTTTCTGAACACATGTTTTGGTCAAATATTTTCAAAAAAAATTAATAACTCAAAAAGTATTGGCACAATTTTGAAAAAGAAAATTTAAAGCAGTACTAGAAAATCCAAAAATATATAGGGTGAGTCATTTAAAAAAATTAAGTTCCGTGCATTTCCGGAGAAACCGGAATTGCGCCAGAGCTTAAGGTATTTTTACAATATGCCCCACAAGCAACCATGGATCCCCCACTAATGACTCACCCTGTACAGGGTATATCACGACGAGATTTCTGTAGAACTATATAGAAAACTGATAAGAGTTGAGTTTTGAAACTTCGCAAATATTAGTTTCCCCTTGAGCTCTTTCGATTTAAGATAGTTTTGAATTTTTGCTTCTTCCGGTTACACCGGAAATGGATATCAACATCCTTATTTTATATGGAATACCCTATTTTTCATGATTGATTTGTATTTCCAATTTAATTCTAAGCATAGTTTGTTTAATAAACTTTGCCTCTAAATTTAGTCATTTTTGAAGTATTTCAATTTTTGTAATAAAATTGACAGCTGCAGACTATTACTCATAACAACATTCCCAATAATTGAATGCATGCTCATATTTAAAATTGTAGGTAATTATTTTGGAAACTATACTGCTTCAAATGCGGTGTTATAAACTTTTCAAATTAATACAGGGTGATCAGAAAACTATATTAAACATATCATCCAGAAAATATCAATATCTTGTTATTTTTAAATAGCAACCTACATTTTTTTCAACTTCATTGGATTGCACTTTCAAAATTACGGGCAGTATATATTTACTTCCCTATAACTAATCATCTTAGTTTCAGAGTTATTTTGGAAAATGTATCAATTCCTTTAAAGTTTTATTTTTTCTAATCAGTTATATAGATTATAGGCTATGGAAATTCACGTGAATAAATAAAAACAAGTTGTAATCATATTACCTGTCATCAGTAAGATATTTACTAGTGCTATTCAGCGTTTTCTTTGTATTTCGTTACTGAATACTTGAATAATAATAATAATGTCGGTATCTGGATTTAATAACGAAGATTTTTTAAATCTAATAATAACATATGGTGGATGTAATCGAGTAATCGACAGGACAAGTCGTGTTTATGCAGAGAAATATCCAAATCGGTCAAGACCTACCAAGAGTACCTTAAGCAATCTTTTAAAAAATTGCATTTCCTTCGGATCATTCTTGTCGAAAGAACCAAAAGAAAACCTGTTGTTGATAGTGAAAATGTGGAGGTAACAGCACTTTCTTACTTTACAGCACATCCTAATAATTCTCTAAAGGATGCAGAAGTGAAGTAGGTGCATCCAGAATGAGCATACATCGAATTTTGAAAAAGACAAATGGCATGCTTACAAATTTCAACCTGTTCAACATATTAATGAAGCTGATTTTGTAACAAGAGCGCAGTATTGTGAGTGGTTTTTAATGAAATCACAAGAAGACGACGATTTCACAAAAAATGTTATATGGACAGATGAAGCAAAGGTTTGTAGAAATGGAATATCTAATCGACACAATAGCCATTTTTGGTCCGAAGATAATCCTCGAGTTGTTAGGCAACGACATTTCCAAGAGTCTTGGAGTTTCAATGTATTTTGTGCTATTGAACATCACAAAATATTTGCTTTGCATTTTTATGAAGAAAATTTATAGTGAGCGATTTATAGACATCTTAAGAAAAGTCATAAATTTAAATTTAAATACACTGTCCGCAGAAGAAGCTCGTAGTGTATGGTTTCAGATGAATGGTGCACCAGTATATAGTACCAGAGCTGTTGGAAAAGTATTAGACAACATATTTTATGATAGATGGATCGGAAATAAAGGACCTTATAGGTTTCCACCACGATCACCCGATTTAACGCCCCTAGATTATTTTATTTGGGGCTATGTTAAAGATAAAGTATACAGTATATCTGCAACCACCAAAGAAGATATGATGGCCAGAGTACGAGGCGCGTTCAATAATCTAGAGCAGGGGTCTCCAAACTTTCCAGCCTTAGGGCCATACTGATTACTCCAGTAAGTTCCGAGGGCCAAAACCATATTATCATTGTTGCCGGTGGTAAAAAGTGAAATAGTCCACTGATGAAAAAAAGTCCGAAAAAGTACGCAACGTTTAAAAAAGGCTGCAAAACGGCAACACTGCACTGTAATTTCTAGATTAGTCGTAGAGTACGTGCCATGAGGAGTAACGTGACACGACATCTGGTGGACACAAGCGGAAATAGGTAGTACCTTCTATCGCTAACAGATGGCGCTAATAGCACGTACAGAATAATCTCGTTGGTTCGAGAAAGTTCTGGTGTCTTCCACTCACTTCTAGATGGTAGTAATTGGAATATATAAGAAGGCTAGTGGCGCAACCACAAGTCAGTTCCTATGACACTGTTGTGAAATAAAATAGTGCGTACCTCCTTAAAACGTGTTTGTGCGTGTTTAAGTTTAAGACATCTTTGTAACAGTATTTTAATTTGAATTGTTGCTTTTGTGTGTGATTTAGTAGTATGGAAAAGAAGCGAAAAATTGATAGTGAATGCAGAAAATTCAAAGATCAGTGGAACATTCAGTATTTCGTAATTGAGTCCAGTAAGAAGGCGCTATGTTTGATTTGCAATGAAAACATAGCCGTTCTCAAAGAATATAACATTAAACGTCATTATGAAACAAAACATTTTCAAAATTACTCAAAATATACAGGAAGTTTGCGGACAGAAAAATTCGAAGCTATGAAGCGCGGATTGAAATCGCAGCAATCTTCATTTACAAAACTCAAAACTGAACAAGAGGCTGCAACGCGTGCCAGCTTTCGTGTGGCTCTTGAAATTGCAAAACGTGGAAAACCATTCACCGATGGAGAAATGATCAAAGAATGCATAATTGCAGTAGCCGAAGAAATGTGCCCTGAAAAGGTAAATTTATTAAAAAGTGTCAGTATGTCAGCAAACACTGTGGCTCGAAGGGTAGAAAACATCGCTGAAAATATATCCTCTCAACTGTTCGACAAAAATGGACATGTTGAGTGGTTTTCTTTGGCCTTGGATGAGTCAACGGATGTGTCAGATACTGCTCAGGTGCTGATTTATATTCGAGGAGTAGATAAAAGCTATGAAGTGCATGAAGAACTTCTTGATATGAATAGTATTCATGGCACAACTACTGGTACAGATATTTTTAAAGGAGTTGAAATGGCCATTAATCAAAAGAACCTTCGATGGAAAAACTTGAAATGTATTACAACTGATGGAGGCAAAAACATGAGTGGGAAAGATAAAGGAGTGGTCGCTCTTGTGTCAAAGGCTGTAGAAAATGACGGTGGTTTAAAACCATTAGTCTTACATTGTATCATTCATCAACAGTCTTTGTGCGGAAAATGGTTGGATATGTCTGAAGTTCTAAAACCAGTCATATCAACTGTTAATTTTATCAGATCTTTTGGGCTGAATCACCGACAATTCCGACAATTTATTGAAGAGATTGGAGAAAATGACTTA
The DNA here is from genome assembly GCA_963170755.1 of Amphimallon solstitiale. Classification (NCBI taxonomy): domain Eukaryota; kingdom Metazoa; phylum Arthropoda; class Insecta; order Coleoptera; family Scarabaeidae; genus Amphimallon; species Amphimallon solstitiale. The sequence goes on along the minus strand of OY720678.1, from coordinate 67,357,328 downwards.
CCTTATCATACTGCCGTACGTTGGCTTAGTTGTGGGAAAGTCCTTCAGCGCTTTTTTGAACTTCGAGCAGTGATCGAAATTTTTTTGAATGAAAAGCATCGCCCTCTTACTGAATTACAAAACAACGCATGGCTGTGGAAGTTAGCATTCTATGTTGATTTGACAAAACATGTGAACGAACTGAATTTGAGATTGCAAGGAGAAAACCAGCATCTTCCTGATTTATACACTAATATCAAATCATTCCGGAAGAAATTGATACTGTTTCAATCACAACTACGAAGTAAATGTTTTTCACATTTTAAAACATGTGAAATATTCAGCCACACTACTGAGACTGAGTTTCCTATCGATTTTGCAATCGAAACTTTGAGTGCTTTGAAAATAAATTTTGATACTCGTTTCTCGGACTTTGATGCCATTGCGAATCAAATTAAGATTTTTCAGAATCCTTTTGATACTGACATTGAAACCCTAGCCCCGGAACTTCAAATGGAAATAATTGATCTACAGTGCAGTGATATAATTAAGAACAAATATCAAAAGTCATCTTTGTTGGAATTTTATAAGAGTCTTCCACTGACACAATTTGATAATTTGCATAAATTTGCTCGTGGGCTGTTTTCTGTTTTTGATGCTACTTATTTGTGTGAGAAGACCTTCTCCAAAATGAAGTACACAAAAAATGTTTACAGATCTAAATTAACTGATGAGCATCTTAAATCTCTTTTAATAATTGGTACAAGTAAAATTTGTCCACAACTACAAACTATTGTCAGTGGAAAATCTCAATTACACAAATCTCATTAGTATTTCATATGTCATTATGCTTATTATAAGTTGTTTTTATTTAAAATGTATAAAATGTTAGTTGGATTCATTTCAATAATTTGTTAGTTATTATATACTGAAGTAAAATTTTCTGCATATTATACATGTCTTTACTCATTACAATTCTGTGTTTCTTTATCCAACTTATCACAAAAACAATAACAATAAGCCTACAACAATGTTATGAGTAGTTAGCCCATGACCATATCAATGTAGATGTCATATTAATAATTATTCAGCATAAAATTAGAATACTTCAGTAAACTAAATTTAATTTGCTATAAAAAATATGTTCTCTAAAAGGAGTTTTCAAGTATGCTAGCTCTCCGCGGGCCGGACAAAATCTGTCCGCGGGCCGGATGTGGCCCTCGGGCCGTAGTTTGGAGACCCCTGATCTAGAGGGTTCCATGATTCAGCCTGCCACGCGTAAGAACATTTTAAAAAGAGTAAGAAAGTGTTTAGAAAGAGGTGGTGATGTGTTTGAAAACTTTTAGAAACTGTTATTAAGACTACTTCTTCTCGATATTGTGTAGTTTTCATTTAAATGTTTTGAGACATTATTAAACGATGACTTGTTTTGTTATTATTTATTTACATGAGTTTCCATAGCCTAACTGGTTATACAAAATAAAACTTTAAAGGAATTAATACATTTTCCAAAATAACTCTGAAACTAAGACGTTTGGTTATAGGGAAGTAAATACATACTGCCCCTAATTTTGAACGTGCAATCCAATGAAGTTGAAAAAAATGTAGGTTGCTATTAAAAAATAACACGACATTGATATTTTCTGGATGAAATGTTTAACATGGTTTTCTGATCACCCTGTATTATTTTGAAAAGTTTATAATACAGCATTTGAAGCAGTATACTTTCCAAAATGATCACCTAGAATGTTAAATATGTGCATGCATTCAATTATTGGGAATGTTGTTATGAGTAATAGTCTGCAGCTGTCAATTTTTTTACAAAAATTGAAATACTTCGAAAATGGCTAAATTTAGAAGGAAAGTTTGTCAGACAAATTATGCTTAAAATTAAGTTGAAAATACGACTCAATCATAAAAAATAGGGTATTCTATTTAAAATAAGGAAGTTGATATCCATTTCCGGTGTAACCGGAAGAAGTAAAAATTCAAAACTATTTTAAATCAAAAGAGCTCAAGGTTAAACTAATATTTGCGAAGTTTCAAAACTCAATAAGAGTTGAGCTTTGAAACTTCGCAAATATTAGTTTAGCCTATTTTTTTTTGTTTTCTATATTGTTCTACAGAAATCTCGTCGTGAATACCCTGTATACATGTGAATCGATCGAGGAGCTATGTGGCCCTTATGCATGTGCAGATGCCAGGCATTGCATACGGTACGCATACATAGGAGGTCTTGCATCGCCTTCGGTGTACGATCGTGTAGCCCTGCCTGCAGACAGTAAACTCGGCCGCTGAGACTGTATACGCCCGAAACCAGCTGCGCATCAGTATGCTCACAATATTTGTATGTAAAAAATACATTAAGTGACAGTATATTTTAAAAGTTAAAAAATAAAACATACATTACAAAAATATAATAAAAAAAAGATGTTAAGTTCTTAACAAATTAAACATGCTCATAAGAATAATTGTATAAAAAAGATTTACTAGGCATTTGCATTTTTAATAGCACATATTACTAACAGGATTACGCAAGAAATAAATACCAATTCTATATTATTGAATTTATTTCTAAATTGAACAACCATCACACGTACAATACAAGAAAAGGGAATATGCTTGAAATGCATGAAAAAAATTCGAATTTCTTGGCTATTATTGCCTTCAACAACTTATAGGGTAAGCTGAAAGACTGTTTCAAGTATTTAAATGTGGAATAAAAAAATAAGTCATTGGCAAAAATTATTATTCATTCATCGAGTTTATGATTGACACTGAAACTTAAATTTGTGAATGCACAATTTTCATAATTTGTTAATAAGTGTTATATAATATGACAAAGTCAGTATTGTTATTATGAAAAAGGAAAAAGTATGAAAACATATAAAACCCATTTAGAAGCTTGCAATTTTAGTAACATTTATTATAATCAGCGTTCAAGGCAGATAAACATAAATACATATAGTAAAAGTAGAATTTTTAATGTTATTTGTTTACCAAGTTCTGCATAATTGCACAAAAGGAAAATGATATTCTAATGACCTGAAACATAATGATTATTAAATCGAAATCGCTTGTTTTAAGTTCTCTCACTGATCCAAATGCGTCGATGTTTATATCTATTATACCACCTCCGGAAAAATAATGCACTCGTTCAGCTTTCATCATTATAAACAATAAAATCTTCTGGAATTCTACATCACTATTATACAACTGTATTATACAAATAGCGTCGGATATATCTGAAAACTATATGCAACGGATAACAATTAAGCAATTAAAATAATATAAAACTTACTGCAAATGAGACATGTACAGCTGGAAAGGCATAGTATGCAAATTGTTCGAACAAAAACAATACCATTACAAATTTAACGGAAACGTTTTCCAACGTTGTATGGCTAAAACAGAAAAAGAAATCGTAATATACGTATGTGATTTTTACTACATTTATAGAAATTAACTCTTTCTGAAGAAATATTAGTTTAACAACTGGTGGGTCTATCGACTGGAACTTTTTACGGTACAGATATTTGCTGGGTGTTTTCATATAAATAAAGCATTCTCTTTCATAAAAATAATAAATACGTTTTATTTGAGGATTTCGTAGATATTTTCTATATGTCTATATAATTCGTTTGTTATATGTACATGATGTATGTTTTATTTTAGGATATCGTAAATATTTTATATATGAATAAATTATTTGCTTATTATACGTTATTTTAGGCTAGTTCACATTTTGTTCAATTCACTGCATGCACATTTTAATATCATAATAACCAAAGCTCGTAGTATACTTACCTTGATATTGATGACAAATAAATACAATTCTGTTCTGTGAAGGTACAGATATTACAAATATATACGTTGTTGGAGAATATAGGTACGCATGAGGAGTATAACATTTAAAAAAGTAAATGAAAGTTTAAAGACTTTTGTAATATGATATACAGTACAATCTCGAAACCATGAACACAAAAAATCCGAGACTGTTCACGTTATGGAATTTGTTCACGTTAGCGAGTAGATACTAAACATACACAGTTTTATTTATATATATCGTTTATTTGATAATATACAACATTACATAAAATAGCTAGTGATTTTTGATTGAATTTGTTTGCTAGAAATGCTGAGCAAAATTGCTTTCTCTTGCAATCGTTTTAAGTTTATAATGTCTTCAGTATCCAAACTCTTTGTACGCGCCCAATCTAACGCCATATTTAATGCTTTCACGCCATCCGAATGCGGTACTTTAGGAATTTCAAGTTCTTGATTTTTTAATAATTGATCGTCTCCATCATCTTCACCTTCATCTTCGCTTTTATATGTAACTGTGTCTTTATTCCATTCTTCAATATGAGTCTTTGTGTATTGGTCTACGGTCGGTTCACTTTCAAGATTATTCAATAAAGTGATTGTTTCAGCTATTTCGGAAGTTTCCTCATTCTATTTTCGTTGTAAAACACTTAAGGGGAGAGTGTCTTCTTCGTCAGATTCAGTATTGTCACTGTCTGATAATATGTTATGCCAACATTTAGCGTTAACAGATTGCTCCAATTTATCCCAAGCAGTGGCTAGATTCAATACAGCATCTTTTAACGACAGATTTTTAAGAGCTTCCAGAATATTTTCTGTACTGGAAATTATAGAGATCAGTAAACTTTTCCTATAATAAAGCTTAGTGATCCATCAGCTGTACCAATGGTGTTACATTAGGAGGCATAAACATTGCAAATATTTTGCCATCAGTTGTTTTTAATTCTGCTTCCGAAGGATGAGAAGGAGCGTTATCAAGAAGAAGGATGGCATATGCTCTGATGTTTTTACTACGTAAAAAAGCTCTAACCTAAAATTATGAAAATCAACTAGGGTATCTTTTTTTGGTTTGAACTTACCTCAGGAACGAACTGGTGAAAAAACCAGTCTTTAAAAATATCTTTCGTCATCCATGCATTTGCGTTGTTCTTGTAGACAACTGGATTGCAGAAATCTTTAAAGCATCTAGACCGATTTGCTTTTCCAATTATGAGCGGCTTTAATTTGTGCGAGCCAGCTACATTTGTACAACCGAGAAATGTAATTCTTTGTTTCGCAATTTTCATTCCCGGAGCGTTTTTTTCAGCAAGTGAAACATAGGTCCAATCAGGCAAAAGTTTCCAAAATAACCCAGTTTCGTCACTATTATAGAGTTGATGTTCATTTAAATCAAATTCTGCAATCTTTTGTCTCAATTATTGTTTACAAGGATCCACTAGATGTGGCTGAGATGATAATTTTTCTCCGGTAATTTTCAAATGACGAATTTCGACGCGCTTTTTAAAACGTTTGTGCCACCCATAACTGGCATTAAATTTATGTGTACTTTGATGCACCTTATCATTAAAAAATAAAGTCCTTTGTCGAATTATTTCAGCAGTAAGCGGAATGTTTCCCTGGCGATGTTTAGGAAACCATCTGTATAGAATTTTTTCCATTTTTGGATATTCCGCTTCTCTTAATGTACATTTTTTGCTAGATGTTGACGTACTAGCCAAAACAGCGATGATTTTTTTCTTTTTATTTTTAATTGAGCAAACTAAACTATTGATTTTGCTACGCCATACTTATTTGAAATTGCCGTTACACTCAAACCTTTTTCATAATCTTCTATTAGTTTACCTTTTTCAAGTAAAAACAAACAATTTGCATTCACTTTTGTCATGTTACGACAGTTAACGTACCGCGCAAGGGCATTCACTGGACAGTGTGGCCTGCTTTTACATATTGTAGCAAATCATATACAGACAGGGTAACCCCCGACGACTTAAAATTAAAACTATTCATTTTTCACATTTTCGAGTATGTTCAATGTTCACACTACAGAGTATGCAATAGAAAATATTTTGTGTTCACGGTACTGAGATATTCACATAAATGAATTTTCACGTTAAGGGGGTAATGCTGAGGCCAATTTGCAAGCGTTTCATATCGACGATATTGTGTAGTAACCATTGTATAGAATCGATTGAAACAAGGAGTAATTTGTTAATTAAGCTTAAATTGAAGTACCTAAAGAAAGAAAAAATTTGTATATAAAAAAATGCTACTGAATAATAACATTTTAAAAATGCTTATATTTATCGTATACTTTAAGGTGTAATGTTTGTCTTTAATGGCAAAAACTGCCTGTGGGTAGCTTCATGCGTCTTTTACCTTTAATATACACTTTTTAGTACATCATTAAAGCTAACCGTTTTGTCTTAATCACGTTGATAAGAACGTATATTTCTTGATACACATTGCCTATATTCCAGGCGCTTAAAGCAATATTCGTAAGACGATCGCAGAGCAAGGCGCCAGTTGGTCGGGAGAACGATTTTGGTGAATCTACACTGCAAAAATAATTTTTCTGTTGGCAAAACTCCGTTTTCTTCAATTTATTCAGTCGCCGGCTTGCAACGGCGTGTAACGCGAAATTACGATAAATTGTTTTATACAATGTGATTTATGTACGCATGTCGCTCATGTTGTATTGCTCATAATATTGTTAATGAATTAAAAGTAATTTTAATTCATGTTATTTGTTCGCCATTTTTTATAGTTGTTAAGGACGTTTATCATTATTATTTTTGTTTTATTCGTTTTTATAAAGTAATAGTCTATGTTCTATGTAAAACGTATATATGTTTAGTTTTAATCTCAATTTGCTTTATTTTACAAAGGCACAATTAATTAGAACATGTATATATCTCTGTATAAGTGCTTACAGTCATTTTATTACTTCATAATCGTAAAATAATGAATATTTAAAATATAAATCTGGGAAGACTCCTAATGTAATCTCTTTCTCAGAAACTTTTCTATTGTCTGTTCTAGAAAATCGGTAAATGCCTTGTCTAAATTACCACTTATTTTCTTGCTTTTATTAACATCATGCCCGTTGTAGTACTAAAAAATTCATAAACATTAGCCGGATTTCAGAAAAATTTGTTGGCGGGAAAAGAGTAAATTTCAGCGGATGACGATCATATCAAACTCGATGCGAAGCCGCTTCAATTGCATTCAACTTGGAACCGGATGATTTACCGCGCGTTATTCATAAGAAAGCTGTATACAGAAGTCCAGGAAAACACACAAAAAAGTTAATGACTAGCTGGAAAAGAGTAAGAGCTTGGAAAAAATGCAGTAAAAAGTTATTTGCATGTAAAAACAAGAAAAAAAGGGAACCGATAGTACCTGCTGACAGCGATTATGGTGACACAGAAATAGAAATGGTTGTCACATTAACAAAAGAGCAGTACGATATAAAAGAAAAAGAAATTTTGACTTCAATTGAAAAATCGGATTCTGAACGTGACGAGTTACAACATGCTACTATAGGGCAAAGCACTAACTTGTTATGGAGGCAACAGCGCTCTGTAAGACTGACTGGGTCCAATTTTGGAGCAATATGCAAAATGCGAAAGACGACGCATTGCGCAAATTTGATAAAACGTCTTTTGTACAATACATTTTTCGGGACTGCAGCAACACGTTGGGGACAGGAACATGAATTTGTTGCTCTAAAAGAATTGGAAAAAAGCTATGGAATTCGTGTACACGAATCTAGTCTTTTTATTGACGGCAAATTGAATTCTTTAGCTTCTTCGCCGGATGGTTTAATAGATGACGATGGCATTGTTGAAATAAAATACCCGTCAGCAGCTGCATCGTATTCACCAACGGAAGCCGTTCGAGAGAAGAAAATTAAATTTGCGGAGATAGTTGATGGTCAAATAACATTAAAAAGTAAAGACAATTATTATTTCCAAGTGCAAGGCCAGCTACATGTAACAAATAGAAAGTACTGCTTGTTTGTTATATGGGCACCTTTCGGAATTAGTGTACAAAAAATCATGAGGGACCATAATTTCTGGGATGCGAATATGAAGGAGCAGTTGGTGACTTTCTTTTACAGATGTTTTCTACCTGAATTGGTTGATCCCCAGTATCCAAAGAAAATGCCTATTCGTGATTTACGTCAGTAGAAAAAATAACAGAATATATATCAGATATAAGGAACTACTTTATACGGACAAAATTTACTCTGACTATAAATAATCACGTCTTGGCTTTCTTATGGCGTTATGTATTGTTTGTTATCCTCTTATATTTCCTATTTTTTAGCTTTTTCAAGTTTATTATATTATTCTGATATTCTGCTATATACAGTTCTTTATGTCATTAATTCTGCAACTTTCTTCTGTTCTATTAATTAATTTGTAGAATGCCAATTTCCTATGTTAATAAATAAATATGATTGTTATTTATTATGTATTTTTTTCTTGTATAATTATGGAAAACATAGTTTCTCTGACCATAGATGATACCATCATTATTTTTTAATATGTCTGGCCGATACATGCATGTGTGACACTTTTAATTAAAAATAAATTCTGGAAAGTTCTGATCTTTATAATAACATTTAAAAATGTATTCAAACAAAAACGGGAAATGTAGCAGAAAAATGAGGTGTGGCCACCACACGACTTTCTTATACGTATGAGCGTTTCAAACTATACAATTTTAAGAATTTTTTTATACAAAACTTATTCAAAATCCTATTCTAGGTACTTTCATTCGCTTAATAAATCGCTATAGAATGCATACTTTGCAAGATATTATCAAAAAAGTGCTCCTCGCTAAGAGTAAAAGTGCTACTTCCGGTCCGAATTTTGAAATTTCATATATACAAAAAATATTGCAAATCCAGTTCTAAATACTTTTGTACTCTTAATAAACATATATAGAATGCATAACTTACGACATATTTGCAAAAAATCGCTATTCGATAAGAGTAAAAGTGGTACTTACGGTCTGAATTTTGAAATTTTTTTTATACAAAAGATATTGAAAATTATGTTTTAAATACTTTTATACTGGTAATGTACTTGTCTAAAAAGCATGACTTGCGAAATATTCGCAAAAAACTGATTTTCGATAAGAGTAAAAGACCTACTTCTGGTAGGAATTTCGAAAAACTTTTTAAATAAAATTATTCTCAATTTTAATTTTAAGTATATACGAATTCTTTATAAATTTGTTTAAACTTAGTAGTTGACGAAATATTCGCAAAATTCGATTTTTTCGCTGAAGTAAACTGCTACTTCCGGTCTACCGGTTTTACTGAAAAACTAATCAGATCTCAAGAGGGAGATTATACACGTAAATGCAAAATTTGGAATTGATATCTACAGCGGTTTGGCCGCTATCGTGGTCACACACACAGACAGACACACAGACAGACACACAGACACACAGACACACAGACACACAGACATTTTTTAAAAACCACTTTTTCGGTATCAGGGGACTTCAAAACGTGGACATCTTCAAAAATCTCGAGGTCGAAAATTTTCATCATCACAATACTTCCTTATACTACGTATAAGAAAGTAAAAAACAGTTGAACAGACAATTTAAATCAGTACAAGAAAATACAAAAATATATAGGGTGAGTCATTTAAAAAACTTAAGTTCCGTGCATTTCCGGTGAAACCGGAAGTGCGTCAGAGCTTAAAGTATTTCTACAATATGCGCCACAAGAAACCACGGATCTTCCACTTATTGTTTTACTTTCTTATACGTAGTATAAGGAAGTATTGTGATTGTGATGATGAGATTTTTGCAGATGTCCACGTTTTGAAGTCCCCTGATACCGAAAAAGTGGTTTTTAAAAAATGTCTCTGTGTATGTTTGTGTGTCTGTGTGTGACCACGATAGCGGTCAAACCGCTGTAGATATCAATTCCAAATTTTTTATTTACGTGTATAATCTCCCTCTTGAGATCTGATTAGTTTTTCAGTAAAATCGGTAGACCGGAAGTAGCAGTTTACTTCAGTGAAAAATTCGAATTTTGCCAATATTTCGTCAATTACTAAGTTTAAACAAATTAATAGAGAATTAAAATGTACTCAGAATTAAATTTGAGACAAATTATCTTAAAAAAGTTTTTCGAAATTCCAACCGGAAGTAAGTCTTTTACTCTTATCGAAAATCAGTTTTTTGCGAATATCTCGCAAGTCATGCTTTCTAGGCAGGTACATTATGAGTATAAAAGTATTTAAATGATAATTTTAAATATCTTTTGTATAAAAAAAATTTCAAAATTCGGACCGGAAGTACCACTTTTACTCTTACCGAATAGCGATTTTTTGCAGATATGTCGTAAATTATGCATTCTATATATATTTATTATGAGTACAAGAGTATTTAGAGTTGAATTTGCAATATTTTTTGTATACATGAAATTTCAAAATTCGGACTGGAAGTGGCACTTTTACTCTTAGCGAGTAGCACTTTTTTTCGAATATCTTGCAAAGTATGCATTCTATAGCGATTTATTAATAGAATGAAAGTACTTAGAATAGGATTTTGAATAAGTTTTGTATAAAAAAATTCTTAGAATTGTATAGTTTGAAACGCTCATACGTATAAGAAAGTCGTGTGGTGGCCACACCTCATTTTTTTCTTTTATTTAAAACACAAAAGACCAATCGAAGACGCGGCTACTAATGACTCACCTGTATATATTTATTCCAAAATTTAAAAAATTCCAATGAAAATATAAGTGGTATAAAACAAATACAGAAACACAAATATTAACCCAGTAAACATTTTTCAAATTTCCCACAATATTATGTAGTAACATCAACATTAAAACTGAAAATGACCCCTCATATATTATAAATAGGGAAGTTAACATGTAAATGTCGTAGTTACTAAATAATACTGTGGGAAATTTGAAAAACGTTTAATGGGAAGATAACGCCCCATAAAGGCGAACTATACGAAATGTAAAATCTATGAAATGAAAGTTGAAATAGTAAACATCCCAATAAGCATTTTCCAAATTATTAACTTTTTACTTTCTTATACGTAGTATAAGGAAGTATTGCGATGACGAAAATTTTCGACCTCGAGATTTTTGCAGATGTCCACGTTTTGAAGTCCCCTGATACCAAAAAAAAATTTCTTTAAAAAATGTTTGTGTGTCTGTCTGTGACCACGATAGCGGTCAAACCGCTGTAGATATCTATTCCAAATTTTGTATTTACGTGTATAATCTCCCTCTTGAGAAATGATTAGTTTTTCAGTAAAATCGGTAGACTGGATGTAGTAGTTTACTTCAGAGAAAAAATTGAATTTTGCAAATATTTCGTCAATTACAAAGTTTAAACAAATTTATAAAGAATTCAAATGTACTCAAAATTATATTTGAGACAAATTGTCTTAAAAAGGTTTTTCGAAATTCCAACCGGAAGTAGGTCTTTTACTCTTATCGAAAATGAGTTTTTTGCGAATATCTCGCAAGTCATGCTTTCTAGGCAGGTACATTACGAGCATAAAAGTATTTAAATTATAATTTTAAATATCTTTTGTATAAAAAAAATTTCAAAATTCGGATCGGAAGTATCACTTTTACTCTTACCGAAAAGCGATTTTTTGCAAATATTTTATAAGTTATGCATTCTATATATATTTGTCAAGAGTACAAAAGTATTTAGAACTGGATAGTTTTTGTATATATGAAATTTCAAAATTCGGGCCGGAAGTAACACTTATACTCTTAGCGAGTAGCACTCTTTTTCGAATATCTTGCAAAGTATGCATTCTATAGCGATTTATTAAGAGAATGAAAGTACTTAGAATAGGATTTTGAATAATTTTTGTATAAAAAATTCTTAAAATTGTATAGTTTGAATCGCTCATACGTATAAGAAAGTCGTGTGGTGGCCATACCTCATTTTTTTCTTAAAAAGATAATAAATTCTGTATAATGTGAACAGGTTCTTTTGTCTATTAATGTGAAATAAATGCATGAAATTTGGAAAAATGGCATTTTTGATTAAACGATATTATCGAATAAAAAATCGATATCAGTCGATATTATTGAATAAAAAAATATCGATTTTAATCTCGATTATCGAAAAGAAAATATTGATATTTTTTTAAAAACGATATATCGCGCATCCATAATGTACGCTCCTGGGATTTTTCACCAAATGTAGATGTTTGTAATAAAATTAATAGCTGACTAAACATAAATAGTTTAAGTAGATTCCAGACTATGCCATAATATTTAATTTAAACAGATACTAATTCGTATTAAAATCAAAAAAATAAATTTAATCGGGAGTCTGAGGGATTCCACCTCACACTCGACGTGACAAAAATCGCACCTCATCGGTTACGGGTTAACTTATATAAGAAATACATAGATGCAAATCCTGGGCTTGTGGTAAAATTCAAATATCTTTAGATATCGCTAATTTTTTTTTGTATCTATAAATGTATATTATATGCTTTATGAGATTGAATACATACATTCCTTTCCGAATATCAGTGTAGTTTAAGTGTCTGAGCAAAGTAATGTAAACATTGGACACAGATAACAATAGCATCTCTATCCCGAACGATATTTTCTGGCAACACGTCAACTATAATTTGCATGGCACGTCAGATGCACTGGGGTAAATGACAGCCCTAGTTCTCTATCTCTTTCAGAACTTTTTTGTTCTTGTCATCGAGTATTTTTAAAAACGGAGCATAACCCCCTTAACGAGATCTTATTGTAATACTAATAATATTTATTAACACAACACGTGTTTAAAAAAAATATTTTGACGAAAATGAAAACAAAATTTTAGATAATATGAGAAGCACTTTTCTTATTGTATGTGTATATCTGTGGGCTGGTTTCAGCTAATCTTGTATGGCACTCTTAATTGTTAAACCTTGCACATCCGCTGGTTCACGTCCCGCAAATTCCAGTTTTACAGGAGCTATATTAATTACAATATAATTGACAATAAGCATTGTAGAAAAATTAATAAACTAAATAATTACCAAGAGTCAATCCAGATAAAAGAACCCATACAACCGTGTTTTTCTTCTCTTCCCGGCAAATTAAACTGACTTGCTATTGCATCTGACAAGAAATACTTTAGGACATTCATCGTTACGACTCTCACATTTGGCCCTCCAATGGCTGCAGTTTGTTTACTGAAATTATTTATTCACATTCAAAAGAAACCTAGACCTACATACCAAGAAATTATAATTGCTCTGAGAAGCAAGCATCGACTCTAGTTTATGAAAATCTTCTCGTGTTTTTCTAGGCAGATTTGGTAAATTTTCAAGAGTTTGTAACTTAGTCGAAATTTTTGAAAATAAGCATGACGTTTTACATTAAAGTCTGTACAATAATCGGTTTAGAAGTATATTAACGTTTTATAATAACATTGGCAAAATTTAGAATATTAAAACAATTATGGCACAGTTCAATAAAATGGCGACAGGGCATTAACAGTACCTATACAATATAACCAGTGCACGTGGTAAAGAAGAACACTTACCTACAGTTGTATACTCTACATCCACTTACACATGTTACAATATACTGACGGTTTGGTGAACAGGTGAACATGTCGACATATTTGTTTCGAATTTCGGTCTCTTCGGTTCGGCTGATGCATAACCATGCAAGATGTCTACCAAATACTTGAGCGCTCAATTACTGCGCATCAACATTAGACGCATGTTATATGTAAAATTATAATGTAGATTTTAGTCACAACTTGAGGGTAATGGCAGTAATAAAACAATATCGGACGGCAGAAATTAAAAAGATGAGGTTTCACTAAAAAGAAATAAGCTCTACTTTATTATTTTGCTAATTATTGATAAGAAAAAAACAACAATAAAAATACAAAGGACTACCTTTAAGAAATGTGTACCTACCTAGGTATCGTATCGTTTTCGCCGTACACCCGCGCAGCGTACACCGCATAGCAGAAATGCAGAAAATATATTATGTCTACCTAGTAAGTAGATGTAACCAAATAATAATAATTATGTTATCGTTTAATAATTACTTCTATAAGGAAAGAATAGAATAAAAAGAGTTAAAAATAATATTTGTCCAAAGTGGTAACTCAATATGTCCGCCGCAGTGCATAGGCGTACATAAATATTTTGTATAGTCTTCGTATGTTCTCGATAATCATTTAAAATAGTTTTTTCGTCCAATAATAATTAACGAAATATCGTGAGTGCATTATTTTTTCAGTCCTTTTATTCTTTTTAATATGTATAGTAACATTTATTCTAACTGTATTAAAGGAAACATTAAAAACAAACATGCCTAGGATATGATTGTTTCGCCACTGAACACATAATTAAACATGTCAGATATATGACAAGTTATTCAAAACACCCACTTTCAAAATTATTATTGCGTATGTTGAATGCGCATTTGAAATTAACTTTACCGGTGAAAAGAAAAAGGTGAGGTTCTTCGTTCTTGTCATTTTATAACGGCCACAAACCACACAATTCACCATTATAAAAGCACTAAAGAAGTCAATTTGACCAATTACTGACCTGCCTTAAAGTGGTAACTTCCGTCTAAATAATACCTATTCCCACACCACTTTATTATCTCTCCTGTTCTATTCTTTCCTCGTAGAATTATTTCGAATTAAAAACAGAATTTATATACGTTTAATAATTTGTAGTATTTACGAATGCACAGCGCTTTATGTAGAGGCGGATATTTATTATTTAAAAATTAACAGAAAATATACGTAAGTATTTTATATAGTGTTAAGAAATACTCGATATGTACGTATCAAAATGAGCAAAACCTTATAGTTTTATATACGTTTTTAATTATCTAAGACAATATGTTTACACTTTACGTAGATAAAGCGTTTAATTTAGAAGTGAGTAAATATATTAAAAAATAAACATACGCGCTATCCATTGACGGCTAATAACCGTTTCATAAAGACATATAATATATAATACGTATTGCAACGGAGCAAATATGAATGTCGTAGTACTATAATCGTTTATTAGACGACTAATAAACACTCCATAGAATTTTCGTTTAATAAATACGTCTATTTTGTAGACCAAAACCAATTTTCAACCGTGGTAACGTTTATGATACGTATATCATACGTAAGTGTGTTGCTTGGGTAGTTATTATTATATACGAAAACCTTTCAAAGATGCAACATTTCCTCAATTTGACATATGTAGATTTAAATTTGGAAATACAAGAAGTCTAAGATAATTCTCATAACTTGCTTTATTTGGACTGGAATAAATATTGATATTATTTGAAGGATTAGCCAAATTTGTCAACTTTGCAAGCTTGAATGAGCCTGTTTTACATCCGCTTATTGCTTTATTACAATTTCCTGTAAGAAAACAGTATTGCCATAATGCTTTTCATAATATACGATTTTCTAAACTTTTGACGAGCCATGTATATATATATATATATATATATATATATATATAGAGGAGACGCGGTATATTCAGTTGTACGTCATTGATTGACGTTTACATGTTGTCATAACTGTATTAGAGAAACTAAAAAAATTACTCCGTTAAATTCTATTTGACAGCTTTTATTTCATTAGTTTAAATCGAAAATGTATAAATTGATCATAATATACGCATTAATGGAAAATGACCACAATTTCCGTTTCAATATTAAATTTCTTTCTGACATATTTTTAATAGACTAATAGTTCAATTCGGTGTAGGCAGATAAATCATATCTGCCAAAAAGGCGTGTGTTGTGTATATTTTTCCTGTCAAATTTCCGTGTTTATTTTTGCTTTGATACGCCTTTAATATAAATTGTATAAAAACAGTTCAAGCCTTAGAATATTTCAATTCCTAAATATACGAAGTTATAGTTATTGTATTGTGAACATTTTTTTTTTGGTTATATCCAATGTCACTGACAGAAATAAAAATAGATCCGGCATCAGAAACATGGCAGTCATCATGGATCTAGTATGACGTCCAATTGAATGTAACGCATTTCCTCTATACATCTAATTAAAAGTTTTTCACAAATTGTCATTGTATCAGAAGTTACTTGGCTTTTATTTGTTCCTATAAACTTCAATTCTATTACGACACATAATTGTCAAATTGAATGTCATTGTTGACATAAGTAAATGCGGTGATTTTATTTAATATTTGTCTTAACATTAAGAACCATTTTAATAATACATAAAACTCAATAATTACCATTGTTATACTTACATGTGATAAACATTTCAATTTATTGACAATTTATAGTAATATAGAGGGAAGAATGGGAGATAATAGGTGTCACATTTCATCAATCAAAACCACGCTTCTTTACCATTAGAGCCTTTATTCATCAAAGAAATCCGAAAATATCGTTCCCGTGTTATCGCTTCGCTTATGTTCTCCGGTGATTTATCGCCTGTCAAAATTTGACCCTGGAGTATCGCCCTCCACACGACTGAGCTTTTGATTTCTTTCATTTTAATTATTCTGTGGTTTTAGATCTACATATAGCTATCGAGGGGACACCTACTCGTATAGACGTTGAACCACTTATAATCAGCTTATACCCCTCATACAGAGATGTTATAATGAGCATATACGTCATTATGAATATTTGCAGTTTCTAGCTACTCAAACTAGAGGACTCTAATACATTTAAATATAAGTAATTATTTTTTTACGTAAATATAAATATTAATTTATTTATTTTTATTTTAGGAATTCAGTATACCAATATAAAGATGACCAATGAAATCCAGAACATATTAATATAGATAACAAGGTTTTATATGGATAATGTACAGGAATAGAAAACAAATATTCACTCAAAATATGCACTAATGACGTCAACATAACCTAACTATAGGAAGTATTCAGTTTAACGTGTAAAACTTAATTTAAGACTTTCTCTTTTATATGTTTCAGACACACAATGGAGCTGAATTACATCACAGCTAAATAATTCACTACATTAACCCCGCTTTACAAATCAAATATTTGGATGGCTTGAGACAAATATTTATATATCACCAACGATCCAATCTTTTAAGTTAGTAACATGGTAAATGCCTGTATATAGAATAACCAGTAGACTCTTCTGCCAGCTCGTAAATATTATTGAATTTTTTTACAATAATAAAAGGACCCTCGTACACTGATAGAAAAAAAGTGTTAAGTTAATACAAAAATGCATAACTTGAACACTTTTGTGTAGTTAAATATGAGCAAGAGCCCAGTATCTTCAATCAATGTACCGAAAAGTGTTAAATTTATATTGGAAATAATAGTTGAATGAACATTCTGAAGCTGTTAAATATGGTTAAATATAAAATCATGGGGATAAATTGCGCATATGTGTCGTTAAGTGCGACTTTAGCATAGCATAACTACCCGCATAATGTTGGTAGTCTATTTCTTTTTCGAGAACAAGCTAACACGTGCACCTACTTACTTCGATTCCAGGCGCACAAAAAACACACAAAAGTTCGTTGTTGCGTTTTTAACAATTTAAATTTTGGAGGAAGATTTTAAATCTTCTTTGAAATATTATTTATTCAACTAAAACTACACACTTGCCGGAACACCTCTATTTTCAAACATAAAATATTTTAATGTTCACGGAATTCTCTTTTTCTTTGGGTAAACACTTTTTCTGTTGAGTTAACCGTTTGCAGTTCAACATTTCGAAATTGGTTGAATTAACATTTTCCTTTCTCTCAGTGTAGAGTTGGGACAATTTTGCAACAATATTCTTTTTATTATTTGATACCCGTAAAGATTTAACCAATACAAGTTCTTCTACATTGTACTTTTTATATTTACTTTGTATTTTAAGCTGCTTGTCATTTTTTTTTCTTAATTTTATCTCGTACATTTGTCTAATTTGCATGTATTTTTCAGTCAGATATATCGTATCTTCATCTATCCATAGTGGTCTGTCTGGATTTATTGCATGTCATTAATATAATAGGAGACACATTAGTTACAGTTGATGGAGTATTATTAATTACATATTCGACAGTTTTTAATTGGTTGATCCACCGATGATGTTTGTTATTGCCAAGCAAAACTCGTAATATTTTAATAACCTCTTTAATGGCTCTCTTTGAACTGTTTGCACATGGATGTCTAATGCTGGTATAGTTGACCTTGGTATGTATTCTTTTTAAATATTCTTTATACCTGGTGTTTGTGAAATACGTAGCGTTGTCACATATTAATGTATTGATATTTCCGAATTCTGTAATATAATTCTCTAGACAAGTGATAGTAGAATCTGTGTATGTTTTTGCTGTAGGTATTAACTTAATAAATTTAGTAAATATATCGTATATAACTAGAATATTTTTATAACCTTTACTAGTTCTTGGTAAATTGCTTAGATAGTCAATAGCAACGATATGTAATCTATCTGTGGCATGTATACTACCTAAAGGTGGTTGATCTAAATAATTTTTATGCTTGCTTAACTGACAAGTTGAACAGCTTCTAGTAAAGTTTTTAATTATTTTTTGATCGTTTATAGTAAAGAATGCTTCCCTAAATATTAAAAAATACTTTCTTGCACCTATGTGAGCAAAATGTGTATAAATTTCCTTTATTATTTCCAGTGCTAATTCCTGGTTAACCACATACACTTGATTATCTTTTATTTGCTTCATTATTATTCCATCATTCACACAATACCCTTTATAATTTCCCTCCCTTAATTTATTTCTTATTTCATTAAATTCCCATCCCCTTTGAATATCCTTTATTTTATTGAGCATATACCATTTTCATTCAATTTCACATTGGCTATTACTTCTGAGTTTGAGTTATTATTATATTTTCTACTTAATACATCGGCCGCAGTCATATCTTTGCCTTTTCTATAGACAATTTCAAAATCATATTGGTTCAAGATTAACGTCCATCGGTAAATCCTATCGTTAGCAAATCTCTTGGTCATTAAATGTGTAAGTGCTATATGGTCACTCTGAATCTGAAAATCACTTCCTATTAAGAAGAATCTCCATTTACTGACTGCATGTATTATTGATAATGCCTCAAGTTCTGTTGTAGAATAACGTTTCTCGTGTGGCTTTAAAACACGAGATAAAAAATGAGGTGTGGCCACCACACGACTTTCTTATACGTATGAAAGTGTTACTTCCGGTCCGAATTTCGAAATTTCATTTATACAAAAAATATTCAAAATCTAACTCTAAATACTTTTGTACTCTTCATAAATATATATAGAATGCATAATTTACGACATATTTGCAAAAAATCGCTATTCGATAAGAGTAAAAGTGGTACTTCCGGTCTGAATTTTGAAATTTTTTTTTTACAAAAGATACTTAAAAGTACATTCTAAATACTTTTATACTCGTCATGTACCTGCCTAGAAAGCATGACTTGCGAGATATTCGCAAAAAACTGATTTTCTATAAGAGTAAAAGACCTACTTCCGGTAGGAATTTCGAAAAACTTTATTAATACAATTTTTCTCAAATTTAATTTTGAGTACATTTGAATCCTTTATAAATTTGTTTAAACTTAGTAATTGACGAAATATTTGCAAAATTCGATTTTTTCACTGAAGTAAACTACTACTTCCGGTCTGGCGATTTTGCTCAAAATCTAATCAGTTCTCAAGAGGGAGATTATATTCGTAAATACAAAAGTTGGAATTGATATCTACACCGGTTTGACCGCTATCGTGGTCACACACACACAGAGAGAGAGAGAGACACACAGAGACACACACAGACACACAGACATTTTTTAAAAACCACTTTTTTGGTATCAGGGGACCTCAGAACGTGGACATCTGCAAAAATCTCGAGGTCGAAAATTTTCATCATCACAATACTTCCTTATACTACGTATAAGAAAGTAAAAAGCGATGGGTACCTCGACACCATTTTGAGTTTGCACCAACTCAGCTGCAATCGCAAGTTTGGAAGCATCCGTCCTGACTATAAATGGCAGATTGAAATCTTGATGGAACAACTCTCTACGAAAGACTCCTTCAAGGATATGAAAGCAGCTTCGTGAACGTCTGACCGTCTCCACTTAGCTTCCTTTTTTAATAATATTAACAATTTAGTCGTTAAGTTAGAAAAGTTTTTTATAAAACCTTTATAATAGTTTAACAAGCCTAAAAATGCACGTAGGTCCTTAAGACGTCTCGGCCTTGGGTATTCCTTTATTTCATTTAGTCTACGATAATAAATCTGTATACCATCTTTAGTTACAATATAACCTAAGTATTTCACTGTTTGTTTAAAAAAACTACATTTACTTAAATTGATTTTCATACCTTCTCTGTGCAAAGTACTTAAAATTTTACTAATGTGATTAATATGATCCTCTTGTGTATGAGAAAAAATTAATATATCATCATAATAAAAACTTGAGTAATCTGCATGTTTCTTTAGAATTCAATTTAGAAATTTAATAAGCGCGCTACTACTAGTCGACATGCCGAAGGGGCAGGAACAGAACGCAAAAGTTTTTCCATTTATATTGAAAGCACAATACTTTCTGGACGATTCCTCAAGTTTTATTTGCCAAAATGCTGATTTTAAATCTAATTTTGTAAAGTACTTGCATCCATTGCATCTAGACAACAATACACTAGGCGTTAGTGTAGTTTCATGCTCTTTTACTATAAAATTGTTTATAATTTTCATATCTAGACAAAAGCGCAAACTTCCGTCTGCTTTCTTAACAATTACAACTGGATTGATGTAATTAGATTGACACTCAATTATAATTCCCTGCTGAAGTAAAATATCAATTTGTTTGTCTACCTCTTTTCTATATTTAAATGGAATAGGATAACTTTTAGTATAAAATCCAGATTCATTCTTTACTACGATTCTGTGATAACAATCCCTTGCGAATGTAACTTTTTCATTATATACATCTTCATTTTCTAATAATATATTTATTATATTCTCCTTAACATCTTCTTTGATTTCTGGATCTTCCAGTATATTTTTAAACCATTCAGTCTCATTATGAGTCACATTACTACTTATATTATTCATTTGACATTCTTTAATAAATATGTTTCTAACGTTAGCGTCCCCATTTAATTTTTCTTCCGTTAAGCATCCTTTTATTTGTATATCATTTTCCCCTATTCTTAATAAATTATTCTTTAGATCAATGATCATTTTAAACTTCCTTATCATGTCTATTCCTATTAATATATCGTGACTCATGTTGACAAGATGTAGCATTGCAAAGGGTAATTTACATTATTTATAACAGAATCGACAAGAATCTTTTTTGATATTGTACCTAACTTTTTATCATTAGTTGCTATTATATCAATATGCTGTATGCTAATAATAAAAGATTTTAACTCATTATTATTTTCTATAACGTCTTTACTTATAAGAGTAATTTCTGCAGAAGTGTCAATTATTGCTCTATACGTCCTATTATGTATAATTATCTCTATCAATGGTATTTGATTGTTAAAGTCCTCTATTTTAATATCTTCCCCGTCCAAACTTATAAAATTATGTATATTATCGTAAAATTTACTGCCCCTTGATATATTAATTTTTTCTATTTGATTATTTACATTATTGATTGTCCTGGTAATGTTTTGTCCAATTGGAGTTTTTTTTATCTTCATTAGTTCCACTTGCACTTTCTATATCTGTATTATGCTTCTCAAAATAATTTCCTGGAATAGTACCCTGTATATTATTTACATGTTTTTCATTCCTATCTACACCTTCATTCCTTTCTACCTCTCTGTTGTATCTATAGTTTCCCTTTTTTCCATAATCGTTTTGTTGATAATACGGTCTACCTCTATCATTTCGATAGTTCCCTCTATTGTAGCTTGGACTTTTTCTATGATAAACACCACCATCTATGTATCCCTGTGTTCTATTATGCTGATAATTCTGTTCTCGGCTAATTGGCATTTGTCTGTTATTTGGATGATATGGAGATATATTGCTCCTATCGCGACATTCATTTGGCTTTACATTACCTTGTGTTTCGGTTAAATGATCTAAGCGTCTTAATAAATCAAGCAAATCTTCTATATTTTTTATTTGAATTATTAAATAAGACATGACTGTCTGTAATACTAAAATGATTGATTAGGTATTTAACTATTTCTTCTTCCTGCATGTTTTCAATGTATTTACACTTATTATAGATATCACACGCGTATTGTTCCCTTAATTTTGAATTCTTATTGTTAGCAGCATTGAAACTGAATTTACCTGTTAATAATTTTATTTTCACCAAGTCGATATGTTGCGAAACCAATATTTCTTTTTTAACTCTCTTTGGAAATCATTTATACTTGTTAACCGAGGACTTATCATGTCAAACCATTCTAAAGCTCGATCTTGCAACATCATTCGAATTATATGAAACAGATTTTTATCATCAGGCATATCTTCCAGGAAAGTCATTACATTCTTTAAAAACATCATAGGATGAATGTCATCGTTAAAACCTTTAAATTTAGGTAGATAATCAATTTTTATTATGTTACTATTACCATATGCATGTCTATTTTCTGTATTTGTATTATTGTCCTGTTGCATGTCATTTTTATCTAACTGTGTACTATTAGACTCAATAAAATGTATTTTTTTAAATACTATATCATTGTTTTGCTTAATATCCTTAATCTCATTAGAATTAGAATGACTACTTAGCTCTAACATATCAATTCTCTGTTGCAAAGATGTCATCTTTGTATTAGTATCTGCTTCATTTAAACTATTAAATTTACTCTGAATATCACTTAAATTTCTGTCATAATTAATTTCAATATCCCTAATTTTATTGTCAAATCTATCTTCTACCCCTTTAAAATTACTAGCAACTGATTCTTTAAAGTTCTTTATATCAAGAATGATTTCTTCATTTAAACTCAAATAAACACTTTGCTGCACCTGTAACTCAGATTTTATGTCTGTTTTAAATTGCTTGATATCATCTTTCAACTCCGCTATCGAATCCATGATCTTTTGAAAATCATTTTTGTTAATAATATTGTCCCCTTCCTCGGTTTTATTTGTATTGGCCCTCGTGTTCATTTTAAATATTTTTATTTTGAATACTTATAATGGATTGAAATAGTATTTAACAACACCCTTCAATTACTAGGTATATGCCCCTAAAACTCTTTAATTACTTTACCTACCCTTTCTATATTTAATACAACTTTTAGTACTTGCACGTAACCTTAAATCGTAATCCTGGCTTTTATATTTAATTAATACAATTTGAACAAAATTTTAAGCCAATTACTATTTAAATAATTTTCTATCCTCATTTATAACTTAAATACCCATTACTTTAAACTGCTACATCGTTGGGCTGCCATAATATGCTATTTTATTATTATAAATTATTTAGCATATTTATTAATACAATCTCAATGAGGGTGTGGGTTCAATTTTATTTAATAGGTATCCTCCGAGTGATAGTGTGAATCCATCATATGTATTATTTGCTCTATTACATTTATTTCCAAAGATTCTAATTATTTAAAAGAATAAACTTCAGATTTTTAATTCAAAAATTATGGGTTATTTATTTTGATAATGAATGTCAAGTATGGGAACAACTTGCAAATACAAAAATCACTGTTCATATTTTACATTGAAAAAAACATTCTTGTCTTGAAGCTTCGAGACTTTTAATTGTTACATATTGGTATCATTATTGAAATATACTTCTAATTTCTTAATACGTTAAAGTATTACTTATAGAATTTTTCATTAATTCGACAAGTTACTCATATCAATATTCATATTTACTTAACTTACTTAAGGTCCTTAAGATGTACTGTTAATGTATTAAGAAATTTTATTCTACGTAAATAGATACATTATTGTTAAAGTGAAATTTAAAAAAGATAACATGGCTTCGAAAGCATATAACGGTCGACAAATTTCTAAAAAAAAAAGGAAAATTAATTAATAATTTTCCTTTTCTTGTATTTTATGTATCCGCGATTAATTCCTTTTTTTGTGATTTTTTGGTTGGCATTGTCTTCCTCGTGGCGAGGTTGGATGTGAATCCTCAAAACCGAGGTTCTTCTAACCGAAGCTACAAATGGCGGTCTGTCACCTGATGGTCTTCTGTGTAGTTTACATCTCCAAGGTTATCCCACCTTATTCCTTGGCTACACCGTACTGACGACGACCAATGAGTCAGAAACACGTGTCTACGGTTGCTCTACAGCGGAATTTACCCGATAATTTTCCTTTTCTTATATATATATATATATATATATATATATATATATATACAGTGACCGGCAGAAAGTGCGCAGCATATGGAAAAATGGTTTACCTTTGAATATAGCAAAATTATTTTATTGCATCATGTCTCGGCATGACTTGAGACCAAAATAGCACTCGCGATTTCTGCCGAAACTCTCATCGTATACGAGGGAGAGTCAAAAATACAAAATTACGCTAAGAGTAAAGTACCCCCATTTTTAACATTAGACTTTTCTTTATTAAGCAATAGTTCTTTGGTTTTAAAAATTAAAGTAAAATATCGAGTTTCATTCACTTTTGATAAAAAATTTCAGTTTACTGTTTATTCTGAATTACCCTGTATAAGAAATTGAGCGCGCTCATACAATACGCAAATCTTACTCTCTGTAGACATCGTAACAGAAAACCATAAATAATACGTCGCAAAAGTCAGCTACAAAAATAATATAGCTCTTGAAAATAAAAATTCAAGAATGTGAAATAATTTTGCTGCACACCATATTTTACGTTTTCAGAAGTCAAAAAATTTTATTTAACTCAAATTGTGTCATTCATTTTAACTTAATCATCTTTAAAATTGTAATATTTTTTCATAAAATTAGCAACACTTCTTTTTATTCAGGTTTTAATAATAATAATAGTAAAGATACATAATAGTAGGAAATAAAACTCAAAATACATTAACAAAATCGTAAACAAAAATATTTATTTACAAGTACATTATTTTTCTACGTGAGCTCCCCCATTCTCAATACATTTCATTGTCCTGTTGTTAAATTCTTGTGCTACGTTTCTTAAAAAAAACCGGATTAATTTGAACGACACACTGCCTAATCGTATTTTCTAAATGGTCCAGATTTCTAAATGGTCGATGTTTGTATACTTGGTTCTTTAAGTAACCCCAGAGAAAGAAATCCATTGGGGTAATATCAGGCGATCTTGCAGGCCAATGATTTTCTGAAAACCGTCCGATCCATTTTTGAGGAAATTGTTGATTAAGCCATTCTCTTACTTGCAATGTAGAATGGATCGAAGCACCATCTTGTTGAAAATACATATTCGCTCGTAGATTTAAAGGCATATCATCTAGGAACTCGCTAAATTCATTCTGCAAGAATTGTAAATATCTACCTGCATTTAAATTTTGCCGGAAAAAATATGGTCCAACTATTTGAGTATTCAATATACCACACCAAACGTTTGTTTTAAATGAATATTGGCTTTTACATTCAATTGTAAAATTAGGATTTTGATTAGCCCACCACCTACAATTTTGAGAACTTACTACGCCGTTGCTTGTGAAAGTTGCTTCGTCAGTAAATAATATTTGACTTCCAAAATGGGGATTATCTTCCTTCTTGCCATGGAACCAAAAACAAAAGTCAATTCTAGCATCTAGATCTCTTTGTTGAAGAGTATGGGTGAATTTTGGTTGATATGGTAAGTACTTGTTTTTTTTAAGAATTCTTCTAATCGATTTTTCGGAAATACCTAATACTTCTTGTCTTTCATACAATGGCATAGTAGGAACTTCATTTACTGACAATAACACATTTAAACTATTTTCTTCATTAGTTACACTTTTCTCATGGGGTTGCTTGTATTTACTTTCCACCGAACCAGTTTGTTTAAATTTGTTCACAATTCGGCATACAGTAGAATCGTGAATATTTTTATTGTGTCTATTGTTAAAAATATTTGCTATTTCGCGATAGCTATAGTAATTTTCACCACGAATTAGAACTATTTCTACCTTTTCTTGTACCGATAACCTTTCCGCTTCCATTTTGATAGCAAAACTAAATGTCTAAATGACATTTATTGAATTAAGTTCATGTTTTTTAAAATCAAACACATGCAGTTAAGTACGAAAAAACATCTGTCGAGGATTATGCTGAGACTAACTTTTTTATTTTTGTCGCTCTTTCTCGTCAAGCGTTTATTATTAAAACCTTAATAAAAAGAAGTGTTGCTAATTTTATGAAAAAATATTACAATTTTAAAGATGATTAAGTTAAAATGAATCACACAATTTGAGTTAAATAAAATTTCTTGACTTCTGAAAACGTAAAATATGGTGTGCAGCAAAATTATTTCACATTCTTGAATTTTTATTTTCAAGAGCTATATTATTTTTGTAGCTGACTTTTGCGACGTATTATTTATGGTTTTCTGTTACGATGTCTACAGAGAGTAAGATTTGCGTATTGTATGAGCGCGCTCAATTTCTTATACAGGGTAATTCAGAATAAACAGTAAACTGAAATTTTTTATCAAAAGTGAATGAAACTCGATATTTTACTTTAATTTTTAAAACCAAAGAACTATTGCTTAATAAAGAAAAGTCTAATGTTAAAAATGGGGGTACTTTACTCTTAGCGTAATTTTGTATTTTTGACTCTCCCTCGTATACGATGAGAGTTTCGGCAGAAATCGCGAGTGCTATTTTGGTCTCAAGTGATGCCGAGACATGATGCAATAAAATAATTTTGCTATATTCAAAGGTAAACCATTTTTCCATATGCTGCGCACTTTCTGCCGGTCACTGTATATATATCTACATAATATAATATATGTTTTTCTTGGGAATAGCGGCATATGTGAATAAAACTATAATTGATTGTGACGTTTCAACATTTATTTATGTTTTCTTCAGACCTCTGTAATTTTATAGAAAAAAGATAAGCTTTACATATAATTAAAATTAGATCTATAGAGTTATTATTAATTTAACTTTGTTTAAAATTGATTTGTATAAACACTCTGTACACATAAGTTTATAAAGACAAACTATACATATAACATATAAAAACAATTGCATGAACGATGAAAATATACATTAAATCTACTTACATTTATTTTTGTTTATTTCTCTATTAATAATCATCTTTTGTATTATTTCTTTTTTTTTACTTCTACATTTTTACTTTCCGTTGTATTTTCTATTTTCTTGGTGGTAATGCATTTTAATTTAAAATTAGTATATACTAAATTCTATTTTTATCAATTGGTCAATGTTATTTCTGTGTCAAACCTTGAAATGAGAAACTCTAACATCTGCATTTGTTGTTAAAAACATAATGGAAAAAAAACAGACAAAAATAATGCACACACAGAGTATTTATTCGTAAATACAAGGGTTACACCAAAAATAAGCTGTTTCCAATTTAGTGCATTTACAATCTAATCAAATAATTCCAAAATAAATGTCAGAGAGTCCCTTGATCTCTGTTCGATCATTCACAGCATGTTCCTCCTTTTTTATGTGGATCATTTCTAACACGTTTCGCACTTTGGTATTTTGTGCTTTGCTTAAAATACTTGTTTTATCAAAATTAAAACCATGTCCCGTGGTGTTACAATGTTTTTTTAATGATGTAAAATTAAATAAAAGTTTAGCTCCATACAATGTAAAGGTACCTCGCAGAAACCATAATAATATAAAACATCTGTTTACTAAAACCAAAAACAAAGTACCAATTACGCAAGAAACACACGTTGTATATAAGGTTCCTTGTGCAAATTGTAATGGTGTTTACATTGGCCAAACACAACAACATTTAGCAGAAAGATTAAAGGCTCATAAATATGCTAACAATGTTACATAATTAAAAAAACATTGTAACACCACGGGACATGGTTTTAATTTTGATAAAACAAGTATTTTAAGCAAAGCACAAAATACCAAAGTGCGAAACGTGTTAGAAATGATCCACATAAAAAAGGAGGAACATGCTGTGAATGATGTGTGTGCATTATTTTTGTCTGTTTTTTTTTCATTATGTTTTTAACAACAAATGCAGATGTTAGAGTTTCTCATTTCAAGGTTTGACACAGAAATAACATTGACCAATTGATAAAAATAGAATTTAGTATATACGAATTTTAAATTAAAATGCATTACCACCAAGAAAATAGAAAATACAACGGAAAGTAAAAATGTAGAAGTAAAAAAAAGAAATAATACAAAAGATGATTATTAATAGAGAAATAAACAAAAATAAATGTAAGTAGATTTAATGTATATTTTCATCGTTCATACAATTGTTTTTATATGTTATATGTATAGTTTGTCTTTATAAACTTATGTGTACAGAGTGTTTATACAAATCAATTTTAAACAAAGTTAAATTAATAATAACTCTATAGATCTAATTTTAATTATATGTAAAGCTTATGCCATGACTGTGAGCAGGGCATTCTTCAGATACCCGCTTTAATTGCCATGATGGAAAGACATGTTCTACAACCTCTGGATTTTCGACGCGAAATGCATGGAGCCCGTTTCATTTGGAAGTTGGTGCATGGAGTAATTGATTGTCCCTTCTTACTTTCCATGATTAGTTTCCTCGTTCCTAGGTCATCGTCCCGTTCTTCTAACACTTTTTCCTTGCCCTTTCCCAGAACCAATATTCTCTTGAGCTCCCCCCTCTCTACGATGTGTCGTGCCGCTGATCTGCACTACGAGGATATATTTGTTTTGAATATGTAATTTATGTTTCATTATATGTTAATACTGTATATTTTTCTGTGTTAACTGTTAACTGTATTGTTTTTGTTTCTAATGCGCTGTTTGTATGTACTTCCTTCTATTTGTCCTGTAAATGGGAAACTGTTGGACAATAAACGATATTATTATTATTATTATTATTATTATTATTATAACCTAACTAAAACAGGAGGTTCAGGGTTTGAAAGATAATTCTAAACTTACAACTTCGGAATCTACGAGCTCTCTTGCAGCCATGTTAGCTACGGAGGATGTGATAGGTGAGGTGGTTGAGAGAAATAAAAGGGCATCTAATCTTATCATTTATGGTGCAACTGAGGGTGGTAGCAGTGGGCGGGAGCAATTGGAAAGTGATACTGCATTAGTTAATGATCTGTTAACTCAAGCTGGATTAGCGAATGAAAGTGTTGTCCCTCAGCGTCTTGGAAAATTTGATCCTACGAGGCGGACTTTGTCCAGACCTATCAAAATACGCTTGTCTTCCTCTGATGCGGTACACATGGTTTTTCGTCGGTTCAGAAATTTGAAAAATAACACCAATTTTCCTAATATTTCTGTGTCTTCCGATAGAACACCAAAACAAATGGCTCTATATAAGGCCGTCAAGCAGAACTTAGATACTCGTCTTCTTCAAGGTGAATCTGATATTTCAATCAAATATCGTAGTGGTGTGCCTACTATTGTCAACTCGGGAAACTAAACTGCTCCAACAGATTATCAGTTCCATTGAATTCCATTAACATCTATTACCAAAACGTAAGAGGACTGAATTCAAAGACACACACATTCTTTACAAATACATCCGATAATTTTTTTGATATTATACTCATATCTGAAACTTGGTTAACCGACTCAGTTTATAATAATGAACTTTTTACAAACCACTACAATATTATCCGGTCTGACCGGAAATTTTCTGTTGTTGATTGTTCCAGAGGTGGGGGTGTACTTATGGCACTTTCCCATGAGATTTCGTTTACTACTGTTGATACTTCAACTATTGCTAATCTTGTTCCACTTGTTGATATAATTATGTGTAGGTGCGCTATCAACTCCTTTTCCTTCTTGGTTGTTCTGCTCTATATACCTCCTTCAATAACAAGCGATGCCTATGAAATATTTTCTAGTGCACTTGAAGCCCAATTAATTGATCAACGCTTCCTAGTTATTGGCGATTTTAATTTGCCTCACTTGGCATCTGCCTCTAATATATGCAATGCCAAATTATCAACATTTGCGTATTTTACAAATATTCTGAACATAAAGCAATTTAACAGCGTAATGAATGCAGATGGCAAGTTATTGTATCTTGTACTATCGAATCTTGACTGCTCTATTGCAGTTAGTCGTGATGATTGTCCACTAGTCCCTGAAGACCTTTACCATCCAGCTCTTAATATCAAGTTTGAGTATATTTCGAGTGACCGATTCCCAAGATTTTCAACCTGCAGTAAGCTTTGTTTTAATTATCGTAAGGCAAATTTTGCAACCTTGTATAATGACCTTTTTAATGTTGACTGGTCGTTTCTCCAACGGTTTCATGACGTAGATTTGGCCGTGAATTGCTTTTACAAAACTCTATACAATATTTTGCAAAAATCTATTCCGCGCACAAGACCTAGAAACGACAAGTCACGTTATCCACTATGGTATAGCAATAATATTAAGATTCACCTTAAATATAAATATTATTACCATCGTAAATGGATTAAAACAAAGGATTCAGTATTTTACAATGAATTTAAACGACGTATATCCATATGTAAGTCACTAATTTCTGATGCTTACAGAAACTATATCTCAGAAGTTGAAAATGATATTAGGGTTGATCCAAGTAAATTGTGGAAATTCTTGAATGATAGACGTAAGTCAACAAGAATCCCTGGAAAGATGTTTGCAGATAATTATGAACTTAATGATCCAACTGAGATTGTTAATGCTTTTGCTACTACGTTTGCTGATGCTTATATAGGTGGTGGGGAGTTTTCTGTTTCCGATGATTATAATCACTCATTGCCATTTTCTTTTTCTACTATATCAGAAGATGATCTCATTGCTATTTTATCATCTTTCTCTTCAAAATTTACTTCTGGTGATGACGCGCTACCCAGCTTCCTCATACGCGATTGTCGCTATGTTTTTGCATCTCCCTTAACTACAATCATCAATTTATCTATTAAAACAGGTGCCTTTCCGAGATGCTGGAAGCGCTCCAGAGTCTGTCCAGTGCATAAGAAAGGCGATACCTCTTCTCTATCTAACTATAGACCGATTTCCATCTTATCTAATTTTGCAAAATTGTATGAGCGTGTGCTGTACAAACAAATATACAGTCATGTAATTTCCTTCATATCTCCTGATCAACATGGATTTATTGCTCAACGTTCCACTGTTACAAATTTGTGTACTCTTTCACAATACGTTAGTGAGGCTTTGGATAAACGCGGTCAGGTTGATGTAATATACACAGATTTCTCTCGTACATTCGATACGGTTAATCACAGCATTCTTTTACAAAAACTTGCATCACTTGGCTTTTCTCCGTCAGCATTGAAATTGCTTCAATCCTATCTGCAAGATAGAATCTTCTATGTGTCATATAATGGATACTGCTCCAATGAATATATCGCTTCTACAGGTGTCCCACAGGGTTCTAATCTTGGCCCGTTGTTATTTGTAATTTTTATAAATGATTTACTTCTCAGTTTAAATTGTCCAGTTCTTGCATATGCTGACGATATAAAGATCTTTCTGGAAATCTCTTCACCCGATGATCCCATACATTTACAAAACAATCTTAATAAAATAATTGTGTGGTGCGATGATAACAAGTTAACTTTGAATGCCTCTAAATGTGCGTCGGTATCCTACACCAGGAAAAACTTTCCGTTGGAAACAATATACTCAATAAAGGATTATGTACTCGAAAAAAAGTCAAAAATCAAAGACCTAGGTGTTGTTTTTGACTCCACATTAGCATTTGTTGATCATATTGAGTTAGTATGTGGTACTGCAAGCAGGGCGCTGGGAGTTATTATGCGTGCATCCAAATACTTTCGGGATATTCAGCTGTTGAAAATATTATACTCTGCGTATGTTCTGAGTAAAATGGAATATGCTTGCATTGTATGGTACCCCATTTATGCGCGGCACTGCATGGCTCTTGATCGCTTCCACCGACGATTCCTGAAATATTTATCCTAGAAACTGGATGGAGTTTATCCTGCGGTTGGTACATGTCAGGATGAATTGCTACGGCGTCATGGACTGCAATCACTATCTGAGAGAAGGGAAGCTCACTGCCTGCAGTTTATTAGCAAACTGGTTCGTGGTGGGGTCGATTGTGCTGCTCTGCTATCTGCTGTGGCATTTCGAGTACCAAGGCTATCGTCGAGACATGGGTCTACATTCAGCACGGCGACTTCAAGGACTAATGTCTTACAACGTTCTCCAGTGTCAATAATGTGCCGTTTAGCTGATCGCCGGCTTGATGATGTTTTTGTTTAGCTTTTGTGCATCTTATGTTTATGTTTATTTTATTTTATATACCTTCTTTTTTCTTTTTATATTATCTATATTTGTTCAGTAATTGGAATTTATTCTGTTGGACAATAAAGATCTATTATTATTATTATTATTATTATTATCTTTTTTCTATAAAATTACAGAGGTCTGAAGAAAACATAAATAAATGTTGAAACATCACAATCAATTATAGTTTTATTCACATATATATATATATATATACCCGTTTTCTGCCCAAAATGAGATCCGAACATTTCATAGACAACCCGGGGTCCACTTTAAGGAATCATTATTTTGGAAAAAGAATTATAGGAATAGCTATAGAAATCCATTTTTAATAAGGGCCTCAACAGAGGGGTAATGCTTTTTTTATTTTTGATATACGTCATGTATACTATACAAGAGGAGGTCTTATTACAAACGAGATCACAGGTTGTATATGTATAAATATGTGGTATAAAATAAGATCCGCCAATGTTGCCAAGTTTATTGCAGGCGCATTATGTTGAATTACTTTTTAAGTGTAAAAAAACCGGTTGTAAATTGATGCGTAGAGTGAGAAAACAGTATCCGCGCTAAGATGAGGGAAAGAGATACCGGTATGTGAGAAATCTCGACTGGGTTTATTTACATTTTAAATTCCTTCATAGTATTTGTAACTGAGATATATAATTTTGAAGAAAACATACCTAAATTTTACTATTACAGAAATGCCATATTGTGAATATATATGTATAATGTTATGTAGAGATAACATGAAATCAGTAAAATAATTGGTAAATTGAACTCTTAGGAAACTTTTTAATTATATAGTATAATTACTTACTCCAGTAACATTAAATACATATATACTATTAACTCTTAATATTACCTTGTTCATATTCATAAACGTTTATTATTTATAAAAAAAATATACTGTTAATTGTTAATAAAATTTCGAAAAATATTAATAAAGGTGGTATAAATACAATATACAGGGTCCACCTAGGGCGTGGGTCTACGAGATATCTCCTGCACTAAATATGATAGAGTAAATATATGTACAGTTGCTTGAGGCTTTTTTCTCTGCTATATAAATATATTTTCAGCTATACAAGATGTTCAGTTTCCTCATAACAATAAAACACTTTGTATTTTTAAATGGTATACATTACTTCAAAATTGGATTTCACAGTCTATTTTAAATTTCTTTTATGTGCGAAAATATCTATTCAAGTTTATCTACTCGTTTCAGAGTTGTTGCGACTTTACCTAATTTTTCCCCAGGTGTGATCCTTCAAAGAAATGTCAATGTTTGATTAATGAATAATATTGTCAAGATACAATTTTAAACACAACGTTTGTAATGTTTGATGATTGTTACACACGTATTTAGAAGTGACAGATGATATACTTATGTTCGCTAAAGAAGTATAAATTACGGAATAATCAAAATCTTGTAAACTAACAACTTTGGGCATATCAAATTATGCCCAAAAATTAAATGTTCTTTTTGATAATTGTGTTAAAACTAAAAAAATTATCCGAATTACAATTTTCTAAAGAAAAAAATGATTTATAGTAAACACTCAGCTCATTATAACTAATGGATGATTAGTTTTAAATACGTGTGTAACTACCATGGCAGATTGTTGAACCTATATTTAAATTTGCTTGTTTGTATGTTATTTGTTAATGAAGCATTGAAAGAAGATTACAATTGTGAAAAAATTAGGAAAATTGTAATAACTCTAAAATCAGTGGATGACTTTGTACACACGTTCATGCAGTATCAATTTTAAATAATGTGATATATATGATTTTACAATAATATATAAAGTATTCTATTTACAAATAATATAGTTGACAATATTTTTAGATTGTTGTGAAAGGAGCAACAGAAATGAGCAACTTTGGTTTATACACATTAAGGGCCGGTTTTTCAAACTCCGATTAAAATACCTGGTTAACCAATCATTCATTTATTAAGTCTAATAATTAATTATCTCTAACTGTAGATTTTCAATGCTAGGATATACATCGGTTATCTAAACAGTGTTTAAGGATGTATTGTACAAAGTTTGCAACATATTTGCTAGTGCATTTGGTCTAAATTAGTATATTTTGTTCTAATAATATTGGCGTCATTTTCTACATCCTAATTTGTTATTTTATTTTTTTAAAGATTATATTCTATATAATTAGAAATTTCATTTTGGTAAACAAATGTAGTTATATCTTTTGTGAATACAGCATCTGAGAATTTCTGTGTGATTACTTACTGTTATTGAGAAATACAAAAATATTGTGAAAAATGGAAAGACTAATAAAATATACGTACATATACAGGCTGATTCGTTTTAAATTTAGCGAAGTTGTCAAATTCTGTGTTTGTTATGAATCCGTAAAGAAAATTGACATGTGACAAATGACGTTCGTATTAAAAAAAACGCAAAACCTCGATTTTGTTCTTTTACCTCTAGCACCTACATTTGGCCTTGGAAAAAATAAAAACACACACTTATGGCCACTTTTAAACCTCTATCCAGTGGTGTACACGAAATTTTTGTGTAACGTTTCGTTGCTTTCTGGCCATCATCAAATATCTAATTTCTTATAAGCGCTATATTGGATTTAGACACCTTCAGAAAGAGTTTTTTTCTAATTCAACCATGTACTACATGTTGAAAGTTATTGATATTATGCTTTAATTGAAAGACTAAATTTTAAGATTAAATTAGGCAAGAGAAACGAGATATGTTAAGTACTTTTTATTCTTCGAACCGAAATTCAACAGTAGCGAGTACAATATATTTACAATTGTATCTAGAATGACCACAGCCTCATCGTACCATCTTTCTAGATCTTGATAGAAATTTGGTCGAGAATGGATCGTTTACTAAGCCGCGTAATGTTCATGTCAACAGGAATTCGAATGAAAATCGACAGGATATTTTACAAATGGTAAATTTAAGGCGTGTTTTTGCAAACTGCATGTTAACCTTGTATTTTTAGATAAATAATATTCCATCAATTTCTACACGCGTAGTGGCGTCAGAATTAAATTTGTCGCAGTCTAGAGTTTGGAGAACTTTACATCAAAGTAGGTTTAAACCATACAAGATCCATTAGTCACACTTTACTACCTGGAGATAATTTAAGAAGACTCGAATACTGTAATTGGTTAATGGGAAGAATAGAAAATGACCAACATTTTTAAGCAAAATTATCTGGTGAGATGAAACTAAATTTCCAACTCTGGAATGTTCAACAGAAATACGGAGCACTATTGGGCAGTACAAAATCCCCGACAAAACAGGGCAAGGAGACCACAACATCGTTTTGGAATAAACGTTTAGATGGGTATTTTGGTAAATCGTCTCCTAGGACCAGTTATGTATGAAGAACATTTAAATGGAGAATGATATTTAAACCTTTACGTACGAATACGTATGTGACTACCTTGACAACAATATCCAATTAAATCAATTACAACATTTATGGTGGCAACAAGACGTCACACCGGCACATAATGCGGCAGTTGCTAGGAATTACTTGAATCAAGAGTTTCCGAACCGTTTGACTGGAAATAGAGGAGTTGTTGAATGGCCTGCGACATCACCTGATTTAAATACGCTAGATTATATGTTAACAATAATATTTATAAAGTAGATGACAAAACATTGAAGAATTACAAGACATACTTCAGAATGCCTTCGATGCAGTTTTTAGAACAACCATACAAAGGGCAGTTCAAAATGCCCGAAAGCGTGCCCAACTGTTCATTAATGAAGATGGCCAGATAATTGAACATTTACTGTAATTGTTTATTGTTTACTTTTCTATGTATTTTTATTAATGTTTTTGTTACTATTATTTCTACTTTACAAATGAAGTGTAAAAATTATTTAAATACATATGTGTTTATCATTTTTAATTTAATGTATGTTAAATTTGCAAAAACACGCCTTAAATTTACCTTTTATAAAATATCCTGTCGATTTTTATTCTAATTCCTGTTGACATGAACATTACGCGGCTTAGTAAACTATCCAGAAAAATGGCACAGTGAGGCTGTTGTCGTTCTGGATACAATTATAAATATCTTGTACTCGCTATTGTTGAATTTTGGTTCGAAGAATAAAAAATACTTAACATATCTCGTTTCTCTTCGTTGGTGAATGACATTTTTGTATTACTAATGAACGATAAATGAAACGTTTGACGGACTGAAATTTCATGGCTACCTAATTTAAGTTTAAAATTTATTCTTTCATTTAAAGCGTAATATCAACTTCTGTCAACATGTAGTACATGGTTGAAATTAGAAAAAAAAAACTTTCTGAATCCAGTATGGGGACTATAAGAAATTAAATTAGTTGATAATGGCCATAAAAAAACAAAACGTCATATAAAAAATTCGAGTACACCATTGGATAGCGGTTTAAAAGTTGCCATAAGAATGTGTTTTTATTTTTCTCTACAAGGCCAAATGCATTTTTCTCTTTTAAAACGAACGTCATTCGTCACAGGTCAATTGTCTTTACGGATTTATAACAAACTCAAAATTTAACAACTACGCCAAATTTAAACCTATACTCTATATCCAATTATAAACCAGATCCTCATGGTGAGGGTCAAAAATAAATCAGCCTGTATACATACGAAATTAACAGTTACCCAAAAAATGTGAAACATATGACAAAATCATAAGAGTAGGAATAATAAATTGCCTTTTTATATGAAAATATACCGTGGCCAGTCCTAGATTCTATGCTAATTTCGAAGAAAAACAATGGTTATTGTTAATTTTAATTAGATTTTTGTTTCAAGCGTTCCACAATTCCTTTTGCAAATTTAACAAGTGCACCTTCTTTGATACTCTTTATTCTGAAGTTTATCTTATTATTATAAAATATGTTATTCAATTAACCAACATAATTTGAAATAGGTATTGCAGGTACAATCACTTCATAAATATATGTCGTACAATTATAAGCATTACCTATCACAAACACAATATTCTGCCCAGACACATTTGCAAAATATTCATAAAGAATATATGAATTAATATCTTGTGATAACTTTATTTTTCGAAAAGAATACGCTATTATATTAATACGAAATATCCATTTATAAAATAGAACACCCAATATAGGAACTACTTTATTAAATTTTATAGTACAAAACAAACTGTCAAAAGACACATTGTTTGGATCCCAAACAATGAGTTAGTCATCCGTATGACCTTGAGCAGATGTTGCCAGAATGAACGGATCGCGTCTTCGCCTAATATATCAACTGCAAATAATCTAGTAGGGCGCCCTCTATCACTGACATGATTGAACTACGAATGTATATCGCGTGATAAAATGCGTAAAATTGAGGTCAAACATAAATTTTAAATTTTGATATTACCGACCATACTAGTTCGTATGGTGACGATATACACGCGAAACAAATCCAGATCCGATTTCGGATCTCGCTTTGAAAAAAGGATCTCCACTTGGATATGAAATGCTTAAAAATGATCTCCTTTTGACCGAAAACAAGTCTATATATATATATATATATATATATATATATATAGAAAATCAACAGTCGTATCCTTCAAATTAATTGATAAAGTATCCAGTCGTCGGTAATAGGATAGAAGAAAAAATAAAAACAACTCAAATCACAATGCTGACGTTTCGTTCATTTAATTAACGAACTTTTTCAAAGCTTCGTAATTTTTTCCTTTTTATTTACATACATAAAATATAAAAAAATATAAAAAAAGTAAATGATGTTTCGTTATATCCTAATAACTTGTACATTAATATTTTATTCTCTAACACGATGTTATACTCATTTTATATGATCTTAACTGCGAGACGTGTATATACACGAACACAGTCTCGCAGTTAAGATCATATAAAATGAGTATAACATCGTGTTAGAGAATAAAATATTAATGTACAAGTTATTAGGATATAACGAAACATCATTTACTTTTTTTATATTTTTTTATATTTTATGTATGTAAATAAAAAGGAAAAAATTACGAAGCTTTGAAAAAGTTCGTTAATTAAATGAACGAAACGTCAGCATTGTGATTTGAGTTGTTTTTATTTTTTCTTCTATCCTATTACCGACGACTGGATACTTTATCAATATATATATATATATATATATATATATATATATATATAGGTATGTTTAGATTTGTTTTCTTTCTTGGGTATGTGGTTTTTATTTGAATTAAATGTAACACATTTTTCTTAACGTTTCGTTATATTTAATAACTTTTTCAAAAGACACATAACATATAACTGTAAAAAACAATTACAAAAATATCAGATTCTTCGTTACAAACATGACTTACAAAAGCAATAATATATTATATAATAATGTGTGGCAACGGGCAACTTACCTTAAAATTTCATTTCGTCAATTCTTATTAATTCTGAAAACATTTTGTTTTCAATTACGTTTTACACGTATCTCTATTGGTTTTCTTTTTTTTTTCCCTCTTTTTTTTTGTGTTTGTGTCATTTGCTTGTCTATTAATTATTAGTTCGAAAAATGAGGAATTATAAATGTATATACTCAAAGAATTGTTTTATTTTATATACGTATAGTGTAAAAATTCAATTATACTTTTGCCTACAAGCTTCACCTCGATATGTCTTTGCCAGATGTACCTGTTATTGCTTTTTATTTGTAAAATATATGTTTCTTTTATTTTTAAAAGTTTATAATATACATGGTTTGAAATATAAGATTTAATCCGTATAGAATTTACTTTGTCAACATATTTTTGTTAATTTTATATTATTGAGTGGTACAAATTTGATAAGTTCGTTATGTCTGCTCGGTCGTTTATTGAGAGCTTTTCTTTTTTAATGTGGATCATTTCTAATATATCTCTAGCCTTTTGGTTGCGTTCTTTATCTAAAATTTTCACGTTATTGAAGTCAAATTCATGGCCTGTATTAGTACTATGTTTTTTTAGTGCAGTGCTGTTTTTGCAGTATTTGTGTCCGTTCATTCGGCTTTTTAAATATTGCTTTGTTTGACCGATGTAAACGCTTTTGCATTCCTTGCGAGGTGAAGCTTGTAGGCAAAAGTATAATTGAATTTTTACACTATACGTATATAAAATAAAACAATTCTTTGAGTATATACATTTATAATTCCTCATTTTTCGAACTAATAATTAATAGACAAGCAAATGACACAAACACAAAAAAAAAGAGGGAAAAAAAAAAGAAAACCAATAGAGATACGTGTAAAACGTAATTGAAAACAAAATGTTTTCAGAATTAATAAGAATTGACGAAATGAAATTTTAAGGTAAGTTGCCCGTTGCCACACATTATTATATAATATATTATTGCTTTTGTAAGTCATGTTTGTAACGAAGAATCTGATATTTTTGTAATTGTTTTTTACAGTTATATGTTATGTGTCTTTTGAAAAAGTTATTAAATATAACGAAACGTTAAGAAAAATGTGTTACATTTAATTCAAATAAAAACCACATACCCAAGAAAGAAAACAAATCTAAATAGAATATTGTGGTAAAGAACCAAATAAATGTATATAGGTATGTATATTTACTGATCCAGGAAGGTCAGAATGTGTGGGCTGGGTTAATTAAAACATTCTATTTGTGGCTGGTAACGTTTCGGAATAATTTATTCCATCATCAGACTCTACAATAAGTTGAAAAAATTTTTTTATAATAAATAATTAGGGACAATCTTAAATAAACAAAAGTCATGAACACTCAAAACAAGAGAACTCACTTACTTGCGTGTTCATGACTTTTGTTTATTTAAGATTGTCCCTAATTATTTATTATAAAAAAATTTTTTCAACTTATTGTAGAGTCTGATGATGGAATAAATTATTCCGAAACGTTACCAGCCACAAATAGAATGTTTTAATTAACCCAGCCCACACATTCTGACCTTCCTGGATCAGTAAATATACATACCAATACACCCCGAAAACAGTGTCTAACATCACAACTTCCTATATATATATATATATATTGAACTAGAGTTGAATATGAGACAACACCAGTCAAACACACACAAAAACATACAGTCACCCCTTAAAACCCCTTGAATACATGCAACCATAAATACATCGGCGATGCTTAATAAAAGACCCTTGTATAAGAGTACAGGTAAAAGTCCCTGAAAAATAATGCAGATATGACTAACAAAACTAGTATATTCTGATAACCCAAGTTAATTTTGAATATTATAAAGCAAATCACCCCCAAAATTAGAAAAACCAAACCAATGACTACTCTTTTCAGGAACCCCAACTGAAACCCCCTTTAGAAATACGTAAGACTAGAATTAAATAGTAAATAAAGTTATTAAACAAATTAGTCTAATTTTTATAGTTATAATTAGCATATTTTCACAATACAACAATGATAAGTAAAAAGTTATGTAGGCAAAGTAATAATATAAAATGAATTTGACAGCCATTACAAATGGTCAATTTTAATTTCAAATTTTAACATTTACCATCACAATATGAACATGTAAATGATTGCCATTTTAAAGTTTGAATTCTTAAGATCAAAATGGCACAGAAAGTTACAGGTTTTAATTTAAAGCAAGGTTGATAGCCTCGAAAGCATCATCCCAAACATTGTTAAAAGTATAGCACATACTTGACTAATTTCTAACTAAAAATGCATTGCTAAAAACCAAAATAAACTAATGTTGAGCATAAAAAACATTTAGCCCATAAACATGTTGTCAATTTACAATCATTACAACAAACGATAAATCTGTTAGATGCTCACATTTGGTCTAAGCATCATTTTATTTCTCGAATTTTGATTCGCCATATTGTTCGAATCATAATTAATTTCAAATATTTCATATACATAATTAAAGCAATTATAAATAAAACCTAACAGATACAAAGTCTATCAAGACGTATTTACGTTTGAAATATTTTTCAGTGTCATATTTGTAAGTTGAGTCCAAATATTTAAATCAGTATATTGAATAATTTGACAGTTGTCAACATAGGTAAAAGAAAAGTTTAAAAATACTAATTACAAGCTATATAGATAATTTACAAAGGTGTCAAAATATTAAGAAAAGTTCATAGTTTCATGTTATATCAATAATTCATAAATAAATTAAAAGACCATTTATATATAACAATTCAAAAACTAACCACACTTATTTTTTATATAAATAAAGATATTTGAGAGGATTGAAAGGTGAAAGGTTATAAAATGTATTTAAAAGTATAATTTGTGAAGGATAGGTTCTACTAAAAAGGCATTTCAATCCAAAATTTTGATATTTTAATTAATTTTATTAGCGTCCATGACGTCATCGAACATATGACAGTCGAAATGCTAAATTGGCCCTTTAAATTTTAAAAAAAATGTCTTTTTCGAATAGAAAACTAATTAAAATAATTTTATTTCACCGATTGAAAGTTGAGAAAATTTAACTAATATAAAACAGTATTCCACTAATATTCCAAAATAAATTTGTCCGTAATAAGACTTTGTAAAATATTACCGTATATATCACCATGGAAACTACGCTGACAACAGTAGATCCTTATAAAAAGGCACACACGGCCTTGATCATGATCATTTTGTTCTTCAATTTTTATTCCTATGTTATAAGTGGATGATCCAGTTCGATCATTCATCGACAAAGTAATTTTTCACGTGCGAGTAAAGTCACGTTGTGTGACCTTCCAAGTGGCACAAGAAGGTCGCCCATTTGAAGACGTTCGCGCCTAGCCATAATCCAAGGTCGAACCAAATAATACGGAAGCTGAAAAAGAAGAATAAACATTGGAGAGATTACTACCCCGCATCTACACACCAAACGAGGTCAAGAATAAACCAAACGCCCACTCACCTGGCATCTGTTAAATCCAATCCGAAGAAGGACATTAGTCGTTGACACACTTGGAAGTACACCTCCAACTGCCCGTAATACCT
This sequence comes from Amphimallon solstitiale, assembly GCA_963170755.1. Taxonomy (NCBI): domain Eukaryota; kingdom Metazoa; phylum Arthropoda; class Insecta; order Coleoptera; family Scarabaeidae; genus Amphimallon; species Amphimallon solstitiale. The sequence continues at coordinate 67,315,213 of OY720678.1, read as the reverse complement.
GGTCTCCAACAAAATAAGGAATTAGTAACATATAAGGTACCAAGTCTATTTAATATTGTATGCACATGCCGTGCCAAAAACTAGGTCAAACATATGTAACATCTTTCAATCCTATTAATTCTCTATCATAAATAAAAGCCAACTCTTAAAGTATACCTAACGTAAACTTTTGCGTCATTTTACATTTTCAATCAGTATAAGCTTATTTAAATAAAATATCAGGACATACTTACAACACAATTTATTCTATTCCATTTACGTGCACTCCAAGTTAAGTGTATGCACATAAGGTTCAAATTTGCCTACATTGCCATTGATGTCTATATTTCAAAATAGTAGAACTTTTGCCTATAAAAATGTTTTTGGTGTAAACTACAAAGTGTATTAGATAACGCCACAATATCATTCACACTTATTGTTTTGTCTTTGTTTGTTTAATTGTCAATTATTTCTCTTCAAGATCATTGTTGTATTATGTTTCTCAGTTATCATCAGTTTTAATAAATCAAGATCTGTTTGTTTATGAAAATAAAGTGTTTGTTTCCACCGTTGATAAATCCTGTTCCACAAATAAATAAGAGGTACACATATCTTATTTTGTGCATCGGCATTAGAGCTGTGCCACAAAGTAATCTTTTCAGGTTAGAATCTTCAAGAACTTCCCACGTACTGGAGGATTGCTGTATCCTAGGACTAAGGTAAATTCAGAACCCCCCCAACGACCCGAGATAGGTTATTAGAGTAATTTAGAGAATACCCCACTGAAATAACTATATCACTTTTAATTTATTATCACAGTAACAAGTTACATACACGAGTGTTTTTAACGATTTCGCGCTAAATAAAGAGCGTCTACTTCCTACCTAATAAGTTCAAATCTGAACGGGTGGAGTTATACGCTGATTACCGCGAAGTTTGAAATATAAATTCATTTGTACTTTTCACATAGGACGATCCTGGGATACCCATATACCCAAGAACTATAACATAATTATTTCAGTAATTAGAGAATACTTTAGCTAGCCGGTAGATTTAAATTCGAACAACGATTTAGTACTCATATAAGAACATTATTCATTTAATTTATTATCATTTAAAAATTACCCCCCTTTCTCCGCTATTACAATATATATATATATATATGAAGCGTTGTTCTTCGGGATATTTCGCCGCGTTTGGATGATTTTGCCCTGATAAGGACGTCTTTCTTCCTGACGTTTCGGTGACATCACTTTCACCTTCTTCTTGAGAATCTTCTAGGTACGACGGTTTCTTCAAGAATGCATTCTTGAAGAAACACAAAAAATCAGGTGTAGGCACCACACGACTTTCTTATACATATGTGCCTTTCAAATTATGCAAAGTTGTTCTAAATTAAGCTTTAAATACTTTTATCCTCTTATAAAAATAAGACACGAATTTATACGTATGCCCGCTCGGACAGTTCAAATAATAAGAATAAGAATATTAGAAGTGGTAGCGGGGGCGTAGGAGTTCCAGAACTTTTACCTGCGTTGTTCGAATGCTTTGGTCATGTATATGTGGTTGCGGGCGAACAGACTTACAGATATTAAATACTGAGAAAACGCTTAAGAAGGCGTGCCCACTATCTCAATCAGGTTCTTCCAAACCATGACTTTATCTTTTAAAAAATTTAAACAATTATTTTTTCACAGTATTAAGAAAATAAAAGAAATGTGTTAGCGTTGTCCTTTTTCCGAAAATATATGTAGCTACGTCCTTAAAAGAGTCAAAAAAATATTTTCACAATTAAGCCTGTTATTTGGAAAATAAAATAAACACTGCAAGACTAATTGTTGGAGAAATTTTAAAGTAAAACGTGGTACAGTTTCGACTAGCAGGCGGAGTTTTGCCATACGAGATTAATCGGTTCTGAGAACTAAAAGAGACACATAAATAAGGATTTTACGATCTAATGTCGTTTTAATAAATCAAACGTATGGTGCATCCATAAATCACACTGCCTTACTGCTGGAACGTAACATGAATTTTCAACCTTTTCACATCATCTGCGATTAGCTTGACTATCGAAAACGTATGTCGGTGTACAAAAATCATACAGGACGCGCCCACTTAAAATCGGGGTTGTCTCAACTGGGATCTGAGCCTTGAGCATATTAGGATTTTAAAAGAAGCCTAACTAAGGACACGCTAATGAATAAGCGAACAACAAACCACGGATCGCCACACTACCACGTTACAATTTCACTGTATTTTATGGATTTATACTGTATTTCTTAAAAATTAGACAATTTTTTGAGGTGTTATTTTTATTAATCTATTATTAATTCGCGTTTTTAATAAAGCCAAAGTAATCAGCTGCTTTCGTGTAGTGACACGGCGTTAAAACCACTTATACCAATGTTAAATTTAATTAACAGAAATGACATTTTTCAAGGTAAAATTGGTATGTAATTGCCCTGAAATATACTTCGAGTGTATATTAAGTCAGTCAAAAATGCATAACTAAAATTTTGACATACTTAACATATTAATAAAATATGTCAATAACAGAATTATTCAAAGACAAATTCTTATGCTATATTATCACCATCACATTTATTTATTTATTATGTTCTGTATATATGCACAAAAGGATAATGTCTTTCTGAGAACCTAAAACATAAATTTCTTTATAACTACTTTAGTAATAGTTTCATATTTTCTTACGGATCCTAGAGCATCAATGTTTATATCTATTAGGCCACCTCCAGAAAAATAATGCATTCGCCGTGATTTCATCATTATAAACAACATATTCGTTTGAAGCACGATGCCACTATTATACCATTCTGATATATATATTGCATCAGACACTTCTGAAAACTAAATTTTGGAATTTAGAAATCCTACCACATTACTATATATTCCGCTACTTACTTCAGATGCCACTTGATGAGCAGGAAGAGCATAATAAGTGAATTGTATTAGGAAGCCGAACATCAACAGCCCCTTGAAAATGTAGTCTGTTAATTCCGTATGACTAAAAAAATATGAAGATTTTATACCGATAAAAACATCATAGCCTAGTCATCAGATACAGTGATTAAATATAGTATATAGTATAGTAAGTATGAATTGTTATATAGGAATCTTTGTTTTTAATTATTTAATATAATATTTTTATTAATTCGCAATTTAAATCAGTTATTGAGACGTGCTATGACGTCTATTATTTATATATCGTCGTTATCTTTAGCTAGTGTAGTGTAATTATCTCCGTGAATCAAGCTAGTGTTATCGTAGGGATTACATTTTTGATCATTGCTGCCTTCTTTTTGGATGGCCCTATTTAAACGTTTTCTCCAAGTTAAGCATAATTATTGATTGATGGTATCGCAAGAAGCTTCTTTAAGTTCGCGTAATGGAAAGGTTGGATGGTAGTGAGAGAGCTTTCTCGTGTCGTAGCGTATTCAGTGACTAATTATTAGTGAAAATATTTAGTTTTAACACAATCACATCAGTAATTCTTTCTACAGTTGACAAAGAAACTTAATCGGGAAGAAAGCGTAGAATATGGAGAAAATGGAGCTTCACGCCGTTATCAAGTTCCTTGCAAACCAGGAATATCTCTTCATACAATACTAGAAGATGTGTTATCGGCTTCTCTTGCTCGGGAAGAACTATGGTTCTTAAGTGACACAGCTGCTCTAAGCAAATATGTCTATATACATTGTCTAATTTAGTACATTTACCAACTTCATTTATCTTTACACTTGCTAGAAAAGGGTTTATGAAACGAAACACTATCTTCTTCTATAAAACATATTGTTCATCAACAGAAAAACGTGCCAGTAGTCGTTATTCCTTCTACATTGCGCTACTGGCACAAGTGTTTCGATGCTGAAAGTCTGTTTCATGGTAGTGACATAGGTGCTTAGAACATATTAAAAATCTTGAACTGCATGACCTTCGCACGGCCTGTTGGATAAATTATCTAGGCTAATATAACAATATAGACTTAAAAACTTAAACTATCTTTACATTATATAATCGTTGGTGCGTTTGTTCATTATTCAATACCATTTTAATGGCTCATCCAATCTTCTTGATTTTCTCTGATCATATTTATATCGTCAGTGCGCGTAAAATAGGCTATCAAAACATTCGACAGGTGTCGCTGAATTCAAGTTATTAACAAATTCTATGTTTATGGAGCAACATGGCTCATAATCACAATTTATGATGGTTTACTAACTAACAAGAAAATCACAAAATCTGGACACTAAGTGGCGCTGTGATCGAGTTATTACGTTATTCAATAACTCTTTAATGACTCAGTAAATCTTCTTGATATTTTCGGATCATATTTATATCATCAATGCGCGTCAAATAGGCTATCAATACATTCTATAGATGGCGCTGAAGTCAAGGTATTAACAAATTTCATATTTATTTACCAACATGACTCATATTCACAGTATACCGCATGTGTCAATTTTCATTAACCATAGGCGATCAATGCATGCAATACGTGACAACGTGGTACCCCTACTTTCCTTTCCAATGCCAGCGACTACCGATACATGCTCGCAAATACAAGTTAGCAGTAACTATTGGACCACCGACTTGGGTGCTTGTAATGCGTTCAGAAATAATACTTACGAGTTGCAAGGATTTGTTTTTCTTTTTCCTTTCAGTAAATGCAGAGAATTATTAAGCTGCGCTCACGCTGCATGACACAAACAAAAGCATAATTCTAATAAAATTAAAAAATAACCATAATAAAATAAAAAATAACTATAATAAAATAAAAAAATAACCTTAATAAAATAAATAAAAAAGGATTCTGAAAATAATAATAAACTACAGAAGGGGCTCAAAAATTCCTCGCTGCACAGCAAGACATTGCCCTAGGCGGTCGTAGAAATTTACTCTTACGTACGCTCTAACATGTGAGCAGTTACTGAATTAGCAGCCTCAATTATTTTTTCTCTCGAGGTAACTGTTTTCTGCTCTACCGGCTTCATGGGTATAAACAATATTTTTTTTATAATTTGGAGAGAGATCAGGAGATCACAGAGGCCATTGATGTTTCCCGTTCTAGTAATAAGACGACCATGGAAAGTATTCCCTAGAAATTCCTTTACCCTGACTGCATTATGTGCTCGACAGCCATCATGTTGAAACCAAACGATTTCCTGATTTATTCCAGTGTTTTGAATGGCTGGAAGTATTTGATTTTGCAATAATTCGAGGTACTTGTCGGCATTTAATATACCATCAATAAAAAACGGTCCTATCAAATGATCACCTAAAATACTTGCCCAAACGTTTACTTTTTGAGGATATTGGGTTCGGTTTGCAAAATGCCGGTGTTCATTTTCCGTAGCCCAATATCGAAGAACAGAAGGATTGTGCTTTCCGTGCAATGGAAAAGTTTACTCATCGGTGAAGCAAATACTTCTAACGAAATTGTCGTCTCGATGTATTTTATCCATAGCGGATTGACAAAACTCCATTCTTCGAAAATGGTCCTCCGGATATATTTCTTGGGTTTTCGAATACTTAAAACATTGGTGACGGACAGTAGGGGTACCACATTGCCACGTATTAGATGCATACGTATAGATCGCATGTAAACATTGAATCCCTATACCTAATGATATTTGACACAAGCGATATGTTTGTTTACTGACAAAAAAAAATTACAAAATCTGGACACGATAGGTGGCGCTGTGGTCAAGTCATTAATAAATCTTATATTTATAAACAGAAATAATGCCTGTTCTGCAATGGCACTAACCATCTCTGCTCTTTATTATACAGGAACTTTAACCAAATCAAATTCATCGCGCCACCTTCGGGAAAAGGCAGAACAACGTCTGCGGATCAGCCAGTAATCAATAAAATCAGATAATTGAACAAGAAGATGTGTCCTACGTATTGCAGTTTACTAGTCTCCGAGTAGATTATACTCCTTTTCCAAAACGAACTCATGTTCAGACACGTAAAAAATGGGAACGATTGACGACTTCCACACTAATTACTGGCTCTATACTGTCGAACTGCTGAGCTTTTGCACTTTATATTATACTGTATTTCCTTGACTATTGTAAAAATCACACACATATAATAGTCAGATTAGTACTTTGACTCACCCAGTAAGTATCTCAAATAGCATGCTGCACGAAGAGTACAATGTTGAGAAGTAGTGAAATAATAGCACAAGTGAATACATATTCTTCATACGCAGAAAAAGCCTAAAACAGTATATATATAGTATCTATTTAGAGCCGCGTTTCTATTGTCTTCATCAGAAATAATTATTGTACATCATCTGGAAATAATAGTTGCTATACTTATCGTAATATTTCCTTTTCAAACACAGGTCTAGCCAAAAATATTGTCCAGAAGAAATGGGATGAATTCCAACATCACACTGAACTAACTTTGTGTGCTTTTACTGAAGCTGTTGAACTGACATTAACAACTATGTATTTTCAGTTTGATAATAAATATTATAAACAGGTTTACGGTTGTGCAATGGGCGCACCAATATCCAATCTTGAAGAAACTGTAATCAAAAGAATAAATTTGTCCATCCCATTCTATAAGAGATACATGTATGATTGTATACTTGCCGTGCCTGCAGATAAAATAGATTACATCACAAGCCAGATTAATAGTTATCATAAAAAATTACAGTTTACTAAAGAAATTGAGGTAAACAATCAATTGAATTTCCTGGATATGACTCTCATCAGAGATAGCTACTAAATGGTATGCCAAACCGACGGCTTCCGGTAGATATATGAATTTCCTTTCTGCACATTCTATGGCAATTAAAAGAAGCGTTGTTATAGGCCTTGTGGACAGAACAAGAAAATTAACGAGTCAAAAATACAGTAAAGAAGCCCTAAAAACTGTAAAAGGCTTACTATAAAATAATAATTATACAGCCCCCTTTGTTGAAAAAATTATTAAACAAAGACTACACAATAGGAATACACAACAAGAAAAAGACAAACCCACATCCACATCCATCGAACAAAATAATAAAAATAGTAATAACAAGAAAATGCAGAAGTGTAAACTTCATCAAGGCGAGGTTAATAATACGAAATACACGCGTATAATATTCAGTAACGTATTAAATAAAACGTATTCGCACATTTATTACATTTACACATGTACACACGCGTATAATATTCAGTAACGTATTATACGACTGATGCGTCATGCTCACCCATGTAACGGTCGCCGAACGAGTGTTTCGTTGGGTCGGTTCGGACGTATGTATATATGTATATAAATAGACGATATGAATAATCGCGTACGAGTCCCGCCCTTAGTCTGATGCTAACGTACCGGCGTCATACCGTGCGGATCGGGATCGAATCTGCTCTGGAACATGAATTTATTTATTCATTTAAATTTCAAATTAATTGAAATTAAATACCTCTATATGATATATTTATCTTGTTCCCTTAGTCGAGTCTAGCCGACTTTACCCGAACGAGCGTTACATATCCGAGCATTTCAGTCAGTCTTGTTCAGTGCCTCCAATCAGCGCAACGCGCCTAAAGAAGTTTACACTTCAACAAGAAATATTTAGCTATACCATATGTACCCGATTTGTCTGAAAAAATTCAAAAAATGTTTTCAAAATACAATATTAAAGTATCTCACAAAAGCCACAACAATTTAAATTTTATTAACACCAAACTTAAAGATAAAATTGAAAAGAACAAAATGACCCATGTTGTCTACAGTACCTATTCCATGTAACTCATGCAATAAAGTTTATATAGGTCAGTCCATGTAACATCTTAATGAAAGAATAAAGGGCCATAAATTGCCAACAACAACACTGCATTGAAAAAATACAGTAACAGAATGTCGCATACATTTGACTTCGAAAAAACCAAAATCTTACACGTAGAAAAAAACACAAAATTAAGAGAAATATTAGAATTAATAGAAATCAAAAAACATGAAAATCTAGCTATTAATGACAGAAATGAAATCGATAATCTGTCTAAAATATATTTCCCACTTATACGATAACACCAATACTATTCCCAAGACCCACCTATATAGTTACAAAATTTTTCTAACGTCAATATCTTAAAAGAAACAACTCAAATATACATAAATAAAATTGTTTGTTTGAAATTGTTTCTTTTTACAAATAAAAAAATAAAAAAATAGCATGTGTTTCTCCTTGAAAATCAGACCTGCTCCGTAGTTTTAACATTAGAAATGACTATGAATCCACTGAAATAATAATTTATGTAAAATAATAAAGAAGGTGAATTGGAATAAATTAATAATTACACGGAATGAATATAATTGTCACTGTCAGGTATGTTAGATGTACTATTTTAATACGTTAGTAATATGTTAGATATACCATTTTAATATGTTAGTGTTTGAAAAGGAAATATTACGATAAGTATAGCAAATATTATTTACAGATGATGTACAATAATTATTTCTGATGAAGACAATAAAATTGGCGAAACGTTAATTTTGGTTTTGATTACTATCTACCAGTTCCAATAAGTGATGAAAATAAAGCCGCAGTCCAAGAAAAAAAATTTTAAGAATACATCACATTATAAATACGACTAAGAAAAAAGAAACAAATAACAAGGATTTTGAGCCTTACTTGTTTGACTTAAAATAATTTATATATATATATATATATATATATATATATATATATATATATATATATATATATAGGTATGTATATTTACTGATCCAGGAAGGTCAGAATGTGTGGGCTGGGTTAATTAAAACATTCTACTTGTGGCTGGTAACGTTTCGGAATAATTTATTCCATCATCAGACTCTACAATAAGTTGAAAAATTTTTTTTTTTTATATAATTAGGGACAATCTTAAAAGAACAAAAGTCATGAATACTCAAAACAAGAGAACTCACTTACTTATATATATATATATATATATATTAAATTATATTTTAAATTTTGAAACCCTTTTAATGTATTTATTTGTTGTACATGTTTTATAAAAGTTATTAGGACACTGTTGTTACATATTTTGGAGTAAGTTTTCTCATTTTTTAATATGATTCTTATATTTTTTGTATACCTATATCAAATTATTTTTGTGTTATCGCATTTTGTATGTACATGGTGTATGTTGTTTCAGAAAAATTGTTTCTTACCTATTATCATTTCTGATGAAGACCAAAAGAAAGGTCGAAACGTTAAAATAAATCAAAGATTATAAACTAATGTATGTTTATTTAATGCCGAAAATGCCCAATGCTCATCAAGAGTTTAAATAATAAATTATATATATATATATATATATATAAGAAAGTAAACATTTGAAGAAAAAAATTTCTTTTAAAGAAGCTATATTTTGTGTTCAATCTCTATGTAATCCGGTGTTATATTTAGAATTTTGCTAGGCGTTGTTGTCTGTTGCAATGTCCTGCATTTGATCTATTGACGTAAATTCTGCATTTACGTCAATAGATCAAATGCAGGACAATTACTCCTGAAGTGAATAAAAAGTAGGGTTATCAAACTATTTTCAAATTATTATAGAACTTTTAGTACAATATTGTAATAAATAAGACTTCCTGTAATGTAATATTAGTAATATGTTATCATATGATTAAAATATAAAAGGAACTTGAACTTACGAAAATAAAAACTGGTGATGTTGTATACAACGGTTTACTTCAAATATGGATTTTTCAGAGTAATTTCTATATATGTCTTTTAATTTTTCCTTTAATAATCTTATCTGAACTACAATATGCATACATAGTGCAAAATAAAGGAAATCATACCCCAGTACCAGATGCCCCGCAAAAGCGAAATAATAATAATGTGATATTATAAGCAATGCACCAACAGCGTGTGATTTGGGTATGTACGTTTCCAGTAGGAATGGATGATTTTTATCCCAGAGGGGCAATGAAAAATATACAAGCACTAAATAACCAGTTATAAAGAGCATAAATTTTTGTATATATTCAATAGCAGCATATTTTTTTTGTATTTCCTCCATAACAGTTTTATTAAATGTTCGACAATCCCAAAAATATTTTAGTATCTCGACCAACAATTCTTCCGTGTCCACTTTGTAATATATGAAGAATAAATATTTGAGTAATATCTACAAAAAATGTAATTAACACATAGAGAGTATCTCCAGGCATATTCCAGTTCATGCATGCGAATTCCTCCACTACTTCCACACCCTTAAGTTAATGGTGGATAAGAGACAACAATACAAATAATGAGAAGTAACAAATATACCTACATTTTCACAAGTTTCAATTCAGTTTTACATTTTGATTTGTTTGTGCTGTGTCCTTAATGAAAATGAATGGTTTTTTTGTGAAGATAGTGAAAATTAATTATTTTAAATTTTTCCATGTACAGGCTGAGTCATTAGTAGCCGCTTCTTCGATTGCTCTTTTGTCTTTTAAATAAAAGAAAAAACAACTAGTGGAAGATTTATGGTTGTTTATGGCGCATATTGTAAAAATACTTTGAGCTCTGACGCACTTCCGGTTTCACCGAAAATGCACGGAACCTAATTTTTTTAAATGACTGCCCCTACATATTTTTGGATTTTTAGTACTGCTTTAAATTGTCTGTTCAACTATTTTCTCTTTTTGAAAATTGATCCAATGGTTTTTGAGTTTTTAAATTTATTTGAAAATATTTGACCAAAACATGTGTTCAGAAAAAAATCATTTTCACATTGTGTTTAAAAGTAAAAACATTAACTTTGCTGGTGCTTGTAGCATATGTTATAAGTTGCACTCGACAATACCTCAAAAACACTTGTTTTCTCAAAGCCTGTTTCCTGATATGTTCACATACCAAAAACTTATTTTTTTTAAACTGAACACTCAGTATTTTATTGAGACATTCTATACCTTCTTTTATTCTCTTTCATTTATGTTAAAAATGTCCTATACCTATCTCTAGTCATTTCTGAGGTAATCACTATAGGAGCAATTAGCGGTCAATTAAAGAAATACGAGCGCTGTTGTTCTATGCACCAAAATATTCGTTCAACAAATGGAAGGCAGGAATGGGGCTCGACTTCCTTAGTCAACTGTCAAACAAACTAAATGTTAAATCCAACTATCCCAAAAGTAATAATTTTACAGAATGAAGAGCATCGCATTTCAATTTTTTAATTCCGGCAATGTCCAGTTGCAATATTTCATTTTTTACATAGTTGGTTATCAACGAAATAAAATAAAGGTTATGTTTACTGACATATTTGAAGATGTCTTCTAGAAGTTTTGAACTCTCCTCCATTAATATTTTCATCAAAGAAATAAGGTCCAATTATGTAACTACCCATTATTCCTCCCCACACATTTAATTTTGAAAGTTTGCAGGTGTGATAAAGTGAGGGTTTTTATGCGTTATAATAACGAAAATTGTGACGATTAAGGTATTCACTTTAATAGAAGGTGGCTTCTTCGGTGAAAAACAAAAAATTGAGAAGGCCAGGATAATTTATCTACTGCCCATTGACAAAAATGTAAGCGATTCTGAAAATTTCTTTCATCTAACCCTGTGTATGAATATGCTACGGATGAATTACATACTTCCTAATTATTCAGGATTCTCAAATTTGACTGACATCTAACTGACGACTAATTTTCGTAGTACATACTAGTATGGGGGTGCATGACTACACTCGCATGTACCATAAGCGTCTTATCCTCGCCAGTTATTGTTTTGTCCGCTCTTTTTTTCATATTCAGTACATTCTGTTCACTCAAACCGTTCCTTTATACTTTCGAAGGTTTCCGGCTTCGGTTGACTTCTACCAGGGATCACTGTGCCAGCAAAGGGTTTCTGTCAGATTTACTCAAAACGTCAATCATACCTATTAGCTCTTCATAAGAATAATTCATTTGGATGATAACTTATAGCCATGCTTTTATAAATTTGACATAAATGTTTAGCGACTTTCTTTAGCAGTTGACTCAGGCAGTCGGCCGCATTCCAGCCTCTATTGGACGAATATTTGGGTGCATAGAACAGCGCTCGTAGTTCTTTATTTAACCGCTAATTGCTCCTATAGTGATTAAAGTATAAGACATTGTTAACAAAAACGAAAGAGAATAAAAGAGGGAACAAAATGCCACAATAAAATACCATTTAAAAAAAATAAGTTTTTGGTATGTGAAAATTTCAGGAAATAGGCTTTGAGAAAACAAAGTTTTTTGAAATATTGTCGAGTGCAACTTATACGAAATGATGCAGAATTTTCTTGACTACAAGCGCCACCAAAGTTAATGTTTTTACTTTTAAAAACATCAAGAAATATTTTTTTCTGAACACATGTTTTCGTCAAAAATTTTCAAAAAAAATTAATAACTCAAAAACTAATAGCTCAATTTTGAAAAAAAAAACTCTTAAATAGACAATTTTAAACTGTACTAGAAAATCCAAATATATATATAGTGAGTCATTTAAAAAAATTAAATTTCATGCATTTTTGTTGAAACCGGAAGTGCGTCAGAGCTTAAAGTATGTTTAGAATATGCGCCCCAAGTAACCATGCATCTTCCACTAATCGTTTTTTCTTTTATTTAAAGCACAAAAGAGCAATCAAAGAATAAACGTGCATTGATGATCATGATCAAAGAAAAAATTTGAAAACGGATTTTTAGAATTTAGTATTTAACTCCGGAAGATGTTGGTAAATATTTTCTATCCGAATTAGTTCAGAATATTCTTTGCAGTAACAACGAATTTATAAAATGTTATGATTATATTATTGATAATTATGTAGATGCTCAGGCATAATGTATAGTACAAACAAGTTTGTGTGGATTGTTTTACGCCAGAACCAATTTTATTTTTATTGAAGCCATTATAAAATTTTTCTATTTTAATATATTGACAAATAAAAACTTAGGTCAAGACACAAACAGCATACAAATATTCTTAGATAACTATAGGCACTATTAAACGCAAACAGAATTTTCTAACAATTAAAATTACAGAGGTGAAACTAAGAATTAATACAAAAACTGAGTTTGTATAATAATAATCCAATATTCAAGGAAAATATCTGACGTTGTTCTTCAATAAAGATAATTATGTAAATACGTGCACTTTTCGTTTTGTGAGTGGATTAAAAGCGTTTTAATTCACTAGTGAATTAAAACGCTTTTAATCCACTCGTTCAGAAATATAAGCCAAAATTATTGTTTCGTCTACTCCCCTTGCATCCTTTCGCTTCCTCCACTAACAAAAATTTTCATACTCTTTTTTATACAATTTTTTTGATTCAGCAGGAACCACTTTATTCACAGCTTCTAAAGCTTCCATACGAACCAACTCAGGCACGAAAACCTGGTTTTTCTCTTCATTATTGCAAATTCCATCCATTTTTTATATATTTTTACTTTAACTGCTTTAACGTGACAATTAACGCAAAAAATAAACAACTCGTTGTCACGGAAATTTGCTTCGCAACCTACATGATTTGTCTAAACCGATCAATGTAATTTGAATTTTTTTTTGTTTTTTTTGATAAATTTTGTCAAAATTGAATAAAAAAATGTATAAAACACTTGAATTAAACCTATTATTTGCTCGAAGAATTAATCCACTCGCGCTAAACGCGCTCGTGGATAAACATTCTTCTCGCAAATAAACAGTGGTTTAATTCACTTGTTGTATAATATTTATTAAGTTATGATACTTATGATTGTATTTATGTAGTATAATAATATAGAGTAGTACTTCATAATATTAGTTCAAGCAACATACAATAATTTAAATAAACATTTAAAGTTAATTTTCTCTTTTTATATTTTCATAGACAATCATAATTTTACTTGTTATATCAAAAATGAATTAACGAGTTTAATACAGACAATTCCAAATTTTGGAGGAACTCACATACACCACTACCTATAAATCTGTGAAAGCTCGGCTATTGAGATAAATAAGGAAATACTTACGTGAAGAACATAAACCGACGATTGTACGGATTTAAGAAATGCTTCACCCTTCACGTAAAACAAGTTTAGGTAAATGTACGTAATAACTAGCGACAATATGCAACAATTCAGTACGCGAAAGAATAATAATTTTAAATTAAAATGTTTAGTCTCATATATCATATCCAACAAATTTGCACTCAGCTTTAACATATCAATCTTAATCAAATTTTCCATTTCTATCTATTTTGTGACTACTTGCTTTTCATTCTGACATCGACTGGTAGAACTGGTTCTTATATCAACTTGAAAGTCTCGGGAAATAGGAGACAGACAAATAATTCACAATAAAGGAAATGATTACGGTGAGGTAAGCTTTAAGTAAATTACGGCCAATTTTCTTATGCGCGCATAAGAAAATTGATCAAATAATTGGACAGGAAAAGTTTTACAAATATAATTATGTAGAACAAAACGTTACTATGTGAACTAAATCAATTGCACTTACTATATTATACAGATTTAATATCTAATATTTGTTTAATAAGGAGTTAATTTTCATTATTCAATTTTTCTTCGAACGTTACTCATTCTATAATTTATTAGAAATTGTAATTTATCCCTTTTTGCAATTTATTTCAAGTATCCTTGATAATTGATGGGATGTTGACGTGGCCTTTACTTCATTAACAAAGATGTTGCATTTAGCTATACATTGTACAACAAATTATAGTATACACGTTGTTAATGTCTACTTCATAGCGATGTCAGTTGTTTTGGCTAAGTTGAAAAAATGATTGAGTTTTTATGGGTATCCCACCTTACTTCTTGATTAAGACGTTAACAAACATCTAGGAAGTTTTATGTTCTTATATTGTTTGAGTATATTTAAAGTAAGCTTGTGCCTTATTTTCTATTTATTTCCACAGTTAACATTAAAATTAATTTTACCACGGAGATTTTTGAATATTGTATTAGTAATAAAATTTGTCAAACAAAACTCATGGACAAAATTAACGTACAACTCAATTAAACTTCTATAATTGCAATACTGAATTTAATATTGAAAAAAAAATCATGTAAGCTTTTGTTAGGTGCTGTCTAGTAGCTTGTAAATGAATTCAGCGAAACATGGCGTTATTTCTAATCATTTTTCATTAACAAACTTTTTTTCTAGAAAACAAAGCAAACATGTAAACAAAAAACAAACGAAAACAATAGAATTTATGGACTTACAGCAATTCTAATATCGTGTATGTCCTCTCCTATTTCTAATTACTGCTTTCATGCGTCTTGGCATACTAGAGATCAAATTTTGAACGACTTCTTGAGGAGTATTTTCCTGTTCTCGAATTGCTGCGTCTATCAGCTGATTGTGGTTAGCAGGTGGAGGTGTACGACGTCGAACCCTTTTTTAAATATCGTTCCATAAATGCAATATTGAATTCATGTCAGGAGTATTGTCTGGCCATTGCCTGAACGGAATAGCAACATCATTTAAGTAGTGAATAACTTTCCCAGCCACATAAGGACGAGCATTATCCAGCATAAACAAGAAATTCGACCCCACAAAAGGAGCAAATAATCTGTATTCATTGACCTAATACGTATAAGGACCAACTCCATGCGACCATCAAAAAATATACCTCTCCAAAAGTTACAAAGCCATCACAAAACGGGACTCTTGAAAAGATATTGCATCTAACAAATCTCTCTCCTGGCCTTTGCCAGACACGCTCACGTTCATCAGGAGACTTAAGGCTAATCCTCGTTCGGTCTGAAAATAATAATAATTATTATTATTACTATTATTTTTATTATAAATCATCGATTTGATTCGCCCCCCCCGCCTACCTCTGCCGCCGCGGCTGCTGAAGGAATACAACTTTTCGGTTTTGAGAATTTTACAACGTATAAAGGTTAACCAAACACGGTATCAGCATTCATGACATTATTTCTATGTACAGTTTTTTAAATAATAGTGTACCTTATTTTGCTTGTACAACAGAGAATATTTATGATTATTATTATTCTATTGAAGAATCAATTAGCATTTGTAAAAAACTATTATTGTACCAATTACATTCAGAAGAGAATGTTAAACAATTTTTGTTAGATGTATATAATATTGTAGAAAAAACATTACCAAAAGTTAATTGTTTAGAAATTGTATCTCCAGCAAGTAGCGGCAAAGATTTCTTCTTCGACATGATATTGCATTATTTTATTAATTTTGTTCAAATTAGAAATTTTTCAAAATGTTCTAACGTTCCAATGCAAGAGTGTGTAAATAAACGTATTTTATTATGGAATGAACCTATGTGCGAGGTTACACAATTCGATACAATTAAAATGTTATTCGATGGCGATACCATTAATTTAAAATTTAAATATCAACAAGACGCTATAATCAATCGTACACCAGTTATTGTTTTATCAAATAATAATATTTTGCCAAATGATATTACTTTCACTTGTAGAATGATTCGCTACAAATGGCAAAGTGCTCCATTTTTAAAACATTGTATGAAAAAACCAATTCCGATTGCTTTTTATCATTTATTGTTAGATTATTATATTTTACCAACTATGCTTCATGTATAATTATTTGTTAACTGTGTAAAAGTAAATTATAACATACTTTCGTAATATGGGTGTGAAAATAAAGAACAATTATGTTTAAAGATTTATTTTTAATTACCAAATGTAACTAAATTACCAGATCTGAAATCATTATAATCATTTGATTCTACGGATGCATTAGCTCTTAAGTTAAAATCTTGAGGTCCTCCATGGATTGAAGTTCCAATTGTAAAAAAGACTCTGCATTCACTTCCATTACTAAATCTGCTTTAACTGACCATTAAGCACAAGTATTTTGGAATTGTGTATTTTCTGTAGCAGGATTTAATTGTGGTACAGGTAAAATACCAAAATATGGTAACGGAATCGTTGCATTACGTGCTTGACGATCGTGAACATAATAATGTTTTGTAGGATCTATTGATGCTGTTAAAATATTTACAATATGTGGTTCCTTATTATAATTAACATTAATGTAAGAACGAGTATCCACAGAAGCAGCTAAAGCAGATTCCACTTTTTTAAAATCTGCTATATATCGATTTTGTACTTTCAATTTACTTCTTAAAAAATATGACGTTGAATTCCATGCTGTATCAGAGTCACTAGCATTGTATGGCATACAGTAATTTTTAAACCAAATATCATCGTTAACTAGTGTATAATTGTAATCAATTACTTCTTCACCAATTCTATAGGCATAAAATTCCATCTATCATACATACGGTCGATACTAGGCCAACCATTGCTATTCATTTGATATTTATTAGCATATTGTTCAGTAGGATTACGATTACTATTGGATAATAATACCAAATACAGATTAACATGTCATGGAATTTCTAAATTCATTTCTAACTCTCCATCAATCCAATTTGCAGAAACGTAATATTTTTTTATAAAATCTGCATAACTAACATCACTGACTCCGGTAGGTGTCATGGGGGCTTTTGCATCGCTATTGTATACGCCTTGTCGATTATAAATTAAATTATTTAATCCTATCAATGAACAACCAATGGAAACATGTTCGGAAGTAGCAGTATCAGTTAAAGTTGTTCCAAAATCAAAAGCTGGTCGTAATCCTTGTAGAACTACCGAAACATTTACATGTAATACTATGGCTTTCCCAGTAAATACAAATAATTCAGATTGATTCTCAATAGAAAGGCGTGCGTCTGATACCTTGTTTGGTTAACCTTTATACGTTGTAAAATTCTCAAAACCGAACGGTTTTATTCCGTCAGCAGCCGCGGCGGCGGCGGGGGGGGGGGGGGTTGTCGATTTAATTTGATGATCTTGATGATATCTCGCAAAACGCAATGGTTGAATTTTATTATTATGGTCCTACTTGTTCTCCTGTTTCTGAGAGCGGATTGTCTATGAAAACGCTCAACTATTGCATTAGTGCATCGTTTTCGTTCTTGTCCTGGCCTTAGGAAGAGAGAATCTCGTTAAATCGTTTAACCATGAGACTTAAGCTGGAAGGTTTCTTCCTATCACATTAGCAACATGACGCATCGAATATCCCTCATCCAGCAAAGGTGATGCTTTACTGCTTCCTCCACTGACATATTTGTTCTGCGATTCATTACTAAATTGTATTACACTCGCACTGACACTATCAATAACACAAAAGCTCGGTGGCTAAAGACAACTTATCTTAATAAGCAACATTTTCCGATCAGATTTTGCCAAAAATGCTTTTATTTGCAATTATACTTATAAAAGAAAACCCTTTTTGACAGCATTTCCTTGAACTATCCCAGTAGGTTCACAGCCTACTGCTAAGATAACTAGAAAACTAAAAATCATCATTATTTTGGAATAACACAAAATATATGGGCGCAATCGAATTGCACCACGGATAAGTAGGGATCATTTTTCTGGCCCAGGCATTTATAATCCCTTGACCGAACTGCATCATGGCCATGTTTTGCCTGCCTGAACTGCACCATCAATATAATAATGTAACATTAAATTATATAAAATCATTCAGATATTACATACTTTATTGTTGATGGCATTTATTTCACACGGTATGCTCTAAGTATGTAAATAATGTTAATTTTTTTCGATGCATGTAGTTTACTTATTATGTTAATGTTATTGAAAGAAAAACTGCTTAAATATTGTGTTATTATGTATTGGATGATTATATAATAAAGGCTTACTTTACATATATAACATTATATGTCAAACTGAATATACTTACAAACTATAATGTATACCACATGTTTATACATGTCTTAGTCATATAGTAATATATGTGTATGAATATGTATGTATATAGTGCGTTTCATTAAAAGTGCAACGCGAACGTATAAAAGGTTTACATATTTAAAGAAGAAAATTTATAGGAAACACACTGTATAAAGTGCGTGCGACTTATTTTACCATCATTATATTCGTTACTTTTCACTTGAATAAATGTTTGTTTTTGAAGTACTTCCTGTCTTATACTTCTTTTTTTGATTAATACGTATAGAACTCAATTTTATTTAAATATCTTTTTGAATGTCGTTTAGAAGGATCAAAAAAACATATAAGTTTGGATATGGAGAACTACAATAATTTTTAATTTTTGAATGGAACGACTAGCAACAGTTTGTTGTTCTTGATAAAGAAGCATAATTTTTAGTCCACAGTTCAGCATCTTCCTGAATATAGTTTTCAAACTAAACCATTTGTGATCATTTATTACAAATTTTCCGAGAATGACTTTAATTACGTTTCGTTTTCCCTAATTTAAATACGTGGTGCAGTTCGAGTATATCGTTGTAGGTACCTGAAATTTTTGTAGTGCAGTTCATGTACCGGTTTAAGTCATTACGGATTTCGTAGTGCAGTTCGTGTGCACCGAAATATATGCGGTAGTGTGTTAATTTTGTCCATAAGTTTATTAGGTACACTTGCCAACAGTGATTTTATGATTTACGTTACTAGAGCAGTAATTTGGTGTTGTTGATTCCATATTTGCTACCAGTTTTATCATATTGTCTTTAATTTATATAATAATGCGTTTTTTTTTTGAAAAAGTATGAAGAAAAAAATAAAATTAAAAATTATTGGAAGTCCTGCGAAAATACCTTAAATTATACAAAATAAAATGAATATAAAACTAAAAAGCATATTTCTAGTAAAAAATACTACAAGTCTTAGGTAAAATTTCGTGTGTTTGATTTTTTATTGTGTTGGGCTTCAAAGCAATCACGTTGCAGCTTCCAACAATAGTTTGCTATCACGTGTGTATTCCACCTTCAGTAATACCTCTCCTCCATTGACTTTTTGTCCTGAATCGTGTTTATAACTAAAATCACCGATGTTTTCCGGAAATTTGTCCAAATAGTAGTGCAGGAAGTGTAATTTGATGCACATATTAGCACGCATTCCCTTCCTTTATAATATTCTACTCTACTATTACCCGAGAAGTTTTTAACCATAGTAATATAATAGCACCAAGCAGAAGCTTCCACAATCAGTCTTGGCTTTTGGCAAATTCCAGTCATTAATGGGCTTGCGAATTTTCGGATTATCAAAAATTCCAACCTTTAAGTTTTCTAAACTTAGTTTGGGAAACGATTTATAAATACTAGTGGTCGCCCAGTGCTCAAAATTCGACCCTTTTATTTAATTAATTTTATGTGCTTACACGCAGAGCGCTTGCGAAACCGTAGAATCGACTGTCTCACTCGCTCTATATTCTCTGGTGTTTGACTGGTCCTCAGTGTGCCAACTCTTTTTTTCGCAACACTCTTACATCTACGGAAGTTCTCCACCCACAACAGAATCGACTCTGGGAACAGCATTTCGAGGGAGGATTTGGTAGCGAGTACGCATCGCACGCTGCACTGCCATTATAGATCTGTTTCGTGAAAAGTACGTTTCGACAGCAAGAGCGCGTTTCTCCATCGATCATACCACTTTTGGGGCTGAGAAGCCTACAGACCGAAACTTCCCGAACTACTGCGTCACTTAAGGTCAGGTCGGCAGGTTAAAAATTTGCTAACCGACCATTGTGGCAGCACTAGTACATATTTGAAGGGGATGTCCGCAAGACAAAATAGTTCAGCTCAAATTACGCAGATGGTGCCATTATCAAAGAATTATTATTAGTTATTAGGTACGTTTAATTTCAAAGAAGAGAAAGCCAAAATTGCAGAGGAGGTTTAAATTGTTTCTTTGGTAATATCAAATGTCACTGACAGAAATAAAAATAGATCTAGCAACATAAACAAGACGGGACGTCATGGGTCCAGTATGACGTACAATTGAATGTAACGCGTTTCCTCTGTACTATACTGGCGGCGCTAGAAGCGATTACCCACAACAGCTTATGGCTAGCGCCTGAAGTCATTCAACGGGTTACAGAGCTAAATTTTGCATATTTGCTGTCGCACTTTGGCTACTTCGGATCCTTTTGAACAATATACGACTTCAATATTAAACAATATGGGGTTAGAACTTTATTTGTTTTATTATTATTATTATTGAAACTATTTAGATGTGATATGCGCACTTTTCTTAACTGAAAATAAAATCACTGTATTAATAACTAATCACATTAATTATTTACTTTGTAAATATAGCGTATTTAAGATGAATGATTGTATGGATTATTAGGATACCTTATAATCACTAATTGCTAACATGTAATAATTATTTAATAATAATAATTGAACACT
The DNA here is from genome assembly GCA_963170755.1 of Amphimallon solstitiale. Taxonomy (NCBI): domain Eukaryota; kingdom Metazoa; phylum Arthropoda; class Insecta; order Coleoptera; family Scarabaeidae; genus Amphimallon; species Amphimallon solstitiale. The sequence goes on along the minus strand of OY720678.1, from coordinate 67,294,007 downwards.
TTTTACAATATTGCGTACATAGCTGTGAAACGTCATCTTTTTATGAGGGGTGTACACTATTTTCAGCGACAATAGTTTGCTTAATTATGAAATATTTGAATTACAAAAACAATGCTAATTTGGCGGGAATTTAAAAAAAAAAATTGTAAAACAATCCATAAAGAGTATATGCGCCCCTTCAACTTATATAATTCAGCTAATGAGTCAAATTTGGCTAAGCAATCTTTTGAGTTGCATATACACAGTAGGTTTGAAATTTAAATAAAAGCTAACCTCAATTTTTCCCTGAAGACCCCCCCCCTTAAGCCTATTTCTATCCTTTTACAAATTGTCTCTTCATCGCAATGCCCATCAGAAAGTAGAGATGTTTCCCTGTCCCCACCCTGTATATTGGGTATTATCCTCAGAATCTAATAGAATTCTTATCTTGCTCAAGAAAGCGGTAATAATCATATTCGGTTTACAGAAATTCGCGTAAACAACTTCTTAGAGACAATGCTTTACTGACTGTCTATGATATGCATATAAAGGATGTTCTGTGATTTGTTTTTAGGAATAAATAAGATTTTTTTCAAATAGCAACATACGTAGTAACACACAATTATATGCTTCCAATCTTGCATTCTCAACAAATTTTTTAGAAGGAAACATACTTCATGGATTGTAAGACATATAATTTGTTACCGAATTCTATTAGAAGTATTTCTAATTTTGCTGTTTTTAAAATGTCATTGAGGTAGTGTTTCCTTCAGATCTCCTGCTACTGTTTGGATGACTTTTTTTTAGGTTGTATCATTTTCTATGACGTATTTCTGGCATCATATGTACTTATATACTGTGACAATACTGTATACAGCTTTTCAAAAAAAATGTTAATATTATTGTTATTATTATTATTATTAATACACGCAGATAAGGCACATAGAACTTGTGACATATTGGTTTTAGTAATTTTTGAGAGTCGTTCTTACGATGCGCCGTTCTTGCTTTTGTTTTCATGGAGAGGAAAATAGAACATGTTGCATTTCAATTTTTAGTGATAAGATATCTATAATATGAGCCAAATACTTCCCAGCTACCTAAAAAAATTTTACTGAAATTTAACGTTTCAAGATACGATGCAACCTCATCTTTTACATTTTACCATTTTAATAACATAATGCATTATGTTTGTTTCTCTTTAGCTAATCTAATATCTAGATGTAAATATAGATCTATTACAATATACAGGATGTTCCTAAATATCATGTACATAAGGAAGGGGGTAACTATTTGGTTTATTTTGTGCCTAAAATTTCATATAAACATAGGTCTGCAAACGCTTCGTTACCAATATGCAGGGTGTTGAAATTTCAAGAATTTTTCACTTTTTACTGTATAGCTCCTGCAGTTTTTGAGATATTTTGTTCAAATTTGGAAGGTAGGTTACGCTATAAGGCCTGCATCATTAGCCATGCCAAATGATTATGTAAATCTAAAGGGTAATAATTTTTTCGGGGTCATGCCCTCTTTTCTCACCCTGAACTTTTTTGCGATGCGCCACTGCTAGATTCTAAAATACGCAATAAATTTTCTGTCTTGTTTAGAAACTTTTTGATCTCTTATATTTTTTTCTTATCTCTGACCGTTATCGAGAAAAAAAATAGAAAACAATTTTCTGTAATTCGCCAGAGAAAATTAAATATTTTAAAATGGTTTAGCAGGCTCTGGCTTTATTCAGATAATCACTTGAGTTTATTAATTTGACAATTGACATTAGAAATCGTAAAAAAACTGCAGGAGCTATACAGTAAAAGTGAAAAATTCTTGAAATTTCAACACCCTGCATATTGGTAACGAAGCGTTTGCAGACCTATGTTTATATGAAATTTTAGGCACAAAATAAACCAAATAGTTACCCCCTTCCTTATGTACATGATATTTAGGAACACCCTGTATAACAATACTATATACAATTCGAATGACGTTCCTATATATATAATTTAGTAACATATAATCTATTAATCAGCTAAAATTTGCACACACTTATGTCCAGTAATATGATTATTTTGAGTACTAGTTGTTCAAATGTAGCGGATAAAAGTATTGGTAGTTGCCACTTATTTCTTAAGCGTGATTCCTTTTATATAAAACTTTTGAACAAATTATATCTTAGATTACATAATCCGACATATTATTATTAAGATTTACTATTATAAAAATACAATTAAACTGACACTTGTTAAAACAAGCTTCTAACAATAATGAAAGAAAGGTGACAAAGTTTTAAGATAAGTTTGTTTGAGTAGCAACATCAACATAGACAAAAATGTTTGGTATTAATTCTGATTTTAACCGAGTAATAATAATCTTATTATAGATGTACCAAATAATAAATAATTACATAAATGTAAGGTAGTAGGTACATACTATATCAGTTTAATAATACAAAAGCAAAAATATCTAGATATTACGGGGTTACATTTCTCTTATTTATTACTTATAAGGTTACGCATAATTGCGCAAAAGGAAAATGTCTTCCTTATCACCTAAAACATAAGGTATCACTACAAATGATGCATTTCTTAAAGATTTTCAGATTTCCTTACAGATCCCATAGCATCGACGTTAATATCCATTAGACCGCCTCCAGAAAAGTAGTGCATTCGCTGTGATTTCATCATTATAAGCAACATATTTTTTTGGAGCACTTTGTCACTGAAATACCATTCAGATAAGTAAATTGCGTCAGCTACCCCTGAAAACTAAATGTCATATATATATATAGACTTCCTGGAATTAATACTAAATAATGTATAGCTTACTTCGAATGCGACTTCATGAGCAGGAAGTGCATAATATCCGAATTGGAGAAGAAACACAAATACCAATACGAATTTAATGCAGTAGTCGCTTAGATCCGCCTGACTGAAATAATAAAGACAATAATAAAAGTAATTATGAACAAGTACTTTAGTTATAGTAGCCTCTATATAGTTGACTTGCTACACAGTATAAACCAAATAAACACCATTGGTTTCAAAATAAATGTATTTTGTTGTCACTTTGGCGGTTTTGCACCTAAATTTAAGAGAGGCGTTTACCTATCGAAAATTAAGGCATCGCCGTTTCGCGTTTTTTAAACTCATTTTGTAATTTTAGAATCTCAAATTTGGGTTAGTGATGCAAAAGGCATAAATTTATAATGTCAAGGTCAGTTTTTGTACTAATTTATTTTCTTAAGAAAGTTATGTGTTTTAGAAATAACCACAAAAATGCATGAATTTGATTAATGTCTAGTAACTAAGGCTGGCACACAAAAGAAAAAAAACGACCTCTACGCGCCAGCTGCACATTTGATGTACGATATAAAGAAAAAATCAAATTTATGTAATTATTATTAAAGATAAAAAACATTAAACAGTAAACATTGTCACACACATTTTACACGCGGTTTTTGGCGTCGTCTATCCCCACTTTACGGTATCTCTACCGGTCCTAGCGAAGACGAAAATCTATCGGAATCGGTCGGCTATTGTAGACTTAAATTCGAGTGACAGTTTAATTACAATCTGTCACTCGCATTTAAATGTCATATATTCCTATAATATTCGAGTGTATAATATATGTATATATAAAATATATTACAATTCTTTGCCAAATATACAAATGGAAATATACAGTCGGAATTACTTATATAGTCACATCAAAAGGCTTGGATCTACCACAAACTGTTCAGTCAATGCAATTATACAAATAACAACGACGCAACTATGTAATGAAAAATTAAGAGTAGAACTGTTGATATTATAACAATATAGAATGTAAAATCAGTCATGTATAAATATAAATGAAAGCAAATAAGCATGGGACAATCGGTATTACCTATGTAATCCTATCAAAATGGATTGGGTTTACCTAAACATGTACAATTTGATTGAAATACATAAACAATCAACGATGCAACTATGTATGTGTTAAGATGTGTTTGTAGCTACAGACATATATGTTTCTACCTAGTTTGGTTTCGTCAGTGCAGCATAACAAAGAAGGTGTATGTTAAAGCATTAATATGTGTTGAATAAAAAATATACAGGGTGTAACAGTAGGAACGCTGTGGTCTCTGGTAGTCAAATGGTAACAATTTTGAAAAAGTTACATACTGGAATATATGTAGGTGGATTAGATCTACAATTTAAAAAAAATAGGCAATATACAGGGTGTTTCAAAACTTAGCAATGTACCAAAGTTATGTTTTTCTTAATGGGACACCCTGTATTTTATGTCATTTTTGAGTTGTACACTGAAATCTCGATCAACTTTATTTAAGGTTTTCTATGTCTAATTTTTGTAGTTTACGAGATATTTCAAGTTTTTTGAAAATGCAATGTTGCACGAAAAGTTTAGTATCTTGAAAATGACTTAATTCAGAGAAGTGGAACGAATAGCGTAAATGGCAGATCCTTTGGCTGATTGAATGCCATATTCAAAGTTGCCGAGTATTCTACAGGTCGTTCATGTACCGAGAGCAAACATTGTGAACTTCTTTCGTGCATAACTTTATTATTTTAAATGGAACACCCTGCATGTATTTATGTTATCAGATAGAACATTTTATTGTCTAAAAACCAGTATCAGGAATCCCTATGACAATCTTTACTAGTTTTTAAGTTATTTGCGTTTTTTAGATAATTTAAGTGAACTAAATTTGTTTTTTGTAAGTGAACACCCAGTATATCTTTACATCGATGGGTATAAATATTATTATTCGAAGAAGTTGATTTTATATTGTCACAATTTACATGAAAACATAAATTCCAAGTAATAAAAATAAACTAAACAAAACGGCAGTAAATATTTTTGTATTTGGATTAAGGAAAAAGGATTTCGTATAAAATAAACGAAAAAACATAACAACAAAATAAACGAAAAAGTGCTAGCGTTCAACATAATTGCCATTTTCTTCAATACAGAAAATAACCCTGTTCAAATGCTGTTCTAACGTTCCTCAGCATATCCGGTGTTACTGAACTGAAGGCGTCTCTGATTCTCGTTTTCATATCCTCTGCTGTAGTGGGCAAGATATTGTAAACGATCCCTTTTACATACCCCCATAGGAAAAAGTCCATACATGTTAAGTCCGGAGACCTTGGTGGCCAATTGCACGGACCATCTCTTCCGATCCACCTATTAGGAAATTTCCTGTGAAGGTAGTTTTTAACGAACCGTTTAAAATGGGCAGGAGCGCCGTCTAATTGAAGCCACATCCGGTTTCTAATATTCAAGGGAATATTTTCCAAGAGGGTCCAAAAGTCCCTTTTTAAGAACCTTAGAAATTCGTCTCCGTTTAGGTGCCCATTGAAGAAGTATGGTCCAATTACATAATCGCCTATAATGCCTCCAAACACGTTAAAACTCCAGCGATGCTGCCGATCCAAGGTACGAAAAAGATGGCGATTTTCGGTATCATAATAATGAAAATTGTGACGGTTTACTAATCCATTATTATGAAAAGTGGATTCATCGGTAAATAAAACGTAATTAAAAAAATCATTATGTTCTGCGTTTCTATCAAGAGCCCACAAGCAAAAATCAATTCGCCTTTCATAATCCATTGCGTATAAATTTTGATGGTATTGTAAGTGATAGGGATGGTATTTGTGTTTTCTTAGTATCCTAGATACGCTCATATGAGTTATATCTAATTCCTTGACAATCTGTCGTGTGCTTTTATGCGGTTCTTCAGTGACTGTTGCCAATACCACGAATTCATTTTCTACGTCTACAGTTGTTGTTCGCCTTTTGTATACAACACTCCCTGTGGCACGGAATCTACCCAACAAATTTTCAAATACCCTTTTATCTGGATGTTTTCGATTTGGGTACTTCTGCGAATACACCAGAGACGCAAGGAAGCAATTTTCCTGACACTCACCAATAACTAAAATCATATCAGTTCTTTCTTGCAACGAGTATGCCTTCATGATGTTAACAGAGTACACGTCAAATTGACAGTTTCTCTATGAGGATCCAACCTCCTAGATCAGGGGTCTCCAAACTTTCCAGCCTTAGGGCCATACTGATTACTCCAGTAAGTTCCGAGGGCCAAAACCATATTATCATTGTTGCCGGTGGTAAAAAGTGAAATAGTCCACTGATGAAAAAAAGTCCGAAAAAGTACGCAACGTTTAAAAAAGGCTGCAAAACGGCAACACTGCACTGTAATTTCTAGATTAGTCGTAGAGTACGTGCCATGAGGAGTAACGTGACACGACATCTGGTGGACACAAGCGGAAATAGGTAGTACCTTCTATCGCTAACAGATGGCGCTAATAGCACGTACAGAATAATCTCGTTGGTTCGAGAAAGTTCTGGTGTCTTCCACTCACTTCTAGATGGTAGTAATTGGAATATATAAGAAGGCTAGTGGCGCAACCACAAGTCAGTTCCTATGACACTGTTGTGAAATAAAATAGTGCGTACCTCCTTAAAACGTGTTTGTGCGTGTTTAAGTTTAAGACATCTTTGTAACAGTATTTTAATTTGAATTGTTGCTTTTGTGTGTGATTTAGTAGTATGGAAAAGAAGCGAAAAATTGATAGTGAATGCAGAAAATTCAAAGATCAGTGGAACATTCAGTATTTCGTAATTGAGTCCAGTAAGAAGGCGCTATGTTTGATTTGCAATGAAAACATAGCCGTTCTCAAAGAATATAACATTAAACGTCATTATGAAACAAAACATTTTCAAAATTACTCAAAATATACAGGAAGTTTGCGGACAGAAAAATTCGAAGCTATGAAGCGCGGATTGAAATCGCAGCAATCTTCATTTACAAAACTCAAAACTGAACAAGAGGCTGCAACGCGTGCCAGCTTTCGTGTGGCTCTTGAAATTGCAAAACGTGGAAAACCATTCACCGATGGAGAAATGATCAAAGAATGCATAATTGCAGTAGCCGAAGAAATGTGCCCTGAAAAGGTAAATTTATTAAAAAGTGTCAGTATGTCAGCAAACACTGTGGCTCGAAGGGTAGAAAACATCGCTGAAAATATATCCTCTCAACTGTTCGACAAAAATGGACATGTTGAGTGGTTTTCTTTGGCCTTGGATGAGTCAACGGATGTGTCAGATACTGCTCAGGTGCTGATTTATATTCGAGGAGTAGATAAAAGCTATGAAGTGCATGAAGAACTTCTTGATATGAATAGTATTCATGGCACAACTACTGGTACAGATATTTTTAAAGGAGTTGAAATGGCCATTAATCAAAAGAACCTTCGATGGAAAAACTTGAAATGTATTACAACTGATGGAGGCAAAAACATGAGTGGGAAAGATAAAGGAGTGGTCGCTCTTGTGTCAAAGGCTGTAGAAAATGACGGTGGTTTAAAACCATTAGTCTTACATTGTATCATTCATCAACAGTCTTTGTGCGGAAAATGGTTGGATATGTCTGAAGTTCTAAAACCAGTCATATCAACTGTTAATTTTATCAGATCTTTTGGGCTGAATCACCGACAATTCCGACAATTTATTGAAGAGATTGGAGAAAATGACTTACCTTATCATACTGCCGTACGTTGGCTTAGTTGTGGGAAAGTCCTTCAGCGCTTTTTTGAACTTCGAGCAGTGATCGAAATTTTTTTGAATGAAAAGCATCGCCCTCTTACTGAATTACAAAACAACGCATGGCTGTGGAAGTTAGCATTCTATGTTGATTTGACAAAACATGTGAACGAACTGAATTTGAGATTGCAAGGAGAAAACCAGCATCTTCCTGATTTATACACTAATATCAAATCATTCCGGAAGAAATTGATACTGTTTCAATCACAACTACGAAGTAAATGTTTTTCACATTTTAAAACATGTGAAATATTCAGCCACACTACTGAGACTGAGTTTCCTATCGATTTTGCAATCGAAACTTTGAGTGCTTTGAAAATAAATTTTGATACTCGTTTCTCGGACTTTGATGCCATTGCGAATCAAATTAAGATTTTTCAGAATCCTTTTGATACTGACATTGAAACCCTAGCCCCGGAACTTCAAATGGAAATAATTGATCTACAGTGCAGTGATATAATTAAGAACAAATATCAAAAGTCATCTTTGTTGGAATTTTATAAGAGTCTTCCACTGACACAATTTGATAATTTGCATAAATTTGCTCGTGGGCTGTTTTCTGTTTTTGATGCTACTTATTTGTGTGAGAAGACCTTCTCCAAAATGAAGTACACAAAAAATGTTTACAGATCTAAATTAACTGATGAGCATCTTAAATCTCTTTTAATAATTGGTACAAGTAAAATTTGTCCACAACTACAAACTATTGTCAGTGGAAAATCTCAATTACACAAATCTCATTAGTATTTCATATGTCATTATGCTTATTATAAGTGGTTTTTATTTAAAATGTATAAAATGTTAGTTGGATTCATTTCAATAATTTGTTAGTTATTATATACTGAAGTAAAATTTTCTGCATATTATACATGTCTTTACTCATTACAATTCTGTGTTTCTTTATCCAACTTATCACAAAAACAATAACAATAAGCCTACAACAATGTTATGAGTAGTTAGCCCATGACCATATCAATGTAGATGTCATATTAATAATTATTCAGCATAAAATTAGAATACTTCAGTAAACTAAATTTAATTTGCTATAAAAAATATGTTCTCTAAAAGGAGTTTTCAAGTATGCTAGCTCTCCGCGGGCCGGACAAAATCTGTCCGCGGGCCGGATGTGGCCCTCGGGCCGTAGTTTGGAGACCCCTGTCCTAGATTAAATAATAACAATTTCCGTAAGTTATCTAAAAAACGCAAATAACTTAAAAACTAGTAAAGATAGTCATAGGGTTTCCTGATACTGGTTTTTAGACAATAAAATGTTCTATCTGATAACATAAATACATACAGGGTGTTCCATTTAAAATAATAATGTTATGCACGAAAGAAGTTCACAAAGTTTGCTCTCGGTACATGAACGACCTGTAGAATACTCGGCAACTTTGAATATGGCATTCAATCAGCCAAAGGATCTGCCATTTACGCTATTCGTTCCACTTCTCTGAATTAAGTCATTTTCAAGATACTAAACTTTTCGTGCAACATTGCATTTTCAAAAAACTTGAAATATCTCCTAAACTACAAAAATTATACATAGAAAACCTTAAATAAAGTTGATCTAGATTTCAGTGTACAACTCAAAAATGACATAAAATACAGAGTGTTCCATTAAGAAAAACATAACTTTGGTACATTGCTAAGTTTTGAAACACCCTGTATATTGCCTATTATTTTTAAATTGTAGATCTAAATAATAAATGTTACCATTTGACTACCAGAGACCACGGCGTTCCCACTGTTACACCCTGTATAGTGTTACCTTAAAATGTCAATCCAAAATGTTCAAGTGTAAAACAGCTGTGCACTTACTTAATACTGTGTAATGCCTCATTTCAACCAGGCAGTTAATAAAATATATTACAATTCTTTGCCAAATATACAAATGTATTGAAAAATTGAAAATCTTCTTGGTAGTAGTCGCATACAATGAAATAAAAGTAATAACAATATGACAACTGGTTGTCAATTAAAAGACAATGACAAATAAAAATGTAAATCAAAATGTATAAATGAAAATGTAATCAAATAAGTAATTCCGGCTGTCCTATGCTTATTTGATTATATTTTCATTTGTTTTTTTATTATTTTTAAGTGGTTAAATAGAAACATTGTTTTTAATATCATATGTCTGTTATAATTCAAATTTACCTTAATTCTTAGGTTTTTATTGTCTTCTGAATTTTATTAATAATTTCTTAGACATTTAGATATCAATTTTTTTAGCATTTGAGTCATTCTATAATTAATGTATCTTAAGTTGCCTAGTTACGTATTTATACCTACATGTTTTACACCTATGTGCTTTCAGCATGTAAATATTAGTATAATATATTTTGTTTATTGTTTAGTAGTTTTTCTTGGCCGTATTATATTTTATAAGTTGAGGATTGTCGTGGGTGTAGCGGCCTTTTTTTTTGGGACTTCACAATTTTAAAAACAGGTACTTAAAAATGTAATTGAAAAACACATATTTTCTTCTTTATTTTTTTGTTACGTTTCGGCTGAACATCTATGTTGCCTTTTTCAAACTATCTATAATATTTTTAACAAATTAAAATACAATAAAAAGGATATAACTCTATAACTTACACTTATCAGTGTTTTTTTTTAAATTATAATGGTGAATATAATAATACGACATATATAAAAGTAATATGATTTTCTTCTTGAAACACGTCATTTCTTTCTCTAGTTTCCTTACACATTCAACAAATCTCATTTACATTTACAGTCTTATTTTTATAGTTATAATTGTCAAGTTTATGTGTCGACTTTTAAAATATATCTATGACAAGAATTTATATACCTATACACATTGATTTTAAACACATACTTGTGACAGATAAAATTGTGAAGTCCAAAAAAAAGGCCGCTACACCCACGACAATCCTCAACTTATAATATATAATATATATATATATATATATATATATATATATATATATATATATATATAACAGTTATGGGAAAGCGAAAATTGGTTTATTATAAAACATCAACAACATCAACAGTTCCGTAAGTACTCATTCTTTATACATCATGTTTCCTATCTATAGTATTTCTTTATCTATGACAGAATTTGTGAATAAAACCGAAGCGCTGTGACAGAACCGAATATCGTCAACCTCCACCTTCTTACACCCCATTGCGTCTACCCGTCCCGCGAGTAATATAAGTTGCATATTGCCGTGACCCCTATATTGGTTAGGCATTATAAGATAAATAAATAATTAAGTAATAGGATAAGGAAACAATTTTTAGTAGTAAGCATAATTATTGACAAATGAATTATGAGTTGCATAACCGCGACTGCGTAATGTTATAATGTGATAATTGAAATTGAAATAAAATTTATATGAAAGGTACAAAAATAAACACAAAAATAAAATTCATATATTCTATATTTATAGAAACGAGGAGCACAAGATGCAATTTCAGTATACAAAGGCCGAACCAAATTTTATGCATTGTGTAAGAGTAGAATTAAATATATTGAGCAGTAAACCACTATTCAAACTTAATAATGTGTTAAAAATAAATAACAGAGAGAGAGAGTAATGATGAAGGATGGAATAGTCAAAAGAGTTAGTCATTTGAATGCCGTAAAGTTGTTTGAAAAGGGTGAAATTAGACATTCACGACATGAAAACATCTTTCATCATGAGTAGACGTAAGAAATAAAATAAGTTTATAAAAGATTCTTATTTGTTAGACATTCTATGGTCACACTTAACAATACGATAAATACCTGATACTTATATCTAAGCATAATTCTAAAAAGGAATATGTAAAAAGATATATTTTTTATTCGACACGATGTAGTAAAGCAAAAACTTCAGAAATAGCAGGTTAAATCTGGTTTAATCCAGGAAAATTCCGGAAATAACGGGATATAATTGGTTTAATGTGAATAAATCTACAAGAAAAAACAATGTTTAATGTTGTTAACAGCTGTATACAAATTAACCTACACGAAGACGAGAGAATATGGTTTGAAGACAGGAATAGAGTTGTCAAGGTCCAGGTTCCTGACGAAGTAATTAAAAAAGGAAGTATTCTAGTCGTATGCAATGTCTTTCCTATTATTTCTAAAGGAGATGTCTGCAAAAGAAAAATACGGATAGTGTTAAACAATGGAAAAAGAAAGTATTTAAACAATGATGAAAGAGGCAACAAATTCATCTATAAATACAATAAGGGATGGCGTTAATGGAAAAAGAATGTACCTACCCAAGATAAGAAAATCGCAAATGTGCAAAGACATAAACAATAAATAATTTGTGTGCGTGTATTTTTGTGTAATTTCTAAATGTCAAAACAATATTGGTACAGGTCAGACAATAAACATTAGTGCGTGTATTGTGGAGCTGCAGATGAAGAATGTTTTTTTCCGATCACCGAGAACTGATAAAAGACCGGGAACGACGGAAAAATAAGAGAAGTTGCTGATCTTTGAGATAAGTTGCCGATCTTTTAAATTGTTCGAATGTAAAAATTCTGTCTGATGATTGCAGACGTACAGATACACTGCATAGAAATCATTTGTAGTAAATGTATTGAGTTATTTTTGATTTTCAATAAGTACTTTATCATATCACAATTAATTTATTGTCATTTAGTTTAATTTCATTTTTTCTTATTATCATTATGGTAGATCAATATCAAGAGGAATTTGATGAAATGTATGAACATTATAAGTAAGTTTTTCTTGAAATAAATTATGCTAAAGATGCTATGTGAAAATATTCATCTTTAGCAAAGCGTTTAATATTGTTAATATTTTGAATAGAAATATTATTTTCTTTGCTATAAGTAGATTAATTTAACAAATCATGGGAGTATTGTTAATGATATTAAAAGGGCATTGATGGCACAGCGTGGGAATGTTTGCCAGTAATGTTAACTGTGCATTATTAACTAGTTATTAAATAAACTTTTAGTAAGGATTTCAAGTATATTTAATTACGTAAAGGTGTAAGCATTTTTGATGGACAAATAGCCAATATGTGGTATGTACAACGTGAGAATATTTGCATATGACGATTGGTGAAAGTCTTATCAGGGTGTTTTTTTTTTTACTTTGCGAGATTTTAGATCTTCAAAGGCATTTTGTGCAAATGAATGTCTTTGTTGAAATGAAATTTCTGCGTCGTAAGGGGAAAAATTTATTTCTTTGAAACCATACAATATTAGAAAATTTGAATGTAGCAAGGAGTAATATTTTATTTTAAGAATCTATATGATATATTTAAAAAGCAATGTGTTATGCGCATTTATAAAGCAATGTGTTTTTCGTATATGTAAAATAAACAATTTTGTTGTTGTTTTGTGGTTGGAAAGTAAAAGGATAATTTCTTTTACAGCCACATGTGGCAAAAGAATTTATTTATCGATGCTATTTAGTATTGAATAAAATACAAATATTTTATGAGATTTAGTTTTTTTTTGTAATCTTATCCATTTAAATTTAAGTAAGAAATGTTGTCGGCAAATGGAGGAGAAATCACTGCTAGAACTTACAAAAATAATACAAATGTTAATAGGGATTGAATTTATAAATTTATTGAAGTAGTTTTTTTATGTCAACGCAATCTCTGCATTTGTTATATATTATGCTGCTTTGTATTAACATTGTTTTGGTTAATTACTGTTAGTATAAGATTATTATATTTTAATTTGAAAACAAAGCTATAGCAATATGTTTCTATTTGTTGGTAAACGCCACTCTTAAGGGCAAAATATAAGGACTGGAACTTCTTTAAGAGCCAACACTTTTTGGTATATTTCTAGGGACATAAAAAATTTATTTCTCAACCTTGAAAGGAAAAAGAATCTCACTTAATTTGAATTTAGTACAGATTTAGAATCGAGATGGCACTACTAATTAACGACTTTGAATTACGATGCTCATTCACTTGTTTTGGGATAGAATCAGTCATCAGTATTTAATTTTAGCAAATGAGATGAAATCAAAGACGTCTATTTCACACAACCTTTCCATTATTACACACTCTACCTTTAACTAAGGTTAACCTGTGCTATCAAACAAAGGCGTGTAAATCGTAAGAATAATGCCAAAACAAAAAGCAATCGATGAAAACATTCTGCCAAAAATATACGGAGACTTTGGGTTCATGTTCTGAACTTAAAGATTGGTATGGTTTGTAGATAAAAATAGGTATACTGTTTAAGTTTCTTGTCATTGGTTAAAGAAATAGTGAATTGGGTTCGGTAGAGGTATTTTATTTTTATTTGACATTTGACTTTTCTATTGGTGAGTGATTATTTGGAACTAACTACAGATTAAAAATGTCTGTGTTTGTATTTTAATTCATTCTTTAATTATTGTTTAGTTTCATAAGTCTTAACGTTTTACTAGTTCTGGTTTCTCTGGTCTATGGCCTTGTAAAGAATTATCATATTTATAGACAACTAATAACTCACTAAAGTTTTGCATTACATCTTAGTATTATAATTATAAAAAACAACGGTATTTACAGTTCATGTTTTAATTTCGTACTGGCTTTCACTTGACGTTGTCGATGAGATATCTGCGACCTGTAAATATTGCCGCATAGCTTTGAAAGCTTGTAGAAAATTTTTAAGCGAATATTGAAAAACATCAACAAGAAGTTACATTGGAAAGTCAGCGAAGACAAAAATTTTGGAATTAGAAACATACCCATTTTAAACGCTGATATCGAACGTACATTTTCTATATTAAATATTGTAAAAGTTAAATGACGCAAAAATAATATATCAATTGATACGCTTCAGATTGCGATGATAGTGTGATTTTTCTTACAAAGAGGTGGTGGATCTTGTGTTAAATTTAATCCTGCAAAACTATTTAATGTAAGAATGTATTACGAACACTGAAATTTCAAATGAAGCAGACAGCGATACTTTATTTCAAAATTTCAATAATCTCTTATTAAATTTTTTTACTAGAACGTGTTTTTCTTAATTCTATAAAAGATATATATTTTTTAATATAGAGGCTTTTAGGGGGATTTGAAAGTGTAGTTTAAGTGTCCTGGGATACTTTTTAATTGTACTAAGGGGTGGATAGCAACCCTTACTCAAAACCTTCAAACTTTTTGATGTATGCTTACTCATTACGAATATTATCACGACCACAGCCGTTTCTACTTACAAGCCGTTTCGACTTACAAGCCGTGAAGTTGAAATTGGCAACACTGCCTAATTGCCTTCAAGTGGGTCTACCCGCGGACTTGAGCAGGCGCTCAAAGTGAGACAGATTATTCGCGTAAACTAAAATAGCTTTTTTTGGTAGTTATTTCTTTTAAAATATACGTAGGTAGGTATAATGTGATGAAGAAAGGATGTATAAAAGGGGCACGTATAAAAAAACATTATTAATAGTTTAAAATTTTTAATAATATTCGCTAATTATTCAAATTGATAATTTTCTCTTTTGATCACTTTTTTTCATGGTGACAAGCACTATTTTTATTTCCACTATAATTACTTAGCGCTATATTGCTCATAATTAACACCACAAGGACGTATATTTTCTCACACAGTATTCCAAATTCACATACAACACTAAAATCAATACAGACTTTATACTTTTAATTGCTAATGAGGTTAATAACTTTTGATGATTCTCTTTGCCCAAGAATTGTTTTTAAAGTTCTATATCTTTTGTTATAAAACAAATATTGCACATAAGTGAAAATATACACACATAACCTACTTCATTAGTTGCTGCACAAAGTCCGCCTCTCTGGAGATAATCACAATAAGCATCACCAAACAAAGCACCATTACTTTTCACTGCCAAATTTTTACAATTCATTCAATTAATTTTCGACCTCGAGATTTTTGCAGATGTTCACGTTTTGAAGTCCTCTGAGACCAAAAAAAATGGTTTTAAAAAAATGTCTGTGACTTCAGTGAAAAAAATGAATTTTGCCAATATTTCGTCAATTACTAAGTTTAAACAAATTTATACAGAATTTAAATGTACTGAAAATTAAATTTTACTTTTATCGAAAATCAGTTTTTTTGCGAATACCCTTATAATAATAATAATGCTTTCTAGACAGGCATATTAAGAGTATAAAAGTATTTAAAATATAATTTTCAATACCTTTTGTATAAAAAAAAATGTCAAAATTCGCACCGGAAGTACCACTTTTACTCTTATCGAATAGTGTTTTTTTGTAAATATGTCGCAAATTATGCTATATTAACTTATCGAGAGAACAAAAGTATTTAGAGATGGATGAAATTTTAAAATTCCGACTGGAAGTAACACTTTTTCTCTTAACGAGTAGCACTTTTTTTCGAACATCTCGCAAAGTATTATATAGAGATTTATTTAGAGAATAGAAGTACTTATAATATGATTTTGAATAATTTTTATATAAAATAATTCTTAAAATTTCGCTTATTTTTCTATGAAGATAAAGCTATTTAAAATAATTTAGAACAATTTTGTATAATTTGAAACGCTCATACATATAAGAAAGTCGTGTGGTGGCCACACGTCATTATTTAATTGGAAGAGCAGCATAACCACTATGTATGCTTGTAATATTCAGCGTTTATACATAAATCACTGCAAACACTACATCTTGCTAACAAATTTTGTAGCTGAGACCAACGAGTCCACTTACGGGTTTCGGGTAACACCCACTTAAGGCTGTTCATACGGTCGGATTTGTGAAGACGCGCAGGGGTTGTGCTGCCAATTGATTGTGCCCTTACTGCAGGATATTTCTTGACGAAAATTTGTCTGTAATGAAAGGAAAGTTGGTTCTATGTTTCTATAAAATTAGATTTTCAATAACTTTCCCCACTTAAGAGAAATTCTAATGTAAAAACATGCTAAAATGACTGAATTCTAACGTAAAACAAACAACAAAGTATGAACTTTATCGAAAAAGTATTTTTATAGAAGCATAGATTTGTCTTTTGCAAATATCTTACAAAAATTAGAAATAAAATACATGCTTTAATAAATGTATAATCAATTGGCACCGTGAACCTTACATTCACCAATTCTGCTTATTTAACCCACTGGAAAGTGGCGCTGCATAGTGCATTTTAGCTGCAACTACCGAATGGGTGGAGACTCCAAACTGAACGTATTATAATTATTCTAGGCCCTATGTTTTAAGAGTCTTCTATACCTACCCGTTGTATTTATCGAGAGTGAGACTCATCTGAATACATTCAGATTTGCTAATATGACGTTTAGGAAAAAGGCGTGTAGAAATTTACTCGGACTATATTAAGTAAACAGTTCGGAACCGAGACAAACTTTTTATGATTTCTTGAAGCTACTCTCTTCTCGAGAACGGTGATGTTCATATAAAAGAAGCAACTGTCTAATATAAATAATGTCATACATAGTAGAAGTAAAATAAAAAACATTTACAATTTCTAAATAGATAATTTTAAAAATAATTAGAATTTCACATATACACGGCTAGGAGGATAAGTAATTTAAAAGAAATTATAATGAAATTTCCAATAAAAATGCTTTGCGTCAACATTTGTATAGTTGAAATATTGAAAAAACAACTAATTATCAAGTAAAATACTGTTGTGTTTTAGTAGAAAGTAATAATAATAATATGCAGAGAATTTCGATAGTTTACAAAATTTTGTTATATGTTTAAATGACGATGCTCGTAGTATTTCTGAGTACAATAAACTAACACAAATCCCAAATTTAAAAAATCAGTTGTTATTCCGTCAGGAACATTTTAGAAATTTGCCTAAACTAATCGAATCTCAAATTGAAAAATGAGGTTTGGCCACCACACGACAATCTTATACGTATGAGCGTTTCAAATTATAGAGTTTTAAAAGTTTTTTATATAAAAATTATTTAAAATCCTATTCTAATTACTTCTATTCCCTTAATAAATCTCTATAGAATGCATACTTTGCAAGATATTATCAAAAAAGTGCTACTCTCGAAGAGTAAAGTGCTGCTTCCGGTCCGAATTTTGAAATTTCACATATACAAGAAATATTGCAAATCCAGTTCTAAATAATTTTGTACTCTTGATAAATATATATAGAATCCATAACTTACGACATATTTGCAAAAAATCGCTATTCCATAAGAGTAAAAGTAGTACATCCGGTCTGAATTTTGAAATTTTTGTTATACAAAAGATACTGAAAATTATGTTTTTAGTACTTTTGTACCCGTAACGTACTTGTCTAAAAAGAATGACTTGCGAAATATTGGCAAAAAACAGATTTTCGATAAGATTAAAAGACCTACTTCCGGTAGGAATTTCGAACAACTTTTTAAATAAAGTTATTCTCAATTTTAATTTTAAGTATATATGAATTCTTTATAAATTTGTTTAAACTTAGTAGTTGACGAAATATTGGCAAAATTCGATTTTTTCGCTGAAGTAAACTGCTACTTCCGATCTACCGATTTTACTGAAAAACCAATCAGATCTCAAGAGGGAGATTATACACGTAAATACAAAATTTGGAGTTGGTACATATAGCGGTTTGACCGCTATCGTGGTCACACACACACACTCACACTGACACACAGAGAGAGACATTTTTTAAAAACCACTTTTTAGGTATCAGGGGACTTCAAAACGTGAACATCTGCAAAAATCTCGAAGTCGAAAATTTTCATCATCACAATACTTCCTTATAGGTACTACGTATAAGAAAGTAAAAATGGATTAACCACATTAGATGTGGGTATTAATAATTTCAAAAGTATTCTAAGTGACTTTGGATGTGGCCTTCGGCAAAAGTTAGACGCAGTTTTTAATATAAATCCAGATTTAATAACATTGCGGCAATTGTGTATGCTAAATACGCTGTAATAAAAGAATATTTCCAGTGCGCACATATATATAACCAGTTGCGATGTAAAAAGGACGTTTTCTATCTACAAGGACGTAGGTACTTAATTCAAAGAGAACAAGTGTTACAGAAGAGAAAATGAACAAATAATAAGGTATTTTGTATTTTATAGATTACCAGCCAATTGTTATCCAATTATATAAAAAAAACCTCTTTAAAAATACCACATTTCAATAGTGCGCCCATGGGCGATGAGTCATGACTCGCTCGATTCCGCGCCCTAATTATCACTAAAAGTTCTTTTTCCAACTAACGATGCCTACCCACAGAAAATACTGCTTTATTTTTGACAAAAATCTAGTTAATTTACTCAAAGTAAACTTCAGAAATCGTAAATTTTTGTCATCGATCATAATGAATTTTGATCACGAAGTGGATTGTTTCGTGCGTTGTAGTTACCTAAGGAGAAAATATTTCAAGCTCCCTGCTTGAAATATTTTCTCCTTAGGTATACCAAAACGCACGAAACAATCCACTTCGTGATCAAAATTCATTATGAAAAATATGAATACATATTTTCGGAAATGTTGTATAGGTATATTATAAATCAGTCTAAAATTTTAGTATTTTGCATTGTTTTAAATATAAAAACTGTATTCTAATATAGGGTACTAGTGACATTTTCAAAATCAAATTTTTATTTGTTTTCACTAAGATTAACGTAAAATTTAAAATTGCAACAAGCACGAGCATTGTTGCGGCTATACCGTGAAGAACAGCGACACTACAAAGGATACGACATCACACATTCCAGAGATAAGTAGCTAATTCTAATATATTAGTCAACGCGCAATATACTAAAATGGAAATTAATTGATACGTGCATATATGAAGGTTGCAGCCGACCTAGTGATTCATTTATTGATTAGATGCTGTGGCGGTCTGGCAAGAGGCAAACGAAATGTCACTGAATTGTAACTTAGCTAAGAAATTTTGAAGCAGTGTTCCACACGTTGTGTTGCGTGTGATTTTCAAGAATGGAAAACCGTGAAAGAGGCTGTAAAAAATTTCCAGACGGTTTTTGTTATGTTTGTGCATTATAATAATATGTTACAAAATCGCAAAAAAGCCTCTAAGTTAATTAATTCAAAGATGTTATGAAGAATATTTTGGTTTCAAATTAATAATCACGACAAAACACGGGTAGCACATATATGCTGTACTTCGTGTTATGTCAAATTAACTCAGTGAAACAAAAACAAGAATTCTTCTGAAGTCCTGTCAAAAAGGCTAATGATTTGGCGTGAATTAGTAGATCACGCTACGGACAGTTACTTCTGTCTTGTAAAAATTGTTTTTAAAAAGAAATAAACACAAAGTAATATATTCAGATTCCATCTGTAAGCAAACCGTTGAAAAGAACTGATTGTGAGCTTCCAACTCCAATGCATTCATATTCTTCTGCGACTTTTGCCATTTTTAAGTGATCTGACGTATGTTCCTTCTGACGAACCACATTCCGTTACTCAATCAGATATGAATGATTTGATACGGGATTTGGGTTTAACAAAAAAATTCACAAATTTTGGGATATCGATTAAAATAATGGAATCTTTTACATCCCACTACAAGAATCTCTGTATTGAAGAATCGTCACGAAAAATTCAGTTCATTTTACAAAGTTGAAAGACATTTCTGTTACTGTAAATCAACATTTTTGTGAAATGAGTATCAAATATAACCTTGCAGAATGGCGATTGTTTATCGACTCATCGAAAACATGTCTGAAAGCCGTTTTACTTTATAATGATAACTCGAAAAAATCAATTCTAATGGTTCATTTTACAAATACAAAAGAAACGTATGACACTATGTCAACTATATTAAATCTCATTCAATATTCAAATAATTTTTGGCAAATCTGTGGTTAAGGTTATTTCCTTATTACTTAGACTGCAAGGACGGTTTAATAGCCGAGCAGTTCAGTCAGCTTCATTACCAAATAAAAGAATGGCAGCCACGGACCACATATTTTCTGGAGAATTTAATATAAAATTTGAGCCGTTAGTGGATTCTAATTTTGTGATTCTACTACCCCCTCTACACATTAAATTAGGATTGATTAAATAGTTTGTCAAAGCATTAGAGCTAGCAGCATGGACTTCTTTTAAAAATGCTTGGAAATATTTTCTGGGAAATCAAAAGAGTTAAAACTACCAAGATATCGTGGCTAATTTGCTAGAAAATTATAAAAATTTAAGGTGTCGGATGTCGCTCAAAGTTCATTTTTTGTATTTCCATTTGCATTTATTTCCTGCTAATTTAGGAAAGATGAGTAATGAACAGGGGGAAAGGTTCCACCAAGAGATTGCAGAAATGAAGAAACGATATCAAGGAAGGTGGGTTCCCATCATGATCGGAGATTTTTGCTGGTTTGTCATTAGACAATGCAACAGGTAACATAAAAGGCAGAAATAACTCTATTTATACAATAGTTTGATATATGTGCAATTTTTCTTTGTGTGTAATTAAGTGTTTTTGTATTCTTGATACTAATTAAACATCAAAGTATTTTTTATGTCAAGATTTTTGTACTTATCTATTTCTTTTTATAACGTCTGTATAACAAATTTTCTAAATATAATATTATTGTTTATCTACTAGCGGAGTATGATTATAATTCTAAAACTAGATGTGGTGAAAAGATTTCGTTTTTTGTTATGGCTTCAGTTAAAGACTGTAAGAACTGTACATCCATTTCTAAAACAGTTATAAAAAAATTAAAACTGTGGGCTAGTGTTATTGCATTAAATAAAGAACTTAACTGTCTTTTTCAAAGAAAAAATCATTTTCAACACTCGGCTCACTATTTTCTTTATCCATTCTTTATTGGATAATTTACTTTAATCTTTACAACTTTTTTCGCTTAGCGTAACACTTAATCTGACCTCGAGATTACATTACACGCGATAACGCTGACTTTTTCAATTCTTTTTACTTTTTTATACGTAGTACAAGGAAGTATTGTGATGATGAAAATTTTCGACCTCTAGATTTTTGCAGATGTCTAGGTTTTGAACTCCCCTGATACCGAAAAAGTGGTTTTTAAAAAATGTCTGTGTCTGTGTGTCTGACTGTGTGTGTGTCCGTGTGTGTGTGACCACGATAGCAGTCAAACCGCTATAGCTAGCAATTCCAAATTTTGAATTGACGTGTATAATCTCCCTGTTGAAAACTGATTAAATTTTCAGTAAAATCGGCAGACCGGAAGTAGTAGTGTACTTCAGTAAAAAAATCAAATTCTTCCAATATTCCGTCAACTACTACTTTTAAATAAATAATTCATATATACTCAAAATTAAGTTTAAGAAGAATTATATTATGAAAGTTTTTCAAAATTCCTACAGGAAGTAGGTCTTTTACTCTTATCGAAAATCAGTTTTTTACCAATATTTTGCAAGTCATGCTTTGTAGACGGGTACGTTACGAGTATAAAAGTATTTAGAAAAATTTCAAAATTCGGACCGGAAGTACCACTTTTACTCTTACCGAATAGCGATTTTTTGCAAATATGTATATGGTAAATTATGCATTCTATATATATCCATCAAGAGTACAAAAGTATTTAGAACTGGATCTGCAATATTCATATACATGAAATTTCAAAATTCGTATTATTAAGACAATGCAAGTACTTAGAATAGGATTTTGAATAACTGTTGTATAAATTTTTTTAAAAAGTGTATAGTTTGAAACGTTCATACGTATAAGAAAGTCGTGTGGTGGCCACACCTAATTTTTTTATTCAAAATAGGTAGAGATAATGTCCGTCGGGATGTATCTAGTAGATAACAAACAATACCGTGGTACAAAGCTAGCCTGAATTTTGTTTTTTTGTGGGACTTGTGTCGTGAGGAATTATGTATTGTAGTTTCCTAATTAAACATGTTTGTATGGAATATCAATAAAATCAACAGTTTATACATTTTTAGACAAAGTTGTTAAATATTTATGTGTACATTCATTATATAGTATATCACATCAATTTAAATTCCATCTTTTTATTTTGATTCGGAATCTGTTAGACCTTTCCCTCTCTTGGTTTGACAGAATAATTTTTTTAAAATATATTATTATACCTATAACTCACATTTAGCAAATACATATTTTCATCCTTCTCTAAAATTGTGATTTTGCTGCTTGAGATAAATATATGTACCAAATAAATGACAGTCAATGACCGTGTTCAGGATAAGAATTTGCAAAATCACAATTTTAGAGAAGAATGAAAATATATATTTGCTAATGCAGAACAAGTGTGGCATGGATTCTACTACTGGGAAATGACCAAAAGGTACCAGATGACACAATTTTAGAGGAGGATGAAAATATATATTTCCTAATGTAGAACAAGTGTGCATATAGTGATGTCGCTACTAGGGTATAATTGTATTCGACCGGTCACTGCTCTAAAAATGACTGCTCCACACCGCTACAAAACGAACTCCCTTATATTTCGTTATTTTTACCTCCCACGTCTAAACTATCAACTTCACTATAGGGTCGTCGCGAACTTTTTTGTAGAGAATTTCATGTTTTACAAAAAAGGTACTATACAATTTTGCTCTATCTAGCTTCGTTTTCAAGGCGGAAGAGATATAACGTCTAAAAATGAGTAACTTTCACAAGTTTAGCAGTTTTTAGAAATTATTTAAACAATTACTTTATAACAAACTTAATTACATGCCCTATTCAGTCGATTTTCCTATATATTTCCTACTTTTTGATTGTTTGTGAAGTGAGAAAAATTTTAGTTTGACTGATTCGTGTTTGAATCGTTGCACCCTCATTTAATGATTTTAACTTTCGGCCGAACCTGGATTGTGTCTAGACAAAAATCTAGCTCCGTCTTCTCTTAAGAAGAGACAGATACAATATCGTGGTCCTCCTACAGCCTACCTCCCGCTTCCACCCTCAAGATTTTGCGGGTTGCCCATCGACTGGGTGAACCGCCTTAAGATCATTTGATGTAGAACTACACACGCAGTTGCCAGATCTTCAACTTCACGGCTTGTAAGTAGAGACGGCTGTGTCACGACAAATCATAATTTGTAACACATTGACTCACCCATTAAGCACTTCGAAGAGCACGCTGCAAGCACTGATCAAGGTCACGAAATAATGGAATAGTAACATCATTGAATAAATGTCCTTCATGCGTCGAAACATACTGAAACAGCACATACTGGTAGAGTATATTTAGAGCCCCAGTGAAACGTACCTAAACGCTTATTAAATTTATTAAAGAAAAATGTATAACTTATAATATCAGTTTTAATCAGTGGCGACTGGAAAGTACGTTTTGGTGGTGCACGTACATAGACAAGACTTATTCGTTTATTATCGGTGATATACTAGGCATCTGGGAGTATATCAGCGATAATAAACGAATCGGTCTTGTCTATGTACGTGCACCACCAAAACGTACTCACCAGCCGCCACTGGTTTTAATCCCAATAAAATTGTTATTGATTTTGAATCTGCAATTCATAAAGTTGGCAACACATTGTGCCCAAATACAAAAATTACTGGATGTCGGTTTCATTTAAGTGAGGCTTGGTTTAGAAAAATTCAATCAATTGACTTGAAAACTCAATATATAATAAAAAACTCTGAGATTAGGATTTCTTTTTTACAATATTTTGGTTTGTCATAATTAAAACCAGTTGATGTAGGCGAATGTTTTACGGAGATATTTGAATCTGCACCTGACGATGATAAGGTGATAGAATTCTGCGATTATGTACTAAATAATTATATTGATGAAAATGCTGCATTTCCTCCCAGTGTGTGGGCGGCTTCTGCCTCTTATTTCATGACTAAAACTACAAATAATTGTGAGTCATTTCATTCCAAATTTGGCAATTTTCTTTATAATTCACATCTAGGATTAATTCAGGTGCTTTGGCGCTACTAGTATGCCAATATAACCGGTATTCAAATAATCCGGGTTAAGTAGGCTATGG
Source organism: Amphimallon solstitiale (assembly GCA_963170755.1). Classification (NCBI taxonomy): domain Eukaryota; kingdom Metazoa; phylum Arthropoda; class Insecta; order Coleoptera; family Scarabaeidae; genus Amphimallon; species Amphimallon solstitiale. The sequence goes on along the minus strand of OY720678.1, from coordinate 67,269,540 downwards.
ACAAAGCAACGTATATATTAAATCACGTTTACGACATACTAATTATTAAATGTCAAAGGCTTGATAACAAGGTTTGATATCAATAATTCTCCTATCTCGTACACGACTTCAAATTTCTATGAATTATTATTATTACAGTGTACTGTATTTTAAACATTTTATTAAATTAATCTTATATTTTGTGGGACAGTTTGAGTGGAAATTCAGCAGTCTGTTTAAATTGGAAGGCTTTCTATACCACCTAAGCTTGATCATACCATCCCGGCGAGTGACCAATGTATCCAAAAAGGGTAAGGTGCCATCAGTCTCCTGTTCCACCGTGAATTGAAGGTGGCTATTATAATTATTGATTGAATAATTGCTATAGTTTAATTATCAAATTCATTGTCTTGGTTTTATTTTAAGACAACCCCTCACCCTACCCTATCTTTATTGTTTTTTTATTCTTTCCAATTTATCCTATCTCGGCTTTTTCCTTTTCCTTGCGCAATGTCCTTATTATTGCCTTTTTGCGACGGCTTTTTGTCTTGTACCCCATTGCTAACTGCTTTGTACAGCCATTCAAAATATTATATATTAGAAGTACACGTTAAAAATCAGAAACATCATATTAACAGTTTTATTCAAAATTTTAAACAGTCTTCTACAATGTCGTAACCTCTGACCTGCCCTTGACATTTCGATGTGACCTCAAGCACTCGCCTACACTCAGAATGATTGTGCCTTTTAAATTGTTGTGATTGTCCTTTTGTTTTTTAAAAAAAACAAGTATTTATCATTAATAACTTTGGTATTAATTATACTATACGTGTGATTTATTTTTTAATATTTATTTTTAATAAGTGACACCCTAACTACTTAACTACTTAAATAATGCCGAAAGTTTTAATTTACTTGACCACCCACACAAGATCTGTGATATGTGGTGTGCATCTATCAAGATAATATTTAATGTCCAATGTGGCAAGTAAGTAGAAGGCATCCTTCGTTTTCTTTTTAACTTTTGTTTCTGTCAATTTTAAAACAATTTTTTTTTTTTAAATTGTAAAATTTCCTTATAGAGTCTGAAGATGGAATAAAGATTATTTCCGAAACGTCACCAGCCACAAATACAGTATTTTAATTACCCAGCATATACATTCTGACCTTGTAAGTCAGTAATTACACATACCAATATATATATCAATAAAGGAAATATCACGGATACATAATAAAAATAGGAAAAAGAATATCGGGTTAATCCGCTGTAGTGCAACCGCAGACACGTGTTTCAGACTCGTTGGTCATCGTCAGTAAGGTGTAGCCAAGGAATAATGTGGGATATCCTTGGAGATAGAAACAAAAGGAAGACCATCGGGAAGACAGACCACCAATTGCAGCTTAAATGTCAGAAGATCCTCAGGTCTGAGTGACAACAACTGACACCGCCGCGAGGCAGACATTGTCAACCCGCGTGCCGTCCAACCCAGGAATGATAAATCAATAAATGTCTGCCTCGCGGCGGTGTCAGTTGTTGTCACTCAGACGATGACCAACGAGTCTGAAACACGTGTCTGCGGTTGCACTACAGCGAATTAACCCGATATTCTTTTTCCTATTTATATATATATATATATAGGATATACTTATATATATATATATATATATATATATATTAATTTAATATGTATTTAAAATGCATTAAACACATATATCAAATTCTTAGCCGTATCTGTTAATACATACGAAACACACACATATACCTATATACGTGCGAGTAGATTTCTTGAAAATTTGCGGCTTATATGAAATTGAAAATTACTTGCTTTCTTTAAGTTAATTAATGAACTTAGGGAAAAGAGTAATTTCATCATCGAAGACTAACAATGTTAGTTTCGCCCAAATGCTCGTCAGTCCGATAATGAAATCAGACCTTTTCCCCCTAATTTCGATTTGTTCATTAATTAACTTAAAGAAAGCAAGTAATTTTCAATTTCATATAAGCCGCAAATTTTCAAGAAATCTACTCGCACGTATATAGGTATATGTGTGTGTTTCGTATGTATTAACAGATACGGCTAAGAATTTGATATATGTGTTTAATGCATTTTAAATACATATTAAATTAATACAATTATCCTGAATGAAATAAGGATTTTTCATTAATACTGACGTTACGGACACAATATGTGTTTCAAGTCGGTAGGAGGCAAAACATATAAATATGTTTCCTCTGTATCATAGAGTGAATTAAGTAATTAATTTCTCTCATGCTTGCTAAGATCACTTCAGTTTGTATAAATACAAATCGAAATTAGGGGGAAAAGGTCTGATTTCATTATCGGACTGACGAGCATTTGGGCGAAACTAACATTGTTAGTCTTCGATGATGAAATTACTCTTTTCCCTAAGTTCATTAATTAACTTAAAGAAAGCAAGTAATTTTCAATTTCATATAAGCCGCAAATTTTCAAGAAATCTACTCGCACGTATATAGGTATATGTGTGTGTTTCGTATGTATATATATATATATATATATATATATATATATATATATATATATAATAAAGTATAGAATATCATGGGGTAACTCCGCTCAAAATGCAACTGCGGACACGTGTTTCGAACTACTTGGTTCTCGTCAGCCCAGTGTAGCCAAGGAATAGGATGGGATAACCTTGGAGCTGAAAAACATCAATCAGAGACATACACAAGGGACAGCCTACCAATTGAGGCTTCAGCTAGAGTGTCCTCGATACTGAGAATGAATCTAACGTCGCCGCGAGGTAGACATTGTCCACCTGCAAGCCATCTGAACCCACAGGATAACAATAAAGAAAAGAAATATTGCGGATTATAGAGTATGATATTCTATACTTTATTATTCTATAATCCGCAATATTTCTTTTCTTTATTGTTATCCTGTGGGTTCAGATGGCTTGCAGGTGGACAATGTCTACCTCGCGGTGACGTTAGATTCATTCTCAGTATCGAGGACACTCTAGCTGAAGCCTCAATTGGTAGGCTGTCCCTTGTGTATGTCTCTGATTGATGTTTTTCAGCTCCAAGGTTATCCCATCCTATTCCTTGGCTACACTGCGCTGACGAGAACCAAGTAGTTCGAAACACGTGTCCGCAGTTGCATTTTGAGCGGAGTTACCCCTTGATATTCTATACTTTATTATTCTATAATCCGCAATATTTCTTTTCTTTATTGTTATCCTGTGGGTTCAGATGGCTTGCAGGTGGACAATGTCTACCTCGCGGCGACGTTTGATTCATTCTCAGTATCGAGGACACTCTATCTGAAGCCTCAATTGGTAGGCTGTCCCTTGTGCATGTCTCTGATTGATGTTTTTCAGCTCCAAGGTTATCCCATCCTATTCCTTGGCTACACTGCGCTGACGAGAACCAAGTAGTTCGAAACACGTGTCCGCAGTTGCATTTTGAGCGGAGTTACCCCATGATATTCTATACCTTATTATTCTATAATCCGCAATATTTCTTTTCTTTATATATATATATATATATATACAGGGTGAGTCATTAGTAGCCGCTTCTTCGATTGCTCTTTTGTGTTTTGAATAAAAGAAAAAACAATTAGTGGAAGATCAATGGTTGCTTGTGGCGCATATTATAAAAATACTTTAAGCTCTGGCGCACTTCCGGTTTCACCGGAAATGCACGGAACTCAATTTTTTTAAATGACTCACCCTATACATTTTTGGATTTTCTTGTACTGCTCTAAATTGTCTGTTCGGCTGTTTTTTCTTTTTCAAAATTGAGCCAATAGTTTTTGAGTTATTCATTTTTTTTGAAAATATTTGACTAAACCACACCTTCAGAAAAAAATTATTTTCACATTGTTTTTAAAAGCAAAAACATTAACTTTGGTAGTGCTTGTAGCCAAGAAAATTCTGCATCATTTGGTAAAGTTGCACTCGACAATACCTCAAAAAACTTTGTTTCTTCAAAGCCTACTTCCTGAAATTTTCAGATACCAAAAACTTATTTTTTTTAAATGGAACACCCAGTATTTTATTGAGTCATTTTGTTTCTTTTTTATTCTCTTTCATTTTTGTTAACAATGTCCTATACCCATCTTTTGTAATTTTTGAGATAATCACTATAGAAGCAATTAGCGGTCAATTAAAGAACTACGGGCGCTGTTTTATGCACCCAAATATTCGTCCAATAAAGGCTGGAATGCGACTGACTGCCTGAGTCAACTGCTGAAGAAAGTCGTTATACATTTATTTCAAACTTATAAAAGCATCGCTATTAGTTATCATCCAAATGAATTATTCTTATGAAGAGTTAATAGATGTGATTGACGTTTTGGGTGAATCTGAAAGAAACTCTTTGTTAGCATCCAGACTTTATGCACAGCGATCCCTGGTAGAAGTCAACCGAAGCCAGAAACCTTCGAAAATATAAAGTGGACGGTTTGAGTGAATAGAAAGCATTGAATATGAAAGAAAGAGCGGAAAAAGCATTAAATTGGTGAGGATAAAACGTTTATGCTACTCGCGAGTGTGGCCGAAAACCCCCATACTAGTACTACGAAAATTAGTCGTTAGTTAGATGTAAGTCAAATTTGAGAATCCAGAATAAATAGGAAATACGTAATTCATCCGTAGCGTATTCATACTAACCCTGTGTATGAATACGCTACGGATGAAATGAAAGACATTTTCAGAATCGCTTACATTTTTGTCAATGGGCAGTAGATACACTATCCTGACTTTCTCAATTTTTTGTTGTTTAGCGACGAAGTCACCTTCTATTAAAGTGAATACGTTCATCGTCACAATTTTCGTTATTATATATAAGACATAAAAACCCTCACTTTATCACAACTGCAAACTTGCAAAATCGTTTGTCATTAAATGTTGAGAAATAGTGGTTAGTTACATAATTGGACATTATTTCTTCCACGAAAATGGTAATGAAGGAGAGTATCTTCGCTTTCTACGGACAGATTTTCAAAATTTTTTCAAGACATCTTTAAATACGTCACTAAACATACCCTTTATTTTAGTTCGTTGTTAACCAACAGTGTAAAAAATTAAATACTGTAACTGGACATTGCCGGAATTAGAAAACTGAAATGCAATGTTCGTCATTTTGTAAAATTATTACTTTTGGAATAGTTGGATTTAACATTTACTTTGTTTGACAGTTGACTAAGGTAGTAAGGAAGCCTTCCATTGGTTGAACGAATATTCTTTTGCATAGAACAACAGCGCTCGTAGTTCTTTAATTGACTGCTAATCGCTCCTATAGTGATTATCTCAGAAATTACAAAAGATAGGTAGGTATAGAACATTGTTAACAAAAATGAAAGAGAATAAAAAAAGGAACAAAATGCCGCCATGGGTGTTCCATTACAAAAAAAGTTTTGGGTATGTGAAAATTTCAGGAAGTAGGCTTTGAAAAAACAAAGTTTTTTGAGGTATTGTCGAGTGCAACTTATACCAAATAATGCAGAATTTTCTTGGCTACAGGCACCACCAATGTTAATGTTTTTACTTTTAAAAACAATGTGAAAATGATTTTTTCTGAAAACGTGTTTTGGTCAAATATTTTCAAAGAAAATTAATAACTCAAAAACTATTGGCTCAATTTTGAAAAAGAAAAAACTGTTGAACAGACAATCCAAAGCAGTAGTAGAAAATCCAAAAATATATAGTGTAAGTCGTTTAAAAAATTAAGTTCCGTGCATTTCCGGTAAAACCGAAAGTGCGTCAGAGCTTAAAGTATCTTTACAATATGCGCCACAAGCAACTATTAATCTACCACTAACTGTTTTTCTTTTATTTAAAGCACAAAAGAGCAATCGAAGAAGCGGCTACTAGTGACTCACCCTGTATACTGGTATTTCATTTCATTTATAAATTGTGTATTAAATTGACATAATCACGTCAATATTTAAGATGCCTTTATTTGTTTACATTTTTCAAGTAAGTGATGTATAGACAAGCCGCTAGGGGCGGTGTTGATACTATACATCTTTAAGAGTTGGAAGAATCTCGCAATGGGCGTGTTGATAGTCTATAATAACTTTCAAATTAAATGAATGTATTTTATTAATAATTAGAAGTTAGCCAAATAATGGTTAGGAACCGAAATGTTTTTATTTTGAAACATGATGGTCACACGCCACATGTTATAGCAAAACATTCTGGAATTAGTGATAGTTTTTGTTTTAAGATAGGATAAAGAATTTATTATATTTTGTATATAAAATACAGACACGTGATGTTAGATTTTTATGTAGAATAGTCAGAATTACATTTTATTTATGCATACTTTTCTTTGTAGAATTAAGTTGTGGAAAGTATAAAGATTTATTTGTGCAGAATGAAGAGTTCAATGAATTATATGAAGAACGGTATCCACGAGAAAATAAAGTTCACCATGGAAATAGAGAGTAACGGTCAGTTACCTTTCTTGGACGTCCTAGTGAATAAGAAGAACGACGGGCATCTAGGTCACGCAGTTTACCGAAAGAAAACACACACTAATAGATACCTCAACGCACAATCACACCACCATCCGGCACAACTAAACGCTATAATACGAACGCTAGCGACAAGGTCACTGGAACTTACAGACGCTGAACATTTACATACAGAAATGAAAACACTCCGTACAGCTCTAACACAAAATGGTTTCAAAAACAGTCACATTACATGCACACTAAATCAAATTAGGACGAAAGCAAAGAAACAAGAAACGGACAAGAAATACAACAACACAGCATTTCTCCCTTACATCAAAGGAATAACGGACCGAATTGGACGAATTCTAGACAAACACAACATAAAGGTCGTTTATACCACAGACAGAAAAATAGAACAACTCATCAAAAACCCCCAAGGACAAAATACAGCTGGAAGACCAGGGCATATATGAAATACCGTGCCGTTCGTGCGAGAGTACATACATCGGACAAACTAACAGAAGAATCAGCGCTCGCACAGAAGAACATAAAAACGCAGTTCGACACAAGGATACAACGTCATCTCTAGCACAACATATAATATCAACAGGCCATAACATAGATTTCGATAGAACAAGAATTATCGCTAAATCGGAACATTTTCAGACCCGTATAATACGAGAAGCCATACAGATAGAGAAACGCCCTAATAGCCTGGAAAACGGCCATCAAACACACACAATCAAGAAACTCAGACATACACACGGACCGAAGGTTCAACACAACAAATGTTACCTTTCAGCTTATAGGAATTACTCAAGATAAGGTTATTCGAATTACCTGAGCTCTTATAGCTGTAGTACCTAATACGGGGAGACGTGGCGTCCTTTCTTCAGGATGGCACTACACTTATTCACTGGGTGTTCCAGGATAGGGCTTATATTTGTGTCTGGGGTTAATGAAAGAGTTGTTTCAAACCACATGAATTTATTACCACAACTCGGTCACTAATAACAATAGCCACGCAGGACTATAAAGAAATGGCTTAAGGCAACACTAAATATTAAGAGATATATACATAGATTGAAATTATATACACTGTCTACTGAGACACCTTGACCAAAGGGCTAATGATCCCACACAGGGATTAATAAAAGGGGGTGGTCGCTAGATACTGGCAATTGAAAAGAGAGAGATATTTGAGACACTCAGTTGGGGTTCTAGGGGATAAGGCTCCCTTCGGGGTACCTAGTCAATTAACGCCTAGAATGGGTAAGGCTGCCTTCGGGTACCAAACCAACTAACTACTTCTGAGTGACGTGACGGGGCTATCTTGAGATTGCCAACCGTGGAAGCTTAGGAATCAGTTCAGTACTTACGGTTGTAACAACGGGTACGATGTGAGGTCACTTTAGCCACACGTCACAAGTCACTGGGATGGTGTGTCGGCACAGGTCTGACACTTGAATAACGATCCGTGGTCTGGATCTTTGTTGAAGCACTAAGTGGCACTCACAACTTCAACAACCTCTCGTATTTGGTTGGGTCACTTTGTTCAACAACCTCTCTTTTGGTTGGGTCACTTTGTTCAACAACCTCTCTTTTGGTTGGGTCACTTTGTTCACAGCCTCACTAACAGGTCACGAATGCTCCTTGGATGTTGGTTGAAGCACGCAACTGCTGTTGATTCGGACTCTTGGTCCTCCTCGTAAGTGTTCGGCTTATCCCTTTAAGGTCCTTCCTCGTCTTCGGGTATCTTCGGGTCACCTCGGAAACGTTCGGGTTTGCTTCGTCTCGTTCGTAGAAGCCTTCCTACGCCTTCGGGTATCTTCGGGTCACCTTGGAAACGTTCGGGTTTGCTTCGTCTCGTTCGTAGAAGCCTTCCTACGCCTTCGGGTATCTTCGGGTCACCTCGGAAACGTTCGGGTTTGCTTCGTCTCGTTCGTAGAAGCCGTCCTACGCCTTCGGGTCACCTCGGAAACGCTCGGGTTTGCTTCGAGTCGCTTCGGCTTGCTCGTAGAAGTCTTCCTACGTCGTCCGTTATCCTCGGGTATGTTTGGCTTTGCCTCGGAAACGCTCGGGTTTGCTTCGAGTCGTTTCGGCTTGCTCGTAGAAGTCTTCCTACGTCGTCCGTTATCCTCGGGTATGTTCGGCTTTGCCTCGGAAACGCTCGGGTTTGCTTCGAGTCGTTTTGGCTTGCTCTTAGAAGTCTTCCTACGTCGTCCGTTATCCTCCGGTATGTTCGGCTTTGCCTCGGAAACGCTCGGGTTTGCTTCGAGTCGCTCGTGGAAGCCTTTCTGCGCCTTCGGGTATCTTCTGAAACGATTGAGCACGTTTCAGAGATCTTCGGGAAACTATTTCCCGGCTTCGGCTTTTCGTCGGATGCGTTTGAGCTCGCTCGTAATGTTCGGCTCGCTCGTAATGTTGTATCAACTCTGAAGTCACTTTGGCGAAAGTTCGGTTCTCTCCAGAGAAGGGTGCTGTTGTCGCTCTAAGTCTTAGAGGCGACTAGATACTCAATAATAAAATTCTCAGTTTATATAACTTCTTTAACGACGTAAACAAATGACGCGGTTGCAGGTGTCCTTTCAAAAGACGCATTCTATTCGTCTGAATAACGAGTCTTTTGATTGGCAGAAGCCCTTGCTTCTCGTGTAAAATATTTTCCACTTAATGCATTGGCGACGAAATTAGTAGGTGGAGCCTGTGTGTCGTATCCAATATAATTCCCACTTGATACATTGGCGAAAAATTAGTAGGTGGAGCCTGTGCGCGATAAGTTCGTCATTGGTCACAATAACGACTGTTTGGGTTGGTTAAAGATTTTCAGTATTATTATATTTATTAATACTGTTAGAAAATACGGAAAATATATGGAAATATGCACCGTTTGTATGATTGTTTATAACAATCATTTTCACGGATCGAAATGATTTTTAAGTCCGCACAATCTTAGCAAATATAATTAACAACAATATATAATGTTTATTAGCTCAAATTGATCGCAAGCACGTCGTTTAATTCGTATCCAGGAGACGGCAAAGGTAACACACATGTTACCTTTGCCGTCTCCTGGATACGAATTAAACGATGTGCTTGCGATCAGTTTGAGCTAATAAATATTATCTATTGTTGTAATTCATATTTGCTAAGATTGTGCCGACTTAAAAATCATTTTGATCCGTGAATGAGATTGTTATAAACAAACATAACAAACGGTGCCAATTTCCATATATTTTCCATATTTCTCTAACAGTATTAATAAATATAATAATACTGAAAATCTTTAACCAACCCAAACAGTCGTTATTGTGACCAATGATGAACTTATCGCGCACAGGCTCCACCTACTAATTTTTCGCCAATGTATCAAGTGGAAAATAAATTGGATACGACACACAGGCTCCACCTACTAAATTCGTCGCCAATGCATTAAGTGGAAAATATTTTACACGAGAAGCAAGGGCTCCTGCCAATCAAAAGACTCGTTATTCGGACGAATGAATGCGTCGTTCTAAAGGACACCTGCAACCGCGTCATTTGTTTACGTCGTTAAAGAAGTTATAAAAGCTGAGAATTTTATTATTCAGTATCTAGTCGCCTCTAAAGACTTAGAGCGACAACAGCACCCTTCTCTGGAGAGAACCGAACTTTCGCCAAAGTGACTTCAGAGTTGATACAACGTTTCTACGAGCGAGCCGAACATTATCGAGCGAGCTCAAACGCATCCGACGAAAAGCCGAACCCGGGAAAAAGTTTCCCGAAGATCTCTGAAACGTGCTCAATCGTTTCAGAAGATACCCGAAGGCGCAGAAAGGACTCCACGAGCGAGTCGAAGCAAAACCGAACGCTTCCGAGGCAAAGCCGAACATACCCGAGGATAACGGACGACGTAGGAAGACTTCTACGAGCAAGCCGAAACGACTCGAAGCAAACCCGAGCGTTTCCGAGGCAAAGCCGAACATACCCGAGGATAACGGACGACGTAGGAAGACTTCTACGAGCAAGCCGAAGCGACTCGAAGCAAACCCGAGCGTTTCCGAGGCAAATCCGAACATACCCGAGGATAACTGAAGACGCAGGACGACTTCTGTGAGCAAGCCGAAGCGACTCGAAGCAAACCCGAGCGTTTCCGAGGTGACCCGAAGATACCCGAAGGGAAGGGTGCTTGCTAAATGTCACATTTAGCAAGCACCAAACACACACAGTCATTCAATAACCGAACTACAATAAAATGTGAGAAAAGTTACATCAAACACCTTTTCAAAAATTGACATTCACTGGGAAAGGACTTTGTTGTGGTTTTGACATCAGTATGTTTGTATTTTCTGTGAAAAAAATTTTAATATTTTGAGAAAGACTTAATAAAAAGTCGAAACGTCAAAAGAGGTTGTTTTTATTACGATTAGTAATTTTTAATTGAGGCCGCTACACCAAGAAAATTCTAAAAAGAAATTATACAATATTTCTTTTGAATATTATTTATAATATACGGCCAAGAAACAAGAATAAATATAAATACATATATATATATATATATATACACATATAGTGCAACCTTACGAAGCCAAAAATGCTACATTACACCATCTATATCAAGCCCGCTACCGACTTGCGAAGCCCGGTCTCGGGCTTCGTAAAGACAAACGTGTATACTGTCTCCTATAGTACCAATATTATGAATGCACTAAAAATCTAAAATTTCGTTATGGCTTCATAATCATGTTATATTTTGCTGATTTTGCGAGCCATATAGATAAACTACATATTAGTTGAAGCCCGGCAAAGTGGCAACAATGTAAACAACATGTATGAACACTTTTACACAGATTCATTACTCTTAACTTTTTGTTTTCAAACACATTGTGGCTATAAATGAACCCACAACCCCCGGAAGTTAAAGTTTTAAAAAACCTAATAGATACAATCTTAAAACACACGAAATTGAAATCCAAATTCAGTATTAAAATTAGTTTAGAGTTATTTAACCACATTGAAGCCTTAAAATTCCCAAATAATTAAAAATTCATATCTTTTGATATTAAAAACTTGTTTCGCAGTATGCTCCCTGAAAAAATGTTTGTATAGAATACAGTATGTCCCCGGATCTACTTTAAAAGAGGAAAATAAATATTTTTGATTTTTCAGGAAGTTTCACTCTTGATGGTTTCCTCTGCTTGTTTTCAAACCCCAAACCTCAAATAACTTTATTTAACTCGAACGGTTCTCGAGATAATATCATTCTTCTTCAAAATTTGGACCTAAAAGTTTTTATTCTTAATTTTTAGAAGTAACTCTAGTAGGCGGATTTCATTGAAAAATACAACTGACAGCAGTTGACAAATCTAACAAGTTAGTATAACTGCAAATTAAATCTTCGCTCATTTGAACAGTATTTATGTATAATGTTGACTTTACAACAAATAATTTATCTAATTCAGTGTTACGGAACTGAGGAAGAGTGCTACAGAGTTGTTATTAGAAAATTCAACCAAAAATACCCGGACGTTACCATTTCAAATTCCGGAGCAAAAAACATGGTGAACAAATTCCTTAAAACAGGCTCGGTTTTAAACATTAAGAAGTCAAAGAAATTGGTCGTTGAAGACGATGCTGCTTCAGTTCTCGCCGTTCATTCCAGAAGAGAAGCTTCACGGTTGTCTGTAAGAAGGAGAGCAATAATAACAGGGATAAGTAAATCTCATTTACAAAGAATATTTAAGGACAAAATTTTACCATTTAAACCGCAATTTAGGCAAAATGGTGATAAAGCCAAACGTATGGATTTTTGTTTAGAAATGGGCTACAGAATTTTGGAAGGTTCAAGCTTTCATAAACAAATTATGAGTCAACTTTTTCAACTAACGGAGTCGCTTCATCTCACCATTGCTGGTACTGGAGTGAGAGGAATCCAAACTTGTCGTAGACAATATTTAAAAAAAAGTTAATGTGTAGCGTACGGTTTCGTACCATGGCATTATTGGCCCATATTTTTTTTGATCATAATGTAAACCGTAATTCATATTTGGAAATGTTGCAAAATTTTTTAACTAATGAACTGGACGAATTGCCGCCGTTAAACTACCGAATGGAAATGTTTTACCTGCACGATGGGTGCCCTGCTCATTACGCCGGCATTGTTCGCCAGTGGCTCAATACAAAGTTCCATGATAACTGGATAGGAAGAGATATCCCATTTTATGGCCACCGAGTAGTCCTGATCTTACAATAATGGACTTTGATCTGTGGGGTCGTTTAAAACAAATTGTGTACAGTGAGCCACTACACAATGATAAAGAACAATTAAAAATAGGATACAAAATACAGTCCAGTCCTTATCAATCTTAGAAATACGACGATGTTTCAATGAATTTAGAGCTCGCATTGAAATCTGGTCAGACAAAGGAGGAGAATTGTTTGAATAGAAAATCAATAGTTTAGTTTTTTGAGAATTTCATTTTATTTTACCATTTTTTGTTAATTTTATTAAATAAAACTTGAGTCCAATTTGTATATTTCCTAGCAAGAAAATGATATTATCTCGAGAACCGTTCGAGTTAAATAAAAAGTAATTTTTGTTTTGGACGTTTGAAAACAAGCAGAGTAAATCATTACGAGTGAAATTTTCTGAGATTTCAAAAATAATTTTTTTTCCTCTTTTAAAGTCAATCCCGGGATATACTGTAGAACAAATCCTATAATAAAAGAAGAAATCTTACATTCACAACAAAACTACTTTTCATTTAACAATAAATACTATTTATTTAAGGTCTAATCATGGGAAATACTCTTTCGCCTTTATTGGCGGAAATTTTCATGGACAATTGGTGCGTGCTTTTGGCACTTCTGACTAATTTCATTTCAAAATATTAAATAATATCTGTTTACTTAAATGAGCAATTATTTAATTACTTAAGAATTCCAAATTAATTATAATATCATTCTTTTGGCTCATACTGTATACTATTTATTATTTTCAATACCCAAAATATATTCAAAACTTAAATATGTATTGCAATTCTACAGCTAAGCTTGTTTAACCTTCTTGAATAAACAGTTCTTTATATTTTTCAACTACGTATCAATTTCTGTTAAAATAACTTCTACATCTAACATTTCCTAAAAATAACATCTGAATAACATCATTTATAATCTAAAGTAAAAATTCTTCTTATAAAGCAAATATTAGAGTCACGTACAACAATTTTTCTTAAATACCCTTTTGTATGACGACGATAGCTAAAAGGTTCGGCGTCACGAATATGCATGTTTTTATCAATAGTCCTTTATCTGAAATTTCGTGAAGACCGAAAAGTTGAATACTTCTATTACATCGTATGCGTCGTGTGCAAAAATTCCTTCTTGGAGAAGTCGAGAACCTTCTAGAATCCAAAAACAGGCGTGTTTCACCCCTCTCCAACAGTACGCATAAAAAGGCAAGATCGCTTAAAAATTAGAATTAATAGTTGTTATCCGCCAAGTGACTGTAGACAAATCGAAGTAATTTTATATAGACCCCTGCTGGTCGATGACTATCATGATTAACGCATGATCTGGCAGTAATTTTAAATGTTAAGATTGTTATCATCGTGTACGTAATATAGCCGTGTCAAAAGCTAGTCGAGTGACGATTTAACGTACATAGTGAGTGCAAAATTATCTAAAGATCGTTAGTCCAACCTGAAAGAAGTCTTGGCAGATCCAGATGATGTACCTTATGGGAATTTGAAACGATCTTAACCATTGCCGTCGGATACCAACTTTCGTCAAACTAAGCGGAACAACATCTACCCCCGCAGGAGTCATCGACCGTTGCATCGTGTCTGTACACATCAAGGTAATTACCGTATTAATTAGGTCTCAGAGCGGCTTAGAAATTATTGTACCGTCGCCAGAATAAAATCTAAGGCCATTACTTCTGGTTGTGTAACAATAAAACTGTAATATTTAGTCCGTCGGATAACCTTTAAAATAGGATTAATCTGTATTTTTCTGTTCACATTGTTGTTTGAATCATTACACTACTGTAAACAATAGTATTAATCTGAAATTTCGAGTTCATTGTTAGAATCTTTGTACTATTGCCTATGTTATCGTAACTTTAAGTTAATCTTTTAAAAGTTCCAGTACGAATTATTCACTTTGTCAAATTCATACATACATTAGTTGTTGCATTTTGTCAAAAGTTAATATCCGATTTTAATTTACCATTTGTATTTGCAACCAAGATATTGTCATAGGTTATTTGTGTTCATCTTTGTGTAACCACAATTTATTTTATCTGGCCAGAGTATTAAGTTAGGGATTGTTTAATCTAATGTAAAATGTGAAAATGAAACATATGTTATTTGTACTAAATGTTCATTGTACCGTTCTTTAAAGTGTTTCCTGTAATAAATATTGTTAAATTTATACTATTTGTATTATAAATTAATTAATCCTCGTTTCTTGAGGCGACTCGAAAGCTCGGTGACTGTTTCCTATTTTAATTCACTAATATACCTGGAGCCACGATGTGCTAATTCTAGTGATAATAAATAAAATAAAAAAAAAATAACGATTCAAGTCAAAATAGGTGGCGTCCAATAATAACTTCATGCATAATCACAAGATCATTCATGTAAACAATTAGCCATCTAAAAGAATCAACACCGGTTACCTGAGGAACTTCTGATTGAGGAATTGTAAGACTTAAGATTAAGGTAGGTGAGTTTTGTCATTAAATTAAATATACGCATTTATTCACTCTTTGTTAATTCAATTATTAGTGGTATAAATTCAATTACAATAATAAATATTGAACGACCCTGGGCTTACTGGATGCGGACTGTGCTACCGGGCGAATTACTCTGTTCTTGCATCCAGTACAGTTGCTAATTGCTAAACGTTTAATTAATCAAATCCTTTACCTAGTTATCATATGAAACAATTCAGTATAGCAATTATTCAGCAACACAATCTAGAAAAAACAAGTTTTATTAACAAAAAAGAAATTAAGAATATTTTGTTTTGGTGTAGATATGCGGACGACATTTTGACGCAAGAACCAATGAAATCTTAAAAATATACACCATATTGGCGCGGTATTTGGATCACTCCTTATTCTGAGGCAAGGTTTTAAGTTATATATTGATAATTAAGTGTGCCATGAATTTTTAACTTTTTAAAGATTATTAAATTCTACGCAACAATTATTACCATGTTCCATTTTTAGTTTTGTTCTATCTTTAATAGTTAAGAAGATATGGATAACTGAAAATTTTAGCAAATTTAATTTTTTTTTTAATATCTTCAAAGTTGACAGTAAATGTCAAATATAAAAATGCTATTTAATACTCCTTAAATTTCTTAATAACATTGCTAATTTAACCTATCCTATATCTTCAACATTAAGAAAGCTACCCATATAGAGACATAGAAAAGATAGAAAATGGGCAACCTGTATAATGTACATGAAAAATTAAATATTGGTTGTGAAAGATTTATATTAATGAAAGTATTTATACCTAACAGATTTTAGTCTGAACCGCCTATATTTCGAAGGGACTAAAAATCTATAAGAACGTATAAATTTAACTTAGAATATCATTCGTATTTTACTAAAAATGCATATTAATATCTACTAGATCCTATCAGATATTTGGCAACTATGGTGGGCTTCATATAATCACATAACTTTATACAGTATATACATTTGGGTTTCGCAGAGTATGTGTCACACACTGGGGCTCGGAAAACCTGTTAAAAATTTTACAAATGTATATTGAAAAAAGTTGCCCCTCTTGGGTTGCTAGACATTGTCTGTTTATATACAACATTTATATCCATGAAAAAATTGACCAGGGTTACTGCTTAGGCCGGGCTTCTGGTTGCCTGTAGTATGTACCGGGCTTGGTATTGTGCGTTGGGTACGTATATATATATATAACACACATATAAATATAATATTATTTCAATATATATATATATTGAAATAATATTTGCTAAGCGTTATTTTGAACACTTAGTTTTCTAGTATGTAACAATGCCCCATGTTCGGGTACCAAATGAAACAATTTTATGAAGACTTCGTAATAATTGTAAAACTTTATTCTATCTCTATAAACCTCGGCTTACCGCACTTAACTTAAATATCAATAATTTTACTGCTTTTGGTATAGTCTATTAAACTGTTAGTACTATACTTTATCGTACTACTTTATTGAAATGGTGGGTTCGTTTGAAAATCAATGTCAATGATTTTAACCTAATTTTTAAAAAAATCTATTATTATACTTATTTACCAAAAACAAATCTTTAAATATGATTTCTTTATATCTCTGGGCGTGTGGATAGTCCGTACTTCTGGGATCTGTATTAAATTCTATTATCTCACATTAACATGTAAGTATTGCTATTTCTTTTTCATTTATATCTATCAAATGGACATTTATGTATATATCCTTTCTTTTACAGAATGTTCTTTAACCTAAAAAAAAACTCATATTTTATCTACGAATCAAATGCATAATACTATCAATGAAGAAATAACAATAATTAATTGACAAGTGCATATTGATATGTAAGCAATATCCAGTGTACAAATTAGTTTACTCAAAGAACTACGAAGAATGTGCTCAATAAAAATTGTTTAATCACATTAAAAAGTACTATTTATTTACGAAATGTGGTATAACCAAATAGTAGTATTTGAAGGTGAGCAATGTTTATATTCTGACCATTTATTTTAGAATCAATGAATAATGTGTTTTCCAGTATTTAAATATTCAAAATATTTACTACAATAACCTTGATAGATATAATATTAAATATTTACTCCTAATAAAATTTGTTTCCTATAAATTTCAACATAACCTAACTTTAATTAGTATCAAACTATTATATTGATGATATATCTAAAATTATTTTTGTATTTAATATATTATTTTAGATGCACTTTAAATATGACGAATAGTGGTTAAAGATTAATTCCCGATATCAACTATAAATATTCAATACGACCTTTGTTTATAAAGGTAGTAGTTCTATCAATACGTCAAAATGCTAATTTATTCCTCCTTAGAGATGAGTACTGCCTCGTTGAATAACATCTCTGTGAAGTAATAGTCTAATCTTGGAAGTCACAATTCTCTCAGCACTTGAAGTTGTTCAAATATCTAGATGTGCACTGTTATTGTTTGCTGCCGCCTTTGGATAAGATGGTTGATGTATCCTGAAATAAAATAGACTTTCCGAAGATAACTTTCTGAACTGTAAACTCTTTCTGAAACAATTTTTCTCCTAATGGTTCATCAACAATGTTTAAACTTGCTTTATAAGATAGTACTTCTATGGAAAATATTCTATCAACATCGGTCTGCTATTGTAAACACCTCCCTGGACTATAATCAATTTTGAGTCTTTCCTTCTCCTAATGATTCATCGAAAATGGTTAAACTTGCTTTATAGGATAATATTCTTATGGTAAATATTACATCAATCACTCTCTGCTACTTGAAAATCCTCCTATTGGTCCGGATCCGTATATTATAAATTAAAAGGTAAGTTTTCTTTATATTCCAAAATCTTCTTTATATACGTGCTTGTTATAAATGTTGTTCACTTAATAACTCATTCAATTATTTGTATTTAGCTTTTGACTCCACATATATTTGGAAACTATCAAAAATTATATATTTGCGTAGATATATTCAATATTATCACTTTTATTACTAAAAAATAATATAATATGTGCAGTTTTCAATGTTATTCAAGCAACATTGAAAATTCACACCGGCACGTTCTAAGAATAAAAAATATTCTCCCTTATTTATTTTTAAATTTCCTTGACGATCCTTAATATTTTCAAATTAGCCAATGAAATTTTCCCACATAATATTATTCAATATAACATTTTCTATACTCTTTAAAAACTATTTATATCTATTTTACCTTATAAAACACATTATTTAATCCATTTTATATTTAAAAAACTTAATTCCAATACTTTATTTCACATTTTCAATCATATTTTAATAATATACCATATGAACTGTCAGAATCAAAATGTCACATCCGCTTATTCAAAAAGTGAGCTCTAATCTTAATTCGAATTTGGTTATACTCAAATTCCAAAACATTCTTATATTTCACTTTACATATTAACGTTCATTAAACAATCTTGTACAAATTCATAATACATAGCATTTTTCAACAATTCTAATATCTTTAATATATTCCTTTCAGAATACACAATAATTATATAGAAAAAAGAAAATTAAACGTTCCAACAATATACAGAATGAACAAAACCCTAAACAACACATTATTTAATTCTGTAAATATCAATTTTTATAACCTTGCTAACCTTTTAATAAACATTAGGATACTACAAATACCAATTCTATTAGAACACGAAACATAATAAATATATTAAATTATATGGCATGGTTAAACAAACCATGTCAATATACATATATCATTAGGAGCTGGACGCGTTATTGTGTACGTTAGAGGTGTGTCCAACGAGTCAAAAGACGAACTGACCAACTGACGTGAATTTGTTTTGAGAATACTGTTTAGAAGCGAGAAAAGCCATTTGGGCAGTATTAATATCAGAACATAGTCCAGGTTCTAATGTGTATATGATCATAACCGTTGGGATTCATTATATATATTTTTTTATTATTCAGTATGTTTCAACATTTAATTAAAATTTGATTTGTTGATTGCATTATTATCATTATTATAAATAAACCTAATACAAGTGTGTTTGGTAGGATATAATTTATTATTATTATAATTACTGTATCAAAGTCTTAGTTTTTTTTATCATACTATGCAATGGTTTTATTCCGAATATTTATTATATTTTTCGTTGTTTGTACGTACATTTGATTTTAATATGCTTAATAAATTATGTTATAAGATATTTCTGTATTTTATTTACTTTATCTGACCTGGAGAGAACTTAACAATATCAATTTTGGAGAAAGAATATTTCCTGCCCCTGAGAGAAAAGATAATTGGAATAACTGTAAACTGAGCTAGTGGGGTGCCAAATTGCCCAACTCACGTCTCTGCGGAAATTATAAAATCCTAGACTAGCATAAGGCCTAGTACTGGGATATATGCTTGATCCTTTTTGAATATAAGAATAAAGAATTTTAATAATCTCACAACCTTATTAATTTACAAGGGTCACAGCAATATGTATACATGAGAGTCCCTATGGCTAATGCTCGTTGACACAACCGGTATATTGAGGTGAAAGTAAAATTTTATAGTCTTTAAATAGCATTCATTATCTGCTGATATATGACAAACTCGAACATCTTGTCAAAATTACTTAAATTGCTAATGAGCCTATCATTGGAATTTTTCACATCTATAAATTTGGCGAGCCATCATGGCCAATTGTTAGATTGGGTATGAGGTTCTTGACAGAACATAAAGCTTCTGCAGAGGTGGTGGGGTTATTGAATTTGAACGCATGTCACTTAAGCTGTCGAATGGATAGTAGAGTTTATATTCCAGGATTCTTGTATCGTTGCTCGTTCTCCTGACAAATCTCCAAAAGTCTGACTTAGCTTGAGATTCAATCTAAGGTTGATAGTTGCTATATTTCAAAATTTTCTTGATTTAATATAACCTATAGTTAAAGAAGTTTTAGGGAAGAATGATTTATTCCGCCTCCCCCCTCCCTGCCCAATTTATCATAAAGGTTCTTTAAAATATAGGCGATTTTAATCTAGTTTATGTGGATATATAATATAATATATAATAATATATATATATATATATATATAATATAAGGTTTGATAATTTACATAATTATAGATATATAAATAGATGTTATCCACTATAGTAAGTGCAGTGTTAATTATATGTACAAAGTATAATAAAATTTAAAATATATTTGATTATTAAGAAATACTAAAAATTAGAAGAACCACGAATAATTATGTAAATTTAACTAATATACAAACAGAAGAAGGTAATAAATAATATTGTAGTAAAACGATGAAGTCTGAAAATGGTAATAAAAACCCATGTACAAGGCATATTTTTGATAACTTTCTTCGGTAATATTCACTATGTTACCATATGCTATAATAACAGAGTTTGAAACGTCTCAATCGTCATATTTTATCGCAATATAAAGCTTAAAGTTATTTCCAAAAGATGGGTCCAACGATCATCAATAGTAAATACTTTTTAAATATCTGAACTTGTATAAATCAAAATTGCGACATTGAGAAGTTTAGACAAATATGAATCGAGAGAACTGTCCTTTTCTTCAAAAGGCGCGATGCAAAATAAGTAATAAGTGACTAAATTAATATAATAATTTATGCGGTTTGCTATTAAGGTATGGATGATTGACAAAACACAATTTTCAACAACGGTGAAAAGTAATCTGCTTACAATAAAATACAAACCTCTGTGTTATTTGTTTATTAACCATACTAGCGTGTCATATATGGCACGTAAAAGTTTTAATTTTTGAACCTCTTATTTAAATAGTTTTAAACAAATCTTTGATTGTTAATCGATGTGGTTAGGCGGGGTAGTATGTTGTATACCAGTAAATATCAGCAGGGAGTTGTACGTTGACGTTGGTAATGCTGTATGCCACATCTAAATTTGTTAGGTTCTGTGAATATAAGCAAAATGAGTTGTTCCAAAGGGTAAGTAAATTTATCTTCAAGTGTTTTTAAAAATAAATATTATTACAAGTAATTTTTAATAGAGTGTATGTTATAGATTGTTCCTACATACTAATTCATTATTTTTGTTGACGTTCCATATATGGCACTCTAGTCTCCTACAATACCTGCATTATAAATTTGTGATAGAATATTTGAGTATATTTAGATTAACTGTGCAAGCAATTGCTGATTTATTGGAGTCTGAAGATTTTTGGGAAGATTTTGAATATGACACTGTAGAATCTGTGTATATTGAACTTCCTAAAAATAGAAATGAGTCGGACGAATCCGGTGGGCTTTTTGATAACTTAATAGGAAGGCAATTACAGGCTCCTGCAGAAATTGTTATGGTCAGTGGTAAACGGATTGGGTGTAGCCATGATGACTAAGGTGACATACCGCTCAGCCACTTCTTAAATAAAAAGCCAAGGTGATATAAATGGCTCAAAGGTCAGTATTTGACCACTGAAAACAACAAAATATTTCCTGAAAATAATTACACACGCTACAGAAATATGTCGCCACAACAACTATTTGAATTATTTGTGAACGAAGGAGTTATATAACGGTTAGGCGTAGAAAGCAGTAGATATGCTTTGTTCATAAATTGTCCTGATCCGAAAGTATCGCCAGAAGAAACGAAGTGCTTCTCAGCTATCCTAATTGTCTCTGGTTATGATAAAAGCCATCCAAGAAAAGCTATTGGGATTCGGGGGAGGATATGAGAAATACTGCGGTTTACAATTCCATGCGACGGGATCAATTCATTCAGATTATGAGATTTCTTCATTGCGCCGATAACACACACCTTGATCCTTTAGACAAGATGATGAAATTGAGACCTCTGATAAAAAAAATAAAAGAGAACTCTTTCACATATTACATACCCGACCAGGAAATTGCGTATGATGAGAGCATAATTGAGTATTATGGGCGTCACGTATGCAAACAGTACATCCGTGGTAAACCAATTCGATTTGGATATAAGGTATGGTGTCTAAACTCTAAAAGTGGATACCTTATAAATTTTGAAGTTTGTTAGGGCTCCATACTAAATTCTAACGCAGAGCACCAAAAAAGAATTTGAAAAAGCCACTGTACCACTAATTAAACTCTATCAGGATATGTCAAACGAAATAAGATCTTTGCCCTTTAGATTTGATTTTAAAAAATTTTCCACTTCCGCGAATATTCTGAAGTTTTTGAAGAATGAAGCATATAATGCAACAGGAGCTGTTAGACAAAATCGTGGAACTTATGACTATGCTGTGACAGATGACAAAACTGTCGTTGTCGCACAATGGATGGACAATTTTGTAGTTACTGTTGCTTCTACAATACATGGAGTTTTTCCTATATCAATCGCAATCAGATATTCTGCGGCAGAAAAGAAGTGAATTGGCATAAAAAAACAAATTGTATTGCTAAATATAATCATTTCATGGGCAGTACAGACCAAATGGACTCCAATATAAACGTTTACCGTATAAGTATAAGAGGAAAAAAGTGGTGGTGGCCAATTTTCACATGCATCATTGATGCATCCATACAGAATGCTTGGATTTTATACAAATATCAGAACCACGATACACCGCAGCTAGATTTCAGAAGAGAAATAGCATAAACTTATTTGAAAAAGTATCAAACCTTACCAAAATCAGCTGGTCGACCTTCAACATATTCACAAGAAAGCAGAGATTCTCTGGACATAATGTATGATAAAATCGATCATTTTGTTCTGAATAATAAGAGAAGACGTTGCGCAGGACCCCACACTACTGCAAGTGCTGTAAGAACTCAATGAAGAAAATGTAATGTAGGTTTATGTATTACTTGTTTCATTGAATATCATTCCAAAAAATAATTTTAAATAAAGTACTATCCAAATATAATTCTTCTCATTTTTATAACCTAAGATACTAGTGTGCCATATATGTCACAGCCCTATCCTTTTTTTTCTGTGAATCATGGATTTAAAAAAAATACTTTAAACAATAGCTGGCCTTATATTGCGCAGATAAATTACAAAATAATAATTTTCAAAAAATTTATAATCCAGTCCCTAATGGATTAAATATAAAAATGTTATATCAAACACACTCAGAAAAATGTATTGTTAATTTTACTACAATTTTACTACAAACGATAGTTACTATAGTGACAACTATCGAGGTGTACCTAAATTGATTTTTCTGCTTCGCGCTGAGTAAATTAATTAGGAAATTTTATCACAAAAATTTGTCCACGATGAGATTTGAACTCATGACCTTCTTAAAGCCGTCAAGATGCGCTAACCAACTGCGCCACGAGGGCTTGAGTTCATATCTACTTAAACGTCTTGATATCATCAAGTGACAGATTGAAATAATACAACTTTATCCGGCAGTTCGGAAATGAATGTGTAAATTTGAATTTTAATTATTTTTAAAATTCTGTTTTTCTCAGCGGAGAAATACCTAAATTGATTTTTCTGCTTCGCGCTGAGTAAATTAATTAGGAAATTTTATCACAAAAATTTTCCCCGATGAGATTTGAAATCATGACCTTCTTAAAGCCGTCAAGATGCGCTAACCAACTGCGCCACGAGGGCTTGAGTTCATATCTACTTAAACGTCTTGATATCATCAAGTGACAGATTGAAATAATACAACTTTATCCGGCAGTTCGGAAATGAATGTGTAAATTTGAATTTTAATTATTTTAAAATTCTGTTTTTCTCAGCGGAGAAACACCTAAATTGATTTTTCTACTTCGACCTGAGTAAATTAATTAGGAAATTTTATCACAAAGATTTGCCCACGATGAGATTTGAACTCATGACCTTCTTAAAGCCGTCAAGATGCGCTAACCAACTGCGCCACGAGGGCTTGAGTTCATATCTACTTAAACGTCTTGATATCATCAAGTGAAAGATTGAAATAATACAACTTTATCCGGCAGTTCGGAAATGAATGTGTAAATTTGAATTTTAATTATTTTTAAAATTCTGTTTTTCTCAGCGGAGAAATACCTAAATTGATTTTTCTGCTTCGCGCTGAGTAAATTAATTAGGAAATTTAATCACAAAAATTGGCCCACGATGAGATTTGAACTCATGACCTTCTTAAAGCCGTCAAGATGCGCTAACCAACTGCGCCACGAGGGCTTGAGTTCATATCTACCTAAACGTCTTGATATCATCAAGTGACAGATTGAAATACTACAACTTTATCCGGCAGTTTGGAAATGAATGTGTAAATTTGAATTTTAATTATTTTTAAAATTCTGTTTTTCTCAGCGGAGAAATACCTAAATCGATTTTTCTGCTTCGCGATGAGTAAATTAATTAGGAAATTTTATCACAAAAATTTTGATGATATCAAGACGTTTAAGTAGATATGAACTCAAGCCCTCGTGGCGCAGTTGGTTAGCGCATCTTGACGGCTTTAAGAAGGTCATGAGTTCAAATCTCATCGTGGGCAAATTTTTGTGATAAAATTTCCTAATTAATTTACTCAGCGCGAAGCAGAAAAATGAATGTAGGTATTTTTCCGCTGAGAAAAACAGAATTTTAAAAATAATTAAAATTCAAATTTACACAGTCATTTCCGAACTGCCGTATAAAGTTGTATTATTTCAATCTGTCACTTGATGATATCAAGACGTTTAAGTAGATATGAACTCAAGCCCTCGTGGCGCAGTTGGTTAGCGCATCTTGACGGCTTTAAGAAGGTCATGAGTTCAAATCTCATCGAGGGCAAATTTTTGTGATAAAATTTCCTAATTAATTTACTCAGCGCGAAGCAGAAAAATCAATTTAGGTATTTCTCCGCTGAGAAAAACAGAATTTAAAACTAATTAAAATTCAAATTTACACATTCATTTCCGAACTGCCGGATAAAGTTGTATTATTTCAATCTGTCACTCGATGATATCAAGACGTTTAAGTAGATATGAACTCAATCCCTCGTGTCGCAGTTGGTTAGCGCATCTTGACGGCTTTAAGAAGGTCATGAGTTCAAATCTCATCGTGGGCAAATTTTTGTGATAAAATTTCCTAATTAATTTACTCAGTGCGAAGCAGAAAAATCAATTTAGGTATTTCTCCGCTGAGAAAAACAGAATTTTAAAAATAATTAAAATTCAAATTTACACATTCATTTCCGAACTGCCGGATAAAGTTGTATTATTTCAATCTGTCACTTGATGATATCAAGACGTTTAAGTAGATATGAACTCAAGCCCTCGTGGCGCAGTTGGTTAGCGCATCTTGACGGCTTTAAGAAGGTCATGAGTTCAAATCTCATCGTGGGCAAATTTTTGTGAAAAAATTTCCTAATTAATTTACTCAGCGCGAAGCAGAAAAATCAATTTAGGTATTTCTCCGCTAAGAAAAACAGAATTTTAAAAATAATTAAAATTCAAATTTACACATTCATTTCCGAACTGCCGGATAAAGTTGTATTATTTCAATCTGTCACTTGATGGTATCAAGACGTTTAAGTAGATATGAACTCAAGCCCTCGTGGCGCAGTTGGTTAGCGCATCTTGACGGCTTTAAGAAGGTCATGAGTTCAAATCTCATCGTGGGCAAATTTTTGTGATAAAATTTCCTAATTAATTTACTCAGCGCGAAGCAGAAAAATCAATTTAGGTATTTCTCGGCTGAGAAAAACAGAATTTTAAAAATAATTAAAATTCAAATTTAGACATTCATTTCCGAACTGCCGGATAAAGTTGTATTATTTCAATCTGTCACTTGTTGATATCAAGACGTTTAAGTAGATATGAACTCAAGCCCTCGTGGCGCAGTTGGTTAGCGCATCTTGACGGCTTTAAGAAGGTCATGAGTTCAAATCTCATCGAGGGCAAATTTTTGTGATAAAATTTCCTAATTAATTTACTCAGCGCGAAGCAGAAAAATCAATTTAGGTATTTCTCCGCTGAGAAAAACAGAATTTTAAAAATAATTAAAATTCAAATTTACACATTCATTTCCGAACTGCCGGATAAAGTTGTATTATTTCAATCTGTCACTTGATGATATCAAGACGTTTAAGTAGATATGAACTCAAGCCTTCGTGGCGGAGTTGGTTAGCGCATCTTGACGGCTTTAAGAAGGTCATGAGTTCAAATCTCATCGTGGGCAAATTTTTGTGATAAAATTTCCTAATTAATTTACTCAGCGCGAAGCAGAAAAATCAATTTAGGTATTTCTCCGCTGAGAAAAACAGAATTTTAAAAATAATTAAAATTCAAATTTATACATATCGAGGTGTAGTAAGAAACACAATATTATTGTAGTTAGTTAAAGTGAATTATTAGTTACTATGATGCAGCACGTACTACAAGTAACTATATCGTAAACTTATTATTATTTCAATATACATACTTTACCATAGCCTTTGAAAGAATTATCTACGGCCATCATGTGGTTTTAGAGTATGGTTAGTTAATAATATGTACGTTTCCATATGAAAGTTGCACACACTGCACGTCTAACGTACATAATTATTTCGTTTCTTTGTAGATACTTTGTACCAATGACAAGAACATTATCATAACGGTTCAGTTTTCAAGGATTTTATTTTAAATAATAATAATAATAATAATAATAATAATAATAATAAAATATTTACTGTCATACAATTCTAAAGAAGAATATCGACATTGTCATAATTACAATCCACCATAATAAATAATAATAAATAATAATCCATATCGTCAATAATAACTTTTATTATATCTTTATTATACAAACGCATGCAGGAACAAAAACTCACACTCCTACAATTAATTCAGTAAACTTTAATAATGGTAGAATTATATCCAAACAATTGTTAGAGAAATTCTAGTAAGTGAAACAAAGGCAAATGTTTTATTTTTATCTATATAAAAGTATATACAAAATTTAAGACAAAAATATTATTAAGAGTATCATCATTGATGAAGTTTGTCATTACAACAATTAGAGGTACATTGTACTGGCATTTTTTGTTTTAATGTCTAGTTATGTAATGTTTGCAACTCCACTTTCTTTAATTAAGCTATTTAAATTATTATCAATTATAGATTTATTCAGAGTGTTCTTTAACAGCAATATGACATTTCAAGTGTTTAACATAAGAATCCTATCTATGCAAGTATACACACAAATACCTTCTGTGTGTGCTTCTTCTTCTTCAAATGTTGAAGTAGTTTCCTCTAAATATGAATCATTTCTTCTTTTACCAATGTCTAGAATTTTCTTCAAAAGCTCTGGCCGTTCGTTTAATAGTTTATTCTCCTTCCCTAAAAATATATTTTGAAAATCAATATTGAACTGAAACATTTTAGTATAACAGAAATATTTTTCATAAAAAAACAAACATTTTACCAAAGTATAAGACGAAGGATGCTGCAAGGTTGAATATGTATTAAAATATTCTTTAGTATTTGTATTCATATTTTGTAATTGATACTTAGACGTTGTTTCCGAATGACTTTGAACGTCAGTAAATGGTTCCGGGTGATTTTTCAACCACTGTAAAGATTCTTATATATCATGCCTCCTCTCTAAAAATATTAAGAAATGATAAAACGAGTATTCTATATAGATACTTTAAAGATTTCTTGTGGCTTATCTATATCATTTTCGAACCTTTCACTGATTTTTTTGCCATTTAAACCTAATGTCTTATAAAATCTTCTGATTTTTTTTATTTTTCCCATAGTTCTTTGTCTCTGTAATAACTTACATAGTAAGTTTCGATAATTTCAGTGGGAAATACGGCGTGTATTTCATACGCATACTGAAAACAGCTGAAGGAATTCTGCAAATAAATTTTCTGTCTTAAATCTTAAATCATATTCTTTTGTAAGCAATATTATTGAAGTTACCTAAAGTGATTGCTAGTACAATGTAGATGTAGTAAAAATACCACTATAATTGTAGTTTGAGGGTTACTAAAAATCGTAGTAAGCAAGTTACTATAAAATTTAGTACAAATTTTACTATAAAAGTATACTGAGAAATGATACCATAAAATAGAAGTAAAATATTTATTGTAATATTTCCGATTGATTAATGTAATTTTCATAGTTTTGTAATGATGTAATAGTCGATATTAATATTTTATTACTTTCCTTTATTTTCAGTTCAATTGCTAATAAATGAATAAATAAGTTAACATATGAAAAACTGGTTCCATAAAGCAAATCGTATTCTTTTATAACAAATAATGACCATAAAAGAAATACAGACATAGGCACCTTCAAATTAGTAAAAGAATCACATTATACGGCAGCAGAATTCTACGTATGAAGCAATCTTTAGAAACAAACTGCACTATAAAAACACAATAAGATGTATAATGACAAACAAATTTTGAAAACTGTATAGGTATTAACTATCTACCAACACAGCATCGTAATTTGTAATATTAGTAATTGAGTTATCCGTTCAACTTTGCATCAAACATATTAGATAGGTACGAGGTACAGAATTATTTAAATATAGTTAAATACCTGTAAACTTCGGTAAAAGATTTAGTAAGCCTCACTGCTGGAATAATTCTGCCATTATCTCCCCAACCACCTTCGATTTGATTGCACAACACGTGGCAAACAGTATCAAGCTATAATAAATGTTTATTTAATATCGAGGGGTAAACCGCAGACGAAAATTTATACACTAGATTTCCAATTTAATGTGATTTCCACCGATTTCCATAAGAATTCTAAGATTTCCTCATGATTTCCAATGAATTCTAATGAATTCCAAAGATTTCCACTGATTTCCACTGACTTCCAAAGATTTCCAAAGATTTCCAAAGAATTCCAGTGATTTCTTATTTATTTTAAATGGTTGTTTACTGCTCTTTGAAGGGATTGCTTACCATACACATTTACCGGGTTTGATTTTTTCATTTGGTGGATAGAAACATTGCGTCATCACAAAAAATACTTATTTTAAAAATACGGAAACGTTCATCTTTTCATATATAGTGAAAGTAATTCAAATGTACATGGTGTTTACAAATAAAACACATATTAGGTCAGTCTTGTTGTAATCACAATTAATCAAAGCCACTTTTGCTCAGAAGTTTATTCAAATAAAAAACAGTAAAATACTTTGAACATTGATACCGATTGATACCTACTACGATAAAATGAAAATCTGTTCGTCTTCGCTCTACTCCATTAAATCTTTATCGTCACCTCCATCAGAATTTTCAACAAAAATCTCAGAATCATCACTTTCTGCGTATTCAATTTCTACAGAACTGTCAGATTCTTCGGAAGTCACGAAGTCACTTTTCTCTTCAAAGTTTTCGTTTGCCCTCTGCCTTTCCTGCTCTTTAATTTTTCTTTGAGCGAACTACTATCTACTTGCTTAGTATTTCTTTTTATTTTTTTCCTCTCCCACAATCAGATGAAATTGAAATTGTTTCTCCTCGTCTTTTATTTTTGCAGCATTTTAATTTTTCTTGATTTTTGAGTAAACCTGTGACCACTTTTCTGTTTTTTCTAAGGCCCTTCAATTTATCTCCACTTTCAGGTGATTTATTTTTAACAAAAAATCTTCTTAACCTATCAGAACTGACTTTTCCGTCATTTTCTTCTAAAAGCCAGCAGTATGACGACTTTTTTACGATTATAGATTTGTCATTGCTTAAGTTAATCTTGACATAAGGTGAATTTGGAGAAAGATCCGTTACTGTTTCAGAATAATCTTTTAAGGCTAGACTGTCGTGAGTAACAGTAGTTTCATCTGTAGCTTCCCAATCTTCACCAAAAATTAAATCATTCATTTGTTTTTCTATTCCATCTGTATTCGTAGGAACATCAAAAGTAATATCTTCAAACTCTTCATCTTCGTCTTCCATATTGCGTTCTTCGATGAAAGAAATGTCAAGAAATTTCCATGCATCGGAAACATTATCTGTAATAATTTTTAATTTTTTTGCATCAAAAACTGCATCTTCTAAAGCTTTGTTTATAGTTGTCTCAATGTCTATTGCACTGATTTCTTCCGTATTTACCGTATCTTTTTGCATTTCAAAAAACTTTTTTTCCTCTCTTGGAAATTTAAAAGTATCTTTCAGTTCTCCGCTAATTATAGTATTTATAATTTTGATTCTGTCAATACGATGTAGAAAATGTTTAATACTGAAATTAATCACGGTGCTGAAGGTTGATGTCATGGACCGTGCAGCTCTAAAGAGCTTTTCACAAGCTTGGCTACTAAATTGAGTTATAGAAAAATTTCTTATGTCAATTTTCTTTTCTTTCAGTAGCAATATTAGTTTTATTAAATTATGTGCATTCAGTTCAATGCAGGTATAACAATTATTCGTTAAGAAATTATTTGTTATTGTATATTGATTCTTTTCTTTGATCCATGCCCTCCACAGCCTTAGAAAAAAAACAGTATACCACATTTTGTACAGTCTCTCAACCAAGGTGAGCGATTTGTCCAAAAATGATTCCAGTATAAGTCGTATTATTTTCAAATAAATCTGAGTGCCTTCGCTGTCTTGTACTGTTTTCAGTTGTTCAATGACGCGACAAGAACAGATTTTTTCTGCTGCAGAGAAATTCATTTTATCCTCACATTTTAGGTCGCATAGCGTAAGTAGATGTTTATCCTTCGAAACTGTCGAAATTAGTTGGTAGAGATGATCTACTGTAGCCATAAACCCACCAAGAGGAAGGATTATACCGGGTTTTAAAATTCGCGTTCTGAGTTTTGTTAGAATGTGAATCGTGTCTTGAATGTAGCATTCGTTCCTGTGGTCAAGAGTCATTTGAAACCAGGGCCAATCAGTCTGATATTCTTCTTTTTTACTGACTAAACTTGATTCAATTCTCATCGCTTTTAACAGACGAGTGTCGCCATCAGACGAAAACCCGCATATTGTGATTCCGTATTGAAAAGCTCTTTTTCTCATATACTCCCATCTATCTACTATATCTTTGTGAGTAAATTTATTATCAGTGCCGTACATCGCTAAACAGAAAGCAGGCGTTCCGGGTGACAGAGGTTGAGCCATTATAACGTAAACATAATTGGCCTTTGAACTTTTTTCAACAAAAAAATGCATTTTTTCAACTGTCGTCGCAATGTACGTGTTTTTTTGGGGAATCCCCTTTTTCACTGGTAGAACTAAGCCAACTAACTTATTGGTTCTACTATCGTATTGAATCTTTCCCGTGACTCTCGTTCCGTCTTCGGATATCCAAACTATTTTAGGTAAATCATGTTTCTCTAAATATTCAAGCAACCCATCAAAATCGAATGTTCCTTCGTCCATTGGTCTTCGATTTTCATCAAGAAATCTTTTGAGTGTGGAAATTGATGGGAGTGCATTCAGTAAATTTTGATGCAAAGTTTCATACAACATCCTTCCACCTATAAAATACAAATATAGACCAAATTTCTTAGTTGCATCATCGTAACGATTCCTGTTAGAGGAATTTCTAGAATTTTCTAACGATATTTCCAACAATTTTTTGAGAAAGTTACTTATTTTGTTTTTTTTTTTGTAACCCGGATTACCTTCGATATCAACGAACTGAGTCGGTACGACATAAACGGTTTTTGACAAAATTGAGGAAAAAATTAACTCGGACGCTTCCCGATTGCTTGTGATAATATTTGAAACTCTGTCTGATAGTGAGTAATAATCTGTGATAAGAGTATGGTTCAAAGTCTGGTCCTTCTGAAGGCGTTCCCTGGCTCGTCTACTTCTTTCTGTTCTTTGATACTTGTAGCTAGACCATTTTGACTTCTTACTTAATTTTTCATTACGGTTGGTGTCAGAGTCATTCTTTTCTAATTCGTTATCTATTTAAGCAATTTCCTTGGGTATTTCCTCGGGTATTTCAAAATAATCATCTGTATCTTGTCCAGGTATTTGCTCGGGAACTTTTGAAAGTACCCCAATATAATAAACCGAATTCATTTCCAACTCGTCTGGAATGTCATAGTTTTTACAGTTTGCATAAAAATTATGTACAGGAATTGTCGGGGGAACTGTAAACGTGGTAGTTTGACTCGAAGAATTTTCGGTGTTTGACTGATCCTCTCCTAGAATGTTGTTTTTTATACATCATTCATAAATTATTTACTTCTCTTACCTAAACTTTGATTTCCAGATATTGAAGGAATGTCCATTAAGTTGATATTACTTTCATTGCCACCTTTGGTATTAACAGAGGTCTCGCCCGAGGTGTTGCTTATGAAAAAGTTTTTTTCGGACTTTTTAATATCTAGAGAAATATTTGAAATTATTTTAATTTTTTTACTAGGACTTGTGTCACAGAAAGACAATTGCTTTTCGTTTAAAAAACAGCTGTCCATGCTATGATGGGAACAGGATGGCAATGTATTAAGCGGGATTTGCTCCACCTCTACGGAATCAAACACGACTTTCTGCTCGACTTTCTGTAAAGTTGGCGAAGCTGTCAACTCCTCAACCGACACTTTTTGTGTGTTACTTTCTTGCACTGATGGCTTGAAACTTGGTTGGAAATAGTCTCTTACACTTTTCATCGATTTCACAATTTTAGTGGTACGCTTTTTAAAACGGTCATCTTCAATGTGATATTTCTGAAGATGTCTGTAAAAATTGGAATACACCCATTTTTTCTTTAAACCTGGCTTTGCGGCTATTTCATATATTTTTATTGCTTTTTCTTCACAATAACAGGTTATTAGACAAACAAGGCGATCTTCCGCCTCTATGCGCGTTGAAAACTTAATATTGTCAAAATGTTCCTCAAATTCTTCCCACTGAACTGATTGAGATTTATTACGAAACCAATTTTTTATGGCACTTGACACAATTTTCTTTTCTGCAGTTAAGTCATTTGAATTTGTATCTTCAACTACATTTGTACTAGAGCTTGTGTTAGCGTTATTTTTCGCAGTAGATGATGCATTTGAAGTGGCTTTTAAAGACGCTTCTTTTGTAACAGATGGTTCGTTTATAGAATCAAGTCTACTTGCGGAATACGATTTAAGAATTGATATTATTTTCCTGTGACCAGCAATAATAACAAATATTTCAACATTTTTGTGGAACAATCCGTAATACTTTTCATATTGTTCCTCTTCAATAACACTTGGCAGAACTTCACGCGCAAATTTTTCAATGTTCTCTAGATCGGTTTCTGTTATGCTAGATATTAGTACAGCGTCTTAGAATCCATTTACAGACAGCATGCGCTTTAAACAATCCGGAATTTTAATTTTTAAGTCATTCACTGCTTGACTAAAAAAGTCGCAATTATTTTGTTGTGAATACGATTGCGAGCTTTCTCCCATCTAAAATGTGAATTGTTATAACAAAAACACTTTAAGAAAACAATTCTTACCTTTTCAACTCGCTTTTCAACCTCGTTCTCAACAGAAATATTCGCCATAATATGATTGTTTCACACTGTGCAAATTATAAATTTTCTGTCTGAGGTTAGACCGCGCCGAGCTGCGCGCATTTGTTCACTCTTTTCTATTACATTTTTTTTTATGATGGCCTTTATTAACAACACACAATGAGCAAAACTTAAGAAAAACACCCAAGATATTGCACCGAGTATTGCACCGTAAACGCATTTATTTGCCACAAAAACCGACTTCCTCATTTACCACTTTTATAAGAAAAGTGAGGTTATGTCGAGGCTGGTGCCGAGGATTGTGTTGAGCAGAAGTGGTGCTGCGCGAGGGAATCACGGAATCACCGGATTACACGGGATTACATAAATAAAGTTTTCTTGTTTTTTTTATTATTTGCACAAGAACGGTTAGATGTAATATAAATCTGTAACTAAAACTATGACATTTACTATAGATTCGTCTCGAGATTTGTAATAATTAATTGCAATTAGGTTTTCTTTTCGTTAAATGATTTCCATTGATTTCCACTGATTTCTATTGATTTCCAATAAATTCCAGTGATTTCTAAAGATTTCCACAGATTTCCAGCAATTTCCACTTGAATTCCAGTGATTTCTATGAATTCTACTTGATTTCTATAGATTTCCTTCTGCGTGTACACCAGATTTCCACAGCGGTCTACCCCTCGTTTAATATTGTTAGGCAATTTTCCTATGGTGTAGGAATTGCCGGGCGGAGGAATTCAAACGTGGGCGAGTGTAAAGTAGTCCTCACTTAATAATTGAAAAAATCTAATTTTACAATATTAACACTTTATGTATTTAACGCAAACGTTATTATATAAATTAGATTTTAATTGGCGTAAGTGCAATAATAAAGAAACCCATCTTTCCATATTAAACCAAACCAAAAGTATGTGCAACCTATATAGTAATAGTAACTCTTGAAAATCACAATTGTCGATTTGACTAAAAGTTGTGTTGTATAGCACAACAATATGTTAACTACAAACATATTTTTGCTGTTACAACTAGTCGACGTTATATTCACAATTCAGTGTTTATATAATTTACTACAATTCCAAACTACAAGAAAATCGTTTTTCGTCACATTTACACTAGTAAAGTTTAATGCTCGCCTTTGCATCCTATACTACAATTGTAAGACCAATTACGACAATACATTTACTACAAATATTTTGTTTTCTATGCAACAACATTTTTCTCTGTGATAGATTAACACATCGGTAATGTAATTAAGATTGAGTCTCTGCGTTGGATCAATAAAATTATTTGTTTATTAAGTTTTGCATAATTGCGCAAAAGGAAAATGATTTTCGAAGGACCTGGAAAGTACAAATTATTAAATCCAAATTTTGCATGAATTTCAAATTTCCTTACTGAACCAAATGCGTCAATGTTTATGTCTATGAGGCCACCTCCTGTAAAGTAATGTACACGCTGAGCTTTCATCATTATAAATAATAATGTTTTTTGGAATACTACATCATATCTATACCATTGTGTTATGTAAATTGTGTCAGATATGTCTGAAAACTATATACAAATTACAGCAATTAACAAAATTAAAAATGTATGGAACTTACTTCAAATGCTACTTGTGCAGCCGGAAATGCATAGCAAGCAAATTGAGCAAAGAGAACTACAGCCATCGCAAGTTTAATGGAAATGTTAAGTAAATCTGAATGCCTAAAATAAAATAAAAACTATAGGAAAATGGCGGTAACTATAGAACTTTCTATTTTTTGTACATAAATTAAATATTATCCAAGTTATGTTTCAATCCATTTTATTATATTATTTATTTCAATATTTATTCTAAGAAATGCTTTCCTGACTATGTTCGTATAATACTATTCAGAACTAATAACCAATTGAGGGAATTATGAAATTATATATTGTATATAATATTAAACTGTCACTGACTATACACAAATGAGCTGTAACTGATTCTTTCTCTACCAGCACCGTTTCGGTAAAGTATGTAGATTCACATAAATATAAGCTGACTTTTTCTTACTTTGTAAATGCTAATTATGAATCCGTTGGGAACATCATAGTAGGTTGTCTTATATTAACAAATCTTGTTTCACGTTTCACACTGTGTTTGCCAGCTAGTCGTTGCCATACATCTATCACAAGTTACTACTCCATCTAACATTATTTTTCCTCTTAATTTGGCAATAATAATTAAAACTATATGACAATTTTGTTTTCCTAGGTACATATGCCAACTACAACTTCTGAGACAACTAGTTCTTCAAAATGCATTGGTGGAATAAAATCTTATTTCGTAGTTCACATAATCACTTACTATATAATAATAATAGTAATAACAATAATAATGAGAAAACAATAATGACTGGAACAGAATTATAGCAGACAACTAAACGCGCCTCACAGAAGAAAATCTTCTTGGTATTAGACTGCTACAAAATCTTGTCAAACTGACATCTGCTTATCTAAATTAGTGATTCACTTTTCTATGCAATAAACATAAAGTAAGGAATAAATTAAGCGACAAATTTCAGATTATAAGCCGTTACCTGGAACTGCTAAATTAATTAGGTAAACTTAATTATAAAAATGTACCCATGGGTGAGATTAAATCTCACATCCCAGTCTCTAGTCAGGTGTCCTTATCCACCAGGCCATCAGGCGCTGTGATTCCAAATCTTTAAATCCTACTGAATCACATCATGTAGCAGGTGTTAAGACATATGCCGTTGTCAGGAATATTTTAATAAGTACATAGTTCAGATTTTGACTCACCCACTTAGGACATCGAAAAGAACGCTGCAAGCTGAGATTAAGCTTACGAAATAATGAAATAATAACACCGTCGAATATATATTCTTCAGTCGCAAGAACATGCTGAAACAACAATTTATGAAGTTGTAGGGTATGAAGAGACACAATTGTAAAGTCATAAATAAATAATCATAAATTTTTATTATATTTTGCTTAGTGTTAGTAATTTATTGATATAGCTTTGAAATTGTTGACTCAAATATTAGATTTATTGAAAAACATAAGTACACTAATAAAAAGTAAATACCGATGCTAAAATAAGAATAATGTTACATATTATATCTGTAGGGATTCAAAACTTTGCCTATTTTTACTATAATAATTTATATCAACTTTGTTATATAAAATTTTTGTCAATTTGAATTGCGCATTTATATTTTTAAATTTATTTCTGGTCTGTTTTGTGTAGAGCAAGGTTAAAAGACGGATTGTATATTGAACACTAGTTTTACTTTCTTGTAGTATAAGGAAGTATTGTGATGATGAAAATTTTCGACCTCGAGATTTTTGCAGATGTCCACGTTTTGAGGTCCCCTGATACCAAAAAAGTGGTTTTTAAAAAATGTCTGTGTGTGTGTCTGTGTGTCTGTGTGTGACCACGATAGCGGTCAAACCACTGTAGATATCAATTCCAAATTTCGTATTTACGTGTATAATCTCCCTCTTGAGATCTGATTAGTTTTTCAGTAAAATCGGTGGACCGGAAGTAGTAGTTTACTTCAGTGAAAAAATCGAATTTTGCCAATATTTCGCCAAATACTAAGTTTATACAAATTTATAAAGAATTCATATGTACTTAAAATTAAAATTGACAAAAATTTTATTTAAAAAGTTTTTCGAAATTCCTACACCGGAAGTAGGTCTTTTACTCTTATCGAAAATTGGTTTTTGCGAATATTTCGCAAGTCAAGCTTTTTAAGCAGGTACGTTACGTGTATAAAAGTATTTAAATCATAGTTTTCAATATCTTTTGTATAAAAAAGATTTCAAAATTCGGACCGGAAGTAACACTTTTACTCTTACCGAATAGCGATTTTTGGCAAATATGTCGTAAATTATGCATTCTATATATATTTATTAAGAGTACAAAAGTATGTAGAGTTATATTTGCAATATTTTTTGTATACATGAAATTTCAAAATTCGGACCGGAAGTAGCACTTTTACTCTTAGCGAGTAGCACTTTTTTTCGAATATCTTCCAAATTATGCATTCTATAGCGATTTATTACGAGAATGAAAGTACTTAGAATAGGATTTTGAATAAGTTTTGTATAAAAAAATTCTTAAGATTGTATAGCTTGAAACGCTCATACGTATAAGAAAGTCGTGTGGTGGCCACACCTCATTTTTTATTTTGGTTGGGCGATAATCGAAAGAGCATTTGATATGTATTCATTTAAACGTATTGCTGTGACTCTTGCAATTTGAGATTTATATAAAAATAATTTAAATTGTTCAATCAATAAGTAAGTAAGAATCAAGCATGCATCCTAGTGCTAGGCCTTATGCTAGACTAAGACTTAATGAATTTTCTGCAAAAATAGTAGGTTAGGCAAACTTACATCTAACTAGCTCAGTTTAGTATGACTAAAGAAAATTTTCTCTCAGGGGCAGAAAATATAAATAAATTCTCCAATCAATTTGAATGCTCTTTAATTATCACCAGGTCAGGTAAAGAAAATAAAATGCAAAATAAATCTTATCATATAATTTATTAAAAGAAAGTGTTAAAGAAAGAGAAATTTTAAATTACACAAATATATATATTTACAAAAATTTAATATTTCAAAACATCATATAAAACCACACATATCATAATCAACTAGTCAATATAATAAAGAAATTATAATTAATGAAAGCATAACATCGAGAAAAATTTATATTTTTAAAAATAAACGTGATTATCATGATTTATATTCGTCAAGGATACATGTAAACAATCAACATCTTTAATAAAATAAAGTTTATTGAATATTGTGAATTGTACTGGAATATGAATAACCAAAAATTACGCGATTTATTATTTACAAAAATATAAACATTAAGGGAATGGCTTTGCCCTAATTAGTCCTGCCTGGCGCCTTTGCTCGCTCCCAAGACAGTACCATCAGAAAACAAATTCACACTGGTAGGTACCCCAATGTTCCACCCTACGAGTATGCTTTTCAACTCGTTGGACACAACCCGAACATACACTACTTGTGCTCAGCCCTTAAGGTGTATATATATATATATATATAGTTGAAAAGATACACAGTCACGAAAGAAAACCGTTACTATATATATATATATATATATATATATATATATATGTTGTCACTGGATTCCGGGTTTTCTTCCGCGTTTCCACTGCTTGGTCTTTGGAAAGACCGATGCTGGTTTCTTGACGACGTTTCGGCAAAATCACACTTGCCATCTTCAGGTCTGCGATAACTGTCTGCTTCTGCTTCTTGTTATTCGTAAACTGACAAGAAGCAGAAGCAGACAGTTATCGCAGACCTGAAGATGGCAAGTGTGATTTTGCCGAAACGTCGTCAAGAAACCAGCATCGGTCTTTCCAAAGACCAAGCAGTGGAAACGCGGAAGAAAACCCGGAATCCAGTGACAACACATACTACTACCCGCGGAAACCTGAAAGAGAACATATATATATATATATATATATATTTATTTAACCGTCTACACAGACCCGATCTGCTACATACAGTAATCGTTGTCAGGCCCGCAAAGACGTTGTCAGTCCCGGTTTCGGGACTGACAACGTTTCTTGTGTTATTTCGGTCTATTATTCAATGCTTATGATAAAAAATGATATTTCAAAAACAAATTTTTGGGTCCGCTAACGCGGTATAATATCAACTTATATACAAGTTTAGTTCAGGGATTTTCTGGGAGAGGGCCAGGCGTATTTGTGTAAAAACTTTTACTCTTACGTTGTCAAGCCCACCATATTATACCGACGTTCCCAAGCCCTAAACTTGGCAGCTACGTAAATGACGATAAGCGAAACACTTCTAGGAATAATACTTGTAGAACTAACACATTGCCTTTCTTTTAATACTCTTCAATTGGTCGAGTAACGCAAAATATTATTTTGAGACATTTGCTTCTGGATTCTTTGAAATACTATCCTTAACTTTCGAATGAATTAATGATGTAGAGCAATCTACTTATTTATATTATATTATGTTTACCTATCACTAAAATCATATTTTATATAAAACAGTGTTAGATTTTATGTCACAGCAAATATCTCGACTATTGTATTAATGGTTAGAAAATGGTAGGTATACAAGAAAATCATTAGATTATTTATTCTTAATAATGTGTCAAAATCGGCAAAAATAATTTTACATCAATTATCGCTGATTGAAAATCGTACTACTAATATGTTTTCTACACCCTTCGTATATGAATTTCAATCAGCGATAGCGCGAAAACAGTTGAATGTAGGTATATCTTATATAAATGGAATATACTCGAAATTTTATT
The DNA here is from genome assembly GCA_963170755.1 of Amphimallon solstitiale. Classification (NCBI taxonomy): domain Eukaryota; kingdom Metazoa; phylum Arthropoda; class Insecta; order Coleoptera; family Scarabaeidae; genus Amphimallon; species Amphimallon solstitiale. The sequence continues at coordinate 67,229,743 of OY720678.1, read as the reverse complement.
TAGAATCAGATTATGTAACATTATATAGGGTATTCCATTTAAAAAAAACTAAGTTAGCCGTTTTTGACGGCTTTACGACGTTCGTTTGTTTTTTCTGATATCAAATTCTAGCGCCTTGAGTGAAATCCTACAACTTTCCTAATTTAAACGTTTTTCTAATCCTTCAAATAACAAAGTTATCTATTGGTCCAAATATAGTCAATAACCCTGTACAATGTCCTATACCCAAACTCAACAGTTATCGAGAAATTATAACCGAAATACAACAAATTAAGCCGCAAACGTTAACTACAGTGTTATGATAAACTGATCTTCGGCTTGCCTATTGTCAGGAAGTTAGTAGTCAACAGTATGAACATTTAATTTGACTTGTTTTTCTGTTTTTTTTAATAAATCGGTCGTTTTCAGACAAGAAAGTGAAATAAATTTTGTAGGATACGCTCTCAGTTATTGATATGTTCAATTGTAAATTTCTCGATAACTGTTGAGTTTGGGTATAGGACATGGTACATGAAACATACTTAGAATTAGATGCAGAATTAATAAATTAAATAAAAAACATATGTTTCCATTTGAAAAAAAGAATTGATGGTCGTAACTTATTTTTGGACCACCGTTTGTACAGTTTTGTGCAATAAATTGGCGTACACGTCTTATTGCTAATTTTGACATTATTTTGCCATTGTGAAAATGGCTTAAGTTAAGTTGACAAATGGAATTATAGCGTCATTTCAATTTGTCATACATGACAGGTATTCAAACAAAAGTCATATTTACATAAGCGTATATTAAGTGTACGCCAATTTATTGCACAGAACTGTATATCAATTTACCATCAGAAAAACCGCAGCTAAAAATAAAAATCGACCTATCCCAGCGTTTTTCCATAAAACAAAAGCAAAAATTTTAAATGAATTTATTCCAACCCCCGCGTCCTCACTGTATATTTATCAAGTCTACAAAAGTATTTAGAGCTGGATTTGGAATATTTGTTTGTATTAATGAAATTTCAAAATTTGAACCGGAAGGAACACTTTTACTCTTAGCGAGCAGCATTTTCTTTTAAATATCTCGCAAAGTATGCATTCTGCGGAGATTTATTAAGAGAACAGAAGTAGGTACTTATACCAGGATTTTGAATAATTTTTACATAAAAAAATTCTTAAAATTTGGACTTGAAGTAACACACTTACTCACAGGTTTATGTTTCTGAGATAAAAGTATTTAAAACAATTTAGAACAATTTTAATAGTTTGAAACGCTTATACGTATAAGAAAGCCGTGAGGTGGCCACACCTCATTAGTTAAACTGTTTAGGTTGTTAACACGCTCAGTTAGTTATTCTATTACGCTGTAAATAAATGAAACAAGTATAACATGTGATATACTGTTGTAAAGATAAATTCTTGTAGTTTCAGAATATGCAATAATACTGGGTATGTTCCATTTAAAATATGAAATTTTTTTTTTTAAGTATTTGATGTACAATAGTTTTTCCGATTTTGACACATTATTAAAAAATTATCCAACTTTCTTATACGTAATTCCTCAATCATTCATACAATAGCCGCGATATTTGCTGTGACACATAAAATCTAACACACTGATTAAGCAATACATTTTAATATTTAAAAATGCCCTTTAAACAAAGTAAAAGAAAACATTGTGTACTTTATTTATAAGCGCAAGAATTTGACGGATTTCAATCATCGACTTAATATTATAAAGTAATTTCAGATTTGTTCAAAGTTGCTTCTTTTCAAAAGTATGATTTTTTAAATACGTAATCATTAGCATACAAGCTATTGTTGTAATGGGAGTTAATTAATTAAATATTTGAATAAATGCTTTTACTAATCCCTAAAATTGATTATATAAAATGAAAACAGAAAGCAAGCAAATCTCTTAGTTTTGATAAATCAGCTGTTCTACCAAGGTTATTAAAGAGACCCGGACTTGTTTCTTCTTTCTCAACTAATAAATAAGAATTTTATTATATATACAAAGCAACAACTATCGCCGACGTAAGTTGTTTTGTATTGCTTGTTATTTTATCAAATAAATCATTTTCGTCTACTAATATAATACTTTATTTACGTATAACTACATGGGTATCGGTTACATGGTGTAAGTGGAAGAGATTGTGTCCCATTCAGATGGCACAATTAATTTGATCTCTGACGGATTATTTAAGTATAATTAGTTACAGGTATATTTTTCGAATAATATATCTCTGTTTACAATTACTATAGTTGGTCTTAAAGTAGTCTGCAGTAAATAATTCCAAGATTATTTGAAGAATATTAATTTAGAATTGCGACTCTTCTAATCTCAGCCTAACAAACTAATATATTGAAATAATAAAAGTAATAGAAATGAAGAATATACAGGGTTAGTAAAAAGTCCCGGAACGGTCGAATAACTTTGTTATTTGAAAATTATGATTTCTGAAATTTGATATGGGGATATAGTTAATATAAATGCATTTTATACAATACAGTTAATATTTTTTTCACTTCCGGTTTAATCGGCAATACGTCCAACTTTTTTTTTTTTAATGGAACGCCCAGATTTTTTTAACACTTTTGAATGCAAAATAAAAAACTACGTTCAGGAAATATTAAGATGTTTATTTTTATTCACAAGAAAACAGTTAAAAAATTAAAAAAGTGTCCTAATACAGAAAAATCAAGATACCTGTCTATTCAGGTTGCGATTACAATAATTGTTCAAAATGCTCTCCATTTACAATTTGACAAAAATGTAAACGGTCAGTAAAATTTCTTATTGAATTTTGTATTTGTTCTGGAGTGATGCGATTGGCTTCTTGAACTATTCTCTCTTCCAATTGTTCAAGATTATGGGGACGATTTTTGTACACTTGACATTTCAAGTGACCCCAAAAGAAAAAATCTAATGGCGAGAGATCTGGCGAACGTGCTGGCCATTCGATTGCTCCTCTACGTCCGATCCAACGTCCTGGAAAAATTTCATTCAAATAATGGCGGACATTATGGGCAAAATGGGGGGGAGCTCCATCTAGTTGAAACCAAAAATGTGCATTAGGGTGATCACCTATGTTTGCATTTGGAAAGAGGGCCGCAAGTGCTGGAACAACCTCATTTCGCAATAAATTTAAGTAGACGTTGCCAGTTAAATTTCCTCTTATAAAAAATAGTCCTATGATGTTTCCAACAAGACCAGCCCAGACATTCACCTTTTGAGGACGCTGTGTATGGACTTCTTCAATCCAATGCGGATTTTCAATTGACCAGTAGCGACAATTATGTCTGTTCACAGTGCCGTTGAGACAAAACGTTGCCTCATCTGAAAAAATCATGTGATCTAAAACATTAGGCAGCTGCTCGATCAATTCCGTCATTGTTTCGCAAAATTGTAGTCTACGATCTGGATCATCTTCAGTTAACTCATGGACGGGATACATTTTATAGGCTTTCATTCTTGCTGATTTAAGAATATTATGAGTAGATTTTTGAGAGATCTCATGAATTTGACCTAATTCTGTTGTGGACACGTGATGATTTTCTTCCACTGTAAGTAACACATTCAAAATAGTTTCTTCATCTGTTGCTGTTAATGGACGTCCCCTTCTAGGTAAATCCTTCACCTGACGAAAGACTTCAAACTTTGGAATTGTTCGGCATACCGTACTTTTACTAATGTGACGATCCGGATAAACAGTATTAAACAAAATACGAACCTCTTCAAAAGAACGTTGACGATCACCGTACCCACGCATCATTAATATCTCAATTCGTTCTGATTCAGTAAGTTTTACTGCCAATTTCAAATGTGTCAATGTCAAAAATAAGTAAATTTATAGCGATGCAAAAGTTAAAACGCTTTTAAAATTGTCAAATGTGACGGCAAAAAGAATGCAAACACTAAACAACAACTTTTTTCAAAGGTACCTTGATTTTTCTGTATTAGGACACTTTTTTAATTTTTTAACTGTTTTCTTGTGAATAAAAATAAACATCTTAATACTTCCTGAACGTAGTTTTTTATTTTGCATTCAAAAGTGTTAAAAAAATCTGCGCGTTCCATTTAAAAAAAAAAGTTGGACGTATTGCCGATTAAACCGGACGTGAAAAAAATATTAATTGTATTGCATAAAATGCATTTATATTAACTATACCCCCATACCAAATTTCAGAAATCATAATTTTCAAATAACAAAGTTATTCGACCGTTCCGGGACTTCTTACTAACGCTGTATTAGAATACTCGAAAAAACACTAATGGAAGATATACACATTTCTTTACCTTTTGTTTGATATATTTAAAAGAATATAGATATCTAAAGAAAGTGAAACAACCAAAAATAACGGCAAATATCTAAATTAACCTTTAACACAATTTATTTTAAAATATTGTATTTTAAAATCTTACTTTTCCCTTACTCTTAAAACGTCTTAAATAAATTTAAGCTGAATTTCATAGCACGAGCGGGACTATCAAATTACGTTGTTTATGTAGTATACTTGGCAATGCTGTCGGGAATGACAAGGTCTGATAAATGTTGCTTTTTTACACACTGGGACTCGAAAGACGGTAGAATCGCTGGGTTTAAAAGCGTCGATTGAATGACAACTCGTGTGTTATACACTGGGATTGACTTGGTAGCATGAATATAGCGGGCCTGGTTACGTCGGTTGAATAAATATATATATATATATATATATATATATATATATATATATATATTTAAATTTAATAAAATAATAATAAAAAAAAATGTCTTTGTGCATTTAATTAATTAACTCAGCTCTGATTAGTTCTGCCTGGCGCCTTTTCTCGCTCCCAAAACAGTACCACCAAGACTAATTCGTGTTTGATGAATTAAACAACTACTTAATTCATCGCATACATCCCTGATCTATTACCCAACACGTTAATATCAAATACACAAGCACTATAAAATATACTTGATATACATATAAAAAAAAATATATATAATAAAATAAAACTTTACCTCCCTCTGAGATTCCAATACAAAACACCACTCAAGAAAAATTTGTACAACACTATACACACATTTATAACAAACATTATTAAATCACCTTAATTCTTCGTACATAGCTTCAAACTCATCCATCATATATAAATAAATCAAAGAAAATCTTGATCACCGTTCAAATATTCTATATATACATAAAATAAAATTATTAACCACAAATCTTCTAATCTGGTAAATAAAATAGTAAAGAAAATTGTTTATAAAAAAAAAAATTATTATGCTATTCAACTTGATCGTTACAGTCACTAAAATGCTTTATCATAATGCATGGTGTAATAACCCTACATATAAAACAAAACATCATAAAAAAAAAATTCAAAGTTCTAATTAAATAAAACTATTCCGTACATAAATAATTATTTCCAAAATAATTACAAGTCTCATTGTAAATTAAACTCCAAATAAAAAAAAACGATATCTAATTCATAAAATTATTCTAAGTTCCACTTCGGTTAGAAAATTCTATCAGTACAGTAAAATTATTACGGAAAATATTACAAGTTTTAATTCCTGTTAAAATTTTTATAAGTATCGAAAAATCTCTTTGAAAATTATTCTAAGTTCAAATTCATGAATAAACTTTTAAGTTAATATTACATTTAAGAGGAAGAAGAGGTTTCCATTATTTCTCCATTTTTCCTCTTTTGAGTGCGGTTTACACCAAGCAACTCTCGGTTTCTCAGCGGTCCCGGATTTATATAGATATTTTTCTTCACAAAAACGCCCGGTTGTGTTCGGCAGATACGATTCCACCTATAGAAATACATAGCTGCAGTGCTGCACCACTCAGGAAACCAGCGCATTACTAATTTTTCAAAAAGATAAACAAATATGTAAATATAAACTTGTTTACACATTCATGACTCATCCAATGCATCTAGCGAAAAATATTGTTTTCGCCGGCCACACGGTCGATCTCTCCCGGTCACAGTATTCTTCGAGCGGGAAACACTTTCTTGTTATACTTCACGTAACATTTTATGCTTATTTTAATATTATGAGTTTTATAAAATTTATACTAACATTCTTTTATTATTTTACATAAATAAAAATTAAATTTTGGCAAAATATTGACTTAATGAATACTTATATACACATCATAAAAATAAATAAAGTAACAATTAATTAAATTAAATCTTGAAGTGATCTTGATCATGCCTATCTATAATCTACCACCAAACTCAAGGTCACTGCAGTATGTAACACTTAAAGTTATTTATTAAAACTAACATTAAACAATACACTAATTAAACTACTTACATCAAATAGGTTGGCTACACTAATTACCCCTTTCTATATTTAATTAAGTATAAGTCAATTTTGTTTATGTTGTTGTGTAAATTCCTATTCGCTCAGCTGTCTACTCACTGTCGAGTGATCTATTTTCTCTAAGTGAGCCGTCCCCTTCCCAGACATGACCATGAAAGTAAGAGCGGGATTGTTCGTTACAATTGTATGACGAATATTTGAGATGCGGAAAACATCAAACCCTACGTGACGTATTCCGTTACTGCGTTTGTACACTAAACAATTACGATTATTTATGAAAGGCAAACAAGAACAGAGTACATAGAAAATTAAATGTATTAAAAAATGAGGTGTGACCACCACACGACTTTCTTTACGTATGAGCGTTTCAAATCATGCAACTTTAAAAATTATTTTATGCAAAAATTATTCAAAATCCTATTCTAAGTACTTCCAGTCTCTTAATAAATCTCAGCAGGATACATACGATATGAGATATTTGCAAAACAATGTTACTCGTTAAGAGTAAAACTATTACTTCCGGTCCGAATTTTGAATTTTCATTTATACAAAAAATATTTCAAATCCGACTCTAAATACTTTTGTACTCTTGACAAATATATATAGAATGCATAATTTACGAAATATTTGCAAAAATCGCTACTCCATAAGAGTAAAAGTATTACTTCCGGTCCTAATTTTGAAATTTCATTTATACAAAAAATATTTCAAATCTAACTCTAAATGCTTTTGTACTCTTAACAAATATATATAGTATGCATAATTTGCGAAATATTTGCAAAAATCGCTATTCGATAAGAGTAAAAGTGTTACTTTCGGTCCGAATTTTGTAATTTTTTTTATATAAAAGGAATTTACTGAAAATCTAATCGGATCTCAAGAGGGAAATTATATTCGTAAATATAAAATTTGGAATTGATACCTATAGCCGTTTGGCCGCTATCGTGGTCACACACAGAGAGACACACACACACAGGCATTTTTTAAAAACCAGTTTTTCTGTATCATGGGACTTAAAAACGTAGACAGCAGCAAAAATCTCGAGGTCGAAAATTTTCATCATCACAATACTTCCTTATACTACGTATAAGAATGTAAAATAGTTGTGTAAATATCTTTTAGCTTAACAAAGCTGCAAAACCTAAATTTCGATGAATGTAAAAGAGTCACTTTCTGTTTAAATGTTATAAATATTCTTATACAAAAGTTGTTGCAAGAGAAGTCCTAAATATTTTCATACTTTTCGTAATTCTGTAAGTACTAATTATGTAATTTGTAAGATATTCAAAAAAGTTGCTTAAACTTAGTAGTAGATGTGATATTGGTAAAACTTGATTTATATTGAAGTACTACTATTTCCGGTCTATCAATTTACTGAAAGTTACTAAAAATCTAATAACTGTACCGTTCAAACCCGGTCGTTTTCACAGGCACAGATACACACACACACATTTAGATACGAAATATAAAATCACAATACGTCCCTAAACTACATACAGCATGTGTCAATTTTCATTAGCCATAGGCGATTAATCCATACAGTACGTGGCAACATAGTACCCCTTCTTTCCTTTTCAATGCCAGCACGACCGATGCATGCTCGTAAATACAAGTTAGCGTGGCTAGCAGTAACTCTTCGACTACCGGTTTGGGTGTTTGTAATGCGTTCAGAAATAATATTTACGAGTTGCAAGGATTTGTTTTTCTTTTTCCTTTCAGTAACTGCAGAGAATTATTAAGCTGCGTTCACGCTGCATGACACAAACAAACGCGTAATTCTAATAAAATTAAAAATAAGGTAAATAAAAAAGGATTCTGAAATTAATAATAAACTACTAGATCAGGAAATCGCGGCGGCCATTTGATGTTTCCCGTTCCAGTAGTAAGACGGCTTTTATTGCAGACTAGATCGCAACGTGTTCGCAGCTAAACATTGAATGTAAAATCTGGTCGGGGGAAGTGGGAAGATCGGAGAAAATCGTTGTTATGTCGATTGTTGCCGGGATTGGTGACGGACAGTAGGGGTACCACGTTGCCACGTATTACTTGTATACGTATAAATCGCACGTAAACATTGAATCCCTATACCTAATGAAAATTGACACATACGGTATAAGAAAGTAAATGATATTAAATGAATAGTTAAAAGAAAAAAATAGATTTATACTTCCCGACTTGTGCTTTCCAAATTTTTTATACAAAAGTTGTTCTAACCTTGCAACTTTTAAATTAAAGTAAAAGTGTTACTTCCGGTCCGAATATTGAAATTCTTTAATCTCAAATCAAACTCTAAATACTTGTGGACTTGTAATAAAGCTGTGTAGAATACATAATTTTTGAAGCATTTGCAAACAACTTCTTATCTGCTCAAAATAAAAGTGCTGACTGTGGTAAAAATTTTGAAATTTTTAATCCAAAAATAAAAAGCTTTAAGTATTTTTATACTCTAAATATATGAGTCTAGGAAGCATAACTTGCAAGATAATTGCGATCAAAATACATGACCTACCTCCTGTAGGAATTTTGAAAAACCTTGTCTACAAAAATTTGTTCAATTCCACTTTTGAGTTCTTTAGAAATTTGGTTAAACATAGTAGTTGATAAAATATTTACAAACATTGTTTCTTTCACTAAAGTAAACTGTAGTAGCTCACTTTCCGAACTGCTTATTTAGGTGAAAATTTAGTCAGATCTTCTAATCTTTTTTCATTGTAATCTTAAATACAAGGTTTGGCATTGACAATTTCGGCAGTTTGGTCGCTATCGAGATTATTAGATTATTGTGTGAAAAAAAGAACGAAAAAGAGATCTTCTAATAACCGCTTTTCCGATATTAGGGGATTTCAAAACGCAAACATCTGAAAAAATGACGTGATCAATTTTTTTTTATCACAAATGGAAGTACTGTGCATGTAGGACCCTATGATTTGTACTTTCTGTCAATAATTCATTAACCTTTTTAACTTACTCAGTACTTGTTTATATGGATGATTAAACATTCATTTTTAAATACAACCTTGGGCAGTTACAATATAGGTATAAGAAAGTAAAACGTTATAATATCTTAAAGAAAAATTTAAACTAAATTACAAATCTGATGGTGGAAAATACAGAAGAACGGTTAAAGTCAGAAAGAAACAAATTATGTGCAGGATCATCAAAGTTTTCCCGATAGTGTAAAATGTATATGTGGCACAAGTAACAAATGACTGTTATGAATATGAAGGAGCATGAAATAAAGTGATTATTCTAAGGTTCTGTTAAAAAAATATATATAAGTATTACATCGATATATAAATAATGTTAAGAAACACACTGAGCGTACATAATCTATTGAATCTCATATCAGTATATTCACATGAGTTTCATTAAAGAAATAGCAATAAGTTTAAATGATTTGCAGATTGAACTAGCAGCCTCTAAAACGAACGAAGAACGAGTAACAAAAAGACTAATTAGATGTAATATTCATCGAATTAAAAATACCTTTCATTTCTATCACTAAACAAATGCCGCAATTGATAATATTTAATGATACTTGTAATATTTAGAAAAAATTAATTTTCTACATAAATACAGTTAATTATACAAATAAATATATTCATTTTTCTCTAACAGGATTCAAGAGGGAGTTAAACATTCCAATCTATAGTAAGGTAGATAAGTGATAAGCACCCGTGTTAAAAAAAATTATGATTTCGAGTATTATCTTAGGCGAGATTTTTTTTTGTAATGAATCTATTATCAATTTTGGTAACAAAGCAGCATATGTCCATTGAACTTTCTGTACAAACATCACTAGTCCAGGACATGTGAGGCTTTTATTAGAAACATTGTTATGACATTATTTCTAGGTTGAAAAATAATAATTTATTAGTGTATTATTGTGGCATAATAGAAGTTGTGGTGTCTGTGCTACCCTTTAAACAACCATGAATGCAGATTCTTATAACGCTCATGCATGGCCTAAAAAGCGAGAAACGAAGGTTCATAAAAGTAGTGTGATAAAGGACTATAAAGTAAAAGGATTGTTACATAAAAACCATCAGGGAAACATTGTAGCTCGCCAAATTGGAGATGATTGCGGGTACGTAACTACATTTTTTTGTTGTATGTCTGATAATGGATTTGCTTTATAGATGTAAGAAATATCAATGTTTTCAAATAACAATTGCTTTATTAAAATTTTATCGAATGGAAGACAAAAATGAGCAGGATGCGTATCTATCGGGGCTTATAAGCATTGTGAATATTTCACGACGTCGTCTTCGTCCAAGCTCTAACTTTAGAAAGCCACACGCAGCGTTTTTGTGTATAAAGTCCGGCGTGGTAATACCGAAAAAACCGTATGTTTAAAAGCTTTCGCCGCTGTTCATGGGATAACTCTGCCTCGTATCAGAAGATTGCAAGAATACCTCGTAACAAGTGGCGTTTTTCCCAGAGACAGAAGTGGAACTCATAACGGGATTTTCACCAAGACAATCCCATTATTCTATAAGACGTTGTCTCGACCAGCGTTATTTACCCACATAATTGAGTGTAAATATCATACACCAACTATTTGTTCAGAAGTACTCAATAAATATCCCATACAAAATGTATTGGGCTGTTTTTTAAACCAAACATAATATAAAATTTGGTTGTCCATGCTGCGATACATGTTCTCAGTATGATATTTTCCAGCATTCATTAAACCATTGACATAAAACCCAAGAACAAATAACAGCAATTACTATTGAAAGAGAACTACACCTAAGGAAAGCTGAGGCATTTCATAGTGCCAAGAGAGCTTTTAAAAAGAAGTGAAGAACGGGGGAGATATCTTGCATAAGTTTTGACTCCATGCAAAATCTACCATTACTTCACATTCCATTCAATCCCGTGTTTTTCGCACAACTTATTCTGAAGTTAGAAAAAAGATAAAAACACTAAACAAATATTTAATAAACAACAAAATAACGACAAATAATATGAAACTGCTCTGTATATGGGTAAATAAGTATTTGGTATACATGATCTAGTCACCGACTAAGCCACGATGTACACGTATATGGAATCTGAAGCAAAAAGAGGTGGAAATGAGGTCCGTCTATGATGCTCCACTACATTAACACTCATGATATGCGCAAAAAATTGGTCCTAATCAGCGGCGGATGCCCGGGGTAAAACAAAAATTATATAATGCTGCACTTCTTGTATATTTTAGTGTTTGGGCGTGAACTGTTTGACGAAATAATATACATCTTTCCAGTAAGAGACCACTCATATTTACCCAATGACCAAGACTTCTCGTTAATTGAAAAGAAAAAGAGCAAGGTGGAGCAAATCGAAGTACCTCAAGACTGGACTATACTGATAAGAGCCTCGAGAACTAAACCAACGCCGTTTAATGTTGATTCTTCCAACGATTTATGGCATAAAAGGTGCTACAGATAAAAAAAATGTTAAAACTGCAAAACACTAAGTCAGATAAAGAGCGCCAGATCACTTAAAATTTCCAAAGACAATCCATCTATATAATGATACGTGACAGTTACACTGGACCTTGGCGTTCCTCTTTGGTACACTCTAAAGATAAAATAACAAGTGAGTTGTTGCTTAATAAGGCTTATGATGCCCCTATACACATTAATCAGAAAAAAGTTGATAGTCTGGTTCAGCTGCTACTGTTATTACATGTCCCTCAAAGCAAGAAATTTTATGATGATTCATTTTTGTCTTTTGCTGGAACAACTTATCAAGAAGATTATTGAGACAATGAAGACAATAGCTGTGGCTTCGAAGATTAGGCTTTCATGGTTAAAAAGTATGTTGAATAAACTTTTTATTGAAGAATTTTCTTAGTTAAATTTTTTTTATTTAATTTTTCGTATTTTCTAAGAAAAACGTCACTTGTCACAAATGGCAGTACAAAAGCTAATCTTTATTCTATGAATATTAAGTAAAGCACGCCCCAAAGCATAATCTTCTAAACAAAATAGACAAACCATTTAAGAGCATTTATTGCTTTACCCAAAAAAGTTATTTTTGGAAACTTCGCACACCGACAAAATTCATTCATAAGAGACGACCAACTTATTCTGAAGTTAGAAAAAAGATAAAAACACTAAACAAATATTTAATAAACAACAAAATAACGACAAATAATATGAAACTGCTCTGTATATGGGTAAATCATTGTGCTGTGCAATTATACTATATTTTGTAAATTCAAAATTAAAATTAATACTTACGAGAAGAGGAACTGATGTTGCCGTATACAATTTCTGATTTCAGAAATTGAAATTTCCATGGTATTAACAAAAATTTCCCTGAGTTTTTCTTTTATTAGCCTTATCTGGAGTACCATATGAACGCATAGTGAGAAATAAATTATATCAAAACTAGTTACAATGCTAGTTCCGACGTAGCCACAGTAGTATTGCGAGAATAAGAGCAACGCGCTAATAGCACATGACTTTGGAATGTAGGTTTCTAGATAAAATTGATGATTTTTATCAAATACAGGCCGTAAATAATGAACAAATAGAATAATAACGATGACAGAAACTATGGATCTTTGAACATATTCGACAATTTTGTAATACTTATTAGTTTCTTCTGCAATGTACTTTTTAAATGTTTGAGCTTTCCAGAAGTATTTTAATATATCTCTTAGCAATTTCTCTATATCCACTTTGTAGTAGATGAAGAATATATACTTCAGTAACATCTGCAAATTACCTTAATAATCAATTATTTCAAGAATTCGAGAAATACTTACATGTGTAATATGAATTTGTGACTGTAAAGTTTTGACAAAAAGCTCACCTTCTACAAAGAAAAAATTTGCAAAAATGTATGTAATAACAAAAATTAATACACAACAATTAAATACGCGCAAAAGCGACAATTTTGTTCTATTGAATTTAATTTCATATACTAACTTTAGTATATCTGCGCTTAGTTTTAACATTTCAATTTTATATAAGTTCTCCATATGTGTTTACGTTGGGACTGCTTCATGAATAATGATACTCAAATACTGAAAGATCTACTTGCGCAATTACGAAAACGTTATAAAAGATTAGAACCAGTTGAATAAGTAAAGTTCTAAACGTTAATTGGTCGTTTTGAACACTGCGATCAATTTCAAATATAATGGACTATGAAATTGAGCAGATTCAATTTCTTGTTATTATGTTAGATATACATATATACCCAACGAATATTCCGAGCTATTTGAAATTTATTAATTCTGTATTACGTGTAAATATTAAATTATTAAATAAATATAATTTTTACAAATCTAAGAAGTGGTTCAGTTAATTAGTCGTTTTTGTCACTGCGATCAATTTCAAATATAATGGACTATGAAATTGAGCAGATTTAATTTCTTGTTATTATGTTAGATACATACATATATACCCAACGAATATTCGGAGCTATTTGAAATTTATTAATTCTGTATTAAGCGTAAATAGTAAATTATTAAATACATATAATTTTTAGTGGTTCAGTTGTTTATCTTAAAACACTTTTTACACGTTACCGCATATTTACTATTATGCAGTTTATTTTGCATTGACAAGAAGGTGTAGGACTTTTTGGTTATCAGAGAGGGTCTTGCAAAAATCTTAAGAAACATGAGATATCTTCAAAATAAGTTTGCAATACTTTAATTTTGAGCTATAATTTAGTTACCTACGAGGGGGAAACCCCTGAGGGATTATGGTGTACGTCCCCTAGGAATTCCAGGAATTATTTGGGATTATTCGAATTATGTGGGAATATTTGGTATTATATCGAATTACATGGGATTATTTGGAATTACGCGGGATTACTTGATAGAATTAAGAGGAATTTCACGGTTATTATAAAGAATGTTTTTGTATATATTGAATACTGCATAATCAACAATACTTTATATAATCGAATCATCAATTCAAATTAAACGTCATGTAGATACTTCAATCAGAGTAGTAAAGGTCAAATTGAATTTTAACAGAAAGTGCCTTTGGTAGTTTTTCACTTTCACGAATGACGCATTACGACTCATTACTTGATCATACGATATTTTGTGGGAAATTACTGATCGTACACTAGTTTGAACCGGTTTAACGGCAAAGCATTTTCAAATAAATGCATAAGAGAGTTAATTGAAAATGCGTTACGAGATACCATCGAAAATACATAAGGGTTAGCGATGACTGGTGAAGAGAACAGCTGGAATATTCTGTCAATGTCAGTTGTGATGGAGAAGTCCGAGATGGAAACAAATATTCCCGAGAATGTTCCAGATGATTGTGTGATGGCAATTGATGAAAATATTGTTACCTGCACAGAAGAGTCAAAGTTTTTCAATTAGTTTCGGACCTGGGTGACTCGGAACACGGCAAGGAATAGAGTACTACATCAGGAGATGAAAATACTATACTTGAGTTTCAGAATAATCTCAATTTCAACAATTTTTCTTCAACAATCGAAAGAGAAGAAGGTGGGAAATCTTTGAGGAAGACTTATAAAACAGGACTCTTTATTACAGTGAAGGCCAATGGAAAACCAATTGTTATAAAGAAGTCATCCTTATGTTGACTTTTAGACAATACAAAGGGCAGAGTCAGTACAGATCGACTACGTCGATTTATAAATAACAGTAAAGCAACACAAATGATATTGCCGTCATCTTGAGTCATGCGACGAAAGACAATTTTTAAATTGAGATGTAATTCTAAAAGCAAGAATGATTTGAAATATATTACTGAAGAGAGCTCGAAAGAAAGTGAGGACGATGATCGGGATGATTTCAGTGTATCATATACTGATACTTCAGATGCGGAGACATCTTCTGATGGAGTGGAGGAAATGGCAGCAGGCAAAATAAATCCCATCGCAAACCCATCACTGAGTGGTCATTATTAAGTGTAATTAAATTTTACGCTGTTTTTTATGATGAACGGTGGTGTATAGGCCAAATTATTGAAATTATCAATGATACAATTTTTGAATTAATTTTTTAACACAAGGAAGCAACATAAAATGTTTACCTGGCCAAAGACAAACTAGACGTTGGAACGGTTGATCGCAAATATATTTTTTACGGCCCTCTTAAATTTGCCACCGAAATGGAACCTTTTTATTTACATGAAATCGCATAACCCGAAATTTCTAAGAAATATGTGTTAAAGACTAATTATTATTATTTAATTCGATTTTTTTATATTTTCACGAATATTTTAATTTATGAATTTTACTTTTGCTGCGTTTATATGTTTCCTACGTCAAGATGATTTTAGAAACTTTATACGATGCTTTAAAATACTGACTACGAATAATTTAAGGTTTATATATATATATATATATATATATATATATATATATATATATATATATAATATATTACAATTCTTTGCCAAATATACAAATGTATTGAAAAATTCAAAATATTCTTGGTAGTAGTGGCATACAATGAAATAAAAGTAATAACAATATGACAACTGGTTGTCAATTAGAAAACAATAAATCCAATTCGAAATACTTTTGTACTCTTAGTAAATATATGTAGAATGCATAATTTACGACATATTTGTAAATAATCGTTATTCGGTAAGAGTAAAAGTGATACTTCCGGTCGGAATTTTGAATTTTTCAATACATTTATATATATATATATATATATACCTATATATGGTATGTTGTGGAGCCCAATATATACATGGGTCGTTCATCCACCAGGCACAAACATTGGGATTGAAAAAGTATACTTTTGTGGAAATTACATTATTAATCAAAATCATATTGGGGAGACCATGAGGGGAATAGAAATTTATTGATTAAACCATTTATAGACATATAATACCTTACGAAACCAAAGTAATGTAAATATGACGTTAATAATCCCTTAGATATACAAACACATATTTCTCGTTTGTTGAGGAGCCAGACGTAGTTGCCGTATTGCTTCTATAAATAATCTTTCACCGCTTCTGAGCTATCTCGAGACGGTCTAAAAAATACTTGTCAGCGGTTTTTACAATACGATAAGACGAAGAAGCATGTTTATATTTTAGATTGGTAATTTTTATTCCTTGCACATGTAAATGTATGTATGCGATATAATCTGTTTAAGCGTAATACCAGGGCATTTAATTCGCTTTTGTTTTAACTTTATTCTCTCTTACTAAAATTGGAAAAAGTCTACTTTCTTTTTATTTTGAAGTTGTACATTAATTTGTAAACTTTGCAAAATTGTGAATTTTTTATACGATCATAAAAAAATTAAAGATTACGTCCTCTAGATATCATAAATATGAAGGTAATCCGAAAATCCATATGACAATTTCAATAGAATAAAAAATGATATTACTACAATGTATGAACTACGTGTCTATGTACGGACGCCGGTCAATTCGACCACGGGTACCTGGATAATCTTTCAGTCAAAAATGGTTACGTTAATCCCACCCTTCAGTTCGACCACGTAAGGGATGGTCATTGAAGGGGTATATATATATATATATCGGCAATCAAAATTATGTTTATTATTTAAAAAGCTTGGGTGTCATGTTAGAAAAAAACAAGTTTTCATCAAAATGATGATAGATAAATGTATGTTAGGTAGGTTAAGCAAATCAGAATTTGTAAAAAGTTTGTCGTTGCTGTATTTACTATAAATTAATTTTTGTACATATTTTGATACTTATATTGACGAACTATGAAAAGTGATTCCTTTGTAAAATAAAATTTTATATTTTGAAAGGCTGATTTTTATTTTCCAATACGTGTTTGAAAATTGTCGCAATATTATCTTTTAAAAGTTGAGTTAATCCTTTCCTCGCAAGGTCGTGATGGAACTGTAGGGTGGGATTAACACCAGGTCATTAGCGTGGTCGAATTGACGGCCGCTATGTACAATCGGTCTAGTAAAACTGGTTCGTAAAGAGGATTAATATAATTACATATACCCGTTTTAGAAATATTGTCAGTTGGATGATCATTAGGTTATATTAACCCTATAATCATGTTTGCACATAAGGAAAACAAACAGATTTCTTGGTAAGTAAGGGATTTTTGACCATTCTAACGTTTCTTTTTGCATCAATAGAATACTTCCTAAATTCATCCATTACCTGATATAAAGAAGGCAAAATGAACAGGTTTTTAATATTCAACAGCTTCACGAATATAATCATATAATGTTAACAATTATATAACCACCATTTTTGGATTAAAATCGTCATGACTAATATTCTTTTGACTTGTAGTCAAAATTACATATCGTTACAAGTAGACAACGGACGGAATCCACTAAGAGTTCTTGCAATGAGTAATAGCTTAAAAATTTCAAATCATCACAAAAAACGAGAACAGATAGTTAAAGTAGGCGAAGAAGACGAGGCAATTACTTATGCCTTTGTTTTGGCCGCGCGAAGATAATTAATGCATACTATAGTAAAACCCACACATTAAGAGCAAGTAGTTTAGTATCAAAAAGACTATTGTTTGTCTATCACGAACAATCGTTGAAAGACATAAAACGATTAATTAATCTTATAGAAAATCACTGGAATTCACAAGTATCTAGTTTAGGGGTAAAAGAATAATTGGGAAGAAATATGGCTAACCAAAACTTTTGCCGCTTACAGAGTTAGTGATGTCAAATTTTAACAATTTAATGTAGATGAAGCTAAGAGGCGCATGAAAAATTAACACAGAATTATCAGACAAAAGCAAAAGCATATAGACGATTAAACAAATGTGTTTTAGCATGAACGATGCTACTAAATCGTAAATAAAATGCACTACTTAAGAGTAAAAACATACTCTAGCACGGTTTCGCAAATTTAACAGGAAGAACGTTTATTTAAAAGAGTAATAACAGAGGCAAAGGGTAATAAATCGGTACCAATTCTATTCTCCAAAATATATAAGAAGCCAAAACTGTCAGTCAAAACTAGATTTAATGATAAGTCCCGAATCATCTAGTCGTCAATCCAAAAGTAAAATTTTGTTTTGTGGAACTAGTACAGACTTTTTTTTAAGTTCCAGTGTGTAATAACTGAACAGACACAATAAAGAAACGAAAATAACTTATTAATAATGTTATTAAAGAACTGCTGCAGGACAAGAAGAAGTATAAATAAACATAAAAATAGTAGCTTTAACAATAAAATTAAGACTAATTTATTAAAAATTTATAATCAACATATTTTTAATATTTATAATAGAGAACAACATAATTATTTTGTTGTAATAGTAAACGGGCTCCTCTATATTTTTATAAAGTAATGACACTTTACTGTTGTTCAATATTATTAATTTTACTATATTGATATATTTAAGCTACAAATTTCAAGTTCTATAGAAATATTATATACATAGATGTGGGATTAAATAAATAAAAAGGTAAGCAGATATATTGCTTTAATTCCCGGCAAGCAACTCTGGAAATTTGGCGCCCCGCTTATATTAGAACTGAAAATTATCTGTCTGACATAATTAAAAATGTTATTCGAGTTAGTTTGATATGTTTATACTTTACAGAACGAGACACATACAAAAAGTTTATCTTAATTAATTTACAAGAGAATAACTTGCGAAAATGCTTATTCTTATTTCTCTATCTACAGAATAGTAATTTGATCTGCAAATTAATGTAAACTAATTTGTATGTAGTAGCCCACAATGTATAAGAAGTATTTATGTATCGTAATCATAACACAATGCAGCATTGCCACATTGCTGGCTCCACAGAATGCTAAACGTATATAGGTGACGACATCTACAGTGAATTCTATTTAACTATTCTGGGTATCTTGTAGGGGTAAAGGGGTCGTTATTAAGCCTTCTTGAAATTTTGTGTGGGAAGTTAGTATCACATAATATAATGAATACTGACGAAATAAACGAAAAACGTTGTGGAGCCCAGCGGTGGGCTTAATAACGTATTTTCGGGCTTAACAAAGTACCACTTGTATGTTGATCGGGCTGCATAATGACCGTTTATATGTCTATATATATATATATATATATATATACTCGGGCGATTAGAGTGGATCACTCGAAGGGTTATTAGTATACTTATATCTATAACTAGTTGGATTTTTCATTCTCTTCGAGCTTGAATTCGCCTTTTTTGTTTTCGTTTACAGCTTTATTACAATATCCTGTAAAGCGCGAGCATTACCATGATGCTTTTTATAATGTCCGATTTTCTAAACTTTTGACGCGTTCCGTATATACGTCTAATTTTAGCTTTTGCACAAACTGTCATTGCGTTATCTATTGAGAGACCTAACTGTCAAATTGAATGTCACTGTTGATATAAGTAAATGTAGCAATTGTGAATTATTTTCTTTTGTATTAAGGACCATTTTCATAATATAAAAACTCGTTATTGCTATTCTTACATTTACATATGACAATACATTTTAATTTTATTGACAATTTATAGTAATATAGAGAGAAGGATGGGCGATATTTTATTCTCTGTCGTAGGCATATAGAAAAGAACGATACAACAGTAATAATTGGTAATAGCAATACATATCTAATATGTGTCACATTCTGTCAATCAAAAACCACACTTGAAATCTTGAACATTTCTTAATTCCTTTACTATTACATATTCACATCGTGTCTGCTCATTAGTGCCTATGTAACTGTTTAACAGAAGTTATTTAACTTCGTAAATTTAGAGTCCGTATTCACTGAAGAAAAAATGAGGTGTGGCCACCACACGACTTTCTTATACGTATGAAAGTGCTACTTCCGGTCCGAATTTTGAAATTTCACTTATACAAAAAATATTGCAAATCCAATTCGAAATACTTTTGTACTCTAGGTAAATATATGTAGAATGCATAATTTACGACATATTTGCAAAAAATCGTTATTCGGTAAGACTAAAAGTGATACTTCCGGTCGGAATTTTGAAATTTTCTTTATACAAAAGATATTGGAAATTAAGTTCTAAATACTTTTGTATTCGTAGCGTACCTGTCTAAAAAGCATGACTTGCAAAATATTGGCAAAAAACTGATTTTCGATAGGAGTAAAAGACCTACTTCCGGTAGTAATTTCCAAAAACTTTTTAAATAAAATGTTTCTCAATTTTAATTTTCAGCACATATGAATTCTTTATAAATTTGTTTAAACTTAGTAGTTGACGAAATATTTGCAAAATTCGATTTTTTCACTGAAGTAAAGTACTACTTCCGGTCTACCGATTTTACTGAAAAACTAATCAGATCTCAAGAGGCAGATTATACACGTAAATACAAAATTTGGAATTCATATCTACAGGGGTTTGACCGCTATCGTGGTCACACACACAGAGACACACACACACAGAGAGAGAGAGAGAGAGACAAACAGACATTTTTTAAAAAATGAGGTGTGGCCACCACACGACTTTCTTATACGTATGAAAGTGTTACTTCCGGTCCGAATTTTGAAATTTCATTTAAACAAAAAATATTCCAAATCCAACTCTAAATACTTTTGTACTCTTCATAAATGTACATAGAATGCATAATTTACGACATATTTGCAAAAAATCGTTATTCGGTAAGAGTAAAAGTGATACTTCCGGTCCGAATTTTGAAATCTTTTTTATACAAAAGATATTGGAAATTAAGTTCTAAATACTTTTATATTCGTAGCGTACCTGTCTAAAAAGCATGACTTGCAAAATATTTGCAAGAAACTGATTTTCGATAAGAGTAAAAGACCTACTTCCGGTAGGAATTTCGAAAAACCTTTTTAATAAAATTGTTCACAATTTCTATTTTAAGTACATATGAATTCTCTATAAATTTGTTTAAACTTAGTAATTCACGAAATATTTGCAAAATTCGATTTTTTCACTGAAGTAAACTACTACTTCCGGTCTGCTGATTTTGCTCAAAATCTAATCAGTTCTCAAGACAGAGATTATATTCGTAAATACAAAATTTGGAATTGATATCTGTAGCGGTTTGACCGCTATCGTGGTCACACACACAGAGACACACACGCAGACAGACAGACACACAGACATTTTTTAAAAACCACTCTTTTGGTATCAGGGAACTTCAAAACGTGGACATCTGCAAAAATCTAGAGGTCGAAAATTTTCGTCATCACAATACTTCCTTATACTACGTATAAGAAAGTAAAACCACTTTTTTGGTATCAGGGGACTTCAAAACGTGGACATCTGCAAAAATCTCGAGGTCGAAAATTTTCGTCATCACAATACTTCTTTATACTACGTATAAGAAAGTAAAAGAAACGAAAATATCATTCCCGTTTTATCGCTTGGCTTACGCTCTCATGTGATCAGTCAAATAAATGTACTACTAATCAATAAACTTACCCCAGTTTGTAGTCTTTCTTGCGTTTAGACTTGCAGTACATATTTGGTGTTTTCAGTATTTAGTCATGTCAGTTCACAGCATTTCTGTGATGATAGAACTCGTCGTATTGCAAGACCAATCTATTTGTATAGTTCCAGCATTTAACGAAAGAAACCTGCAAACGTTCAAGACTGTAATTTCTAAATGTTACATAATCATGTAGTTACTGGACCTTGTGCCTTCAATTTTTTCCTTCTTTATGTACGACAGAGCTTGTATTGTCGGTCTTTCGTCTAAATGTGATTATTTCAAGCTTATCGCCTGTATAAATAAATTTGACGTTTGCTTGAGGAAGCAGTATAGAGCACAGCACGACTGACATTATTCTGTATAGTTCTGACGTTTTTCGGTAAGTGTCATCGCAAACTGAAATTGACCGACGGTTTTCTGTACGCACGTCACACATTTAACGCTTCTTTGGCAGTCGACTTTTATATAAATAAAGAACCTATTTTATTACTTTTGAGGTTTAAATAACGACAATCTAATACATTATCGACCGCTATGTGTGGGTCGACTTACTTATTAATTAGAGAACCTTATATTACTTTTGACGGTCTACTTAAATTGGTTTAATATACCGGTGACCAATATCTTTAAAGGTCCCCAGTCGACTTGCTTCTTCCATCGGGCTCCGCTCTCTAGGACTCCTATGCCTATCTCCTTTTCTCCTCTGCCCTTGTTTATTCATTAAAATTTCACACGCATACGAGCACGTATGACCGGCGATAACACAAAAACAATGCCACATGTATATACTATAATATAATATATATATATATTATAATTAATACAAACATTGGGTGCCATGAGCCTTATAAACATTTCCTATCCATTTATTTAACTTATACATAGATATACATTAAGGAAAAACAGTTCAAAGAAATATATCGTTGTTTCTAATGCACATGCTTGAAATATAGTTAATGTTAGTATTTAAAATTATAAAAATATTAAATTAGGTTGTAGCGTTACAACTTAAATCGGACACAAGGAAAGAAAATGATAATTAAATATATTATTGTTTATATCAAATGTTATAAAGTTTGTTTGCAAAGTTTTAGAAACACATATATATATTAATTTAAAAAAACTATTTTTTACTGATGAGCAACCATCCAATGTTTACAAAAATTAACAGTATTTATATATACCTCGAAAAATGAGCCCAGATGTATACAAACGTACTGAGTAAAACAAAACTATCAAATTATTATTTTATTTCTGAAAAAAAAAAGAAAAATATCGGTTGCCATATTAACGAAACAAGCGAAAGTATAGAACGACTTCAAAATATGAACAATAATGAAACAAATAACTTTTGTCCTACACATTTCTTCATAACTTTTCGAAATACAACCTTTAATTGATACTTTTGTTAAATCCAAGAATCCAGAAAAGAATAACATAATAATCCATTCATTTTCATATGTAATTATTTGCCTACAATGTTGCGCATTACTGCACAAAACGAAAATGATTTTCTTAGGACCTGCAACATTGTACATTATATTCGCATATTTATTGCATGTCTTTTGTATTATCTTACCGATCCGAATGCATCAATGTTTATATCCATTAGGCCACCTCCAGAAAAGTAATGCGCACGTTGAGATCTTATCATTATCAGCAATATTACTTTCTGAAGGGTTACGTCGCTGTTGTACCATTGGGATGTATAAATTGTGCGTGATATATCTGAAAACTACATGTACTTAGTTTATTTATATAGGTAATGATTTGTTTATAGTTACTTCAAATGCCACCTGATCAGTCGGAAAGGCGTAATAAGCGAATTGAGCAAAGAAAAATAATATTAGCACTAACTTCATACAAAAGTTTGTCAAGTCCTTGTGACTAAAAGAACAAAATTAAGTGTTAACTTCTACATATTAATTTACGTTTTTGTTTTTGTTTCGGGTTATAGCTGTTTCTTAGTTACAATATTAATATTAAGCTCAATGTACATATATATATATATAGTCATAGAAAATAGTGGGTAATCCCGCAGTAGAGCAACCGTAGACACGTGTTTCTAACTCATTGGTCGTCATCAGTAAGGTGTAGTCAAGGAATAACATGGGATAACCTTGGAGATGTAAGAATAAACGGAAGACCATCAGGTGACAGACCGCCGTTTGTAGCTTCAACAGTCAGGTGCAGATCAATTACTTTTATTTTATTAAGTTATAATATACTGAATTGAGATTTCTTATGTAGTTTCTGATATTAATACTATTTTTGTTTTGTTTAATGAGGATCATTTCTTTTATTTCTATTTTTTGCGTATTATACTCCGTGCCTATTATTTTAGTATTATCAAAGTCAAATTGGTGATCTTCTGTTATCTTATGGGTGACAAGGGCGGTTTTGTCAGTTTTGTCGTGTGTGTCTGTTTTGCTCTATGTTAGATTTGAGTTTAGAATAGAGGTGGTTGTTAGTGTTGTTGAGTTATTTGCCACTTGGATGTCATATGGTTTCAACGTATGCTTAATTCTTTCTGATAAATGAGGGATGTATGGTATTGTGATGTAGTTGTTTTGTTTGTTAGCGGATTTATTTTGGTCTTTAGAGTGATTGTATATTGTATGAATTCTGTTTTTAATGGGTTTTTTCACTAATTGCGCTGGGTAGTTGTTCTCTGTTAATATGGTTTTGATTTGTTGATATTGTCACTTCTATGTCTTGGGTGAGATAGTTTTATAGCGCGGTTAGTAAGGTTATTGATAATTTTTTTTTTTGTAAACAAGGGGTGTATTTGAAATGTAGTTTATATATCTATATGAAATAATTAAATGAAGTGATGGAAATCTCTTGGTGAAACATGTCAAAATATAAGCAAGTAATAACAAATAACACACTTGTGAAACAATACCAAGTGTGTTATTTGTTATTACTTGCTTATATATCTATATGAGGCTGTAGGCTTATTGTAGCAGTTTGTAAAAATTGTACCTCGTTCGTCATATGTCAGTTGTATATCTAAGAAATTAATACTATTATTGGTTTCAATCTCTATTGTGAACCGAAGTTTACCATGGAATGAATTAAACTTGTGTAAAATATAATCTATTTTGTTTTTGTGATGCATGTTATTATGTCATCGATATATCTCTTATAGAAAACAGGTTTAAAGTCTAATGCATTTAGAATTGTTTCTTCAATATGTTCCATTACTAAGTTGGTGATGGGTGCTGCTAGTGGTGAACCCATGGCGCTGCCAAAAATTTGAAAATAAAAAGTGTTTTTATATTGAAAATATGTATTATTTATGCAAAATTGTATGCCGTTAATAAATTCTTTTCTTGTGAGGGGTGTATTTAGACTTATTTCATCCCATTTGTTTTTTATTATGCTAATGGCTAGATCTGTTGGCGTGTTGTCGTAAAGAGACTCTACATATAGTGACATAACAACATGCTCCGATGGTACATTTTGTTTGCGTATAAATTCTTGAAAATGCCACGAGTCTTTAGTATAATATTCGGACTTCCCTAACATTTTTGTAATGCTATTGCCTAAAAACTTTGCCATGTTATAAGTGGGCGCTTGAATATTTGATGCTATTGGTCTAAGGGGAATATCTTGTATGTGGATTTTAGAAAGGCCGTATATGTATAGCGGGGGGTTGGGCGTTGAGAATGTGTATACATTTTTTGTGTCATTGTTTATTAGATTCTGTCTGTACCATTTATTGCAAAGGTTATTGTTTTCCTCTTGTATTTTTTCTGTGGGATTTTGTTTATGTGGTCGGTATGTTGTTTTGTCATTTATAAAATTTTCTATTTTCTGCTCGTACTCATCGCGCAACATTACGACTCTTTTGCTAGTTTTATCGGCAGTGGTTATAATAAGGTGTAGATTATGATTAACACATTTTTCTTGTTTGATTAAAGAATTTATAAATATAAACAGAAGAAATATCTTTTTTTGGGATTTGTTTCGTTTGAAGTTGGTAATAATGTTACGACTTTGTTTCTAATTTCATTTTGTGTATCAGGCGGTAGGTTACGTATACCATATTCTATATTCGCGATATTTTCGTTAATAGGCAAGTGATTTTGTGGCTTGTTATATTTTGGTCCAAGACTTATGGTATAAATTTGACATTTTTTGGTATTGCTACATTGGAAGTGTTAGTTATCCAATTTTCATTACCCTCGTAATTAGTATGATATGTTGTTTCTTTAATAAGTTTTCTATTTTATTTTTTAGTTTGTTTTTAGTTTTATTAAAATGTTTTGTGTATTGGTTTTCTTCAAGTGAATTGAATTCATTTATTTGGTGTATCGGGACAATGCCAGTAATTGAGTTATAATTTTTAGTGCCTAATTTTTCAAGGTTTTTAAGGTTAGCAACGGTTTATATATATATATATCAAATTTTAAAGAAATGACTTACTTAAAATAAAAAAAAGCTATTGATATACTGAAATTAAATTGCTTAAAATAATATAGTCCATGGAATTCAAAATCGAACAGGAAGGTAAAGGACAACAAATGAAGAAATATGGAAAATGCAGTAAACGGCTGAAGCGGTCAGCGTGAATGTAGGTAATGAATATACCGCTATATACATACGAGGTTTGTCTATAAAATTCGGTGAATGGCGTAAAATATCTTTTTGTACTCACCGCCTGTAAAGTCATATTTGGCGCATGTGTAGCTCGACTGGGAAATACGTTTTCCTGGTCGAGGCGACTGTAAAAATTGAAAAAAACACTGGCACTTTGGGACATTTAAAAAAAAATCTAACTTGGTAGTAATAAAATTTAGTGTATAAAATACTACTTCCCTCCACTATTCTTCACTAAAAGTTGGGGAAATAGGAGTAATAATTAAAAATTCTTCCAAAAAAATTGTGGCGCCATCTATATGATGAGATTTTAAGCGACATCTTAAGCAAGATTCAAGCGCCATTTATTTGAACCACATCGACATTCATATTGACAGTTAGGAATTGTTTGTATTTAAACCAATTAACGCAATAAATGTACTAAGATTTATAAATATAAGAATAAATATCTCATGTTTGCCATGTGTAAGAATATAATAACTTAATTTTAGGGAAAGGTGAGTAATATTTACGTACATGAAATGCTTAAATTAATTAGGTAATCTATTTTAGGTTAGGTATGATACTAATGACATTAATCAATAATATTTTTTTAATTTAATGTTCGTACAAAAAATATTGTACAAACCACTTGCGTGAAGACATCTTCCACGCATTCGCGCAATTAAAAGCACTCGCTTCCTGCGGTCGCTCGTGCTTACTATGTGCGCTCATGCGGGAAAACAGTCTTCCCGCACTTGGTTCGTAAATAACTATTTTCTATTCCGGTGCTATAAAGTTCACTTTACGACACCCGTTTTGGTTGCATAAAGTATTACTTTATCGCACGCTAATTTTATTTTTTTGAAATTGGTAACAAAAAAAATGGAACCAAATCGTATTTAAATGTCAAAATATAAGCCTTTAAAGTAACAAAAATGTGAAATAAAATTGTACAAAGAATAAAAAGCACACATGCTAACATTTCACTTACTAATTAGCAATATAAATTGTTAAGCAGAGTTGGATGATAAGTTTTCGGATGCTACTATTGACATTTACTTACCATGTTGAATAGTACAACTGTTATAAAAGTTTGTTTTGATAAATATGTAGAGAGTTTGTGGACGAAAGATTTTGTAAATTGTCTTCTGCTATTTTGCGAATCTCTGGGGGCGTACAGTTATTTATTTCGTCCTTTTTGTTGATAATTTGAAATAATTTATTGTATAAATCAGTCTGAATTTTAAACCCAATTACATATAGCACCACCGACATTCAAATATTTAAAACGTTCTACTTAAAAATCAGAGTAACGAACTTCAAAAAAGCAAAATTTCTAAAATATTCGAACAAAACATGTCTCTTATTTTAAAATTTTTTGAACTTTTAATAGCCGAAATAGAAAAAATAGTATAAAATACACGTTTCATAAGACATTTTGCGCACTTGTTCTTTAGAAAACTCGCCTAGCGGCTCGTTTTCTAAACTTGAACGCGTGCGCAAAAATCGTGTCTTATGAAACTTGTATTTTAATATACTATTATTCAACTAGTACTAATGCATTAATTTCAACAGGCGTTACGTCTTCTACACAGCAACATTTCATGGGTTTCGGTTGCCGTTTTACCCAATTTGATGCAGAACTTAATGTTTTGTCATTGATCCATGGCCTTTCGATAAACTAGGAAGACTGCTCCAGCAGCCTTACGCAATTCCCGATAGAGGACAGGTCATAGACATGCCCATGCATGCCAAGCCATGCAAGCGACCTTGTTTCAACCGTTGAATACCTGTATATAAGACCATTCACAGAATTTTATATACAAACCTCGTGCATCTAAGTGCATCCCATTTAGGATTTTTAATGTGTGCAAAACGATATATCGTTAAAAAATTAGATTATACTGATGACTCACCCACTGAGAATCTCGAAAAGGACACTACATGCAGAGATTAAACTTACAAAGTAATGAAATAGCAATATCGCCGAATAAAGCCTCTTCATTCGTAGAAACATACTAAAACATTAAAATAAATTATTAGCACACACACTTACCATACAGATACCTATTACATGAGCAAGTATAATACTCTAAATAGAAATTTACATATAGACCCTAGTAGCACACAATATCGGGCCAACGTTGGCTGTCGGTCGTTTATTTATTGGCCTGACATCGGCGTCTGATATCAATCCGATGTACAAGTGTTAACATTTTACATCGTTGGATAAATATCACTGCATGATTTGGCCCAATATTTTGCTAAGACATTTTTCCGATTTGAGCATTTACCTTATATTTCATAAGGCAAATAAAGTACAGAGAATGTACTTGATTTGAACTACAAAATGAACAAACAAAAATGTGTTTTGTATTTGATAGGTCACAGCCCACTTGTTAGCTAATTATATTAATAAAATAGAAGAGTCTTTAAAAATACAAAATTTCAATAATGCGCCCGTGGGCGATGAGTCATGGGCCTCTCGTGTCCGGTCTCTAAAATTATTTATGAAACTGTGCGTAGTAGTTTTAATATTAATTTGGTGAGAATCATTATTGCAAATGCTTAATTAACTTTGAGAATCTATATATTTCATTTCACACACTAACAATTATTCATCGTACAGTGTGCAATATATTCTGTGATAAATTAATATAGGCTATATCAATATTGCCTTGCAAAGTTAATACGATGATGGCGTTTAATCGCAGAATAACAAATTGTAACGTCATCCCCCTTCATCTAAATTTATATCGAACACTGGCCTACAACCAACATCACAGTGACTTTGTGAACTTGATATTATATAGACATTTTTCTTTAATGTTAATAGTATGTAGATTTTTGTTGTCAATAAAATACCAGTATCAGATATTTAACCAATATATTACCAATGTAGACAACGTTGGACTGATATCAACCCAACGACATAAATTGACATTTACTTGATATAGGAATTTTATATTCGTACGACATTGGGTGGGGGTCACTGATGTTCTACCGTTCTTAGAATATTGGAGTGACATTGGTCCGCTTTGAGGCCAACGAACTGGGCTACTAGGGCAGGCTGTTTGATAAAAAAAATTACGGAGAGTAACTCCATTGCCCAGGGGTGGCGCGAGCAATAGGTAGGTTTACCTGAAAAAGAAGAAAATATAGAAGTTTGAAAAATTGGCAGTTTTGCACAGTTTGGTGACCTGCACAATATACTAGATTTGGCTAAGCCATATTGGAAGATGACGCCGAAAATACGGTTTTTTGACAATTTCCCCTTTCAGAACGCCCAAACGACAAAAAATACCAATTACATGGAGTAAGTTCCCTATAAATAAATGGTTTTTGGGAATTCTCATTTAAAGTGCCGTGTATTTTTTAAAACAACGTAAATGCTACTGCATCACCTGAAATTGAACTCACTATCGATTTAGTTGTTTCCACACCACCATGAGGTAGAGAGAGGGCGCGCTTTTTTATATTGTAGTGTCCCCAGGGGGCCTAATCCACATATTTGCTGTAAGTTGATTGCTCTTTCTTCTTTCGTTTCGACACTCTAGATAAACCAGGTATGCTCACGTCCCGTCCACGTATGCAATGTTGGCCGGGTGTTGTCCTTCTCTTCTGTAATATCTTCTTCAGAATTCTTTTTCTTATCATCTTCGTATGCTGATAGACGTATTCGATTTCTTCAAATTCTTCTTTGTCTTAGGAGTTGTTCAAAATTTCAGCATTTTTGCAGGAACTTCAGCTACAATAATGTAGATGGTGAAGCACTTTAAACCTGCTTTTCTACAGCCATACGTTGAGCCGCATCTTTTTGGAACTTATAGTAGAGGAATTTGAGGGTACTTCAGGAGCAGGAGCTTTAGTTGTTCTTTCTGATTGGAGCATGTCCAGTTTTACTTATCTTCCATTTCTATTCTCCTGGATTTTTGAAAACACCGTACCAAATATGAACTCCATGGTAGTTTCGGAGTGAATGCTGGCGTGCTGTTGCGGCAATAGGTGCGCCGATCTGGTAAGGTGGTGGTATCGACGAGAGTCCAAAGATATGTTTTTTAGAGCGGAATTAAGAATTGTTCTCCTGAAGCAGCAATGGTGTAGATCTTTTCATTTTCTCCCTTGAACACTTTCACACACTGATTTAATTTCTCGCAATTTTTAAACATCTTCAGGAACTTATTGCAGACGTACTGTCACAACCGCTAAAAGCGTACTAAAAACAATATTGTATGACACTGTTTGGTCTGTTCAGAATGTCGAAACGAAGGAAGGTATAGACAGCAATCAACTTACTGCAAATACGTGGCTAGGTCTACTGGGGACATCATAATAAAAAAAAATACTACTATACTCAACTTCGTGGTGGTGTGGAAACAGGTATAAATGAAAACTGATAATAACTAAATCGGTAGTGAGTACAATTTCGGGTGACAAGGTGTCTAGGACGTTCTCGAAGGGAGATACGGTCAAAATCCAAATGCAGTGTATTGTTAAGGTCAGCAAATTGAGTAATTTTATTTCAGGTAGGCCGTCCTGTTGCCTGGTCTTCGTACTACGTATCTGTCTAGAATATTCTGGAATGAACATATCGAAAGGGCTTCGAAGCTAGTAGAACTATCTAGAACATTTAGACTAAATCGTTCCTGTAGCTTGTAGAACTTTGTAGGCAGATATCAAGCATTCTCGAAGCACATAGAATATTTCAGAGAAGTATGGAACATGCGCGAAGTTTATAGAGCTTTCTAATAGACTCATAAAGCATACTATCGGACATTGTCGATGTTTTGCGAAAGTATGTGGCTTAAATACGGAATCCGAAAATATTCAGTTCAGTAGCGCAAGAATCAGCGACGAAAAGTAATAGATTTAAGACGTAGGAAAGAAAAGATCAAGTGATCAATCATCGACAAGTGGTGGGGTAGCCAGGAAAGGGAGTTATCATAAAGAAATTGATGATTATTTAAATTTTAGCTTTATTTCAGTTGATGTAAACAATGAAGAGAGACCGCGCAGTGTGTGCTCTGTTAAAAAGTCTCATGCTCACAAGTAAGCTAAAGAGACATCTCGAGGACAATCACTCTATCATGGTTGATTAGTAGGAAGTTGCAAGGTTTACAAAGACAAGAAAGTGTGTTTACTGCACAAGTTGCAGTATCAAGCAAAGCACTGCTAGCATTTTTTAATGTCGCAATGACGATGGCGGTCAATATTGTTTCCCTGAATTGCACAAATACGTGACCTATATGTGTGGCAATCAGGAAGCTCACTCGTCACATTATCTTACTTGCCATTGAAGGGTTTGACCACCTATTTCATACT
Source organism: Amphimallon solstitiale (assembly GCA_963170755.1). NCBI lineage: Eukaryota > Metazoa > Arthropoda > Insecta > Coleoptera > Scarabaeidae > Amphimallon > Amphimallon solstitiale. The sequence goes on along the minus strand of OY720678.1, from coordinate 67,198,177 downwards.
TCTTTTTTATATTTTCATATCTTAGTTGAATGGTGTCTGTGATTAACTTTTATCACACTGTGAGGTTTATCTCAAGAGCTGTTTTTATTTCTGTGCCTGATTCATTGTACACATACTTTGACATGAGTACCGGGAAATAATAGTAACCTGTAAACACTGATTAAATTTGGGAACCTCTGTATTAACTTATTTGTTGTATCTATAGCAGATATTTCTCTAAAATATATGCTTGATATTTCTCTAAAATATATGTTTGTGTGTATGAAATATTTCGTAAATCCGAAAAATCATTATATTACACACATGTCTGCAGATGAAGTGATTTTTCCGACTTACGGCTATCGCGTTCATGTCTCGCTAATTAGCAATAGCAATTAATTTTTCAAATTAATTTAACAGCTATAGTTGTAAGTCGGAAAAATCACTATATCTGCAGATATATTAGTACTTTGTGATTTATACAGGGTTATTCATTATAAATTATCCACCCTTCATCATCGTTATTCTTGAATATACAAAAAAAATTTTCAAATAAAAGTTGTGTGGCTGAGACTGAATTTATTTGCATGTTGTTAAAAACACAGTAGCATGCAGATAAAACGGTATAAGAAAATATATATGTTTTAAATGGAATATCCTGTATATTATTAAATTTTTATAATGGTCCTTTTCTTTCTGATTTCAAAAATGTACCATACGATACCGGTATCTTAAACCGTTTTCGAGTTATTATATGTCGAATATCGTAGTTACTGTACCATGGATTGGTTAGCATTATTAAAATAAGCTATGAAAATGACAACTATTGTGTTTGATAAATGACATTTCTTTTATAATGCAGTCCATATGGTTTATAGTGAGGGTGAAAAAAAAGCAAATAATTAGAAAATAACAAAGATTTATTTAAGAAATTTAAATACATATAATTAATAAATTAAAAGAGATATTCTGTATATACATCGTTATTTTCAATGTATAATTGAATAATATAGTTATTATTATTGACAGTATCTTTTAAAAATCTCCAAAAAATTATTCCATAGGGGTCAAGTTACGACTATTCGGTGGCCGTTTAATAGTTTCGTTATTTCTTATCCATACCGCGAATACATTATTCAAATGATCTCCAACTTGTAAGGCACTATGCGTAGTTGCCCCATCATGCATCCAAATCATATCATCAAGTTCGGCCTCCAAAAAATTTTGTATAACAATATTTTGAACTTCCGGGATAATTATTTCCATATAGGTTGCTCCATTTAAATTATAATCATAAAATATATGACTAACAATTTTGTTTCGGAAAATGTTACACCAATCTCTAACAGATTCTTTTCTTGCCGTTTTAATTTGTTTTACCAATCTCTTTCTGCCCAAGACCTTCGATTTTTTGTATTAAAAACTCCTGTAGTGGAAAAGGATGACTCATCAGTCTATAATATTTTAGTAAAATATTCGAGATCTTCATTCAAATTTTGAATCATATTGCGGCAAAAGTCCAGCCTCTTCCCTTTTTCAGTACGTTGGATTTTGGTATAACTTTTCTCTAATTTAAGAGCGCATTATTCAAACTACTCTCAAAATTTTCTAAAAATGTTTCAATAACAGGCTACTAGCGAATAAATATAGATGGCCTTACCTTCAAAATGTAGTAGTATATCTATTTGTTCGTTCTCATTTACTTCAAATAAACGCTTTTTTCTACTAAAACAGGAAATATTGTTTTCGTTTTGGTAAATATTTTTAAAAATTGGATAGATGTGGCTTTTACCTGATGAAGATCCATTTAACTCAAGGTAAAATAAAACAACAAATTTGTTTAAATCTTCACTATATTTACAAACATGTAAAGGCTGTGACGAGTTTCGCTAACACTGTAGCTTTGTCAAAAGCGATGGAATACTGATTACTTTACAAGTGAAATACGTGTATGTACATAAATTTGGTAATTACAAGAATATATGACTCACAGAAACGATTAACTATCAATTACTACAAAGGGGAAAAAGACATATTAGGCATTTCATCACAATAGGCACACGGAAAAACCCTAACCGAATAAGTTTAGCAATGGAGAACGATTGATATCTAGTTGGTCATTAAGTAAATTCCCAGAATTTATGTTTTTATTTATCTCAAGGGCTTCTGAGAGATTTAATTTATGAGATTTATTTTGTACATGTAAAATTTCAAACTCCAGATCAAACAAATGGCTTTCTGATAATAAGTGATTTGAGTAATTAGAATCTAGTTTTTTGTTATCATAACTACGTTTATGTTCTGAAATTCTAGTTTCGAAATTTCTGTACGTTCTACCAATATAAATTTTGTCACAATTACTACCACATTTTAATTTATATACTCGAGATTTATTGAATTTTGACGGTCTGGATTTACTGTTTTTAATGAACCTAGATAAATTGTTATCTGTTTTAAAGCATATATTTAGGTCTAAAGTTTCTAAAAATGTTTTGATTTTAACCTGGGGTTTACCTATATATGTTAAACATGTATATTGATTATTTTTGTTTTTATCCAAAGGAAATATTTGATCTAAAGTTTGTTTGTGCGTTTTCTTAGCTACAGTGTTAGCGAAACGCGTCATCGTTGGACGATTTGGATATAAGACCCAATATGTTCTTTTGTGCTGCACCTTTATTTTTGTTATTTTGTATAAAACATAAATATTTGCACTTTTTCATTCTCACTGTAAACTATTTTGACTATTTTATTAAGGAAATGTCATTTATCAAACATAATAGTTGCCATTTTCATAGCTTACGTAATAATATTAACTTTTTCATAGTACAGAAACTACGATATTCGACATTTAATAACTATAAAACAGTTTAAGGTACCGGTATCATATGATATATTTTTAAAATCAGAGTAAAAAGGCCATTAAAAGACATTCCATTAAAAAAAATACTTTTTTTTATACCGTTGTATCTGCATACCACTGTATTATTGATAGCATGCAAATAAAATTCAGTCTCATCCACACACTTTTTTATTTGAAATATTGTTTTGTATATTTAATAATAACGATGATAAAGGATGGGGGCCTACGGCGTGCTGATGAGAATCAATGAAATCCAAACGCGTCCACGTCTCTATAATATATATTATATGCATAGCTAATATACGAAAATAGATAGGTTGAAACTAAAATTTAAAGACAAAGAGATATGAAACAAGATGCAAAAGGAAAAATTCCTTACCACAAGAATTAAATAAAATAAAAAATCTATATACGTAGGTATTTCTTCAATAGAAACCTGTAGAAAAACATAAAAAAGTGTTAAACGTACTGTTTTTGACTAAGGTGTAACCTTACAGGATATGCTCTTCACCAAATCATCAGTGGGAGAGCACTCTTTTCTGTTTTTCTACAGGTTTCTACTGAAGATGACAACTTACTTGCCGAAACACGTATATAGATTTTTACATATTTTAAATTTTTGTAATAAGAAATTTTTACAAGTAAAAATTGAAATAAATTCAAATTGAGTTCAAAACAGTTTTATTCAATTCACTACAATTGTTTCACCATACTAGGGCTTAATCAGGTGATGAATATTATAATACAAAACATTTGTAGACGTTCTTATTTATGTTTTTTCCTAAATGAAGAGGGGGGAGTTTGTGACATTAGGTTAAGAGCGGGAGTAACTTATATATTTAATGTAATATTTAATATATACAGTGACCGGCTGAAAGTGCGCAGCATATGGGAAAATGGTTTACCTTTGAATATAGCAAAATTATTTTATTGCATCATGTCTCGGCATGACTTGAGACCAAAATAGCACTCGCGATTTCTGCCGAAACTCTCATCGTATACGAGGGAGAGTCAAAAATACAAAATTACGCTAAGAGTAAAGTACCCCCATTTTTAACATTAGACTTTTCTTTATTAAGCAATAGTTCTTTGGTTTTAAAAATTAAAGTAAAATATCGAGTTTCATTCACTTTTGATAAAAAATTTCAGTTTACTGTTTATTCTGAATTACCCTGTATAAGAAATTGAGCGCGCTCATACAATACGCAAATCGTACTCTCTGTAGACATCGTAACAGAAAACCATAAATAATACGTCGCAAAAGTCAGCTACAAAAATAATATAGCTCTTGAAAATAAAAATTCAAGAATGTGAAATAATTTTGCTGCACATCATATTTTACGTTTTCAGAAGTCAAAAAATTTTATTTAACTCAAATTGTGTGATTCATTTTAACTTAATCATCTTTAAAATTGTAATATTTTTTCATAAAATTAGCAACACTTCTTTTTATTCAGGTTTTAATAATAATAATAGTAAAGATACATAATAGTAGGAAATAAAACTCAAAATACATTAACAAAATCGTAAACAAAAATATTTATTTACAAGTACATTATTTTTCTACGTGAGCTCCCCCATTCTCAATACATTTCATTGTCCTGTTGTTAAATTCTTGTGCTACGTTTCTTAAAAAAACCGGATTAATTTGAACGACACTGCCTAATCGTATTTTCTAAATGGTCCAGATTTCTAAATGGTCGATGTTTGTATACTTGGTTCTTTAAGTAACCCCAGAGAAAGAAATCCATTGGGGTAATGTCAGGCGATCTTGCAGGCCAATGATTTTCTGAAAACCGTCCGATCCATTTTTGAGGAAATTGTTGATTCAGCCATTCTCTTACTTGCAATGTAGAATGGATCGAAGCACCATCTTGTTGAAAATACATATTCGCTCGTAGATTTAAAGGCATATCATCTAGGAACTCGCTAAATTCATTCTGCAAGAATTGTAAATATCTACCTGCATTTAAATTTTGCCGGAAAAAATATGGTCCAACTATTTGAGTATTCAATATACCACACCAAACGTTTGTTTTAAATGAATATTGGCTTTTACATTCAATTGTAAAATTAGGATTTTGATTAGCCCACCACCTACAATTAGAACTTACTACGCCGTTGCTTGTGAAGGTTACTTCGTCAGTAAATAATATTTGACTTCCAAAATGGGGATTATCTTCCTTCTTGCCTTGGAACCAAAAACAAAAGTCAATTCTAGCATCTAGATCTCTTTGTTGAAGAGTATGGGTGAATTTTGGTTTATATGGTAAGTACTTGTTTTTTTTAAGAATTCTTCTAATCGATTTTTCGGAAATACCTAATACTTCTTGTCTTTCATACAATGGCATAGTAGGAACTTCATTTACTGACAATAACACATTTAAACTATTTTCTTCATTAGTTACACTTTTCTCATGGGGTTGCTTGTATTTACTTTCCACCGAACCAGTTTGTTTAAATTTGTTCACAATTCGGCATACAGTAGAATCGTGAATATTTTTATTGTGTCTATTGTTAAAAATATTTGCTGTTTCGCGATAGCTATAGTAATTTTCACCACCAATTAGAACTATTTCTACCTTTTCTTGTACCGATAACCTTTCCGCTTCCATTTTTATAGCAAAACTAAATGTCTAAATGGCATTTATTGAATTAAGTTCATGTTTTTTAAAATCAAACACATGCAGTACGAAAAAACATCTGTCGAGGATTATGCTGAGACTAACTTTTTTATTTTTGTCGCTCTTTCTCGTCAAGCGTTTATTATTAAAACCTTAATAAAAAGAAGTGTTGCTAATTTTATGAAAAAATATTACAATTTTAAAGATGATTAAGTTAAAATGAATCACACAATTTGAGTTAAATAAAATTTTTTGACTTCTGAAAACGTAAAGTATGGTGTGCAGCAAAATTATTTCACATTCTTGAATTTTTATTTTCAAGAGCTATATTATTTTTGTAGCTGACTTTTGCGACGTATTATTTATGGTTTTCTGTTATGATGTCTACAGAGAGTAAGATTTGCGTATTGTATGAGCGCGCTCAATTTCTTATACAGGGTAATTCAGAATAAACAGTAAACTGAAATTTTTTATCAAAAGTGAATGAAACTCGATATTTTACTTTAATTTTTAAAACCAAAGAACTATTGCTTAATAAAGAAAAGTCTAATGTTAAGAATGGGGGTACTTTACTCTTAGCGTAATTTTGTATTTTTGACTCTCCCTCGTATACGATGAGAGTTTCGGCAGAAATCGCGAGTGCTATTTTGGTCTCAAGTCATGCCGAGACATGATGCAATAAAATAATTTTGCTATATTCAAAGGTAAACCATTTTCCCATATGCTGCGCACTTTCTGCCGGTCACTGTATATACATAACAATATGATTAAGAATGTTAAATTTTTTTTTTTTTTTTGAAAACTGATTGTTTACTGTTATTATAAAATTAAACAATTTATAAATATATATACGTATAACTATAAGAATTATTAAGTTGATTTTAAATATTTAAATTAAACAACGGTGAATTATTCACTTCTAGTTGGTCATTTAAAATGAGGTTTAATTTGTTTAATTTATTTATTTCTAGGTTTTCTAATAAATTTAATAATAACATATTATTTGATCTTGTATATGATAGTATTGTCAACAAAATTGCACCTATTATTCATAAAAAATGTGTTATCCAAAAATCTAAGCTATCTAAATTAATCACACAAAAGAAAAAGGAGTCAGTAAAAAATCAGAAAGAAAGTTGTCCCAAAGATAATAATTATAATCAAATTTTTTTTCGATAGATTTATCAATTTAACAGATAGTTCATTTACACAAATGGAAAGTACTTTGTTATCTAGAGGCTTTAATTACAACATCAAACCCTATTTACAACCTTCAGATCTAGAAAACTTAGCTATAGAATCTGAATTAATTTTTGATAGATATAATAACAACTTAGAACAAAAATTTGAAATTAAAAAAATAATTGAAACTAAAAATAATACTAAAATCAAACATAATATAGAAATTAATGCATTAAAATCTATTAAACAAAAATCAATTTTAAATGATATTGTTTTTACAAAAGCAGATAAAGGGAACTCAGTAATTGCCATCTCAAAAAACGAATACAATAGTAAAGTAGAGGAGTTCCTGAATACTAATGCGTTCATAAAACTAAAATCTAACCCTACAGAACGGATTCAAAAACAAATTAAAAGTGCAATAAATAATACCGAATGTTTATTCAATAACGCACAAAAGTTCCAACTACCGGTTATGAACCCACAACCTCCAAAATTATATGGTTTATTAAAATTACATAAAAAGAATATACCTATTCGTCCTGTCGTTTCGTATGTAAAAGCACCAGATGTGAATCTATGCAAACAACTTATAAAAATCATTTTAGAATACACTAAATTCAAACCTAAATATTCGATAAAAAACTCTGGAGAATTAATAAATAAAATTAGTAAATTTAAATTACCAGATAATTCAAAATTCATTTCATTTCATGTCACTAATTTGTTTACGAGTATTCCCCCAAAAGAAGTGTTAAACTTAATAGAAACTAAATTAGAAAACAATAAAGTTAACCCTGTAATTAAATCTGAAATTTTACAACTTCTTAACATCTGCCTAGAACACAATTACTTTGTATTTAACGGGACCTACTATAAACAAACCGGAGGGTTAGCAATGGGAAATCCACTAAGTCCCTTATTATCCGAAATACTTATGGACAACCTTCAAGACATTATTAGTAAACATTCGTTATTTAAAAATTGTATATACTGGGTGAGATATGTAGATGATATTTTGGTGTGTTTTAAAGGAACGGAAACACAGTTAAATTCACTTCATAATCATATTAACACTTTGCATGATAATATTAAATTCACAATAGAATTAGAAGAAAATAAAACCATTAAGTTTCTAGACCTTCAAATATCACATATTACTGATACACACGAATTCGCTATTTACCATAAACCCACCCACACAGATATTACGATACATTCTAACTCGTTCCACCCGATTAGTCATAAACTTGCTGCTTTTCACTCAATGTTATATAAATTAAACCATGTTCCTATGAATAAGATTAATTTTGATAAAGAATTAGGTAGAATTTACACCATAGCTCAGAATAATGGTTATTCAAAAGAATTAATAAATAATCTCCTTCATAAAAAACAAAAAACAAAAATCATATCCAAAATTTATCCTATAGTTGCCCAAACTTATTTATCAAAATTTGCCTCTGTGACTTATATAGGTACACCTTCCATAAAAAAAAACATATTTACAAAAAACAACAAACACATTAATTTCATTTCGTACAAACAACAAACTACAGACTCACATTAAAAATAATAAAGATAAAACGGACAAAAATTTAAAATCTGGGCTCTATAAGTTAAATTACGAGTGTGGAAAAACTTATATCGGACAAACTGGTACATCCTTTTCCACACGCATAAAAGAACATGAAAGAAGTTATAAATTACAAAAAACAGATTCCACATATGCAAACCACTGTATTGAACAAAAACATAAATTCAATAATAAGTTTGACATACTACATATACAAGACAAGAGTAAAAAATTAAATTTATTAGAAAACCTAGAAATAAATAAATTAAACAAATTAAACCTTATTTTGAATGACCAACTAGAAGTGAATAATTCACCGTTGTTAAATTTAAATATTTAAAATCAACTTAATAATTCTTATAGTTATATATATATTTATAAATTGTTTAATTTTATGATAACAGTAAACAATCAGTTTTCAAAAAAAAAAATTTTTAATATTCTTAATCATATTATGTATATATATATTAAATATTACATTAAATATATAAGTTACTCCCGCTCTTAACCGAATGTCACAAACTCCCCCCTCTTCATTTAGGAAAAACCATAAATAAGAACGTCTACAAATATTTTGTATTATAATATTCATCACCTGATGAAGCCCTAGTCGGGTGAAACAATTGTAGTGAATTGAATAAAACTGTTTTGAACTCAATTTGAATTTATTTAAATTTTTACTTGTAAATTATGGAGTTTCAACATGTATCTCCGTCTTCAATCAATTATTTAAGAAATTTTTCCTTTTGTATTTTCTTTCAGATTTTGATCCACAGTCTCCACCCATTATTGGAACAAAGAGATGTGCTATTTTAATTGTTTTAGTGTTTGTCACATGTAGACATTAGTTTATTGCTAAAATTAAATGTCTATACAGAGAAAAAACGAGACATACTGATAACCTTAAATATATGCTCACTTAAGCACAAGAATTTCAAGTTTCTTTTCGACATGTTTTCAACAATGTCCGGTCACTGGAAGACTCTGTTTGCAACTAGGGAAAAATATGCTAGACCAAATGCTTTTTTATAGTAATATAGCGAGAAAGTGATGTATGTTAAAAAAAGTGCAAGCTTTCAACCTACTGTGTACAATTTTAGAACTGAACTTACAAAAACAAGAACTGATGATGTCTTACACATCTACCCACTTCAAAAATATAGTTTTTTCCATCTCCTTTCAAGATCTCTTTCAATCTCTCCTTCAACAGTTTGGTTTGTAGCACGATGTGGATACAGAGTGCGAAAAAGGTTAAATCAGAACCAAATACGATAGCAATCCCAAAGCAGAAACTGTAATAATGGGATATCAGTAATAAAGCGTCGATTGCATATGAGTGAGGAATGTAGGTATCAAGCAGAAATGAAAAATTTCTATCGAAGATCGGTCTTAAGTAGTATACACATGTCACTAAAGCAATCACACTGACTACAGTTTTTTGAATATATTCGACAACTTTGTAGATCTTTTCAGTTGATTTGATAATTTTACTATTAAACGTGCGCGTTTGCCAAAAATTTTTAAGTATTTCTTCTAATAATTTCACCATATCCGATTTATAATATATGAAGAATAAATATTTCAGAAATACCTGTAAGAAATACTAATGAAATTACGCGTCGTTAGACGGAAACAAGAAAAGCTCGCAACTATAGAAAAATATAGCTAATCTCCTTTCACCCTCGACTTTGCGAAAGCTTGTTTTATATAATAAAATATTTTCATGACTACCAGAAAAATTAAGAAAGTTAAAAGATTTTCTTGTCTCGTCAATATATTGTAGGAATTTTAGAAATACTTACATGTAGAATAGAAGTTAGCGATTGCATAGTTTTAATGAAAAGTTCACCCTTAACGTTAAATAAATTCAACACCATATATGTAATAACTAAGGTGAATAAGCAACAATTAAATATACGAAAAAGTAATAATTTTAATTTAGGATGTTTAATTTCGTCTAGTGAATCCAATAGATGTGCGCCCACTTTTAACATTCTAATCTTATACAAGTTTTCCATTGTATATCTGTGTTGTACTGAAGTATTTCTTCAGTACAACAAATCGACTACTAAACAGGGCATTGACTAATTACCAGCACTTATTTCGGAGTATCAGAACTAGGTGAATAATTCACAAACAAACTGAGTATTTAGTAATTACATTAGAACGGTCAATACAGAACTAAATAAGGTAATTGTACTACAATGTAAATTACTATCAATTTGATATGCACGAATAGTAACCGATTAATAGAAAAAGTTTGTATATAGCCTCCACAGGGGAGAAATAATTTAGTAAAATCGAAATAACCCAATCATTTAAAATTAAAATGTTTGCATTTTTTTTGCAAATCTAGATCACTGGTTTTTACTTTTTACTTTCTTATACGTAGTATAAGGAAGTATTGTGATGATGAAAATTTTCGACCTCGAGATTTTTGCAGATGTCCACGTTTTGATGTCCCCTGACACCGAAAAAGCGGTTTTTAAAAAATGTCTGTGTGTCTCTCTGTGTGTATGTCTGTGTCTGTGTGTGTCTGTGTGTGTGTGTCTCTATCTCTCTCTCTCTCTGTGTGTGTGTGACTACGATAGCGCTCAAACCGCTATAGGTATCAATTCCAAATTTTATATTTACAAATATAATCTCCCTCTTGAGATCTGATTAGATTTTCAGTAAAATCGGCAGACCGGAAGTAGTAGTTTACTTCAGTGAAAAAATCGAATTTCGCCAATTATTCATCAACTACTAAGTTTAAACAAATTTATAAAGAATTCATATGTACTTAAAATTAAGTTTGAGACAAATTGTCTTAAAAAAGTTTTTCGAAATTCCAACCGGAAGTAGGTCTCTTACTCTTATCGAAAATCAGTTTTTTGCGAATATCTCGCAAGTCATGCTTTTTAGAGAAGTATGTTTCGAGTATAAAAGTATTTAGAACATAATTTTCAATATCTTTTGTATAAAAAAAATTTCAAAATTCAGACCGGAAGTACCACTTTTACTCTTATCGAATAGCGATTTTTTGCAAATATGTCGTAAATTATGCATTCTATATATATTTATCAAGAGTACAAAAGTATTTAGAACTGGATTTTCAATATTTTTTGTATATGTGAAATTTCAAAATTCGGACCGGAAGTAGCACTTTTACTCTTAGCGAGTAGCACTTTCTTGATAATATCTTGCAAAGTATGCATTCAATAGCGATTTATTAAGAGAATGAAAGTACTTAGAATAGGATTTTGAATAAGTTTTGTATAAAAAAATCTTAAAATTGTATAGTTTCAAACGCTCATACGTATAAGAAAGTCGTGTGGTGGCCACACCTCATTTTTTATACGTAGTATGAGGAAGTATTGTGATGATGATAATTTTCAACCTCGAGATTTTTGCAGGTGTCCACGCTTTGAACTCCCCTGATACCGAAAAATTGGTTTTTAAAAAATGCCTCTCTCTCTCTGTGTGTGTGTGTGTGGCCGTGTGTGTGTGACCACGATAGCGGTCAAACCGCTATAGCTATCAATTCAAAATTTTGTACTTACGAGTATAACCTCCCTGTTGAGAACTGATTAGATTTTCAGTAAAAAAAAATATTAGATTTTGTAAAAAAAAAAATTAGGCAGGTGCGTTAAGAGTATAAAAGTATTTAAATGATAATTTTAAATATCTTTTGTATAAAACAAATTTCAAAATTCGGACCGGAAGTACCACTTTTACTCTTACCGAATAGCGATTTCTTGCAAATATGTCGTAAATTATGCATTGTATATATATTTATTAAGAGTACAAAAGTATTTAGAGTTGGCTTTGCAATATTTTTTGTATACATGAAATTTCAAAATTCGGACCGGAAGTAGCACTTTTACTCTTAGCGAGTTTGAAACGCTCATACGTATAAGAAAGTCGTGTGGTGGTCACAGCTCATTTTTTAATAATATATAAACAAAATAAATTTTATTTTCCGAAAGAACTCTACCATTTCATATTAGAAAATAAGAATAATAGAATAAAAGAAATGGATTATTTAGAATTATCACAGAGACAAATATGTAAAATTATAAAGAATATCAAATGGTGTAATGCGTAATAGTTTCATAATAATAATAATACTCTATTCGTCGCATATTTACAATAAACATAGACTTTGTCAGGACATATAAAAAAAATGAGGTGTGGGCACCATCCAACTTCCTTATACGTATGCGCGTTCCGAATTGTGTTTACAGAAGTTGTTCCAAACTAAACTTTAAATTCTGTATTCATTGTTACACCTTTTTTTTTTATTCTGGTTTTTCCCGTTATTTTGAGTTGATTTACCATATTTGGATTTTTTGGCGTTTTGTAATTTTGGTACATTTCCTTCGAGCGACGCTGTAAATATAACTGGAATTCCACGCGCGCGCTTATATAATTCCTAGGATTGATGTTTTGTTTTCTTGTGGATTATAGATAAATATGTTCCGTGGGAATGTTGAATTTTCTTTAAATTACCTTTATCTAATTACCTTGTGTAATTGAGTGATTTCTTTCATTTTAATTATTATGGACTTATTTTCTTGTAATTCGCAGCGCTAGCGTCATCTCGTGTGAGTTAAGGTAATGCTAGTAGATAGTTGTTAAGAATATCTTTCCGTTTAATATTTATATATGTTCCTAACGTCTATGCTTAATTATCTGCCACTATTTCTATTAGTTATTTCTTTGTTTTGTTTGTATTACGCTGTCCCTCATCTCTTAATTATTTTACGTTATCAATTCTCATTGTAACTTGGTTTGTTAGATGTCGCTGTCACCTTGGAATTTGTGTGAGCTGTGCTCAAGCACGGCGTTGGCCATATGCATTATTCCGTCTACGCTCTTAGAAATCAGATGTTTTGGAAAGCGATCTTTAATTACATCAATCTTTGCTTACTGTCTAGTTATTGGTTTCACCATATTTATTTCCCGTATAATATACACGAATAATACGTGGATGTTACACAGTAGAATATTTTTTTGGTGGAATACTTTTTTTGCTGCGTTTGGTGCAGGATTTAAATTAAATTGGAGTTGGTCTAAGATCGGTAAGACTTCTACTTTTCTTAATTTCTCTTCTGGTGATTAATGCTTGTCTCGTGTATTTTTTTTTTGTTTTTTTGTATCGTATCGTCTTGTACGCATTTCGTTGTACAATCACGTTTTTGATTGCGGAAATAATCTGCCGCCATCTTAGCACATGGCATTTTAAACTCTGGAATTTCTGAATAAATCACTACCGCCTTTTGTGTGCCAAATTACCTTCGTTTTGGACACGGAAATATCTTATTCCTTCCTGTGAATGCCCCTTTTGGGTAAAATATAGACAAAATATAAAACATGCCAAGATATCAATGAACGATCGCATCATTAGTGAATCCAATTAATTATTCGAGTAGAGTCATGTGGAAAGTTGTAAATAGATACAGAAAAAATAAAACAGTACCGTTGGAGCCGACTTTGATGCAGACAAAGTAAACGACTTCCTTATTAATTATCCGAGAGGTATAGCAGCTAACGTAGCTAACGAAAGTGTAGATATAGATGCTTACTTTAGTAAAACTAGTTGCGAAGGTTGCTGTTTTTCAGTAGATATAGATGCTTACTTTAGTAAAACTAGTTGCGAAGGTTGCTGTTTTTCAGTAGATTTAGTTAGTCCAGTAGAAGTGAGAGATGCGATTAACTCTCTTAAAGCAACGCATAGTAAGGATATTTACGGATTTACAGAACCAGTTATTAAAAGCATAAAAGATCTTTTAATCATACCGTTAACAAAATTATTTAACCTATCTATAACAGAAGGTATATTTCTAGATGTTTTGAAAGTAGCTATTGTTATCCCTATCTATAAGAAAGGAGATCCAAAAGAGATCTCTAACTTTACACCCATATCACTTCTACCAAAAATATCCAAGATTTTTGAAGGAATTTTAAAAAGTAAAATAAACAGCTATTTATTTATTTATTTATTTATTTATTTATTTAATACACTAATCCACAGACATATGTCTAATTACGGATTAGGGACACAGAACATTATAACAAACATGATATTAAAATAAGAGGAAAAACACATGACATAAAAACACAAGGTAATAATAACTAAAAGTAATAATAACAATAAATGTATATGTTGTACTAAAAAGTAACGACAGCTCTAATATCCCGGATGTTACAATTAAAAATATCAAGAGACGGGTATTCATTACAAATGTTACACATGTGGTGCAAAGGTGAATATCTAAGGATATTAGTGCGCGGTGTAGGAAAGTAAAAAGTAACAGTTAACCGCGAAGCTGCCCGAGGAATAAATAAAGGCAGTTGTGCAAGAATTTCGGGGCAATCAATTCTGCTTTTAAATGTATTAGATAAAAAAAGTAAGGACATAACAGTGCGTCTGTACTTCAGTGAGTCCATAAAAAAACGTCGTAACATTTCCCTCTGTGCCACACCAATGACAGGATATTGGCCATCAACTTTAAAGTATAAATATTTCAGAAAACGACGCTGAACGTTTTCCAGGGCATTAGAGTGTATGTCATAGAATGGATTCCACACTAAAGAAGCATATTCCAATCTCGACCGAACAAATGCAAAATATAACTTGGATAACGTTGAACAGTTATTGAACTCCTTCGTATGCCGAATAATGAAACCAAGACTTTTCAGAGCTTGCGACCTCATGGACGCTATATGATTTTTAAATGATAGCTTGCAATCAAAGGAGACACCAAGATCACAGAGAGTGTCAGGCCTATGGAGAACTGAACCGTTAACATTGTAATCGTAAATATGGGAGTCAGTCTTTGTCGTGTATGACATGACGGAACATTTATCAATATTCAGGGGCAGATCATTAATTAGACACCATTCACATACCTTGTCGAGGTTCGCCTGCAATTTTAAACAGTCATCACGATTGTTAACGTATGCGAATATTTTGAGATCATCTGCATACAACAGGTGCCCTGTATCTAAAGACGCAGTGATATCATTAATGTAAATGTTAAAAAATAATGGACCCAATATAGACCCCTGTGGTACTCCTGATGTTGCAGTGATGTTGTGAGATCTAAAACTATCAAATATAACAAATTGTGTACGCTGTGCAAAATAAGAATTAAAAAATAAAAGAAGGTTCTGTGAGATCCCAATCGTCGATAGCTTACCCAACAAGATGTCATGATTCAACCGGTCAAAAGCTTTAGAAAAGTCGGTGTACAACACGTCAGTTTGAGAGCCATTATCGATGCCAGTCGCGATGAACTGGGTAATGGAAAGAAGATTGGTGACCGTTGAGCGTCCTTGCATGAAGCCATGCTGCGCAGTGGATAGGCGATTCTTCACGAAATTATAAAGCGGCTTGTAAATACATTTTTCAAAAGCTTTTGCAAAATTGCAAATGATCGAGATTGGACGATAGTTTCTGATGCAATCCCGTCGGCCCTTTTTGAACACCGGGCAAATTTTGGAATATTTCCATATTTCCGGAAATTGACACGATTTTAACGACAAATTAAAGAGGATAGCCAGAGGGGATGACAAAACCGAAGCACAATCCTTAAGAATAAAAGAAGGGACGCCATCAGGGCCAGCAGTTGCATTCCCCTTGAGACTCCTCAGGGACTCGTACACATCGCTCTCCGAGAAGTAGGTTACATTAAAACTCTCAGAGCCATCATCGCGATCCACCCAAGTCGAGGAGTTAGAATGCCTCACAAACGATGATTGAAAGTAGTCGGCAAATGCATTGGCAACGTCGCGAGAATTGGAGATGAGATGATCATCAAACAGAAACTCACGAGGTAACATTGCAGACTTACGCTTCCTATTAACGAAAGTCCAGAATTGTTTAGGATCAGATGGAAGGCTACTTTCTATGTGAGTGATATAATTTTTGTAAGCCACATCAATCATACTCTTCACCAACCTCCTTAGTCTACTGAACTCTGTATATAATCGCACATCATGATTGCGTTTGTAAGACCGCCAGGCCTCCTTCTTGAGATGAATGGAGTTGATTATGTCTGCAGTGAAGTAAGGAGGATACGGGTTCTTTAAAGCCTTCGCAGTTTTAGGAACACAAAGTTCAAATATGTAATACAATTTATCGTAGAAGCTTTTAATGGCAACATCAACATTAGAGATGTTGTCCAGGAATGACCAATCGGTGTTACAAAGTACGTCGTATAACTGATGAAAATCGGCTTTACGAAAATTAAATGATTTCTCAGGAGAATGTTCATGCTTAAACTTGTTGAGAACAGTTAATTCACAAGAAATATTTAAAGGGGGATGGTGATCATCTATCCTCACAACAGCATCACAAGACTGAGTGACACAACAAACTTTGATCGAAAAAACAAGGTCCAGCAACCTCTCATTGCGATTGAAAATGAAGTTATACTGTGTGAAGCCAAAGAATCTGGAGAAGTTCCGTATCGTTTCCACATACATATCAGTGATATTGCATTTGTTGTGTTGCGAAGCGTAGGCAGGAATATTAAAATCACCCACGACCAGAACATCACTCGATTGGAGAAAATCCAAGTTCTGTAGAGCCTCAAAAAATTGTTGATATTGCAGTAGAGGCAGGGAAGGAGGAATGTACAAAAGCAAAATGCAAAGGCTTTTGTGATTGAAAACGAGTTTAACACATAGAAGGTCAATAATAGTTGGCTTGGTAAAATTAAATGCGTGTAAGTCGAGCAAACTGACTGAAATGTTGCGGTCAACTGCTAATAAAACACCTCCACCCCGCGAACGACCAGTTGACTGAAAGTCTCTATCGGCTCTAAAAACAGTAAATTGGCTGCTAAATAATTCACTGTCAGCAACTGAGGAATCAAGCCAGGTTTCAGAAAGCGCGATAATATCGAACTGAGAAGAGAAAGACGAATGGTACAAATCAGAAATTTTACCCTTCAAGCCTCTAGTATTTTGATAATAAAGTAATAATCTTTTATTGTGTGTACGCGTTGAATTAGCCTGTAAATCCGGTAATTGCTATTGAATAGACAGAAGACTTTCACGCAGTTTAGAAGCAGAAACCTTATACGCAGTACAATTCAAATCCCATGCAGCATGGTTCACGCCAACCTGAACGGTTTCCCCAGAGTTAAGCTTGGTGCAATTAATGCAACTTAAAGCAGTTGCCTTACATTCCTTGAGATTATGTTGATTACCACATCTTGGGCAAGTGGATTTATTATTACAGTTTCTGGACGAATGATTAAATTCATTGCAGTTGAAGCAACGTAGAACCTCTATGGCGTCAAAGACCGAGCAACAATCATAACCAACAAACATATAGCCAGCTTTCATGATATTATTGTATGAAACCTTATCAAGTTGAAGAACTGCCTGAAATAAATTACAATTTTTCTTAGTGGGATATAGCTTTATCAATTTACACTCATAACCAACACCAAATAACTCAGAATTCATTTTCACAATGTAGTCGACAAAGTCATTCTCATGAAATTCCTCGGTGAAGCCAACGACACGAATCCTGGGATTAATACCACGAAGTTCCCTAACTTCATAATTATCTGATAATTTTTCCTTGACCAATCTTCTAAACTTGTCGTTATCCTGGGACGAAACACAGCTCACAAGTAGACCTCCATTCTTCACATGCTTGACCTTAGATAAGTGTAAATTGGAATTGACGGGATCAATTTCTTTTAGAACATCAGTCTTTGTTTTAGCGTTCTCCTGTGAATTCTTTGGTTGAACAATTACAGCTGGCTTAGATTTATTCCTCAATAATTCAGCATAGGTAGGACGCGCAGTAGGTGAAACAGTAGATAGTTTATTTTGTGCTAGGTCCAAAAAATCGGTTTTTAAAGACTCAAAACTGCCGACTAGACGTGACATAGCCTGTTCGACTTAAGTATTGATAAGGTTCATGAGTTCCTGCTGATCAACGATAACGCAGCGCTGCCGACATTCCTTACATCGCCAGGATAACCCTTCTGTATCGCCCAGTACCTGCGCCAGGGGCGAACCACCGACACAGGAGATATGGAAAAGTTTACCACAAACGCCATTGCACAAGAGGCTTGGCCTTCTTGCCGAAATTGAAGATGCACAAATACCGCACAGCGACATAAGCCAGTATAAAATACAAATGATACCAGTATAAGTATAAATAAATGCAAAAAAAGTAAAGAAAACGGGGACACACACTTCACGCCGTGCTGCCTGTCACGACGACTTTAGATAAGACAAACACAGGAGCAAAGGCAACGGATAGGTGCTCGAACACAAACAATAGAAACAATATTTCGAAAGTAATAATCCATTCTCTGAACATCAATATGGATTTAGGCAGAATATTAGTACAAAAACCGCAGTCTTTGATTTTATGCGGGAGATCGTTGAATGCTTTGAAAAGGGGGAATACCTGTTGGGTAGCTTTTATGATTTATCTAGGGCATTTGATTGTGTCCCTCATAATTTGTTAATTCATAAGCTGCGCCGCTATAACTTTTATTTGAGCAGTATTAAGCTGATAATGTCATATTTAGAAGATCGTAACCAACAGGTTCTCTGTAATAATAAACTGTCTAACAAACAATATATCACCATTGATATTCCTCAGGGTTCTATTTTGGGACCTTTATTGTTTCTGATATACACAAACGATTTCTCACTCAATGTCACGGATTCGATACCAATCCTCTATGCGGATGACACTACATTGATAAGTCGGGCTAGGCTGCATAGACAGGCTAATGTATGTGGATGGTGGTACCCAGACGGCTGTTAAACAGTGGTTTAGCTCGAATAAACTTAGTCTGAACTTATCTAAAACCCAATCTTTGTTATTTACACTTAAGGAGAACCCGATATCTACAAAAGATGAATATGCAAAATCTTGGGAGTGTACTTAGACCCGACACTAAAATGGGAAAAGCACGTCGACATGTTATCCAGTAAATTAAATAGTAATATTTATTTATTAAGAATTTTGAGTATGAATGTGTTTGGAGGTGTAATGGTCTCAACTTATTATGCACTTTGTCATTCACTAATGACATATTCTCTGTTATCATGGGGTAGCGCTGCTACATGGTTGAGAGTCTTTGCTCTCCAAAGAAAGGCAGTTCGCATAGTGGCCGGTGACCAGTACAGGGAGGACTGCAGGGGGTCTGTTATTCAATTAAAAATATTAACACTACCTGCCCTATACATACTGGAGTGTTTATTGTACATAAAGGCCAATATTTCCGAAGTGTCAATTCACTCGGATAATCACGGGTATGATACGCGAAATAAAACTGAAATTGTTCCGAAATTTTGCAGATTATCGAAAAGCCAGAAATGTGGTGGGTATTTAGGTATAAAATTCTTTAACAAATTGCCCGCAGAAATTAAGTCTTTACCCGTGAAGCAGTTTAAATCGAGGGTGAAACAATTCCTGGTTGCAAGAGCCTTTTACTCATCCGATGAGTTTTTAACGTGTAAGCTTAATGTAAAAGATTTTAGTTTGTAAGTTGATGATTATCTGTTATCTGTTATTGTCCAGTGTCATATACATTTTCTTTTCCTTTCTCCTTTTACATATATATATATATATATATATATATATATATGTATACAACAGTTTCCTTTCGTGGTTTATATATGTGCAGGCCTCTCTTTGTTAGAAACAAAATCATGCCTTTGCCATCAGCATACATCTACAGACAGCTTCTTCGAGCTAAATTGGAGCTACCCACGTTAAATAGAAAAGGAGATGTGACGCAGTTGCGACTAAGATCTCAATCACAGGTTCTACTTCCGAATCACAGGTTGCAGACCACGAGTGCCAAACATAGACATCTAGAACTATTTAATAAATTACCGAACACTTGGATTGAAAAGCCAGTGCCACAATTCAAAACATCCATTAAGAAATACTTATTAGAAAACAGCTTCTACTCGGTTACTGAGTTTTTACAAGATATCAAGAAGTTTCATTTACATTGAATTATATCTACCATTAGTACACACATACATTGTTATATAGCACACGCCTACACACATTCACACACACACGCTCACACACACACCACTTGTTTCGACGTTACCGCTGTATTTTACATGCTTTTGTATTTTATATTAGTTGGTACAATAAAGCTATTCTATTCTATTCTATTCTATATATATATATATATATATATATATATATTCCGTCTCGAACGTTACTTTTATATATATGTATTTTTAAGGAATTTTAAAATATTTAAGGACGAGATGATATGTAACTGTGGTAAATTTCGTTAGTCCTTCTGTTATGATTAGTTGCTAGTGATTAACTCTATGTTTTACTCCTGATGATGATATGGAATACATGTCGAAATATTGAGTGTAACAATTGAGTTTCATTAATAATGCAGACCGCATTCCCGCAATTCCTTTTTGTTTTATATATATATATATATTGAAATGGGGAACAAATATGATTGACTGGCATTGTATATTATTGACAAAATTTGAAGGATTATTTAATTTTACTAATTTATTTATTGACTGTTAAAATAAAAATATCTAAACTAAAAAGAACAGTTGTGTATACTTAAAATAGTTGTTCATTATTGTAAAGTTGAGTACATTCATATGGTAGACAGTTCTTGAAGGAATAGTAGTGGATCAAGTTCTTTGTTGCCTCAATTTTCTTTAAATTCTGAAAATGGAGATTTAAAATTTATTATTTTTGTTAAAATGTGGTTTATAACTTTGTAAAACTTGTCTAATTTAAAATATTGCTTAGTAAAGTAAATTAATGCTGAATATTAAAATATGAAGGATATAAATTGGTAAATAATTACGCGGGTAAAGTTTGAATAAGCGGATCTGTCAAAATTGACATTTACATAAGATTTTGTTAGTAAAGCATTTTGAAGTGCTAAGTATTAGTAATTCATTATTATAAAATAATAGAGATTTAATACAGAAGGTTTACTGAAATTTGGAAGCTCTGAAACTAATCATTTAAATGTTTAAAAACTATTTTGAACGAGAAGTATGAGAAAAGGAATTTTATTGGAGGTAATTATAAAATGAAAAGGTTGTCTAGGAGATATAACAAAACGAGAGAATTGAAAAATAATTTTTCAAAAGAGGTGCGTGTAATTTTCGGAAAATTAAAGTTTTATTCCGAAAATTGTACATTAGAATCACGAAAACCGCGAAAGTTGGTGCGAAAAGTGTTTATTTCAGCATTGGATATAATAATTTGACGTTTGAAGAAAAAATATTTGTAGAGAAGCATAATATAATAAATCAATTGAATTACTATTGAAATTGAGTATATTCTATGGTATAAGAAGTAAATTTTAGAAGAAAAGGAAATAGCAAAATAAAATAAAAACTTACCAAACAAGTATAAAGTCCTAGCGGAGTATTTAACTTATCAGTTGTACGAGAGGTCTAAGCGGATTTCCAGTTCTCAAAAGTACAAAGTACCAGTACCAGAAGATATCCTGTATTTACGAGGACACCACAAGATACATCCAGTTTGTCGAACCCGTAGAAAAGGTCCAAATTATTTTATAATCACGAAGGATTCCTACCAGACAGAATCACACGTGCAGTACAAGTTCCAGTTCCAGAAGATATCCTGTATGTACGAGGTCACCACAAGATACATCCTGTTTTGTCGAACCCGTAGAATAGAGAAACAGCGGATCATCCCAGGTATATAACTAGTCCAGGAAGGTTGTTCATCTGTACGAAGAAGATACACACAATTTCTTACATCATATAACCAGAACCTGCAAGGAAAATGGATTGTATTATTTGAAAAACACCAAGAAAGAATAGCAATATTATTGGGAGGTTGTATATTTTCTTTATTTAAAAGGAACAGTTTAAATTTAAATGATTGTCTTCGAGCAAAATACATTAAAGTGATCAAAATATACTGCATACTATAAAGAGGATTTTATAAAGATTCTATGTAAAGGTTTTAAATCTCTTTTTAAATCAGAAATATCAGTATATGTACATTTAGTAAATTTGCGTAATTTTGGAACTAAAATATACCTACTTAACATATTTGAATATTTGATCGTAAAGACTTTTTATAAATTATTGAATTTGTGTATGCATATGAATGCTAAATTGAAAGATTTATAATAAACAAATTCTCATACATACCTTATCGAGTAGATAAGCTTTTAATAATCCTTCATTTTGTCAATATTCGCACAAGTAAGATTAGACAGGTTTAATTGTTTATGTAACGTTTTTGGAAATGTGTTGGATAATTATTTGAATCATATTTTACACAGTTTTTGCCATTAAACGATTATTATAGTGATATTCTTTTTTTTATTTGGTAAAGTAGAACTATGGTACAAGACACTTTCATATTATGAATAGAGATTTGTTGTGTCGATAACCTAAAAGAGAAACAAAACAATATAACATTTATAAGTTTAATGTTGATGGAAAAAGTGAACATACCTTACAATCGTATTCCAAGTAAAGGAATAATACTTTAGAAAAACTCATCACGTATTCACAAGGAATAATTTTAACAGTTTCATTTGATGAGATTTAGAGGTTATTGTTACTATCATTTTATAGCGGCAAATGCCATGCTTACATCGGTATAAAAATTAATGTATTGTAAGTACTGTGTAGTCAAAATCAATACTGGTTTCATTTGACGAAATTTTATTTACAGTAAAGAAGTGTATAATAAGTAATTATTTGAATTTGTTGGAGATAAAGTATCATATCTAAAGTTTCTTAATAAGGAAAGTATTATAGTAAATTAATTGGATAAATATAAAAACTGAGAGAGTGTTTGGGCATATTAAAATAAAATACTGAGCTTTGAAAAATTGAAATCTCATATAATAGTGTGTAGATATAGTAAATTCTATATACTGAGTGTTACATAAATATTGGCATATAATTAACAGTTGTTTTATTTAGTAAATTTGAATGACTAGGTGAGAGAGAAGATATTATAAAAAAAATGTATAACAAGATTTGAATTATTTTGGCTATATTCGATTATAAGTATTTACAGTTATAATATCTACCCTCCCTAGTGCATTTTATGGCGTACCCAACGTGGAGCAATTAAAATAAGACTCGCAATAACATATTTCAAATATTTTATTTATTGTTTTAATAGCGGTAACATTGGTATACATTTTACAAAGGCAGTAAAGTCAGTTACAAACATATTAAGATATAAGAAATTGTGCACTATAGTTATTTAAAATGAATACCAGATCTAAGAGTAACTTTGGATTAAATAGATCTGAATCATCTAGTGACAGTGAAGAGGAAGTAGGTCAGGATGTGAATGTACCAGAGGGAGGAGAACTTTCATTACAAGTTCAGGAAGGTATTGAACAGACAGGGGAAACACAGGATAGAGGTGATAAGGTGGTAATACAAGGAGAGAAATCGAAAACAGAGACAACGAACACATCAATTGATATGAAGTTAATACAACAGATGTTCCAAGATTTAAGTGGTAAATTTGACAAGGCGAGTGAAGATAGTAAGAAAAATAGGGATGAGGATAGAATAGAAAGTAAGAAGAATTTAGTGGAGTTGAAGGAAGAATTAAGTAATCAATTTGACAAGGCTAATGAAGAGAATAAGAAAAATAGGGATGAGGATAAAAAAGAATTAAGTGGAAGATTGGATAAATTGATTAAAGCGAACATTGATACTAGAGAAGAATATAAAAGGAATATTGAAGAATTTAAAATATCTTTGGTGGGTATTCCAGAAGTAATAATACCAGTAAAACAAGTTTGCGTGAAAGACAAACAAGATTCAGCAGAAGTTAATGAAATATTGAAGATGGAAGAAGGAATTATTATGGGATATCAGTTATTAGAAATAGAAAGAAATGAATCTAAAGAAGTAATGGGAAATGTTGAGAAGGATGTTATAAACTGCATTGATGTGAAACAAAAGACAGTAGAAATTAAGAAATCTTATACAATCGCACTATTACAAAAGAAAACAAAATACTTAGATTCTGGTAGAAGAATTCTAAGATCGTATGTAGATACACTTTTAATAGGAGCAAAAGATGACAAAAAGTTAGTCTTATTTACTTCAAGGCAGGAAAAAGGGGTAGTTTCAGGGGACGATAAATTCACTGGAAACAAATTTAATGTTGGACATAATGTGATACCAACATATATGAAAAAGAATATAAGAAGTGTTATGGGAAATGCAGAAGGGAAAATTTGGAGTCAATTTAAAGGAACGGCAAATGGGAATGACTACGTTGAGAGAAAACGAGTTTATTTGAATATAGATGTCAGAAAATTTTTAGGACATGATTTTGAATTTCAGGACGGTACAGACATATTGATATTAAGCAATGCTGGTATTATGATATTTTTCAACAAGGTCGGAAGTATGATGAACGAGATCACTTATTTTATAGAAGAAAATGATACATGGTATGAAGAAAATAGGGTGCAAGTTAAGACAGTGGACACTTTAAAGAATAGAGTTCGATTAAAATTAATAATGAGAAACATGACTCGGAAAATTATTGCTACACATCAAAATAAATAATGGGGCATACATAATATAGGTAAGACACAATATTGGGAGATTGTATTGTGTAAGTGAGTAACGACACTTCCTAAATCTGAGTTACGACAAATCATCCAATTTATTACGACAAATCATCCATAATGATTTATTACGACAAATCATCCACAAGGATTTAATACGACAAATCATCCACAACAATGTAATAAGACAAATCATCCACAATGATATAACATGACAAATAATTCACGTTATTTTCATAAGTAAGAAAAATATTAGGAGATTAAACGGTGAAAAGAGCAATGACATTATTTCTCTGAATCATACTAATTCATACCTAGGAAATTTTAGTCAGGACAGAAGATAAGAAAGGAGATCGTCTTCTGAAGGTACTTACGACACCTGCTTATCTAAGTAACATGTAGATCTCAAAATTTCAAAAGTTATTGACAAATAGAGACCTGTAGTTTATTAGAAAATAAATAATCATATAGTACTGAAGTATTAGGAGGACATAAATACCTTATAATAAGACAGGGGCATGACCAGATACGGTTAATAAAGTGATAAGAAAGGGGCATATTAAATTTCTCTTTTTATTAATGAATAAAAGAGATAATGATGAAACAAATATACATGGATACAGACAAGTTCTTGTTTTTCGAGAAAATAATATGAATTTAGAGAGAGATTACCAGTTAGGGAATTTAGATATGGAACTCCGGAATTATATTAGTTTAATTTAGTTATAGAACTGTTATAAGTATTAGTTATTATTTATTTAAAAGAAAAAAGTTGAATATAAGTTATTTTCTCATTCCCATATTGTTAATAAATTTGTAAATAACCATAAGAGAAGGTAATATAAGTATGTACACCAGTAAATAGATTTGTCAAGTATAAATATGAAAAGAAATGGATAATGGGATAGTATAGAAGAAAATTAAACATGAGCCATATTTGAAAACAAAAAGAATGTTTCAGAATAATTAATGCACTTAATAAAGTTATAAAATAATTATCAAGATTTAACAAACAATTTAGGTGATGAAGGAATGGAAAAGGAAGAAGAAAGGAAGAGCCTTTGTAATGTAATATGTCAAATGAAAGTAAATGCTTACTATAAATAGAAAATATTAAGAGTACCATGAGAATATGGGATTATTATATAGAGAATATGTGTTAAAGGGTGAATAATACCCAAAATGATATAAAATATAGGACCAAAAGTGTCTAAAAAAGAATGATATAGGTAACGTAAGCCTTAAAAAACGATAAGTTAAAATAAAAATATGGACTTTCCATAAATGAAAGTATAGGGGATGACGAAAATGTCAGTTATAGGTATTGAGGGAATGTGTTCGTATGAGAACAGTAGATAAAGAAAATAATATATAATATGTAAGCATGGTTGAATTATAATATAAAAAGGCTAGGAATTAAATAGAGTATAAACAGATAAAAATGGTATGTTAATCACCTATTAGTGTATAAGATAGTTACAGAGTGTAATGTTATTAAAATGATTATGAAGCTGAAAAGATAAACATAAAATACAATGAATATTAAATTTTTTTTTATGGCAAATAGAAGATAGTAATTTTTTTATTAGGTATTAGAACAGCAGTAGGAAAATCTTATGAAATATGAGAAATATTAGGAAGGAAAATATTTATACAAAGCTTAGACATCCATTTAAATAAATAAGATCTCATTCTTTTTATTTAAAAAAAAAACTAGAAATACTTATATTACTATTGACTTAAAAAGAAGTTAGATGCATAAATATGAGTGTCAACAATAGTTATAATTTATAATTTTGTAATGTACAGATAGTTATAAATAAAAGTTTAAATGATATTACCAAATAACAGAAGATTCATTTTTGGGTAGTTATAGGATGTAGATTGATTAAAATATTATTTTGAACACATTGTTATACAGGTGGTTTATCAGTAATTGTTTAATAAATATAAATTTTGATTCGAGTTTAAATTTACATTTATTAAAAGGGGCATATGAAATGGGGAACAAATATGATTGACTGGCATTGTATATTATTGACAAAATTTGAAGGATTATTTAATTTTACTAATTTATTTATTGACTGTTAAAATAAAAATATCTAAACTAAAAAGAACAGTTGTGTATACTTAAAATAGTTGTTCATTATTGTAAAGTTGAGTACATTCATATGGTAGACAGTTCTTGAAGGAATAGTAGTGGATCAAGTTCTTTGTTGCCTCAATTTTCTTTAAATTCTGAAAATGGAGATTTAAAATTTATTATTTTTGTTAAAATGTGGTTTATAACTTTGTAAAACTTGTCTAATTTAAAATATTGCTTAGTAAAGTAAATTAATGCTGAATATTAAAATATGAAGGATATAAATTGGTAAATAATTACGCGGGTAAAGTTTGAATAAGCGGATCTGTCAAAATTGACATTTACATAAGATTTTGTTAGTAAAGCATTTTGAAGTGCTAAGTATTAGTAATTCATTATTATAAAATAATAGAGATTTAATACAGAAGGTTTACTGAAATTTGGAAGCTCTGAAACTAATCATTTAAATGTTTAAAAACTATTTTGAACGAGAAGTATGAGAAAAGGAATTTTATTGGAGGTAATTATAAAATGAAAAGGTTGTCTAGGAGATATAACAAAACGAGAGAATTGAAAAATAATTTTTCAAAAGAGGTGCGTGTAATTTTCGGAAAATTAAAGTTTTATTCCGAAAATTGTACATTAGAATCACGAAAACCGCGAAAGTTGGTGCGAAAAGTGTTTATTTCAGCATTGGATATAATAATTTGACGTTTGAAGAAAAAATATTTGTAGAGAAGCATAATATAATAAATCAATTGAATTACTATTGAAATTGAGTATATTCTATGGTATAAGAAGTAAATTTTAGAAGAAAAGGAAATAGCAAAATAAAATAAAAACTTACCAAACAAGTATAAAGTCCTAGCGGAGTATTTAACTTATCAGTTGTACGAGAGGTCTAAGCGGATTTCCAGTTCTCAAAAGTACAAAGTACCAGTACCAGAAGATATCCTGTATTTACGAGGACACCACAAGATACATCCAGTTTGTCGAACCCGTAGAAAAGGTCCAAATTATTTTATAATCACGAAGGATTCCTACCAGACAGAATCACACGTGCAGTACAAGTTCCAGTTCCAGAAGATATCCTGTATGTACGAGGTCACCACAAGATACATCCTGTTTTGTCGAACCCGTAGAATAGAGAAACAGCGGATCATCCCAGGTATATAACTAGTCCAGGAAGGTTGTTCATCTGTACGAAGAAGATACACACAATTTCTTACATCATATAACCAGAACCTGCAAGGAAAATGGATTGTATTATTTGAAAAACACCAAGAAAGAATAGCAATATTATTGGGAGGTTGTATATTTTCTTTATTTAAAAGGAACAGTTTAAATTTAAATGATTGTCTTCGAGCAAAATACATTAAAGTGATCAAAATATACTGCATACTATAAAGAGGATTTTATAAAGATTCTATGTAAAGGTTTTAAATCTCTTTTTAAATCAGAAATATCAGTATATGTACATTTAGTAAATTTGCGTAATTTTGGAACTAAAATATACCTACTTAACATATTTGAATATTTGATCGTAAAGACTTTTTATAAATTATTGAATTTGTGTATGCATATGAATGCTAAATTGAAAGATTTATAATAAACAAATTCTCATACATACCTTATCGAGTAGATAAGCTTTTAATAATCCTTCATTTTGTCAATATTCGCACAAGTAAGATTAGACAGGTTTAATTGTTTATGTAACGTTTTTGGAAATGTGTTGGATAATTATTTGAATCATATTTTACACAGTTTTTGCCATTAAACGATTATTATAGTGATATTCTTTTTTTTATTTGGTAAAGTAGAACTATGGTACAAGACACTTTCATATTATGAATAGAGATTTGTTGTGTCGATAACCTAAAAGAGAAACAAAACAATATAACATTTATAAGTTTAATGTTGATGGAAAAAGTGAACATACCTTACAATCGTATTCCAAGTAAAGGAATAATACTTTAGAAAAACTCATCACGTATTCACAAGGAATAATTTTAACAGTTTCATTTGATGAGATTTAGAGGTTATTGTTACTATCATTTTATAGCGGCAAATGCCATGCTTACATCGGTATAAAAATTAATGTATTGTAAGTACTGTGTAGTCAAAATCAATACTGGTTTCATTTGACGAAATTTTATTTACAGTAAAGAAGTGTATAATAAGTAATTATTTGAATTTGTTGGAGATAAAGTATCATATCTAAAGTTTCTTAATAAGGAAAGTATTATAGTAAATTAATTGGATAAATATAAAAACTGAGATAGTGTTTGGGCATATTAAAATAAAATACTGAGCTTTGAAAAATTGAAATCTCATATAATAGTGTGTAGATATAGTAAATTCTATATACTGAGTGTTACATAAATATTGGCATATAATTAACAGTTGTTTTATTTAGTAAATTTGAATGACTAGGTGAGAGAGAAGATATTATAAAAAAAATATATAACAAGATTTGAATTATTTTGGCTATATTCGATTATAAGTATTTACAGTTATAATATCTACCCTCCCTAGTGCAATATATATATATAAATCCTACTAACAATATAGCGTCCTTACGGAACTCATGAATGTAGCGTCCACCTTCGAAAAGTTAACTAGTTCGTTAATATTTTGCATATACTTTGTGTTTTTGATCAAAACAGGTATAGTATTATCACTAAATTAAATATCAGATAAAAAAAAGTTAGTTACATTTCACTTTAATGGCGAAGTAGCGCCCTTTTATTTTCTCGTGCATGAAGCGCCTGTAATATACCAATTAATTTTCACTTCTTCGCTATTCTGGCTTCCATCGGGTATATTACATTACATTTGGTAGATATTAGAGAGTCCAGCAATGTTGCCACAATGTGTCTGTATGCTTACTTTATAAAAATATATGTACTTTAAATCAAGAGGAGCAATACAATGAACACATTTATCTACATTCGGCGGCACAGTGGGTTATATTGTTCAGAACAGAAAATAGTAGTAGTTTCTGTTTTTTTTTTGCGTCATACATAGAGAAGAATATTCCCTCGAGAAATTAATGTCTGGAAATTCAAAATAACCATTCGATAGTCATTTAAGATAAAGACTCGGTAAAGATAAAATTCTATATTTGTAAAGATATAAAATATATATAATATTCAGTTCTAAATATTTAACATTTTTATATAGGCGTTCTTGGCAATTAATAAGTACATATTTAGTCTTTTTATTAATATTTGAAACATACATTTTCTGATTTAAACTAATTTATCTGACGACCAGCTGTATGAATAAATTTTATTATGCCTATGCAATAGTAAAAGAAAAAAATGAGGTGTGGCCACCACACGACTTTTTCTTATACGTATGAGCGTTTCAAACTATACAATTTTAAGAATTTTTTTATACAAAAATTATTCAAAATCCTATTCTAAGTACTTTCATTCTCTTAATAAACCGCTATAGAATGCATACTTTGCAAGATATTCGAAAAAAAATGCTACTCGCTAAGAGTAAAAGTGCTACTTCCGGTCCGAATTTTGAAATTTCATGTCTACAAAAAATATTGCAAATCCAACTCTAAATACTTTTGTACTCTTAATAAATATATATAGAATGCATAATTTACGACATATTTGCAAAAAATCGCTATTCGATAAGAGTAAAAGTGGTACTTCCGGTCTGAATTTTGAATTTCTTTTTACACAAAAGATATTGAAAATTAAGTTCTAAATACTTTTATACTCGTAATGTACCCGCCTCAAAAGCATGACTTGCGAAATATTCGCAAAAAACTGATTTTCGATAGGAGTAAAAGACCTACTTCCGGTAGGAATTTCAAAAAACGTTTTAAATAAAATTGTTTCCAATTTTAATTTTAAGTATAAATGAATTCTTTATACATTTGTTTAAACTTAGTATTGTATTTATTCGATTTTTTCACTGAAGTAGTAAACTACTACTTCCGGTCTGTCGATTTTACTGAAAATCTAATCAGATCTCAAGAGGGAGATTATACCTGTAAATACAAAATTTGGAACTTGTACATATAGCGGTTTGATCGCTATCGTGGTCACACACACAGAGACAGACAGACACTGACAGAGACACAGACATTTTTTAAGAACCACTTTTTTGGTATCAGGGGACTTCAAAATGTGGACATCTGCAAAAATCTCGAGGTCGAAAATAGTCATCATCACAATACACAACTACGTATAAGAAAGTGAAAGCTATAATCAAATTTTGCAACTTTTCTGTAGAGTTTGTGTTTCCACCATAAGGAAGGACTAACTTTTACTTTCTTATACGCAGTATAAGGAAGTATTGTGATGACGAAAATGTTCGAGCTCAAGATTTTTGCAGATGTCCACGTTTTGAATTCCCCTGATACCAAAAAGATGGTTTATAAAAAATGTCTGTGTGTGTGACCACGATATCTGTCAAACCGCTATAGATATCTATTACAAATGTTGTATTTACGTGTATAATCTCCCTCTTGAGATCTGATTAGTTTTTTAGTAAAATCGGTAGACCGGAAGTAGCAGTTTACTTCAGTGAAAAAATCGAATTTTGCAAATATTTCGTCAATTACTAAGTTTAAATAAAAAAAAATTAATTAATTAAATTTGAGAAAAATTGTGTTATTAAAGTTTTTCGAAATTTCTACCGGAAGTAGATCTTTTACTCTTATCGAAAATCTTTTTTTGCGAATATCTCGCAAGCCATACATTCTATGCAGGTACAATACGAGTATAAAGGTATTTAAAAGATAATATTAAATATCTTTTGTATGAAAAGAATTTCAAAATTCGGACCGGAAGTAGCACTTTTAATCTTACCGAATAGCGACTTTTTGCAAATATGTCGTAAATTATGCATTTTGTATATATTTATCAAGAGTACAAATGTATTTAGAGTTAGATTTGCAATGTTTTTTGTATAAATGAAATTTCAAAATTCGGACCGGAAGTAGCTCTTTTACTCTTAGTGAGTAGCACTTTTTTTTATAATATCTTGCAAAGTATGCATTCTATAGAGATTTATTAAGAGAATAGAAGTACTTAGAATAGGATTTTGAATAATTTTTGTATAAAAAAATTCTTTAAATTCTATACTTTGAAACGCTCATGTGTATAAGAAAGTCGTGTGGTGGCCACACCTCATTTTTTTCTTTATGACAACGTTGTCTCTTATTGTAGTTAACTCAAAAAAAAAGATTATAACTTGTCCCACTGAAAAATCCAGTTCGACTGCAATGCCAAGAAATTTGGATTTTTCCCTAATTTTTGATACATGTTGTTTTTTAAAGTAACAACCTGCGTTTCTACAGAGAAAACGTCAATGAATCATAATTATTATGATCAATCAGAATTCTAAACCAAATTTTTTTTTTACTATCAAAACTTGACCTACGTTTAACAATAATGGGAGTAGGGTACTTTGGAGAGTTCTGGGACCACCACCCCCCACTCCTACTACCCCCCCCCCTCCCCCCCTCCCCGCTAGATAGGTAGAACCCTCTGCCAACCCAACTGATGTGGCGCCCCCTCGCGGTCGCCAACCCAACTAAAAATTACAGATTTCATCATTACCAACCCAACTAAAATTACAGATTTCATCATTACCAACCCAAGTGATGTGGCGCCCCTCGCGGCCTCCAACCCAACTAAAAATTGCAGATTTCATCATTACCAACCCAACTAAAAATTGCAGATTTCATCATTACCAACCCAACTAAAAATTGCAGATTTCATCATTACCAACCCAACTAAAAATTGCGGATTTCATCATTACCAACCCAATGTGGCGCCCTCTGACGGCCACTAACCAAACTAAGAAATGGCAGATTTCATCATTACCAACCCAATGTGACGCCCTCTCACAGCCACTAACCAAGAAATGGCATCTCTCATGATTACCATAATGCAGCATCCTCTCACGGTCGCTATCCAAACTAAGGTGACGTCAGACAAAATGGCGGACCATCAAGATGGTCTTTGTTTCTAGAGAATTCCTGAATAAATTACCAGGCTTGCTATCGCGCTTCTCAATGTACTTCAAACAGGTCTAAACATGTTTCCAGCGGAAACCGCAACGGCTGTCTGCTTCTGTGATAGCCGCATGCGCAGAAATGCATATCTTACTTATAAAATAAAATAAAACAAACAATGTATTTATTATTATTAATTAACAACATGACCAAGTTTCATACCCTCAAGATGGTCTTTGCTTCTAGAGAATTCCTGAATAAATTACCAGGCTTGCTATCGCGCTTCTCAATGTATTTCAAACAGGTCTAAACATGTTTCCAGCGGAAACCGCAACGGCTGTCTGCTTCTGTGATAGCCGCACGCTTGAAATGCATATCTTACTTATAAAATAAAATAAAACAAACAATGTATTTATTATTATTAATTAACAATATGACCAAGTTTCATACCCTCAAGATGGTCGATAAAAATATAAACTTTATATCTAAGATCGGTATACCATTTCAAAATTATAAAATAAATATACAGTATGCTACTGGACGAGATAGCAACCAAGTATGAATATACAGGACGTTTCAAAGGTAGGGATTTTTAGAAAAGCAAGATGGCGAATCCAAGATGGCCGCCAAAAATCTAATAAACTAATGTCACGTCAAGCATCCAATCTATCAAAACCATGCACTCGAACTCCTATGAAACATCATCTCAAAACCATCGCTAGAATCAGCTCACGTCATGAAGCAGTTCTGAAACCCCTATATTAAAACCACACATTCAAACCACTATCAAATCCCTCTTTTCTCAAAAAGCCATCCAACCAGCCATCCATCCATACATCCATACATCCATCCATCCATCCATCCATCCATCCAACAATCAATCCATCCATACATCCATCCATCCATCCATCCAACCATCCATCCTCAAAACAATACTTTCAAGTCCATTAATCCATCCATCCATCTGGACGAGATAGCAACCAAGTATAAATATACAGGACGTTTCAAAGGTAGGGATTTTTAGAAAAGCAAGATGGCGAATCCAAGATGGCCGCCAAAAATCTAATAAACTAAGGTGACGTCAGGCATCCAATCTATCAAAACCATGCACTCAAACTCCTATGAAACATCATTTCAAAACCATCGCTAGAATCAGCTCACGTCATGAAGCGGTTCTGAAACCCCTATATTAAAACCACACATTCAAACCACTATCAAATCCCTCTTTTCTCAAAAAGCCATCCAACCATCCATCAATCCATCCATCCATCCATCCATCCATACATCCATACATCCATCCATCCATCCATCCATCCATCCATCCATACATACATCCATCCAACCATCCATCAATCCATCCATCCATCCATACATCCATACATCCATCCATCCATCCATCCATCCATCAATCCATCCATCCATACATCCATCCAACCATCCATCCAACCATCCATCCATCCAACCATCCATTAATCCATCCATCCATCTGGACGAGATAGCAACCAAGTATGAATATACAGGACGTTTCAAAGGTAGGGATTTTTAGAAAAGCAAGATGGCGAATCCAAGATGGCCGCCAAAAATCTAATAAACTAAGGTGACGTCAGGCATCCAATCTATCAAAACCATGTACTCAAACTCCTATGAAACATCATTTCAAAACCATCGCTAGAATCAGCTCACAACCGGATCATGAAGCGGTTCTGAAACCCCTATATTAAAACCACACATTCAAACAAACCACTATCAAATCCCTCTTTTCTCAAAAAGCCATCCAACCAGCCATCAATCCATCCATCCATCCATCCATCCATCCATACATCCATACATCCATCCATCCATCCATCCATCCAACAATCAATCCATCCATCCATCCATCCATACATCCAACCATCCATCCATCCATCCATACATCCATACATCCATCCATCCATCCATCCAACAATCAATCCATCCATCCATCCATCCATACATCCATCCATCCATCCATCCATCCAACCATCCAACCATCCATCCATCCATCCATCCATCTGGATAACATAGCAACCAAATATTAATATACAGAACATTTCAAAGGTAGGGATTTTTAGAAAAGTAAGATAGCGAATCCAAGATGGCCGCCAAAAAATCTAATAAACTAAGGTGACGTCAGGCGAAATGGCCGACTATCAATATGATCGATCAAAATATAAACTCAACTTCTAGAAAATACCCAACTCCATATCACGCATCACAACAACAACCACCACCACAACCACCCAACATAGTTTCAAACACCACAACACCAGACCAACTTAGGAAGATACATCTAGGTCAAACCCCAACACAACATACTTTCAAACGCCACCACCGCGGATTTACATCTAAGATCGGCATACTTTGTCAAAATCATAAAATAAATATATAGTATGGTACTGGATAACATAGCAACCAAACATGAATATACAGGACATTTCAAAAGTAAGACTTTTAGAAAAGTAAAATAATGAGCCCATATTTTTAAGAAAACAATTTATTAAAAATAAAACAACTACACACATCAAACAAACCTCAACCATACTTTCAATTTCACAAATATCAAAATTTAAACAAAACAATCAAATGCAAAGGCAAGGAATGTTCTCGAGATGACCCATATAGTGCAATATAACAATGCAGTAAAACGATAGAGGTGAGATACATGGTCTATCATAAAAATTTTTTACCCACTTTTTTCAGCAATCAAAACTTTTTTTGACAAAACACTATACATATGAAAATAGACATAACATTAAATATTTCCATTTTAGAGATACCCCAGTTTAATCTCAATTTTAAATAACATAAATTCTTAAATTGATTTAGTTAACTTTCTTATAATATTTAAAAAAAGGTTGAAAAAGAAAACATACTAAGTCCCACAACAGATAAAATATGTACTATCTTTTTACACTTCATGTTTAGTACTATCATTAGAAGAAATATGCTTGAGGTACAGCTTTTAATATGAAATTTAGAGGTTTTTATGCAAAATACATAGTTTATCACTAATAAAACTAATTTTGAAACACATTGTCCACATAGCAAATACCACTTCCTGTACATTTTAAAAAATAACAATTTTTATATATCATAAAAGAACCAAACAAAAAACTAATATAAAGACAGCATTAACGTTCTAACCAAAAGATTTACAAAAATATTAAATATATACTTGTTCTAAAAATGCTTCTATCTCTCTTTTACAGTTTATGTTTGTACAGCAGCGAATGTATTACATTTCCTTTGAAATTACATAAAAATCCATGCAATACACTTAAAACATTTGAAAAATCATGTTTGGTAAGCCCACTATATATCAATATTTAAGACAAAAAATTATTATTAATTTTCCATCTACAGATACCCCTGCTTAATATCAATTTGAATTAACATAAATTCATAAAATGAGTCTATCTTTTACAGTTCGTGGGTTGTACTATCATTAGAAGAAATATGATTGACGAGCGGCTTTTAATATGAAATTTAGAGGTTTTTACACAAAAACATAGTTTATGCCTAATAAAAACTAATTTTGAAACACATTGTACACATAGCAAATACCACTTCCTATACATTTAAAAAATAACAATGTTTATACATCATAAAAGAACGAAACAAAAAAACTAATATAAAGACAGCATTAACGTTCTAACCGAATTCGAGCCATACTTTCCCATGTTTTGTGAGCTGTTGCATTGTCCTGTTGGAAATACCCATGTAAAAGCTCACCATCATGAAGATTTTGTAAAAACGGTTCAAGTAAATTATTTCGATATCTCTCAGCATTTATCGATCCTTCAAAAAACACAGGTCCAAATATACGCCTTCTAGAAACCGCTAGCCAAACACCAATTTTCTGCGGATGGAGAGGCGATTGAATAAACTCATGAGGATTCTCCGAAGACCAAATACGCATATTTTGTTTGTTTATATAGCCGGATAGGTAAAACCATTCTTTTTTGTATATATTTGTAGAGTAAAAGCAGCATTCGATCGACTAAGAAATAGTAGCACTTAAAACATTTGAAAAATCATGTTTGGTAAGCCTACTATTTAAGACAAAAATTATTATTTATTTCCATTTACAACAGATAGCCCACTATTTATCAATATTTAAGGGTAAAAAATTATTATTAATTTCCCCATTTACAACAGATTTCCTTGTTTAATCTCAATTTTTGAATAACATAAATTCTTAAATTGATTTAGTTAACTTTATTATAATATTTAAAAAAGGGCGAGAAAGAAAACATACTAAGTCTCACAACGGATAAAATATATGCTATCTTTTTACAGTTCATGTTTTTGTACTATCATTACAAGAAATAAGCCTCGCGATTAGCTTTTAATCTGAAATTTAGATGCTTCATAAAACCACCTCAGAGACACTAAAAAATTATGATTTTCAGCTCAACCAACCATTCAAAAAGTTGATACATCAAATTCGTGAATATTAATATCACTCTACACTCTTAATAAAAAATTTAGCAGAAGTCTCACATTAAATGAATACAAAATTTATATATGCACTACATTAAATGAGGATTGAATTTTATACACTGCTTATATCACCAGAAATTTTGTTACAAGATTATATGATTAGATAGACTCATGACTAAGCCTAAACGGACACCAGGCCTTCAATATGTAGTAAAGTTTTTTTCTTCATACATTTAATATAAACTAATGATCTATCTTTAGAAAGCATCCACAGGTCCATTAGAACTTGTGGGTGGTGCAACATCTACTTTAACCCTCTTCTTAGGCGGTCCGGCAACATGCTCACATGTATCCACACCCTCCCTACAAATACCGCAAACAAAATTGCGGTGGAGGGTATTCACATGTCGCTCCATGTTATCACGCCGGGTGAAGGATTTTCCGCAAATGATGTAATTCATTCTATGAAAAACAAATTAAAAATAATTAATATAATAAATTTAAGAGAATAAAAAGCTATTGAAACCTAATTTTTAATATATCGAAATTGCTAATTTATTTGACTGATCCGCATGCATTTAACTAAAAATACCTGTATTATTCAGATTTTATTTAAATTATTAAAAAAAAATCTCTTTAAAGAACCATATAAAATAATTAACTTAATTATATAAATTTACATACTTATACATTAAAAACAATTTAAAGAAAGCACTAAATGCAAAAAATACTTGTATTATACAAAATTTATTTAAATTATTGAAAAAATCTTTTAAAGAACCGTATAAAATAATCAACTTAATTATATAAATTTA
Organism: Amphimallon solstitiale; assembly: GCA_963170755.1. Classification (NCBI taxonomy): domain Eukaryota; kingdom Metazoa; phylum Arthropoda; class Insecta; order Coleoptera; family Scarabaeidae; genus Amphimallon; species Amphimallon solstitiale. The sequence goes on along the minus strand of OY720678.1, from coordinate 67,160,037 downwards.
CACGCTTAAACGTTAAAAACAATATAAAGAAGCTACTAAATGCATATAAAATACTTTGAGGCACCCTGGATTAATTGTATATAAAAATAATATTCAATAAAATATTCAATAAAATTGGCACCATTAAATTATAAAGAATAGCCTTATAATTGAAAAACAATTTTTAAAAAGTCCTATAAAATTTTAGAGTGGTAGAAAAACTATGATCCGCGCATATTTAACTAAAAATACCTGTATTATTGAGAATTTATTGATAAAACCTTATAAAATAATCAATTTAATAATATAAATTTACGCACCTAAAAATTTAAAAAAAAGAAAAAAAAAACAATATAAAGAAGCTACTAAATACAAATAAAATACTTGAAACATATCCTGGATTAATTGTATATAAAAATAATATTCAATAAAATATTAATAAAATTTACGCCATTAAATTATTAAAAATAGTCTAATTGAAAAACAATTTTTAAAAAAGTCCTATGAAATTTTAGAGTGGTAGAAAAACTAATGAAAAATATTGCAAGTTAATATTATATAAATTAGGGTTTCTAAATACCTTATAGTAAACACAAACAAGCACTAAAAACGATGTTGACTGTTTAAAGACACTGGTTATAATAAAATTAAATATGCCAATCTACGTATATATAGATACACATCTGTTTTTTCCCGCGCATACATATATATACATATATACGTATGCGACCAGAGGTAATTTAGCGCTGTAAAATTCATTTCTCACGGTGGTCCGGCTACAATAGGCCCTTTTTTTCCCACACACACACACACACACACATATATATATATATATATATGTATATGTATGTATGTGAACGGGGGCAATTAGCTGAGGCCACATTCCAGTCCCATGGTCGGGCCGTGTTTTAAGGAATGCACTTAAATTTTTCGGTCTCATACCTGCATCCAATGAGGGTTTCGAGTCCGGGAATTTCGTCTTTCTACCTGTACAGATAGATCTGTCTTTATATAAAATTCGTATATATTAACTATGATTTTAGTTTTAAAATAAAAAATGATAAGAAGGTTAAAATAATTCGTTATTTTGTAGATAGTTGCATAGAGCTAAAACATTATTTTGCATGCATATACATTCTCCAGTAGTTTTATTATTATGATAAAAACAATGATTGACATTTTTAATAAGCTTTGGTACATCATTAAAATATTCCAGTAAATTAAATGCTAATGATGTAAAAATACCTAAAAATATTTCGTAAAACAAGAGTATTTTAGTTAAATATACGGAGATCCATATGAAAAACTACGAAAGTTATATTAATGTTAAATATTAAATAATTTAATTAAATGAAAACACATCGTTTCACAAAAATTATGTTTTATTAAACACAAGATGTACATTTCATTTACCATAACAGTACATTATAAACCTTTCTTAATATTGATGATACAGGATCAGTTAAATTAGTATGGTTGTTAAGAAATTGGAGGAGCATTTGATAGTATTTTCTTCATAAAAGTAGTATGTATTATAATATAAGATAGTGTTATAAACTATACAATAAATATTATTCAGTATTGGAATACACAATGAATAACACAAATTTGAGTATAGAAAGATAAATATTTCTAATTGCACATGTGTGAATTTGAATTTATCGGGAATATACAGAGTAATTATTTACATCTGATGGTGAAACATGGTCGCGTATTTTATATCATTCAGTAATTTAATTTGCTCTATAGCTAGACAATGAGGTGGATGCTAAGCATTAATTTGTACACACGTAATGTTATGATCGTCAGTGTAACATATATATTCAAGTCTAACACAAACTTTTTGATTTATTGAAACCCCAATAGAAATTATCACTATTTCGAGAAGAATAGTCATGTACACCTGTACATATTCAAAGCCGCTGAAGTATGAGTACATTAACAGCTGTATACGCGTGTCTTTATCATCCACTTTAATGTGTTACTGTAATTCCAGTTACTTTTTTTTTATTTATACATACATATATTGTGAATTATTACACTAATTATAAAACAAAATTAATTATAGATAGACAAACATTATACAGGTATATTGCAAACATGTAATGCTAAGATAATCAGAGTGATATATACATACATGTAAAGAAATTTATAATTTATTCAATCTCTTATTAAAAGAGTTATTAATATTTTTCAAATGAATACCTGACAGTGGTGGAAAACTGTTGAAATTTGGATAGATTAATAGTTACATATGCGAGCTTCAGAATAGCTTCTGAACATGTTGGGTTGTAATTTGGTATACAATAAAAGGCAGCGGGGAACTGAACCACCTCCCAAAAAAAGGTATTTAATATTAAATCATCGTTTTCCCATCACAGAAAAATAGTGTATCATACAAGGGAAAAAAGTATTAGATTTTAGCTCGAGGTAAGATAAATTACCGAGAGCTAAAATCTAATTTTTTCCATTGTATAATACACTATTTTTCTGTGATGGGAAAACGATGATTTAATATTAAATACCTTTTTTTGGGAGGTGGTTCAGTTCCCCGCTGCCTTTTATTGTATACCAAATTACAACCCAACATGTTCAGAAGCTATTCTGAAGCTCGCATATGTAACTATTAATCTATCCAAATTTCAACAGTTTTCCACCACTGTCAGGTATTCATTTGAAAAATATTAATAACTCTTTTAATAAGAGATTGAATAAATTATAAATTTCTTTACATGTATGTATATATCACTCTGATTATCTTAGCATTACATGTTTGCAATATACCTGTATAATGTTTGTCTATCTATAATTAATTTTGTTTTATAATTAGTGTAATAATTCACAATATATGTATGTATAAATAAAAAAAAAGTAACTGGAATTACAGTAACACATTAAAGTGGATGATAAAGACACGCGTATACAGCTGTTAATGTACTCATACTTCAGCGGCTTTGAATATGTACAGGTACATGACTATTCTTCTCGAAATAGTGATAATTTCTATTGGGGTTTCAATAAATCAAAAAGTTTGTGTTAGACTTGAATATATATGTTACACTGACGATCATAACATTACGTGTGTACAAATTAATGCTTAGCATCCACCTCATTGTCTAGCTATAGAGCAAATTAAATTACTGAATGATATAAAATACGCGACCATGTTTCACCATCAGATGTAAATAATTACTCTGTATATTCCCGATAAATTCAAATTCACACATGTGCAATTAGAAATATTTATCTTTCTATACTCAAATTTGTGTTATTCATTGTGTATTCCAATACTGAATAATATTTATTGTATAGTTTATAACACTATCTTATATTATAATACATACTACTTTTATGAAGAAAATACTATCAAATGCTCCTCCAATTTCTTAACAACCATACTAATTTAACTGATCCTGTATCATCAATATTAAGAAAGGTTTATAATGTACTGTTATGGTAAATGAAATGTACATCTTGTGTTTAATAAAACATAATTTTTGTGAAACGATGTGTTTTCATTTAATTAAATTATTTAATATTTAACATTAATATAACTTTCGTAGTTTTTCATATGGATCTCCGTATATTTAACTAAAATACTCTTGTTTTACGAAATATTTTTAGGTATTTTTACATCATTAGCATTTAATTTACTGGAATATTTTAATGATGTACCAAAGCTTATTAAAAATGTCAATCATTGTTTTTATCATAATAATAAAACTACTGGAGAATGTATATGCATGCAAAATAATGTTTTAGCTCTATGCAACTATCTACAAAATAACGAATTATTTTAACCTTCTTATCATTTTTTATTTTAAAACTAAAATCATAGTTAATATATACGAATTTTATATAAAGACAGATCTATCTGTACAGGTAGAAAGACGAAATTCCCGGACTCGAAACCCTCATTGGATGCAGGTATGAGACCGAAAAATTTAAGTGCATTCCTTAAAACACGGCCCGACCATGGGACTGGAATGTGGCCTCAGCTAATTGCCCCCGTTCACATACATACATATACATATATATATATATATATATATGTGTGTGTGTGTGTGTGTGTGGGAAAAAAAGGGCCTATTGTAGCCGGACCACCGTGAGAAATGAATTTTACAGCGCTAAATTACCTCTGGTCGCATACGTATATATGTATATATATGTATGCGCGGGAAAAAACAGATGTGTATCTATATATACGTAGATTGGCATATTTAATTTTATTATAACCAGTGTCTTTAAACAGTCAACATCGTTTTTAGTGCTTGTTTGTGTTTACTATAAGGTATTTAGAAACCCTAATTTATATAATATTAACTTGCAATATTTTTCATTAGTTTTTCTACCACTCTAAAATTTCATAGGACTTTTTTAAAAATTGTTTTTCAATTAGACTATTTTTAATAATTTAATGGCGTAAATTTTATTAATATTTTATTGAATATTATTTTTATATACAATTAATCCAGGATATGTTTCAAGTATTTTATTTGTATTTAGTAGCTTCTTTATATTGTTTTTTTTTTCTTTTTTTTAAATTTTTAGGTGCGTAAATTTATATTATTAAATTGATTATTTTATAAGGTTTTATCAATAAATTCTCAATAATACAGGTATTTTTAGTTAAATATGCGCGGATCATAGTTTTTCTACCACTCTAAAATTTTATAGGACTTTTTAAAAATTGTTTTTCAATTATAAGGCTATTCTTTATAATTTAATGGTGCCAATTTTATTGAATATTTTATTGAATATTATTTTTATATACAATTAATCCAGGGTGCCTCAAAGTATTTTATATGCATTTAGTAGCTTCTTTATATTGTTTTTAACGTTTAAGCGTGTAAATTTATATAATTAAGTTGATTATTTTATACGGTTCTTTAAAAGATTTTTTCAATAATTTAAATAAATTTTGTATAATACAAGTATTTTTTGCATTTAGTGCTTTCTTTAAATTGTTTTTAATGTATAAGTATGTAAATTTATATAATTAAGTTAATTATTTTATATGGTTCTTTAAAGAGATTTTTTTTTAATAATTTAAATAAAATCTGAATAATACAGGTATTTTTAGTTAAATGCATGCGGATCAGTCAAATAAATTAGCAATTTCGATATATTAAAAATTAGGTTTCAATAGCTTTTTATTCTCTTAAATTTATTATATTAATTATTTTTAATTTGTTTTTCATAGAATGAATTACATCATTTGCGGAAAATCCTTCACCCGGCGTGATAACATGGAGCGACATGTGAATACCCTCCACCGCAATTTTGTTTGCGGTATTTGTAGGGAGGGTGTGGATACATGTGAGCATGTTGCCGGACCGCCTAAGAAGAGGGTTAAAGTAGATGTTGCACCACCCACAAGTTCTAATGGACCTGTGGATGCTTTCTAAAGATAGATCATTAGTTTATATTAAATGTATGAAGAAAAAAACTTTACTACATATTGAAGGCCTGGTGTCCGTTTAGGCTTAGTCATGAGTCTATCTAATCATATAATCTTGTAACAAAATTTCTGGTGATATAAGCAGTGTATAAAATTCAATCCTCATTTAATGTAGTGCATATATAAATTTTGTATTCATTTAATGTGAGACTTCTGCTAAATTTTTTATTAAGAGTGTAGAGTGATATTAATATTCACGAATTTGATGTATCAACTTTTTGAATGGTTGGTTGAGCTGAAAATCATAATTTTTTAGTGTCTCTGAGGTGGTTTTATGAAGCATCTAAATTTCAGATTAAAAGCTAATCGCGAGGCTTATTTCTTGTAATGATAGTACAAAAACATGAACTGTAAAAAGATAGCATATATTTTATCCGTTGTGAGACTTAGTATGTTTTCTTTCTCGCCCTTTTTTAAATATTATAATAAAGTTAACTAAATCAATTTAAGAATTTATGTTATTCAAAAATTGAGATTAAACAAGGAAATCTGTTGTAAATGGGGAAATTAATAATAATTTTTTACCCTTAAATATTGATAAATAGTGGGCTATCTGTTGTAAATGGAAATAAATAATAATTTTTGTCTTAAATAGTAGGCTTACCAAACATGATTTTTCAAATGTTTTAAGTGCTACTATTTCTTAGTCGATCGAATGCTGCTTTTACTCTACAAATATATACAAAAAAGAATGGTTTTACCTATCCGGCTATATAAACAAACAAAATATGCGTATTTGGTCTTCGGAGAATCCTCATGAGTTTATTCAATCGCCTCTCCATCCGCAGAAAATTGGTGTTTGGCTAGCGGTTTCTAGAAGGCGTATATTTGGACCTGTGTTTTTTGAAGGATCGATAAATGCTGAGAGATATCGAAATAATTTACTTGAACCGTTTTTACAAAATCTTCATGATGGTGAACTTTTACATGGGTATTTCCAACAGGACAATGCAACAGCTCACAAAACATGGGAAAGTATGGCTCGAATTCGGTTAGAACGTTAATGCTGTCTTTATATTAGTTTTTTTGTTTCGTTCTTTTATGATGTATAAACATTGTTATTTTTTAAATGTATAGGAAGTGGTATTTGCTATGTGTACAATGTGTTTCAAAATTAGTTTTTATTAGGCATAAACTATGTTTTTGTGTAAAAACCTCTAAATTTCATATTAAAAGCCGCTCGTCAATCATATTTCTTCTAATGATAGTACAACCCACGAACTGTAAAAGATAGACTCATTTTATGAATTTATGTTAATTCAAATTGATATTAAGCAGGGGTATCTGTAGATGGAAAATTAATAATAATTTTTTGTCTTAAATATTGATATATAGTGGGCTTACCAAACATGATTTTTCAAATGTTTTAAGTGTATTGCATGGATTTTTATGTAATTTCAAAGGAAATGTAATACATTCGCTGCTGTACAAACATAAACTGTAAAAGAGAGATAGAAGCATTTTTAGAACAAGTATATATTTAATATTTTTGTAAATCTTTTAGTTAGAACGTTAATGCTGTCTTTATATTAGTTTTTTGTTTGGTTCTTTTATGATATATAAAAATTGTTATTTTTTAAAATGTACAGGAAGTGGTATTTGCTATGTGGACAATGTGTTTCAAAATTAGTTTTATTAGTGATAAACTATGTATTTTGCATAAAAACCTCTAAATTTCATATTAAAAGCTGTACCTCAAGCATATTTCTTCTAATGATAGTACTAAACATGAAGTGTAAAAAGATAGTACATATTTTATCTGTTGTGGGACTTAGTATGTTTTCTTTTTCAACCTTTTTTTAAATATTATAAGAAAGTTAACTAAATCAATTTAAGAATTTATGTTATTTAAAATTGAGATTAAACTGGGGTATCTCTAAAATGGAAATATTTAATGTTATGTCTATTTTCATATGTATAGTGTTTTGTCAAAAAAAGTTTTGATTGCTGAAAAAAGTGGGTAAAAATTTTTTATGATAGACCATGTATCTCACCTCTATCGTTTTACTGCATTGTTATATTGCACTATATGGGTCATCTCGAGAACATTCCTTGCCTTTGCATTTGATTGTTTTGTTTAAATTTTGATATTTGTGAAATTGAAAGTATGGTTGAGGTTTGTTTGATGTGTGTAGTTGTTTTATTTTTAATAAATTGTTTTCTTAAAAATATGGGCTCATTATTTTACTTTTCTAAAAGTCTTACTTTTGAAATGTCCTGTATATTCATGTTTGGTTGCTATGTTATCCAGTACCATACTATATATTTATTTTATGATTTTGACAAAGTATGCCGATCTTAGATGTAAATCCGCGGTGGTGGCGTTTGAAAGTATGTTGTGTTGGGGTTTGACCTAGATGTATCTTCCTAAGTTGGTCTGGTGTTGTGGTGTTTGAAACTATGTTGGGTGGTTGTGGTGGTGGTTGTTGTTGTGATGCGTGATATGGAGTTGGGTATTTTCTAGAAGTTGAGTTTATATTTTGATCGATCATATTGATAGTCGGCCATTTCGCCTGACGTCACCTTAGTTTATTAGATTTTTTGGCGGCCATCTTGGATTCGCTATCTTACTTTTCTAAAAATCCCTACCTTTGAAATGTTCTGTATATTAATATTTGGTTGCTATGTTATCCAGATGGATGGATGGATGGATGGATGGTTGGATGGTTGGATGGATGGATGGATGGATGGATGTATGGATGGATGGATGGATGGATTGATTGTTGGATGGATGGATGGATGGATGTATGGATGTATGGATGGATGGATGGATGGTTGGATGTATGGATGGATGGATGGATGGATTGATTGTTGGATGGATGGATGGATGGATGGATGTATGGATGTATGGATGGATGGATGGATGGATGGATGGATTGATGGCTGGTTGGATGGCTTTTTGAGAAAAGAGGGATTTGATAGTGGTTTGAATGTGTGGTTTTAATATAGGGGTTTCAGAACCGCTTCATGATCCGGTTGTGAGCTGATTCTAGCGATGGTTTTGAAATGATGTTTCATAGGAGTTTGAGTACATGGTTTTGATAGATTGGATGCCTGACGTCACCTTAGTTTATTAGATTTTTTGCGGCCATCTTGGATTCGCCATCTTGCTTTTCTAAAAATCCCTACCTTTGAAACGTCCTGTATATTCATACTTGGTTGCTATCTCGTCCAGATGGATGGATGGATTAATGGATGGTTGGATGGATGGATGGTTGGATGGATGGTTGGATGGATGTATGGATGGATGGATTGATGGATGGATGGATGGATGGATGGATGTATGGATGTATGGATGGATGGATGGATGGATTGATGGATGGTTGGATGGATGTATGTATGGATGGATGGATGGATGGATGGATGGATGGATGTATGGATGTATGGATGGATGGATGGATGGATGGATTGATGGATGGTTGGATGGCTTTTTGAGAAAAGAGGGATTTGATAGTGGTTTGAATGTGTGGTTTTAATATAGGGGTTTCAGAACCGCTTCATGACGTGAGCTGATTCTAGCGATGGTTTTGAAATGATGTTTCATAGGAGTTTGAGTGCATGGTTTTGATAGATTGGATGCCTGACGTCACCTTAGTTTATTAGATTTTTGGCGGCCATCTTGGATTCGCCATCTTGCTTTTCTAAAAATCCCTACCTTTGAAACGTCCTGTATATTTATACTTGGTTGCTATCTCGTCCAGATGGATGGATGGATTAATGGACTTGAAAGTATTGTTTTGAGGATGGATGGTTGGATGGATGGATGGATGGATGTATGGATGGATTGATTGTTGGATGGATGGATGGATGGATGTATGGATGTATGGATGGATGGCTGGTTGGATGGCTTTTTGAGAAAAGAGGGATTTGATAGTGGTTTGAATGTGTGGTTTTAATATAGGGGTTTCAGAACTGCTTCATGACGTGAGCTGATTCTAGCGATGGTTTTGAGATGATGTTTCATAGGAGTTCGAGTGCATGGTTTTGATAGATTGGATGCTTGACGTGACATTAGTTTATTAGATTTTTGGCGGCCATCTTGGATTCGCCATCTTGCTTTTCTAAAAATCCCTACCTTTGAAACGTCCTGTATATTCATACTTGGTTGCTATCTCGTCCAGTAGCATACTGTATATTTATTTTATAATTTTGAAATGGTATACCGATCTTAGATATAAAGTTTATATTTTTATCGACCATCTTGAGGGTATGAAACTTGGTCATATTGTTAATTAATAATAATAAATACATTGTTTGTTTTATTTTATTTTATAAGTAAGATATGCATTTCAAGCGTGCGGCTATCACAGAAGCAGACAGCCGTTGCGGTTTCCGCTGGAAACATGTTTAGACCTGTTTGAAATACATTGAGAAGCGCGATAGCAAGCCTGGTAATTTATTCAGGAATTCTCTAGAAGCAAAGACCATCTTGAGGGTATGAAACTTGGTCATGTTGTTAATTAATAATAATAAATACATTGTTTGTTTTATTTTATTTTATAAGTAAGATATGCATTTCTGCGCATGCGGCTATCACAGAAGCAGACAGCCGTTGCGGTTTCCGCTGGAAACATGTTTAGACCTGTTTGAAGTACATTGAGAAGCGCGATAGCAAGCCTGGTAATTTATTCAGGAATTCTCTAGAAACAAAGACCATCTTGATGGTCCGCCATTTTGTCTGACGTCACCTTAGTTTGGATAGCGACCGTGAGAGGATGCTGCATTATGGTAATCATGAGAGATGCCATTTCTTGGTTAGTGGCTGTGAGAGGGCGTCACATTGGGTTGGTAATGATGAAATCTGCCATTTCTTAGTTTGGTTAGTGGCCGTCAGAGGGCGCCACATTGGGTTGGTAATGATGAAATCCGCAATTTTTAGTTGGGTTGGTAATGATGAAATCTGCAATTTTTAGTTGGGTTGGTAATGATGAAATCTGCAATTTTTAGTTGGGTTGGTAATGATGAAATCTGCAATTTTTAGTTGGGTTGGAGGCCGCGAGGGGCGCCACATCACTTGGGTTGGTAATGATGAAATCTGTAATTTTAGTTGGGTTGGTAATGATGAAATCTGTAATTTTTAGTTGGGTTGGCGACCGCGAGGGGGCGCCACATCAGTTGGGTTGGCAGAGGGTTCTACCTATCTAGCGGGGAGGGGGGGAGGGGGGGGGGTAGTAGGAGTGGGGGGTGGTGGTCCCAGAACTCTCCAAAGTACCCTACTTACAGTTCTCTGAGAATGTTTTTATATTATTCATGTGACAAATGTTTTAATGTTATTTTCCTTTTCAGTTTTGCTGTGTGTAATATCTTTATATTTACATATAAGTAAATATCTCATACCATATTGCCAACACATAAAAATTACATATTATTATTATTAAAACCTATTTATTCTCGTTTCCTGATGATCTATTGTATTACACTAACTAAAGTACATCGGAACTTGATACGTCAAGGCATAAAAATAATATGCTCTAGTGAAGTTTAAATCAATTCTAAAATTGTTGCTATTATAACATGCACTACATGATGTTACAAATCAGCTTTAGATTACTAATAATGAAAAACACGGTCATATTGCCGTGGTCCTTGCATATTTAAAAATAAGAATAATATTCAGAATTAGTTTAAGTGTTAAAAAGAATAGAAATCGTAATATAAAACTTGTTTATATTAAAATTTTAACATCATGCAATACAAATAACACAAGGGTATGATGGGTTGCATATATTTAAATATGGAGAATTCAAATATCAAACGATTTTATTGTTACATTATAGGTTAGATAAGTATTAAAATTAAATATTATATAGGTACAAAATAAAGACAAAATAAGTCTAAGCGATATTTATTTATTTTGTAGAAAAGATAAACATGAGGTATGGTTTGTGTACACTGAAAAGC